>OY282468.1:1307776-2507776 GCA_958295575.1 Leucania comma | reverse complement strand
AATTATGTCACGCAATCGCAACATAATCACTTTAGTGGGCCCTTCGTAAAATGTTTTGGTATTTTATGCGCCACTACGCACGCAGTTGAGGACCTCGTGTCGGTTTATTATTGCGGGCTTGTTAATTAACGACATTTTTCATACATTCCGACGTTTATGCTTGACATTAATCAGATTGCAAAAAGGATAAAAAGCACTGATTGCGCAGTAATTTCAAATATTTCTTGTTTTCTTCCAGACCAAATTAGTTGATTCTTTTCATTGAAAGACATCTTAATTTTGACACAAAATATGGTCGAATAAAACCATGGTTCGTCATAGTAGGTCTAAAATAGACCCAGACGTTATGCCTACTATGAATTATTGATGTTCGGATCGGAACATTAAGCGATTTACGATCGCTCTCCTCTTGTTGGTATTTAACCAAGCACGGACCTTGGTATTCAACTTCATGGCTTCAAAGACTATAAAACATGGGCTTTACGGACCATACCAATAGCCTTGGTTGTGCGAATTTCTGAGAAAGTATATTCTTCAGACCTGTTGTAATGGTTTGTTACAGCAGCTATGAACATTCTATAGCACATTTACGACTATAATCATTCGTAACGTGAAATATCTCTGTAATTAACGCTCTTACGGTTAATTGTTCATCATCATCATCACAATTCTCCTCATACTGTCAAATAATGCTTGTCACTACGTTTCAAATGGGTTCGGATTAGCAAACACGCTATTGTGAAGTGACAACCGGGGACTCGAGATCACATAATTGTTTAGGGGACGATTATAACACTGGATTTAATTGGCTTAACAAGTCCTGCACCCTTTGTGAGGGTGCGGCAGGGCTTACAGATTTTGATCATCTTTATTACCATGTCGTTCTGCTTAATAAAAACATTACTTTTACATTGTGATGAGGGCGTCAAAGGGATTATAGACGTTGGGTCCATGGTTCATAATACAAAAAGAGTGGAAGTTTATGCCTTTTTTTATTCGGAGAGACGACACACGTTATTGATCCCGTATGAGGGTTCAACAATGCTATAAAACATGTTTCATCTCATGCATGAGATCTAACATATATTACTTTCATGCGATGTTATAATGGAAATCGGAACATCGTGCGATTCAACCTAAGGTTTTTCGATATTTAGATTCCGAGCCACATATGTCCACAATGATGCATTGCAGGTGCTTACAAAGTTTGCGTGTTCCAAACCATTTCGGCCACCAGCTGACTCGGTCAACTTGAGAATTTGCAACCGAGTTGCTTTTACGACTTGCTGCAGCTTAAATAATTTCCATCCCAACTCCACATTTCGTCGTGAATGGATTTAAAAATAACACTTTAGTGGGTAGCGGTTATAAAAAGGGGGTTGCAGACAAAGTCACACCCACTTTCCTAATGAGGATAACTCGTAAAGAGGACGTCAGTGCCGTCTCCGCTATTCTGGAATGTTCTCAACGCTGCATAGAGTACATCTCTTGTTTCTGCATCGCCTAGCCGCCGCATTTGCGTCGTGTTTAAAACACTCGTACGTGCCAACGCTCGTATTCCCAGCGGTAGTAAATTTACTTTCAGCTCTCCCCTCAAGGGTTTTAAAGCCAGCCTTTAAATATTTTATCAGGTTTTCCATGTTGTATCGTGCGGCGCCGGAGGGGGCTGCCGTCGACCTTTCAGTTGTAACTACCCCGTTTGTATTCGATTACCATACTTTTTCTGCTTTATTGTTTTTATGCACGTTCATTAAATTGCTGGTTTTATACGATGCTATTCAGCTGCAACTCTATTGAATATGGATGAAAAATTATTGATTACAATTCTAAAGCCCAAGTGAAACGCGCTCGGGTTCAATTACGACGTTTTTTATTTTTTATACTAAAGCGAATGTCTCGAAATCACCAAGCTGTGACTTCATGCGATACTTTTCTGCTCGTTTATCAAATCCAGTATTGATTCTTGAAATTTCGAAAGTCTGCTAAGTCTTCTTGAAATTCTATCATTTGTATTCCCTCGATATCCAACTTTTAATTAGTTTTAGTCTAGATTTTTCATTCGCATCAGAGTCTGCGGTTACGTAAAACTGTTGCGATTGAAGCGGTTTACCGCAATGACTTCCCTTACTTAATAATTTGTGAAAATCGTGATGATGGAAGACTCCATTCTGTAGACTTGAGGAGACAAACATCTCATGACGATTGCTTCCAGTTGAATTATGGCGAAAGCTAATTAACTTTTGATAAATAGCCCTCCCGAGACGGTCGTGCTATCACAAATATTGTTTTCTTTACCGAATGGTTTCAGGTTTAGCAAACTTGGGTTTTAGGAAATTATTTTTTTTTATCGTTGGGAGGGGAGGTTTTGAGTTTATGGTCGTTGTTTGATTTGTAATGGAGACTAATTAACGTTAAATTATCATTCCGTTGTCGGACATCATTGACCCTCAAATTTTAGACTTGTAGAGCATGCGTTGCTTACGAAGAAAATCTCCCAGCAAACCTAAAATTAAGACAGTCTTACCTTATTAAACTTAGTACATGAAATGGCTGAGGATTAAAGTTTAAAGTCGACTTAACACTTTGTATAGCTTGGTCTCCGCATCGTCTGCTGTGTAAACTGAGTCTTAGCGCTGCCGTGAGGGATTATCCGTACTTGCGGCGAATTTCGCCGGCTCTTCGCCACTCCGACATTCCCCTCACGTAGCGGCCTCATCTCCCGACGTCGTGTCGCCGTTATTACCTCGATACTATTACCGAGACGTCCCCAACAACATGAGTTGGGGCCCAAATATCTAATAAATGACTATTCATTTGCGACCTCTACTTTTAGAAGTCTTGAGAGTTTCACGTCATTTTGTCTAGGATGGGTTTTGGGGAAAGTGATTGGTAATGGGGTCCATGGTTAATATTAACAGTGCAGTAGACTTTTGACGTTTCGATCCAAGTAATACTTATCCATTACAAAAAAAAAAAAAAACTGAAAAGGTTATTTATGTATCTTATAAAGTCATAAAATAGAAACAAACGTTGATCATAAAGCTTTATTTATTACGAGTACGTGGATGTCATTTAGGTAATTATTAGCTTGGAGTTCTATCTAATATAGATCGGCAATTAGCTACATGTTGTCTGGACTGCGACACTTTCTATCGATTGTTTGTCCACCACAAACGATGCTTTTACCAGTCACGCGAGTATCGAATGTCGATTCATTAAAGCGTGGGTCCGAATGTTCTTCAAATAAACATTAGTTGGGTCGATTCGACTGACGTAATCGTTTTTCGATTGTCCGTTACTGCTGTTTGGGGGACTGTTGACTTGGCAATGGAAACCCGACTTTTGGTGGTATTTGCAACCAATGTTTTTGAAATCTCGGAATTAATCTGTTTGGGTTATAGAGCAGGCCGGTTATACTTTTTTGCTTTTTGAAAATGGATTGAAGTGGAATTCTCTAATAGTGCCCACTAGCGTCTCTTAGGCGTTTGTGATCCCAGATACCGTCTTATAAATGGTCAGTTTTCAAAGCAATGGTATTGCAGGCATTTTCTGGGTTCGCTCGAACATCATGGCCCTTCATAAATAACTTTTCGAAGGTCAGAAAAGGTCAAGAACAGCATAAAATTGCTTTAAAACAACTTTCTGGTGCATCATCTTCTGAGTGGCAGCTTACGTCTGTATAAGTTGTCTTTGAAAGATATTTTGGTGAATTTCGATTATTATTTAAACCAAAGGGTCAGTTTGTCTCCCGAGGGTCATCAGCGTCGTGGGCTCGGGCTCCACTGACGACCTCCTTTTCTCCTTAGCTCACCGACGGTCAGCGGCGCCCGTCAAGAAACCAGTTGGCAAACCAAGGACCAAGCAACCGAAGAAGGTCAAATTTATAAGTAAGTGGTGTTTCTTAGGAAAATGATCATTATGAAAAGAGTTCACTACTAAGAATTATGGCGATTCGCTTGAGGAAATGACAAAATTGATTCGGTTTACTAATAAAGATTGATTGCCTTATTATTCTTGACTTAATGATTATTATACCCCACCTACCTATAAGATAGTGTTTACATTGAATAATCATTTTGAATTAAATGCGTTTTTAAACTTCGATTTATCTACTTAAATGTACGAACGAATAAACAACCTGAAATCCAGAGAATGCTAAAAATATTTTAAACAAAACAGATAAACATATTTATTGGTATTATTTACATTTACAAGTCACAATTGTTTTATAATTAAATGAAATGAAATCTGAGTTGCGTATACAATTTCTACAATTAAAATTAATTCATTAAATAAATAAAATACTTTATCAATAATATAAAATTACAAGAATTGAGTTGGAAATGGTGGTTTTCAAAAGACATTAAATTGCAGCAGACAGCCGTTTGGACTAGTTTCAATTTGGCTGCCAAAAAAGTTGGCTTGTTTTAACTTAACTATACATAAGTGCAGTGACGAAGTGGAGATGCCATTCAGGATGACTGCCAAAGGATTTAAAGCTTCCTTTTTTAATCCTTAGCTAACGCAAATGGGGTGAAAAATTCTTTTACAGACACTGCCATGGAGTAAAAAGTAAATGGAGTGTTTATTACGCGCACATTTTTACGAACATAACGTATTTGTGAGGAGCTCACGCAAAGGATACCCGTTTCGAATTATATGACTGTCGGTTTAGTCTCGAGTCTTGCAGGGATAGAAATAGAAGTGTTTTCTACGCCATTTGACATACATTATCACTCCATTTGTCTACAACTCTGTGCTCAACGTATACAGGGCGAGATCCCTTTCCAAGATACAGACAGCCCCGGGGAGGACGTGAGCCCCCTTTTGTGTGGCCTGGCGGGTCAAGAGTTTTCACCCCTTTTAACTGAGTTATTGTTAGTTTTGTATTGTGCGCGTGTTTGTTTTTTTGAAGCCCCTTTTCACGTGAGAGAGCGAAATTCCAACACTTATCTTGACGCCATGTTTTCCCCTCGACGGAATGCTCTCTATTATTCATTAATTTTTTCTCGTGAAAAATTAATAGTAGGTTTCTAAATAAAATTGTTTTGTTGATAGAACTGTTTTCAAAACGAACTTTTCCAAGTAGAATTGATCAAATATATATGTGTGTATAAAAGAAAATCACCCCCTCCCTCTGTATCACGCGCTGAGTCACCTGTTTTCATACAGACATAATTTGCAGACACAGTCATACCCTGAAACACGATTGTAATGCAATTGGCGTGACTCACAGGGAGAGTAGTCGGGAGTCCCAGCCCTCCCTCACCCTCCCAATAATTAAACAATACAGCATTCCTTACCATGGAGAAGTTTACCCGACCTTGAATATTACCGTAATTTACCCCTTACCCCGTTGCGTTTTAAGAATTCCACTCCTAAACGTTGGGGGCGGTAATTTAATGAGTTTAGCAAGTGTATTCAGACGGGGACGTTAATTAACGCCTTTAAAATTACGGTTAATTTGTGAAATATTGTAAAGGAAATTAGTAGGACGGTTTATGAGATGGAATTGGTGATTTAGGGGATCATGGAAATTTGATAGCGTCAACAATTTTGTCGCTTTTTATGTGAAGACTCAATTCTGTATACGTAATGTAATAAAGACACGTTACAAATCTTATATCTGATATTCTTGTGAAATTCTGAAAATTTTCAGAACCATTTTTCAGCATACTCTCAGAATGTTTTAAATACAGTTTGGGCCCCAAACATAGCGCAGGGCCTTCTGTATTCAGGGTCAGAGCCTCGGTCGATTTTTAGGACAACAGTATTTACGTAGATATACGTAGGTCTGTGCGTTCGACGTAGGCTGCTTGCAGTTTATTGGTAGGATTATTTCTGTGGGCATGTTTCGCGACTGTTTAGGCTTCTATCTATTACTAGTAGTAGTAAACTAGTCGTATAATATAGTTCATTTTTGCAATACCCTACAGGGTTCATATTTTTAAGTCTCTAATGTCATTATGGTATGCAAATAAAGACTTAGTTTGTCTCTAAAATTTCCCAAGGCATCTGAATAAAAAAGCTTAAGAAATTCAGGCAATATTTGCATAGATTTTTAAACTAATCAAGAATTTCAAAGCGCTTTAGTCGTCGGCACGAGTGTAGATATTATTTTTTTTATATGTAGGTTCGTCTATTTTAGTACCTTTCTAAGTAGAATTTGATAAAGCCAGGCCATGTCTGCCATGCTCTATCATTGATATAGAACATAGATATATTTGTAGAACTAGTTATTATGGAATAGATACTAGTAGGTATTTACTTATTGATGGCTTTACACAACAAATTGCAATCTTTGTTTGGATGCCGTTCGATCAGAGCGCACAGTTATTGCATTATGCGACTCTATTGATGCGTGGTACCGTCTCGCTGTACAATAGTGTGACATAACTGTTACGCAGTCAATGAGAGTTTTTATTTGTCTATTGTGTATCACTAGCATCGGTATCGCCCGCGTGAATGTGGGGTTTACCCCAGGAGAACATAGTTCCAAGAATGAAGTAATTAGATATCCTAGCCAGGCCAAGGTCTACTCACCAAATTTCATCCTAATTCGTTCAGCCGTTTAAGCGTGAGGAATGACAAACTTTTAGCTTTATTACATTAGTTTGATTTTTTAGTAACAGTCTTGAGCGTCGATACGACTTTGCTATAGTGTCTCGGTTTTGTATCGGTTACATTTCGGGGAAGGTTGCTTCAGAATTTCATTTAAGTGAATTCCGCCTAATCTATTTCATTATCGGATCACTAGAGGTACGGCGAAGCGACACCGTTATTTACATGGTGAACATCCCACCCAAAAACGATTTGAAACAATTTGAAAGCACAACCTTTGTGCGTAGAGCAAAGGCATGTTTACTGAACTGCGCACAGATGGATTTGATGCCACGTGGCGCAAGAAGACAGCATCATTACTAAGTAGACTGCGTGGCAGCAGCAACAGCGTCTTTAAAATGATAGCCTGTAAGTTTGACTGCCCTCTGATCTGCCTAACCTAGAGGACTAAGTCGCTTTAGTTATTATAGTGTTTAAGATCATACTAACAATTTTCTTGTAATGAATAGACCATTAAGATGTCCGATTAAATAAATAAAATTATACATTATTATTATAATAATAAGGGTGGAATTTTCTGCCGTAGTCTGTGTATTCTGATAACTACAACCTTGGGTCCTTCAAGCCAAGATTGAATATTTCTCGGCAAGCTCCACCATTGCCACATCATTGCTTACCATCAGAGGTCAAACGCGAGCCGATAATAAAATCGAAAAGGTGTTCGTAGTCAGTTTCCCAATGAACTTTTGAAATGAACTGAACGTGTAATGGTCAGTTTAATTTTCCATGTCCGGTAGATGAAAGGATTTCATACACTTTTTTTCCCATGGGTCAGGGTCATTGCCCTTTCGGTCAGCCTCTTCCAATAGAGCAATATCTCCTATTCTATATTTAATTTAGCTTTCAATTTTAGAAATTGCTCTTGATGTTAGATAGGTACTGTTATTAAAAAAAAGACAATGGTTTTCGCACCAGCGTGCAGCGCGGTAGTCACAAAAACTTGTTTAGAATCAATATAGTGACCTAAAAAAATATGTACACAGCAGGAGTCTTTGTCAATTTCAAATACTAAACGCGCACAAAACTAACTGGGGACAAAAAAAAATTATGTATCCAAGTGCTAAAAAAATGAGGAATAAATATTTTACAATAGTATTCTTTTTTTTTAACTAAAAATAAAAATAAAAACTGACTTTCGAAATTAAAGTTATTTCGAATTTTTTTTTCGAATCAGTTATTTTCTTTTCTCTCCCAAGTATTTAGACCCAGTAGGTGAACTTTAGCTTAAAAAGCAATTAATGATGTTAAAACGCTAGAAGCATAATTGCCCCATATGAGTGTAAAATATTTACGAGTTAACGGTCGATAAAAAGCAGCCATTACATGAATAAGTAACCATACATGATGATTAGTATCCATTTGTGAATTAGCTATGACAAATGACGCCAGTAAACCACAATTGACTGTGTGAATACACAGTTGACTAGAATAATTTAACGGTTAAGAAGTAAAACCACAGAAAACCGACTCCTTTAGCGTATACTACGTGGCGCCGACAATACGACAATACAATAAAATACTCTTAGTATTAGTCCATTAGAATATTATTAAATTATCGAAAAGAACCGAAAAGGAAAATAAAATTCAAACAAACTAAATGGTATTAAATCGTAAACAAAAAAAAACAACATATAATATATACTTACACCGTTAAATTTTGATCGTTTTAATCCCGCGGAGGGTCGATCATTACATGAAACACTATCAAATCGATAAAGAAAGGTAAAATAAAAAAATAAAGTACTGTACAAAATTAATTTCTTTAAGTAAACGAGTCAAGTGTCGCCACAATGATGGGGAGGCCTATCTGCAACAGTGGATGTCTTTCGGCTGAAATGATGCTGATGATGATGAAACGAGTCAATGACCTTGTAGGTAATTGTCGTTCGTTGCGTACTAACTACCTACAGGTCATTCAACTCGCCCATCTGACGTTTACTTAATGAAATTAATTTCGTTCATCCGTAAATTAATTCGAGTAAAAAAAAAATATAATTAATTTTCTCTTTAGTCTCTATAGTGTTTCATGTATCTAATGGACCCTCCACGGGATTAAACGATCAAAATTTAACGGTGTATAATAAATACAATAATGACGATTTTTGTCTCATTTGGCAAAGAAGTTTTTTTAATAATCGTGACCTATAATAATAGTCGTGACGAATAATCGTGACTCGTATGTCGGGATCGGGATCGTTACCATTGGGCCACCACTGCTCATAAATATTGATAACTGGATGACGGTCAAAATATTCCCTGTGACTCCGACAATTGCTAGAACTAAATGTTATGTTTGTGAGTAAGCATACTACGCATAATATTTAGTTCTTTTGCAAGTGCTAACAAGAATGAAAAAGTGCACTCGACGATGAGTATCTTTTATTTACAAAATATCGTTTTACTTCCCTTTGTATTTTTTTACTTACTGTCTTTAGCCATTTTTTAGTAAGTACGTAAGCGTTTAGATATAGAATAGTCTACGTATTTAGTTCCACTACAATTTCAGTTAATTTAAGTAGATACTAAAGTTTTACGTAAGTAGCTTTCTTTAAGTGAGATAGGACAATAAAAGTTCTGAAAATTAGTTAGGTGAACGTCATCAAAAACTACAGTCAAACTGCTGCTTAAATTTACAATTACTTATTATAAATAATAAATGCTGGACAGCTGGTGTCTAGAGATTTCAACCTATTCTGGTTACCCACTGGACCCGAACAGTCCGAATTAATGTACTGTCTTCGGCACGAAGAGATGAAGCTAGTTGACTAAATTAGACATTAGTCCCCATTGTGGGCCATTTCAGGGAGGGTGAAGATGACTACAAATAATTACCTTAATAATACAGGTATTTGAGATAAATGCGCTAATACTGGCTATCCAAAATGCTATGTCCTTCCAAAATTTGTCCCCACACGAGGTTAGTTGGACTTGATTTAAACGCCGTGATGGTAAGTGGCCAGCATTAGTCATGTAGCCACACGATCCAGTTTACCTTCCAGATTGCAGCCGAGTAACGTCATGCATACTTGACCGCTCATCCAAATAGTAGACTTGTCATGCATACTCCGAGCTTACCGTGGACAGCTTCAAGCGTGCTGCAAACTTGACCATGTGTGGCTAGCATAAACAGGATTCAATGACATACACTGTCTAGTCGTAATTGGTCACCGTAATCCTGATCTCTGTTCGTCCTATTCTCAACAAGTTAACACATGCTCCACAATATCTAACCCCTATATAATTTCCTCAGCTACCGAGATCCGCTGCCAAGAGATGTCGAAGGGTGGTCTGGCGTACGAGGTGATCCTCGCAGAGCCCGTGGGAGTGCCGGTGCCTCGTCGTGCTGACTCTCCTGAAAAGACGCCTTCCGTTGAAGAGATCCAGGAGAAATTAAGGGCTGCTGAGGAGAGGAGACGTGTAAGTGGAACATCTGCTTTTAATTTCCTCCCAGTTGGGAACTAGGCTTTATCTTCGTCTGTGACTGGTAATTTTCAACAGAATAGCTTTATGTATTATATTCAAGGGGTGTTGAAACTTGTTGTTTTCGTTGTTCTCTTGAAAACGGGCAATAAGATATCAATCAATTCTATCGGCCTTTTGCAGTCTAGGTCTAGACATGGCATGAGTTTCTTTAAAGGCGTGACAAGATTTTGATGATAATGGTTTTTTCCAACAGCTTTATTAAACGTTGCCCGTACTAGGAATTACTCCTATATCGTGGCTGTGTTCACAAACATGCAAACACATACACAAGACAGCCAAACCCGGAGCAATTATCTATAACTGTCAGAATCCACGACACAGCGCAGCAACGCCAGCAACCAATCGCTCAACCACTGCGCCAACCGTGCTGTCGTGTCGTTTTCGTGGTTTACAAAATTTTAATTTTCTTAATTTTTTACACCATTGAGGTTCTAAAATGTAGAATTGTAGAATCTACAGTTTAACATTGTTTCAGTTTATATGTATAAGCTTATTGTGTGCTCTTGAATTTTGCACATGACACGTTCCCTGTATTTCGTCTTGGAACTAACATTTCTTTTCACCTTTTTTATCTATTAATTAGACATACATACAGCTATCATTATAGAAACCCAAAGTGATTGTCGATAAGCGTTAGTTTGGATTGTACAATGTTTCATTACTTCATAAAGTTTTTATAAATAAATAGTCATGAAAAAAAAATTACAATAGCTACAATAGCAATAAAAAAAAATTATAATATAAGGGTGGCTCAAAGCCGAAAACACTGGAAGGAATTGAGGGAGGCACTTGCCCAGCAGTGGGACAGTATAGCCTAGTTATAATAATATAATACTAGCAAGATCATTTAATTCATAAATAACGACAGCTTCAATACCCCCATACCATAACGCACCACTTAACCGCCCACAGAGCCTGGAAGCCAGCAAGATGGCCGCCATCGCCACAAAGATGCAGAAGATCGAGGAAGCGTCCCGCATCCGCAGCGAACAGACCAACAACTTCATCGTCAACACTAAGGAGGCTCTCGACGCTAAGATGGAGACGCACGAAGAGAAACGCGAGGCGTACATCAACGAGCTGCGCGCGCGTCTCAAGGACCACCTCGAGGGAGTTGAGAAGACCAGGTAATAATCCTTCAGATACAATCGAAAGTAATCGACAAGCCCGAATACCAGCCACAGTAGCACGGTCTACCATCAACTTGCATCCGGTAAGCGACCGCACTGACCCTAGTCCTCGACAGCGGGTAGTGACCCACGCACTCCTCAAAGATATCTCAGCAAACCATAGACGCCCAGCTGGACCGATGCCTGCCAGAACCGCGGGGATTTTCTGAAAAGGAAACCCGCTTTCTTAGAGCTCAAAGGGCGACTGAAGCACACAGGTGTAGTTTTTATCAGTATAAGTCTGACACACCTCGCGCTTCACCCAGACCGGGAGAAGTCATTTGATGATTTACCACCTTAAAAAAACGTCGCGTACGGTAAGATACCCTTAGGTATAGCCTGCCAGTTATTAGTTCGCGCAATCAAGAAAATGCATGCAGTTTTATGGTGTACATCTTACTGCCACTGTTGGTCACGTAGTCAACCATACATTTTTTTAAATCATAACCCGGCTACATCGCCATAGCGTCTCAGGCATGGCATGATTGGTAACAATTGGCAAAGATAAGTTGTTAAGGATCGAGTTGAATTGCGGGCAAAGTTCCAACACAGTTCTGTCATAAATGCCGTGAGGGAACTGACATTCTCATGCCCCAGCCACCACGGCGGAGTCGGCAGTCACAGGGCAAACCCCGGCCATCGTAGGCGCGGGCTTGTGGACGAGCAATGGGTAGCAGTTTGGTAGAGGATCGAGCCCGAGTCGTTGACAGCGTGTAGTACTCCACGTGCTCCTCAAAAAGATGTCAACAAACCATGGGGTCATGAGGAATTTCTGAATTAAACTTAGAATTTATAGTTAGCTGGCTTCTGCCATCGGCTTCGCCCGCATGAAAGTCAGGTTCTCCTTACGAAATTCCAATACTCCTTTTACAACCTTATCGGTAGAGTTTCGTAAAATCCATTCTTAGCGGGCCGGGGATGTCATTGGATGATTTTACCTACTTTAAAAAAAACCCTTAGGGGTTTTTTTTTTCGGTAGCTAAAATCATCCAATGACAAATCCCGCCCTTGGGTGGAGCGGGAAGTAGTGTCAGACTCTTACTGACTAAAAACCTACCCCGTTCCATTCTTCGCCTTGGTCCCAGGGCCCCGGGTGCCATTTTCACATACCCTTTGACCCCAGGGGGGTGGAGTCATCATAGACGTGGGAAAAAAGGCTGCCAGGCTAAAGTGGGATTGGGCGGGTCACATCAGCCGTATGCACACTGATCGTTGGGCAAGACTCTTCACAAGATGGGTACCTGAAGATGGACGACGCCGCTGAGGTCGACCTGGGAAGAGGTGGCGAGACGACCTGGACGACTACCGCAAGGACTGGTTTGAGGTGGCCCGAGAGAAAAATACCTGGAAGGAATTGGGGGAGGCCTTTGCCCAGCTGTGGGAAAGTATAGGCTAATTAAAAAAAAAGGGGTGGAGTTTTGTAAAATCAGGTCTTAGCGGAGTCTACACCCTATAAGAAACCTACCTTAACTAAAATAAAAAAATAAAAAAAAAACCTGCCAAATTTTTTTTTTGTAGCTGTTATAGTTTCTGAGATTTCATGATTAATCAGAGTGCAGCTTTTATTTATATAGATTTTTGGATTTAAAATTAGTTTAATTTTAAACATATTTCTTTCTGATGGTTTAGCACCACTAAAGTGGTTCATTCCTCGTTCACAGGCTGACCCTGGAACAGCAGACGATGGAAGTATACAAGGCGATTGAAGAGAAGATGAACACGGCCGCCGACAAGCGCGAT
The DNA here is from genome assembly GCA_958295575.1 of Leucania comma. NCBI lineage: Eukaryota > Metazoa > Arthropoda > Insecta > Lepidoptera > Noctuidae > Leucania > Leucania comma. The sequence continues at coordinate 2,494,763 of OY282468.1, read as the reverse complement.
GAGAACATTAAGAAGATGCTTGAGCGTCTGCGCGAGCATGTGAGTTTATTTGTTTTTATAATTTGCTTTTCGCAGGTCAACCTATGAGGTTCGACGTCTGTTTATCAGGTCTTATCTGTGGCGACTTTAATAAAAGTAAAGCTGCCAGCCAGGAATTAAAAACTAAAACTGTAGTTTCAATAATCTATAGTAGATGGGCGTTATTTTCATTTGAAGAATAGCGATAGCTGAAAACTGATTTCGTGTCATCGAATTAGAGAAATTTGATACTTATCGTACTTTCATATAACTTCTATGAAATGTGAATGTAGAAAGTATTAAATATCAGCTTGTTTTTGTAATCGAGTTGTTGCGCGGGTGGTGGCTTTGCTTACCACCGCCTGAGGTCGCCACTAGATAGGAACGTTCGAACCTTAGCTTTCCAGCATACAAGAAACACTAGCACCACTTCTTACAGCTGCGATTTATCGTAAGGTAAAAACTACCAGATAGTGTATCATCCTACTTTAAATTTGTTTTATGAACTCTTAACTATGTTTTAGAGAACTTTTTCGCGTTTAACCATTATCTCATGTGGTCGAAAATGGAGCACACTTGCCTAGAAATAACTTATTCTCTCTTGACCTAAGGTTGTAGCTATTTACGGAGCCTGGTTGGAAAACTAGAAGAAACCTAAATGTATTCTTAATCCAGGAGGAGCAAGTGAAGAAGGTGCGCGCCGGCAACCACGAGCGCTTCCAACAGCTAGAGAGCGCTATCCAGGAGAAGCTACAGCAGGCCGCCGACCGCCGCCTGCTCCTCGAGGCCGAGCAGAAGGAGAAGCTGCGCAACCATGTGAGTGCGGGGCGCACGTAGTGCTGGGGCTCGCATGCCAGCGGCTTTTGTGGCCAGTCAGGTTTTATTTGAACAATATTTCGAGGTTGTGTATAAAAAACCTTATTTTTAAAGTCTGTTAAAAACGAGATGGTGTTACGCCAAAGATTGATAGAAAATCTCTATTGCAACATCACAAATGTTTTATAACGTCGGGCACAACAATTTAACATAAATAAACGAATAAATTAAAAAACAAAAACAATAAATTGGATACCTATACAAACATCAATAACAAAGTAAATAGAGTAGTAGAAAGTCAAGATAAATTCATTAATTACCCAAATACATTAAATACCAAAATAAAGTCGCGTAATTTTAAAACTGGAGGTAGACTGCTAAAGCCAGCGTTTCTCTGTGAAGTCATAGTAGAAGCACGGCAAAACAATAGTAATGCACTTTGCCGTAGAAATGACCTGAAAGTTAAAAAAAAAAATAGACAATTATGAACTTGTCAAAATGTTGTAGATTACACGTATGTTAAGTATAAATCTGACTGGCAACAAGAGTCCATGGTAGGCCTGGAATATGTGTAGCTCGTTGTGACGTTAGGTCTTAGGTGTTCTGTTTGTGTGCCGGCTGCGGCGGTTCGAACTGGTTTCAAGCGGATCGCGAGGTAAACATAATTATACTCGACACTTTACGCTGGGGGGCTTCCAAACATTTTTTCCTTTAGCAATACTTAATTGGTGTGGCCTACTTCAAAAGTGCAAATGTTCCGCTAAATTGGTTATTTGCTGCTTCTAAAATTTTTTGGGGTCAAATTGGCTTACACGCGAACCTAGAAAAAACCAAATCAAACCGTATCAGCCATTTCATTCAATATCGTTTTTATATCATCTATCATTCATTTAGCATGTGTTGCATGATTGTTGTTTTTATGTTTATTTTTTTCTTTTTTTGATGCGTAAACACAGAGTCTTAAGCTAGCCGAGGTGCGTTCGGCCGCTACCGCAAAGGTCGAGGAGATTACTAAAGACATCGAGAATAAATTGACCACTGCCGAACTGAACAGAGAGAAAGAGATACAGAAAAAGCTGGACTTCGTCAAAAAAGAGGTTTGTTGTCGTGTTTGATTTGCATGAAGGGCCCTACACACCTTTGCGAGACTACCGTGTAGCTTTTGTTCTGTAGAATTAAACCTATGGAGTGACTAGTAATTAATGAACGATACTTAAACACGTGATTGTAGTCATGATAAGAAACAACTTTTACTATGGGATTAAACATGAAACTACTCTACTACTGGTTCGTGAGGGTGATACGCTAGAACTTATCATAGAGTGACTCGTTGTTATATTACTAGTAAATGCTCTAGTTTATACTCGCCTTTAAGGATTCTGCTTGTTCATTCGAACGTGTGGAACCATAATTGTTTAAGTCAGAATACTTCTACTACTGATCAAAGACCCTTGTCAAGACGCCACCACTACTTCTCTAATGGCTGTTTCTCGTGGATTCCCGCGACCTTCATCAGGTCGTCGATCTTCCTTCAACACTGGAATTCTTTAATGGTTAAAATATAATAGTTGTACTATTCTTACATGACTTTTTCAGGAATGTAATAACAAATTAGTTTGGTGTGTAGCATCCTTCAATTTATTGCTTTCATTGTATTCATAATAATTTATTGAACATGACTGCTTCAAAAATTCTACAGTGGACTGCCGAATCTTAAGGGGTAACTGTTATTAGAATTTGATGTATCATTACTTTAAGCAAAATTCTTTTTTTTTTTACTATTTGGAGGTTCTTACATTTTTTTTTAGTATTAATTGACATGTTAGCAGAGTTATAGAAACCAGTCTTGGGATTGGTTTGATTCAATATTCTGTTGAAGTTAATTTATAATAATGTGTGTCCTTATGTGTATTCGTATTCCCCTTAGGAGCGACGCGCCGAGCTGGTGCGGCAGAACAAGAGCGCGCTGGTGGAGAGCGCGGGCGCCGCCACGTCCGGCTAGAGCAGCGCGCCACGCGACGCCACATGACCACATGACCACATGACCACATCACCACATGACGAGCCAAAAGACTCATATCCACAACGAGCCAAAAAACAACACGTCAATGTCAAATATCAACGTCATCAATGACAGTTCGTTAGTGTTGCCATGTGTTATCCATCCTTTTAGGGTTGTCGGAAATCGCACGTCGTTTAGACGGTCGCTTAGCGAGCGTTTGTGCGCTCTACTCGCATTTATGTAGTGTACATCTCTGTTATTGTTCAGTTACAACGGTTTTGGAAGGTTTGCGTCGACAGAAAACCAGTGTAGGGTCTTCAACTTCACTGGTTTTTTGCGGCATCAATGGATGTAAGAAAAGACTTCATAAATTGCTATACATTTACAAAAGACAAGTTGGTTTCGTTGGAACATCTAATTGATATTTGTGATTGCAGTGCTAACACGTCTTTTGCTGTCAATGTTTGTAATTCATGATGATAGATTTAAGGTCTTTTGGCTGGTCCAGTAGCAAAATTTGTACTTCGGTGTAAAACGTGGAAGCGCCATTTAGAAGGCCGATATTGCGTCGGTGTTGTAACATGTAAAAATATTGTGATAAAAATTATAAAAAAAAATATATTTCTCTAATATTGCACACCGTACAGCATCCTCACAATATTTGTGTTACACCCCCTGACGCGCTTACTTTGTGACACCAAATATGTCCCTCGTGATCATGCTTACGACATCTTTGATTCTAAATTGTTATTAAGTTGTAAATTAATTATTTTCACCAATTGTGGCAACATTGCTATCACTTTAAATAACAATAATTATGGCCTATTTCAAATGATGTACTTATTGGATATGTCTTAGACGTGATCCCACTAAGAAACAATGTTTAGTATCACAATCGTACATTTTGTCTCTTGACTTCAATGAATTCACTTCACCTTTCTTGGTGTACTAAAACTTGTAAAGTCATATTCAGGGTTCTGTACCTAAAAAGCCGCATATTTGCCTATTATTTTTTATATGATTAAATTTTAATTTTCTAGAGTTAGCCTACCGAATTTCGCAGAGGCTAGCTAATTATTTTTAGTACGGAACCCTCGGCAAATTTAACGAACGATGAGATTTGTAAGCAAGCTGGCGGGACGAAGCTCGATGGTGGAACGGGAAGTATCCCTAATCGTTAGTTATAGACTTATATCATTATTTTTAATGTTTATCATACGCAACAGTATTTTTAGGGAGGTATAATCTAAATTTAAGTTTTATCATTCTTATAATTGTATCGCCGTAACGCTATTAACTGCCCATTAATGATTAATACGGTTCGTGTTGTGTTGTCGATGAGTTGGAAGACTGTCGTGTCGCGGGATGTTTGTGGCTGCGTATGTTGCGTCAGGGTCAGGCGTCGCCCCGTGGCCCCGGCCCGGAGGCCCCGACCCGGCTGCCGCGGGCCCCGAGGCCCCGGCCCGGGGGCCCCGGCCCGATGGCCACACGGAGCGAGCGCACGGAGCGCCCGCGCGACGCCTAACATCTAGTCTACAAATTTAAATTAAGTCAAGTCGTATCACACTTCCTTTTATGATCTCAATCGGTACAATAAACATTACATAGATGGATTATTAGTACATTAATTAACCAGTGGAAGTGCCTCAGTATATTCGGTAATCGGCTCTCGGATAATATCAATAAAGTGTAACGTATAAAACTGCCTTCATAGCGTTTTATATTTTTTTAATTGTAGATGGCGAGTGCGCCGGGCCGCGGACGTAACGGTGTGTTGGACACAAACCGCTTCTGTGATGTTTTTGCTCTAGTGATATTATGTATCGTATCGTTCGGTTAGGCACAAATGATATCGACTAGGACGGACGCGCCGCCCCAGGGCGGGAGATACTACGCGGGTTTGTCGCTCGACTGTTTAGTGAGAGTACCTACTCCTGTATTAGTCTCCTGTATAGTATATTTTTGCCATTCATTTAGCGTCGGTCTGTTTTAACGTCAAAGATATGATAATAATTGTATATAATATAAGAGATGATGTATCGTTGCTTGGCGCGTGAGCGCGGCGGCGGGGCGAGCTGCTTGCCTGCTTCGACTATGTTACTAACGCTGTATGAGTAAGGGAACTAGTTGTAAGTTACTAGCTTGTTTCTCGGTGAAGAAGTGTAAACCTCTGACCAATTTGCCTTGGGTATTGTGTAGCCTTTTAGATTCTCACGATCGAGACGAATCATGTATAGCGATGCAAAATATAGCTTTCAGATTATTATATTTTTGTTTTTCGTAATTTTTGCGTAATGTTAGTCACTCTCCTATCTCTTATTATGGTGTTATTATCGTTAATTTTTATATTTTATGTGATTAATTATATTAATGTGCTTCAGTTTGTGAGGTATATGAAAATTGCTGTTTGAAGTGCAGGCAACTTTTGTAGTTTCATTGTCGTATTAAATAAAGTCATAAATACTAATAAACTAAGTCTTTTTTTAATGTCTTGAACCTCTTCTTTACTCATAACTGGCCACTGTATAAACCACAGAAGCCGTTACGTTACGTAACAATCAAGAGAATATTGTTTGTTATGTTATGCGCTTATGTGTTTTCGATGTGGGCCATAAGTCTGGTTAGACTGAAGTGGAAGGGTTGGGGCGAGCCATATAAGCAGAATTCACAGTGATAGGCTAGAATTGTCGTACTGTTTGACTCAGAAAACTGCCCAAGCAGCACAAAAGGCTGTACAAGGGCTGTATATAGGTTCAGGTTTACACTCTAAGCTGTATAGTAAGCTGTATATAGGCTGTATAAGCCTATATACAGCCCTTGTAACTCCAAAAAGGGCCCACATATACAGCCTATATACAGCGTTAAGTGTAAGTGGAGAATAAAAGCTGTATATTGGCTGCGTGTTGGCTGTATATCGGCTGTATAAAGGCGTTTTTGTACACCCTAAGCTGTATATCGGTGTACAATTACACTTTAACTCTACAGATATTCAATTATAACTATCTTATACAGCAAAAAGCTGTTAATTGGTGTAAGAATACGAAAGAATCCAAACTTAAAGATTATTTTTTATAATATTTTACTAATGGCGACTACGCCATTATACATTTAGTTTTAAATATAATATGTTAAATTGGACTTGTTGACCTTAATAATATGGTGAATTTATAGTGCCGATTTAATTTCATTGTAAAAGTGTGTATATTTTCGGTGAAAATATTAACGCGCCAGCGAAATAATCAATTTTAACATCAAGGAAAATAGTAAATACGGTAAGTAATGTTATTATTTTTTTAGGTTATATTAAAAAAATATGTTGATATAATAGGTATAAATGCAAATCAACCGTAATTCAAGCTGATAATCATGATATGACTTTAGGCTTTTGCCAAATAAGCCTTTTATTATGTTTATAAAATCATTATGTACATTGCAAAATGGCGACAGCTTGCATAATAGAGTATTTTTACGACCTAGGCTGTATAATAGAGTATTTTTACGACTTAGGCTGTATAATAGAGTGTTTTTACGACTTAGGCTGTATAATAGAGTATTTTTACTCCATAATCTGTGTAATTGTTCATAACAAGTACGTACATTTCTAACCATCTTTAGAGATACGTATAAGGAATAAAAAATCCTCAGCTACCTACGACTAAATCTCATATGTCCGAATACAATTTAACAATTTATATACTTATTGTCAAGTAGTGAGTAAGATTTGTAACCGATCTTTCATCTATTTTTCAGAAAAGGTACAATAAGGCCTTTGACTTGGTCTAATATCAAGGTCACGAGAATCAGAAGGCGATCTAAAATTACTAAGCGAGTGATTAGACGTCGGACGCATTGCTGAAGGATGACAGTTCTAACCCTCCAGATCATCGTGGGATTACATCAAAATGCTGCGTATAAAGTCTATTATTATCATCATTGAAGAAGCAGATTGTGCTCTATTACTTTATCTTCTCCAATAAATTATACTTTACTATCTCTACTGTCTGTTGTATTTAAATAAATTATCTGTATTTGTAATATTTAAATATTTCCTTTTGACCTTCCTCTTAATTCAATGTTTTCTCTTCACCACCCTTAGTAGATTGGTACAGAATACCTACAGCATTTTGTTTTTTGTAGTTTTGGGTTAACCTCAACCATAGAAACTATTTAGGTTCCAAGTTTCATGGCCTTATAGCGTACCGTTTCCGAGTTATGTGCCTTTAGTTTTATTCTATATTAAAATATTCACCAATTGCTCGGATATTAAGTCTCTACGTAAAAGATTTTGCGTGTAAATGGAACAAAACAGTTTTAAAGTACAGTTTTTAAAAGTGTTGTGTTGTACCTACAAGTGACTTGTAAAAGTGAAAGGAACGGTGACGCGCTGGTCAAGGTTACGCACTGCTCATTAGCAGTGAATGTTAACCAATTGATTACCTATTTCGCAACTACTGATACGAGTGTACGTGGACGAGTGGCTATAGCAGCCGCTTCTAAGCAGACGAATCTGTTCACTCAAGTTCGATCCTCACGAACTGCAACTTTTTTTGTTGGCTTTGTCGCTTTTATTTTTATTTTTTGTAACTTTCTGCCAAATTTTTTTGCGCTTGACTTTTTGTGCTTGTGAAGTATTCCATAGCGGCTTTTGCGCCAAAAACTTTTGTGTGCTTGCCTATTTAAACGTAGCTATTTTGGTCCATTTACCTCTCGCGCGTATTATCCACGATGCCCCGTATGCAGCGCTCGCCTCCAACGAATACTCCTAAGGTAGTGCCAACCATGCCCGACTCAGAAATCATTAGTAGTCCAAGTGATAATCTCTCTAATGACGTCAACTCCGCGACGAGATCGAGTAAGCGTCGGGCGTGCTTCTCTCCGAGTCAGGATTTTAAGGACGAAATCAAACAGATGCTTAGGTCATGGAAAGAAGAACAGGAAACCAATCTTACAAAATTTTGCGAAAGCCAAACTTCTTGCCTGAATAAATTAGTGTCGGAGGTAGCAGAGATTAAACGGCAAAACTTGGAGATACAGAAGTATAATGTCGAATTTGAAAAATCACTTAACTTCATAAGCCAGCAATACGAGGACATGAAACGACAAATCGACACACTACAGAAAGAAAAACAAACGTACAGAGAGACTGTGCAAACTCTAGAATCAAAGATTCTGGACTTGCAACGTCTCTCACGGCCTTCTAGTGTCGAAATCCGTAATATACCAGTCAAGGAAAATGAAGAAGCGCCAGACCTGCTCTCAATCCTTGATAAAGTCGGCTCGACGATTGATGTTGGGCTCAAAAATGCAAATTTGCGCGACATTTACAGACTCCCTGGAAAATCGGGTACCATTAGACCAATTGTAGCTGAATTCTCGAATGTCTCGATTAAAAATGAGGTACTGGCTGCAGTCCGCAACTACAATAAAAAGCGCCCAAAGGATGATCGCCTCAGTACACAAACTATTGGACTGGCCGGTGAGAATCGCCCGATTTATATTTCAGAGCATCTTCCCGTCAGTTCAAAAAAGCTTTTCTTCGCTGCTAAAGAGTTTGCGAAGAACAAAGGTTACCTCTTTTGTTGGATTAGAAACGGAAACATATTCATAAGAAAAATTGCAGGCGCCAAACAAATACTCATTAAATCGGAGCAATCCCTTCTTGAACTACAGGAACAAGGGACTCTATGACTGTATTTAATAATCGTGTGTATATGTATATTAATTTTGCAATTTATTTTATTGTTACTTTTTCTTATTTTAAAAACTAATTATTTTTCATTTGTTAAATTGTGTAATTGTAAAACATCTGGTAACGTAAATAGTGTTTTTAATCGACTTCTAAAAAAGGAGCTTATAAATGTAATCAATTCAATCGGCAAAGACCCATCAATGTGTTATGTAACCACAATAACCCATGTCACACACTATCACTGGCCTAAACATTATATAGCTTACAAGGCGACTCATACATTTTCAAAATTATTTTCACCATTCTCATTCAAAATAATTGAACCAAACTACTTCCAATCTTACTGCTGTATGGCCCCAAATAGTTATTTCATCATAATCCCCATTGATTTGTTTAGACTGACATTTTTACATATATTTTTGGAATGTTTACCTCGCTTATTTCAAATCTTGGCGGACATCGTTAAAGAACTAAATTTTCAAAAATGAATTATTTAATAGAAATTGCTAATGACCTTGATGAAATATCTGTCGCAGTTTCATCTTGCGGTGTAGTTGAGTCATTTTGTAATAAAAATCCGCATCAGAACTCATTTAAAATTATATGTCAGAATATAAGAAGTGTTAGTCGTAATTTGCCTGGTTTTATGACACTGATGGAAAGATCACAAACTGACTGGGACCTAGTTGTACTAACAGAATGTTGGCTTCCTCGTACTCATTCCGTTCCCCAACTACAAGGATACGAATACCTTAGCACAGTAAACAACTTGACACAGAATGAAGGAGTGGTTGTCTACCACAAGCCAACCATACGATTGCGGTCAGAGGAGCCTGTTGTCTTAGACGCCAATTGTCTCATGTTGGAAGTGAACGAAAATACTATTGTTCTTGCCATTTACAGGCCAGCTGGTTTCAGAAATGCTACTAGATTTATTGAGTCCTTAAATACACTTTTACATAAATATTCCGTCTATTCAAACATCATACTAATAGGAGATATTAATATCAACATTACACCTCATAATACCGACTCCAATTCATCATCTTACTTAAACTTGCTGGCTTCCCATGGTATGTTGCCAGCACATACAAATCCCACGCATAATCTGACATGTTTAGACCATGTCATGCTTAGGACAAGACTACCTGCATACTGTTACGTAGCGGAAAGCTCTATAACAGACCATGATTGTCTGCTCTTCACAATCGAACTAAATTCTCGAAACCGTAAGACTTATTCCCAAACAATAAAGAAAATAAACTATGATTCCTTGGATAATGACATCAGTTCAATCGATTTTAGCTCCATATTTAGCGATAGTGATGTCAATTCAGCCACTAATTATTTTATTTCTGTCCTGAATCTGGCAATTGCAAATAATACTTCTACGACTAAGACATCAAACAGGAAAATAATTAAGAAGCCTTGGATTACGAGAGGCCTATTAAAATGTATGAGGAACCGTGACAGTATGCATCAAAAACTTAAGGAACTCAAAAAACAAGATCTACAAAACGAAGTGCTAGAAATTACTTATAAAAGATACAGAAACTTCTGCAATGCTCTTCTGAAAAAAAATAAAAGCAGAATATGAGAGATCCGAAATTAGTGCGGCGGCCTCTGTTAGCAATAAAAAGCTCTGGGACACAATAAAAACTGTCACAAATACAAAGAAACAGAAGGATGTACCTACTGAACTTATATCTAAAAGCAATCCACAGAAAGATATAGATGGCATTAATTCATTTTTTGCAAACATGGGGAAGCGTCTTGCTGAGGGAATATCACCCAGCAATAATCAACTCCTTGAGTCAAACCCAAAAAACTCTTTCTCAAAATCATTTGTCCTACTTCCTACTGATGTGTCCGAGGTGGAACAGGTTATTTTAGGCCTAAAGAATGACTGTGCCATCGGTCGCGATAATATTCCTGCTATCTTTTTGAAGCGTTATAAAGAGACTTTGTTGCTGCCACTGACTCATATCTGTAATCTTGCCTTCACAACTGGTGTTTTCCCAAACGCTCTTAAACTCGCAGAAATTCACCCAATATATAAGGGGGGGGACAGAGGCTGTGTCAATAACTTTAGACCAATATCCATTTTGCCAACCATCTCTAAGATTCTAGAAAGGTTAATAAACAAACGGCTAACTAAATACCTTGAAGCCAATGAGCTATTATCACCTTCTCAGTTTGGTTTCCGTTCCGGTAAGTCTACTAGTGACGCCGTCCAAGAACTTGTTAATTTTGTAACTACAAATCTTGATGGGAAACAAAAAGTGCTGGCAATCTTTCTGGACCTGGCAAAAGCCTTTGACACGGTCTCTGCCCCGCTTCTTTTACAGAAACTAGAGAGACTTGGAGTGAGAGGCACGCAACTAAGGTTATTCTCTGACTATCTCACAAATCGCTTGCAGCGAGTAAAGATAGGTGATATGTGCAGTGATGATCTTGCCATCGCGTATGGGGTTCCGCAGGGCAGTATCCTAGGTCCAACATTATTTTTGACCTACATCAACGACCTCTGCAACCTCAAACTGCGCGGTGGTAGGATAGTTACCTTTGCGGATGATACGGCTCTGCTTTTTCACGCGGACTCATGGGAGGAAGTATATGCGAACGCCCAGTTGGGTTTTAACATGGTTGCAGAGTGGTTAAAAAACAACAGACTAACCCTTAATGTGTCTAAGACAATGTATATTCCATTCTCCATAAAAAATTATGGGACCACCTGTAATACAAATCTTTCAATAACTTCTCACATTTGCTCTTCGCTGACGGACAACATTTGCTCATGTCCCACTCTCAAAAAAAACAGATCTTATTAAATATTTAGGTGTTCAGATTGACAGTAGACTCAGTTTTCAGCCACATGTAGACGCACTCACTGCCAGAACTCGTAAACTAATATTCGTTTTCAAAAACTTGCGACATGTGGCGGAAACTAAAACTATTGACACGGTTTACTTTGCACTGGTTCAGTCAATTCTGTCATATTGCATAACGGCATGGGGTGGAGCCCCAAAGACATCGTTACTTAAGTTAGAGAGAGCTCAAAGGGCAATCTTAAAAGTTAGCCGTAGGCTTTCCTTTCTTTTTCCAACAAAGGAACTTTATCAAGAGTGCAAGGTCCTGACTGTTCGCCAATTGTTCATTTTAAATACAATTATTCGTAAGCATACCCAAGTTCCATACAATCCTGTCAACATCCATAGTAAGAGACGTAAAGACACTGTTTGTAAATCAACACCCTTCAAAACCAGATTTACCCGTCGATTTTTTTGCTTTCTGGGTGATTACCTTTACAATAAGGTCCATAAAGCCATCTCTATCTATTCTTTAACAAAATTCCACTGTAAAAAGAAGGTCCAAAATTGGCTTCAATCTCTGGATTACGAAGCAACTGAGAAACTCTTGGAGGTGACCTCATAATAAGCGAAACATTACGCTTCACACACCATATATTCAATAATTACACACTATTATACACACACATACACGCGCATTCACACAATTACACGTTACTTTGTATTGAATTAGTTAAGTCTTTAAACTGTTTTTATTTATTTTCCATCGAGCCAAAATTATCGCTTTTTGTAAATATTTATACAGCTTGTAACAAATTTGGGTAAGTTGGAGGCCTGGAGCCCTGTAACACAGGATTTTCCTAGTACAGGCTTCAGTCTCCACAGCAATAATGTAAATGTACTCATTGTAACTGTACTTGAATTGTTAGTATTGTTATTTTGCATTATGTGGTGGAGAAAAATAAACGCTATATTATTATTATTATTATTATTTTTTTTTTTTTCTGGAATGAATTCTTGCTCCGATTCGATCACGAAAAAATTTTTTTTTTTTTTACGTTTTTGTATTCTATTGGTATTTGCACGGGGGTGTCACAGGGGGGTTAAAATTTTGGTTATTTTTGACCTAGGACGCACCGTTTTCGAGATAATTGAATTTCTTTTTTTTTAATCATAGGGCCCATAGAACGGACACGGTGCGAGTAAGTTTTTACGGAATCCTTGGTGCGCGAGTCCAACTCGCACTTGACCGGTCTTTTCCTCCATATTGATGTTCACAAAAACACAATCCGAGTGATTCCATTAGTAATACAGCCTAACGCTGTACTATAGCGTTCATTTACTCTTATAGCTGTATATCACCCTTGTAGGCAGTAGTTATAACACCACAATAGTTATAAGAGTGTACAATTACACCAAACGAATAAGAGGTATAATGGAGTTCGTTTACACCAATATACAGCAATAAGTATCATTTTACACTAATATAACACTTAGACCTGTATAAAGGAAGTGGTGACGTGCAATATACAGCCTATATACAGCTTTAAGTGTAAAACGCAGCCTTAAGTGTCAAAAAACTCTTAAAGCTGTTTAATTGAGTAAAAATACTCTGATATAGAACCATAAGCGTACGCGGATACCTTTATGCAGCCTAAAGCTGTGTTTTACACCCTTGTACAGCCCTTATACAGCTCTAAGCTGTATATCGGCTGCTTTATTGATGTTTGATACGCTTGCGTGCTGCTTGGGTGGCGTCAACGCAGGCCTACTAATAACTTAGATATGTGATAAAGAGAACGTGAAACACTGGAAGGTGTAGGTCTTGGGGGAGGGACCTTCACTGGCAGAGGAATTCCGGGACCGAAACTGCGTAAAGCGGTCCCATACAAAAGAGCTCCGTTGCGGGGAGCTGACTCCCAGCGCCCGTTTTACTACACAAATACATTACGTTCTTCATCGATACGACTACATGCACACCTTCAAAGTTGAACTAGTAATACTGCGTACGTAATAATCCGGCTTCCGCGAAGGGGACTGTCCGCGTGAACACATGCGCTTCGTTAAACACATGAGCTTCCACTTTACGCAATTTCAGCCTCAAAGCTTTAGGCTTTTGTGGACACAGGCCTAGATGCAATTATCTACACGTGTCAACCATTCGTACAGTGGAAATCGGTAGATAACCAGGCCCTGTCACATTTGAATCAGGCGGCAGTAGTAGACCGTTCGTTTAATTTGTTTTAACTTTTCCCGTACCAATACACATGTCATGCTGCATGAGAGATGCGAAAGTTAACAGTACCTCTACCATGAGTTTTAAGCAATAGTATTCGTCGCTACTCGATATCGACGCCGTAAATATTTTGTATGGAAAATTTTGCAGCGCCTCTAGCGGTCACTTGCAGAACCAAAATTTGCCATACAAAATATTTACGGCGTCGATATCGAGTAGCGACGAATACTATTGCTTAAAACTCATGGTAGAGGTACTGATTACAGAGAGATACTACGTATAAAGTTAACGCTACTATTGCCGCGACCACAGACTAAAATACCTTGTGATACTACATAAAAATATCCCCTAGCTGATATTGATTCATACACGACTAATTCTTTGGACCGCTATTTTTTGCAAAGGCCTCCCCTTTCTCCTTCCAAACTTCTCTGTCTAGGGCGATCTCGGGCCACGTTTGCCCCGCGAACAAGATCAGATCTCCTGGCTGTTTTTTCACCGACATCTGCTATCTGGGTTATGGAGCGCAGCGTGGTGTTTCTAACGCGATCTATTCGCTTAACACCTATTATGCTACGCTCCATTGCCCTTTGACAAATCTTGAGTTTGGACTTTTGTTGTTCAGCAAATTACCTACTTTGAACACTGTAGGTAGGACGGGCAGGATACACATGTCGATGAGTTTTCTTTTAAGTGACATCGGAAGGCTACCCTTCATGTGATCTTTAAAGGCCCAGAAGGTCTTCCAAGCATTTTCGATTCGTCTCTCGACTTCCTTGTAGTAAGTACGCATACTCATTATCGACACATTGCAACACTTGCCCGTCTACCTCGACCCTACGTTTCGTGCTGTTGGTCATAACCTGGGTCTCAGTTCTGTTCATAGTAAGTCCAACTTCAAGACTTGCCATGCTCAGAACTTGGAACATTTCTTCAAGTTCTGAAGGTGACGTGGAGAATAACACAATGTCAGCAAAGCGGAGCAAAGAGAATATAAGCACTACGTTTAAAGCGGATGTTCATTAGCTAATGGCCGCAAACATTTAAACCTCGTGATTGCCATGAGTCAGGCAAGTTGTTAAAAACCTCCTGCAATGCGCTCCTGACAAGCTTAGGTGAGAGCGGGTTGCCCTGTTTAACTCCTTTTTCTACTTTGAAATTTGGACCAGAAATGTGCAACTTGATATTTGCAGAACTACTTCGATAAATAGAGTCAATAAGGTCAATGTACTCGTATGTGTGCACAACGTTGAAATTAAGCAAGAAAACGCTGTAGGAAAATAAACGTAATTGACGACTTTAAAGCGATGGAGTAGCTTTGATTTCAAGCGGGTACACTTTACTTTTTACTGTCCTAAACAGTAAAAAGTAAAGTGTACCCGCTTGAAATCAAAGCATTTTCTTTTAGTGTTTATACTTTTTACAATGATATTTGTATATTGGATTCTCGCCACGGGTTCCTTGGTTAGCACGTGTGTTTTGAGAGTTTTTTAGATTTGAGTGTTTCCGAGTGATTGTTGTGACTTTCGTGACCTATTTTGTGCTGTCTTTGTGTTCGTTAACAGGTTTGCTTTGTGATTGTCTATATCTTACCAGTCTTATCCAAGATGGATAGGAATAAACCTCCCGATCCTGACCCCCCTGACATCCAGTCCTCCTCAAATGTCTTTTCCCAAAACCCACTGTCACAATTTGCCGACGTTGTCTGTAGCATTACAGATATGGAAGTATCCCAGAGTACTCGTAAACGCCCAAATGTCGAAGAGACTCCCATTCCTACCCCACCAAGCAAACAGCCTAAGAGTCAGATAGGTCGCGTGAAATACTCTGCTTTGGATAAAGGTCCGTACATCGTGCATGTTTCTCGACTGGAAGCTGCGCCAAACGCAGGCGCCACGCTACACCCCGTGAACTTTGGAAAGTTTCTATTATTTAACAAAATTTCAAATGTTCGCCGAGACGGTGTGAATAAAGTTGGCCGAAACCGTGTCTCAGTAGAGTTTATTTCTCCTCAGGACGCAAATGCGTTTCTAGCCAATAACATTTTACCGAAACATGGCTACTCAGCATCCATCCCTACATTCAACATTACTCGGATGGGTGTTATTTCTGGTGTTCCCACTGATATCTCAGAGGAAGAAGCCTTATCCTTTTTATCTGTGCCTTCTGGATGTGGTCAAATATTAAAAGTTAGACGCATTAGTAGGAAAATATACAATGACGGTGCTATTGAATGGAAACCAACAGAAACTTGTGTCATCACTTTCGATGGCCAAGTTCTACCACCAAGAGTATACTGCTGCTATACATCTCTTCCAGTTGTACAGTACATTTACCCTACAATACAGTGCCGTAAGTGCTGTAGATTCGGACATGTGGCCAACCTATGTAGGTCCAAACCACGCTGCAGTAAATGTGGCCACGATCACCCCGGTGATGGTTGCAACATTGCTGAGGGCGAGGCTTTTTGTGTGCTCTGCTCGGGCAATCACTTCGCCAATAGCAGGTCATGTCCCGAGCATGGTAGACAGAAGGCCATCAAGACCATTATGGCTGAGAAGTCAATTTCTTATGTGGAGGCTAGCAAAATAGTTCCAGTTCCTTCCCAGAATTATGCCAATGCTGCCAAAACTACTCAGTCATACCGCAAAACAGTCACACTCAATCCCAAAACCCATGCCCCACTTTCCCCATCATACAACAAAAGTATCCACAACAATTTAGTAAGCTCTCCCCAATCCACACAGCCAAATGGCTGCGCCCTCAACCTGAACAATGCATCACCTAGCAATAATATTTCCATTGTTGAACTCCTTATCAAACTCTTACCTACCCTTATCTCATCTTCTTCTAATCCCCAATTACCGTCCAACGTTGCCGATCAACTAATAAAAATCCTTTTACCAATTAGAAATGGCGTCCAGCCAAACATTTCTACAGTGGAATGTGAGGAGCGTGTGGCATAAAAAGCACGACCTCATATTCCTCCTCAACAAATATAAACCTCTAGCTTGCTCCATAGCTGAGACTTGGCTCACCCCAAGCCTTAGCTTCCGTATACCACATTACAATGTCCTCCGATGTGACAGATCCAACGGATATGGAGGATCGGCTCTCTTTGTTAACAATCGGGTTCCACTTTTGCCCTTATCTTTGCCTTCACTTACTGGCGATATGAGTATTGTAGCTGGAAAGATGGAAGGTATCACAGTATTATCAGTATATATTGCCCATCCTCAACAAAATTTTTTAGTTGTTTTAAGAAATATTCTTTCAAACATTCAAGGTCCTATTCTGGTCATGGGTGACTTTAACTGTCATCATTATAGATGGGGGTCTGAGCGTTGCGATGCGTTTGGTACGGCTCTGATCGAGATACTGGATGATTTGGACCTTTGTATATTAAACAATGGTTGCCCAACACGCAGGTCTCCCCCTGGTCAGCAGAAAAGTTGTGTTGACCTAACATTTTGCTCTGCTGAGTTAGCTGCTTCGACTCATTGGGAATGTACAACCTTGTCGCATGGTAGTGACCATTACCCCATTGTCATTTCTTTGATTAATAGAACTTATTTAGAAAAAGCTTCCCCTCCACTTTTGAAGTACAACTTGTCCAATCCAGATTGGACAAAGTTCACTTCATTACTGGAGCAGAAAATTGATACTCTTCCAAATTTTAATTCAAGTTTATCCGATCCTTCTGATCACCGCCATGCCAAGAGCTGTTAAAGAAATAAAGGTTTCGTTGAAGCAGTTACTTCTAGTGCAGATTCTTGTTTCCCATTAAAAAACAGTGCCCGAAACAAAATCCCGTCACCTCCATGGTGGGACCAAGAATGCACCTCAGCAGTTAGGTTGAGAAACGAGTCTGAAAGACATTACAATAGGGAGATGACCACCCAAAATCTGCTGGCGTATCTACAAGCATATGCCCGATCTAAACGTCTTCTCCGCAGGAAAAAACGTGCAGGTTGGGTGAAGTTCTGTACATCCTTGTCCCCCTCCACTCCAATCTCATTAGTATGGAAGAACATCAAAAGATTTAGATGTGGTTGCTCACCTTCAATATCATCGCCAATTACTAGGGAAACAGCTGAATTATTTTTTGACAAAATAGCCCCTCCGTATGTTCCACTTGCATCTGAATATCATAGTGTTCCCTTAAATACTGTATCCAACGATCCCTTTGATGCGCCATTTACTTTGAAGGAGTTGAACATGGTACTCTGCCATGTCCGTGACTCGGCACCTGGTGCCGATGGTGTAATATACTCGTTTATAAAACATTCCGGGGATAAAGCTAAATCATATTTCCTCAATATTATTAATTTCTGCTATGATAATGGTTGGGTTCCAGATCAGTGGAAACTACAAATTATTATCCCTTTGTTGAAACCGGGCAAACATGTAGATGATCCGAACGGCCTTAGACCTATAGCTTTGTCCTCAGTCTTAGCTAAATTAATGGAGCATCTTATTAAGAACCGACTCGAGTGGATAGTGGAATCCAGAGACTTACTGCCGAACTACCAATTCGGTTTTAGAAAAGGGCTTGGCACAATGGATAGTGTTGGAGTTTTAGTGACAGATATCCGTCTGGCATCTTCTAAAAACGAGTCCGTCGTCGCAGGCTTTTTAGATATCTCCTCCGCATACGATAACGTTCTTCTTCCCGTCCTCAGGCAGAAACTGCACCAGCTGAGCATCCCGGTAAAGATGATCGAATGCATATGTGGACTATTGTATTGTCGCTCTTTGACTTTGAGGGTCCAGGGAGAGGACTTTGATGAAAGGCTTACTTGGAGAGGACTCCCACAGGGCTTCGTCCTCAGCCCTATTCTGTACAATCTCTATACAGCCGAAATTGGCTCCTGTCTCAACAATAACTGCCACATCCTCCAGTATGCCGATGACTTAGTCCTGTACGTGTCAGATTCCTCCATCGTTGACGCTGCATCATCCCTATGCTTCTCTCTGGACTCTTTGAATCACTGGCTGTTGAACCACGGCTTATCATTATCTCCACCGAAAAGCTCTGCAGTAGTCTTTTCTCGCAAAAGAACTATCCCTCCCATTACAATAGCTATTTCCGGAAAACCCATTCCGCTGACAAACAAAGCAAAATTTTTAGGCGTTTTTTTGGATTCAAAATTAACAGGTAAGTACCACATAAATTTCTTAATCCAAAAATGCGAACGCGTTATTGCCATTTTAAAAGTCCTTGCGGGTGTGTGGTGGGGTGCCCACCCCTACACCATGAAACTTATATATAACGCCTTAGTACGCAGCATATTAGATTACGGTACATTTCATTTAATACCATGCAATAAAGGTGCTTTGGCCGGACTAGATAGGATTCAGTCTAACTGCCTTCGGATCATCTCTGGGTGTATGAAGTCCTCCCCCGTTAACGCGTTGCAGGTCGAGTGCGCTGAACCACCTCTAGCCCTAAGGCGGCAATATTTAGCCTCCCGTTTTGTGTCTCGGATAATATGTAGATCCTCCCATCCCCTTATTTCAAAACTGAACGCACTAAATAACTTATACAGATCTTCAAACTACTGGAATAATAAAGAAATCCCCTTAATATTAAAATATTTTCGTATTACTCAAAACTTCGAATGTCCGATCGTCCAATATCCCAAACTACCCCTTTTTAATTTTGAATATGAAGTTTTATGTTTCACCCCAAAAATTTTCTACAACATCGGCATTTCCAAAAATTCCCCTTCGGCGGATTCGGCCTTCAACGCGGTGGTGGGCGAGCGATGGAATGGTTATCAAAAATTTTTCACTGACGCTTCGAAATTCACTGACTCCAGTTTCACTGGAGCTGCAACTTACTACCAAAATTCCAGGATTATCCTACAATTTAAATGCCCCAAGGAGTCCTCTGTGTTTACGGGCGAATGTGTGGCTTTATTAGAAGCTTGTCTTTTCATAGAGTCACACCATAACATCGACAAAGCCGTAATTTTCACAGACTCCCTTAGCTGCCTACAAGCTTTGGTCCAGAACCCCTTTAAAAGTAAATTGCACAGCTCACTAATTTTAAAAATTAAAAAGTCTCTCTTTTCGTCTTTTAATAATCAAAAAGAAGTTCAGCTAGTTTGGATACCTAGCCACTGTGGCATCAAGGGTAACGAATATGCTGATACCTTGGCAAAAGACGCTTGTTCGTCAACCACAGCTGACCTTTCTCATTATTCTTATCAGGGGTACGACTTACTGAACCTGCCAAAAGCAAGTCTTCAATGTGCTTGGCAGGAACGGTGGAATGCCTCTGGTAGGAAGAAAGGTAAATTCTACTACGCAGTACAGCCAACCATTAAATCTAAACCTTGGTTCTACCCTTTCAAAAAAATGTCCAAACCAGTCATTTCCGTCCTTTGCAGAATTCGCTTAGGGTTCTGCTGCACTCCTGTCTTCTTGGAAAAAATCCGAGTTCGCGACTCTTCTATATGCGAGTGTGGCCTAGAAGAAGGTACATTGGATCACATATTTTTTGAATGCACAAACAACGTCCCTCCTTTAGATCTTTATAGCCGTCTCCCAAAATTCAAAATTCCTCTCCCGATTAATGTCCCCGCCCTCCTTACATATTCCTCTCCAGAACTACTTGTGGCGCTGATGAAGTTCATCCGTCACAATAACATCAAATTATGAGCCCTGACTTCTATGTAATTGTGGTTACGTGTATATAATTAATGTTCTAACAAATTTAATATTTATGTATCTTTATTTTGTGTTTGTTTCAGTCCAGTACTAACACATGAAGTCCAATTGTATCAATCGAAGACTTACACCTCCATAGTTACTTCGTTTATTAATTGTTTGTGTTAATGATTCACATACTTGCTTATCCAATTTACTTTTGACATTGGCAGAATAGTCGACATCGGCTCTATTTGCCAGCTTTTAAAAAATAGAATAGAATAGAATAGATATTTGTATTAACTTTTGAGCGATATTTACGTATTTATTCGTTTTGAGTTACATTGGAATTATTTGGAGTGCCTCATTCTGTGGATCTATTTATATGTCGGAATTAGAATTTCTATCTATCTATCCCAGACCCAAACATATCCACGATCCTCCGCTCCTTATGGAGTTACTTCACTCTCGGATATATTAAACGGTTAAAGATATATTAACCGGATCTTTACTTGGAATGATAAACTACATATCCAATCTTTTATCGGATATAGTTAGCCCATGCCTACTGCCAATGACGTGGCCGAATATGTCTATTTCGATAGGGTGTAGGTGCCGCATCGTTGACCACGTTATCGCCAACTATAATATGGCTTAAAAAACTTAGTATCAAAACCAAAAATTATTACAAACACTAAAAAAAAAGGAAATGTCATCATCAATGATGACAATTAGCAAATGTCAAAATAAAAATGGCTGCGCATCGTGTGTTCATTCCGCGCGATTGTTGATTAAAGATTTTAGCATTTAAATACCTTTAATTGCCGTAGTTTTTTTAATTAATTCAATTCTATCTATTGGTTAAAATAGGTGTTTAATTCCTTATTTCAAGTTGTGTATTGATACAAAATGGACTCGAACAAGGATAGCAAACGTAAGAAAGATAGAAACAGTGATGATGAAGATAAACGTAAGGAAAAGAAGTCTAAAAGGGCCCGTTCGAGGTCAAGATCACCAGCTGAAAACCGCGAGAGAGACACCAGACGGAAAAGAAGACACTCCAAGTCGCCATCACCTGGTGGGGCCGTTAAACAAGAAAAACGATCTAATGCAACAAAAGAACCCGAAGTAAAAAAAGAAATACCACAGCGACGTGTCAAGGAAACAGATATGCTAAACACTCGAACAGGAGGTGCCTACATACCTCCTGCTCGTCTCAGAATGATGCAGGCTCAAATTACAGACAAATCTTCAATGGCATACCAAAGACTGGCATGGGAAGCTTTGAAGAAGTCAATTCACGGCCACATCAACAAAATCAACGTGGGCAACATTGGAATTATTATCAAGGAGTTGTTGAAAGAAAACATAGTTCGTGGTAGAGGTTTGTTGTGTCGTTCAGTTATACAGGCACAGGCTGCTTCTCCTACATTCACGAATGTTTATGCGGCCCTAGTAGCCGCCGTCAATTCTCGCTTTCCAAATATTGGTGAGTTACTTCTAAAAAGGTTGATGATTCAATTCAAAAGAGGTTTCAAACGCAATGACAAACCTATTTGTATATCATCAGCCTCATTCATAGCTCACTTAGTGAACCAGAGAGTGGCACATGAAATTCTAGCCTTAGAACTCCTTACGTTACTTGTGGAGACACCTACTGATGACTCAGTTGAAGTAGCCATCGCTTTCCTGAAGGAATGTGGACAGAAACTGACTGAGGTATCTTCTAAGGGTGTGAATGCAATATTTGAGATGTTGAGAAATATACTGCATGAAGGACAGTTGGATAAAAGGGTGCAGTACATGATTGAAGTCATGTTCCAAGTGTGGAAAGATGGTTTTAAAGATCATCCTGCTTTAATTGAAGAGTTGGAGCTTGTACCGGAGGAGGAACAGTTCACTCATCTCATGATGCTGGATGAAGCGACAGACCCACAGGATATTCTGAGTAAGTTTTTTGTCTAAAGATTTAGTTATGTTTTTAGACTAGTTACAGCACAATATTAATAGCAGGAAAAAGTGTAGGAAAACTGTACACAACAGTAGATATACAACAAATTCAATTGACATAACTTTTTTCATATTAAAAACCCTTTTTCTAAACTATTACTGATGATTTTAGTACTTATCTTTTTAATGGGTTCAAAAATAATATGCTAGAAGTAAAAGCAATAATAAAAATTGGCACTATTCTTTTTCAGATGTCTTCAAATTTGATGAAAAATATGAGGAGAATGAACAAAAATATAAAACACTTAGCAAAGAGATCCTAGGGTCTGATGCTGAATCAGGTGATGAAAATGGTTCTGGAGAGAGTGGTAGTGATGAGTCAGAGGAAGATGATGAGGAAGAGGCTCAAAAAGAAGTCACCATCATTGATAATACCGAAACTAACCTTGTAGCTCTACGTAGGACCATATATTTAACTATCAACTCCAGTTTAGACTTTGAGGAATGTGCTCACAAACTTATGAAGATGCAGTTGAAACCAGGACAGGAAGTAGAACTTTGTCACATGTTCTTGGACTGTTGTGCTGAGCAGCGTACATATGAGAAGTTTTACGGACTCTTAGCACAGCGGTTCTGTAACATAAATCGGATATACATTGGTCCATTTGAGGAAATATTCAAAGATTCTTATGGAACCGCACACAGGTTGGACACTAACAGACTAAGGAACGTGAGCAAGTTCTTTGCGCATTTATTGTTCACGGATTCTATCAGTTGGGAGGTGTTGGAGTGCGTCAAGTTAAATGAAGAAGACACTACAAGTTCCAGTCGTATTTACATCAAGATTTTATTTCAAGAGCTGGCAGAATACATGGGGTTGAAGAAACTGAATGATCGCCTCAAGGATGTGTGAGTTAATATTGTCTATATTACTTACAATTTACTATAGAAAGTGCCGAATACATTGTGAATATATTGACCTTTCCGATCTCTTGAGTAACTACTTTAAAAACAAAAAATCATTTTTCAGTATGAAAAATATTAAAGGATCACAATAGAAGTAGATTCAAGACAGCATTTTTCTTTTTGTTTAAATTGCGATTATCAAAAAATGTAGGAGGGTTGATGACGCTCGCTATTCTCAATTTATCTGGCGCCTTACTATCTTAAAAATAACAGGATTGTGTAGTAATTATTCTTAATCTGTGAGTTATACAGATTGTTACTACTTTTAGGTAAAATTGAAAATGTCATCTTAGTATTTAGGTGACTCGGTATTATTGTATCATATCATTGTGGTGCAGTAAAATATGACCTAGCAACCACTTTCCATAGTCCATGATTTCACACAATATTCCTCCAACATTACTTGGAAAGCTATTGAATTGTCCAAAAGGGGGGGGGGGGGGGAGTGCGGGACACTAGGAAATGTTACAGCGTCACGAAGATTAAGCATGATTGAGATACATTACGGGACAAAATATATTGCAACATGATGCGCAACACCGTCAACTCCTGCGTCCTGCGTCACGTGAATGCGTTGTACAATATTGGGGGCTATGTTGCAGGACACTGGGCAATGTTGCGGCACAGCGTCTCATAGACTGAGCGTCGCGCGTCATTTTGGGGGATAATTTGTACCCTACATTAGACCGACGCACGCACACGTGCAACACAGGAATCAGACATTAAGCGCCCAATTTAATGAACTTCATTTCTTTTTTTTTCAGGACCCTGCAGAGCGCGTTCTCCGGCATCTTCCCACGCGACAATCCCAAGAACACAAGGTTCTCCATCAATTTCTTCACTTCCATTGGTCTTGGCGGTCTTACAGATGAGCTGAGAGAGCATTTGAAGCAGATGCCCAAGGTCTGTGGTTGTTTTCTGTTATATATAGTTTTTATGTACATATAATTATGTTTACGTGCAGTGTTTCTGTACCTTATTATTTGTTTATTTGGATGTTTTTGGCATTTAATTACAACAATATGTTTAGCTCATATTGTTATTAGTTCCTACTATGTCAAATGTACTCATAATAATTATGTATAAGTAATCAAAATTTTCGAATTTAGTCAAAAACAATTCTCTCCAAGTTGAAATAAAAATGTATAAAAACTACCAGGTTATGTCTTAGATAGGATAAAATGGATCATCTTGGACTGGTTCTCCATACTACATCTTTATAGTGCTTATCCTCTTTAGCTTAAGCACTTTTTGTCTTTGTTGATCTTTATAAACAGCCCACATAATTATGACAACAGACGACTTAGGCTAAGAACTCACGAAGCAGTTTACACCTGCGCCCGCCGCTGTAGAGGAAATAACTGCTTTGTTTCAAAACTTACGAGTCATCAGATTTACGCGGTTACGCAGCCGTCGCGGTTGTGATTTTCGACCGCATGCCTGGCGGCCGATTATTGCCAGCCACTGTGCGGTTGCCCGCCTAGCCGCCAACCGACCGCGTCACGTGCGGGCGCAAACTGCTGTTGGGGGATGTCGGGATGCGGACCGCAACCCCGGTGCAGCGGGAGCCGCGAACAAACGCGCAAACCGCGCCCGTAAAACGCGTCGTGAAATGTGCTTTAATTTGTTACATATATATCGGCATCTACAGAAGCCCCGCGTGAAAACCGCTTCGTGAGTTCGTGGGACGCATTTTGGATACCAAATATTTTTCTAAGTCATGTATTTTCAAGCAAATCAAGGGTCTAGTAATGCTTAGCATACATGGGCTCAGTCCGTTTGTCTTTAACTTTATAGTTATACTGATGTCTCGTTTCAGAATGTGCCAGCACCGATACCGGAAATCAAATTGAATAGTGACTCCAGCTCATCCAGTTCGGACTCGTCCAGTTCCAGCAGCTCCGACTCCTCGTCCTCCAGCGACAGTTCTAGTGGTAAGCTCAACGTAACTTAAATTTAGGTCTGTGTTCCCCGAGAGGTAAGGCTGTTCTTGAAGTGGGCTAGATTTATTTAGAAAGAGTCACGGCGGCTATGTACTGTTAAAGGGCAACTGAAGGAACACGGGAGGGTTTAGTCACTCCTTCTAGCTTCACTCAGAGAGGGAGAAGTTTGTGGGTGACCCCCAAAAATTAAAATTAAAATTTCTACGCAAATATTTAGTCGCTAATTGTTACAGTATTCATCTTCTAGGCAAATGATGAGTCCTGCACTGTAAAAAATCCACCCTTACGTTGTTGAAACCTCTACGGTCCGGACCAAGCGTTTCGCCTCATAGTTTATACCGCGTACATCGAGGGACTGGAACAACTTAACTTCTGCGGTCTTCCCGTTCAGATTATTGTTTAGGTGTCTTCAAGGCTAGAGTGAATAGGCTCCTAATAAACTAGTGTGTCTCGTCACCATCAACGATTAATGTGAAAAGAGGCTGTGAAAAGCTCAACTTCAAAAACTTTAAATTTTTTTCTTTTTTCAGATGACGATGATGACAAGAGCAGTAGTAAAAAGAAGATGGAAAAGAAATCTAAAAAGGATAAAAACAAGGAAAAAGTGCCCCAAACACCTACCGAGGAGCCACCCGAAAAACCGGTGGAAAGATGGGGCCACGACGGCTTCTACGATACGTACGGCAAAGATGCTAGGAGGATGGAAAACAGACCTGACATTCGCCAAGACAGAGATAACTTCGCCAGACCCAGGGACGTCAGAGGAAATGACGATAGAATGGACCAGAGAAACGGAGATGATCGACGAAGGAGATTTGATGATAGTGAACAGAGCAATGGTGATTATAGGCGACGTGATAATGACAGAGGACGGCAAAATGAAGATAGAGGCAGAACAGATGATGACAGGAGCCGGAGAGGCGATGACAGGACTAGGCCAAATGATGATAGATTCAGAAAAGACGAAGAAAGAATGCGAGATGAGGGCAGAGGTCGCAGAGATGATGGAAGAGACAACGAAATTGAGGAAAGAGGTCGTAGAAATGAAGAAAGATCTCAAAGAGAGGACAGGAGCCGTAGAGATGATGATAGAGGAAGCCAAAAGGAGGGATATAATCGGAGGGATGATGACAGACCTCAATCAAGAGATGATGGTAGAAGTCGTAGAGATAATGACAGAACAAGAGAAAATGAGGACAGAAGCCGTAGAGACGACGTAAGGTCACAGCGAGAAGATGTAAGAGGCCGTCGAGATGATGACAGAGCTAGGCAAAATGAAGATAGAAACCGTAGAGACGACGAAAGGCCACAAAGAGATGAAACCGGAAACCGGAAGGATGATGACAGAGGACGAAGAGATGACAGATTAATACGAGGTGATGAAAGGTCGACGAAAGGTGAAAATAAAGAACGTAGGAATGAAGAGAGACAGCAAAAAGACGAAAATAGAAGCCACAGGGATGATGATAGAACACAGAAAGATGATAGTAGAGGCCGAAGGGATGATAGAGCACAAAGAGAAGAAAATCAAGGACGTAGGGAAGAGCGATCACAAAAAGATGAAATTAGAAATCGTAAAGACGATGATGAAAGAAGAAGTCGCAGGGAAGACGACAGAGAAATGAAAGGACGTAGGGATGAAGATAGAGCACGAAAAGAAGATGAAAGAGCGCGTCAAGATGATGACAGAGATCGCAAAGATGATAGGGAACAAAGAAATGATAATAAAGGGCGTAAAGACCAAAAAGCTGAAGAAAGGGGACGCAAAGATGACGAAAGAGAACGCAGGGATGACGACAGAAGATATCAAGATGATGATAGACGAAAAGAAAGTGATAGAAGTCGTAAAGATGATGACAAGAGACGTAAGGAAGACGAAAACGATAGAACACGTAGAGAAGACAGAGTTGATGACGACAGATTACGTAGAAATAACGATAAAGGGCGTCAGGATGAACCTGAGTCTTCCAAAAGGAATAAGAAAGATTTCGAAGAACGAAACGATCGTGATACTTCTAGAGACAGTCGAAGGAAAGATAAAAATAATGATAGGGAAAAAGATACTCGTGATGAAAATGATTCTAGATCTAAAAGAAGAGAAACTGACAGCCAAAGATGCGAAAATGGAGACAATCAAAACAATGACAAAAGAAAGAAAAACAAAGTTGAAACTAAAGATCCTAAATCTAAAAAGAAAAACTTAAAAGACAGAAGTGAAAAGGAAAGTAAGAAGAAAGATAAAAGTAGCAAAAAAGATAAAAGGAAGAGAAAAGACAGTAGTAGTGAAGACGAAAAACCAAATAGGAAAAATGAAAAGAAACGCACGAAAGATAAAAAAGTTGAAAGTGATTCTGATGATACACCTTCCTCTTCTTCGTCATCATCATCATCATCTTCGTCATCGTCGTCCTCTGATGATGAAGAGGTTCCCAGTAGGTACTGGGATACTTTAGATATTAAAAGCAGAGAAGAAGCTACTGATGAGGTTCGTGGCAAGAAGCAACGCACGTAGTGATCTAGCCTCATTACTGACAATAGGATGAAAGATTTTTTGTAAACCATTTCTTGATGATTGAGGTCATTTGACAAATACTGGAAGTTTCATATTATCTGGGTACAAAAGTAATGCAAACAAATGCGAGCGAGACTGTAGGTAACGGCAGTAATCGCCATCAGAAATTAAGATGATTATGTATTGTGTGTCGTTAATTCGACGAGGAAATATCATATCATCACTTTGGCTACATGGGGTTTTATTAGTCATGTAGTCCGCATTTTTGCGAAAGACTGTTCTTCGTGTCGACTGTTGAACATAGGCCCCTTATCACAAGGACCGACCCTCTGAGTCATGCATCCATCGGATTCCCGCCAGTCACCAGGTGCACGGTCCACCTTGTGGTAGGCCACGCCAACACTGCGTCTTCCGGTACGCGGTCGTCATTTTAGAACCTTTCGGCTCCATCGAATATCTGGTCTGTAAGCAATGTGCCCACTGCCACTTAAGTTTAGTGATTCTTCAAGCTATGTCGGTAACCTTGGTTCTCTTGCGGTTATCTTCATTCCTGATTTGATCACGCAAGGACACTCCAAGCATAGCCCTCTCCATTGCCCTTTGGGTGACTTCTGATGAAGCCCATTGTAACCGAACACGTTTCAGTACCATATGGCCACACGCACTGGTCATAGATTTTCGTCTTGAGACACTGGTATGTCAGACAAGAAAATACCGCATGAATATGAATATATTATTACATAATAATTTGTTATATGTCTTAGTAAATAATTTCAAATGTACTTTACGTATTTTATTTCACTTCTTTTTTTCGTCGTTGGAAATCCCATCAATAATATTTGGTCTGGATTCCGTGATACTTGTATTTCCGGTAGCTTGCTACATATTAGTAATCTGTAATCCAAATGTTTCAGAGAGATAATTATCAACAAAAGTTAAACTTTTTTGTATTTATGTGTATGTCAGTCATACATTAAATATGTACTTTTTTGTAAATAAAAAAAAACGGTCAAAATTGACATTGATAGTGTCAGATAAGGCAGAATACAAGAATCTTTCTGTGTATTTAAGTTATAAATATTGATTCCAACATCATGGAACCGGAATTTCCTTGTATGGAGACAGTCCTGGACTCTGAAACGAGTCCGGGATCCGTTTCTTCAGCTGATCAGGGCATAAAAATAAAAGCGGCCTCTGCCCCGGCAGGAGGCTTCATAGTTATACCTGAGACCCCTTCGGAAGAGGAAAGGGTGGTAAAGCCACAGATATCCGCCCCATCGTATTTGAATTCCCTGCGGGAGAACGATGAACCTCCGTTTAGGAAGCCACCTAAAGAGCCCAGGCCGTGTATAATTACTGGCACTATCATGAACGATACCGAAGCTGTCGCCATGATTGCAGCCAGTGAAGCTGATGCGGAGAATGGACTGAAAAATTATTTAGGTAATTAATAAAAAGTCACGCTTGTATAAATCCCCCAATTGAGTAGAGGGGTCCAATAGTAAAACCGTCCACTTTTCGCTGCAATAATTTCGTATGTTCTAAGTAAGGGAAAGAGTGTCAACTACCATTTGCATACCCGGCACTGATACGAGTAATGACCTTAACAACCCACCCTGTAGTTAGTCAATTTATATCGAAAACGCAACAATGGGTTTAAAGCAGTATTTTGCCCAAGTTTTGCAACTGCTCGACTCAGTTAACCGATAAAGAAAACCATGACTCATGAAGCCAGTATTGCCAATTTATTACACGATTTCTTATCAAGAAAGAGGTAAGTAGAAGATTTGTAAACAATGAAGACAACATTCAAAAAAATTTTGCTTTTTAGGTGAATTCCTAATTCAAAAGAACATAATAGCAAACTACTTTTTGTCTGAGAAAAACTTCCTCATCAGTTTGTTGCTGGAAACGATCGAGTACGCGGCCCAGCGGGAGTTTGACGCGCACAAACTTTCTACCCTCATAACCATATACCTAGCTACGCATAAATATTTCAAGTGGTACTACTGGCAGTCTCCGGTAGCGGTTTGGAACTATTTCAAAGATGTCATGATTCGGCATACGATTGAGGTGCGTGGACATTGAAGTTTTTATTTAATTTGCCCTCTGAAACTGATTTAGTGAGTTCCATTGCAGTTTCGGTTGCTGGTTGGGTAAATACCTACTTCACTATCACGAAATCTTCGTAGGAAATGAAAACAAATTCATCGTTAGGTATTCACGGAGAGTCTCACTGGGTAGGTACCCTTTATAAGCGCGCGTACTTTGTTTGGGGCGGGCATTCCGGGAAGTTTGACTATTGATTCAAAATTCCATGATGGACTCTCCCTTCACTCAAAAATTAGGCATGTCGCCATGTCGGGGTGGCCATACGTAAATGGGTATGGTTAATAGCCCCTGTAATCCTATGCAGCAATAGAACTGCTTTTATGAGGATTCTAATGATTCTATTGTTAGGCATGAACTAACCTGCGGGATTGCGCAAAGTTACCGTGGCCCTGGACCGCAAAGGGCAAATGAAGGAACATAGGTGAGTTTTAGTTTTATGTAAGTCTGGAACTCCCTCTCGCTCTCTAATAAAATAGGTTCAATCCAAAACTGAATCGCACCTATTACCTAGGTAGGTACCTAATAGGTGAGATTCAGTCCAATGAGAAATCCATGTACCTCCAAGTAGAGTAGGTACTCTACTGGGAGGAACATGGATTTCTGAAAAGGAAACCGTGATCCTGGAATGCATAGGCAACTGAAGGACATAGCTGACGACATAGCGACTTCTCCCGCTCTATCCTAGAGCAGACGATGTCATAAAATGATTTGCTACCTCAAAAAAATCCTACTTATTTCATTCTAGGACACTCCCGACGGTGAAGAGGTATTTGGAGCAGAAGAGTGCTACGACATAATCTCGCACTTTCACACGGTGTACCTGAGCAACTTACCGCTTGTTCAC
This sequence comes from Leucania comma, assembly GCA_958295575.1. Lineage (NCBI taxonomy): Eukaryota > Metazoa > Arthropoda > Insecta > Lepidoptera > Noctuidae > Leucania > Leucania comma. Next base: position 2,464,211 of record OY282468.1, on the reverse strand, counting down.
ATCGTTACCTTCGGCACACACAGACTCAAACTAGTGTGGCCTTTCAAACATAAAGTTACATCCTAGTTGCATAGAGCGACTCGTCGTTCATCAGCTTAGAACAAGGATGGCGAACGTTAAGGGAATTATATAAGACCGGGCCGTGCCGTGTACGTGGGGCACGGATTTGACACGTTGCATACGTTTTGTATAAAGCTGTTTTATTATAAAGCAAACATTTTACAAAAGGCATGCTCCGATTTCGGGCAGTCTAATATAATTCATCCCGTGATCCTCGTTATTTAATGCGCAAACCGAAATTCTTATTACGTAATGTTTACATTTTTTGTTTTTATTTAATTACTAATATAATTGAAAACACAGACCAGATGATAGAGGTACCTTTCATCTGTTCTGTGGTTGAGAATATAGAGATAACGTGATTTTCAAATTACCTATATATACACGGTTAAATTTTGATCGTTTTAATTCCGTGGAGGGTCGATCTGGTACATGAATGAAACACTATCGATTTGTAAAGTTAAAATTAAAAAATAAAGTACCTTTTTTTATAAGTCGAATTAATATGTACGATATTATTTTTTTTAAGTAAACAATAGCTCAGCGAGTCCAATGACCTGTCGGACGTTGCGTTCGCGTTCGTTGTGGCGACACTAGGGGGAGGCCTATGTCCAATAGTGGACGTCCTTCGGCTGAGATGATGATGATGCTAAAAATTTACACAGGCGTGCTCGATTTATTTTGGTACGGCACGCGTGCCACCAGCCAGTGGCGGCCCCACCAATGGCACACGTGCCATAAGTTCTCATCATCATCTCTGGCTTAGGACAATAGGCTCCACCTCATTTCAATAATGTAATAAGATTTTTTAGAGAACAGACTGTCTTGTTGACTTACTACGGTACGGAGTTCAATGCTTGACTGTGTTAGGAACTTTTAACCTAGTCACTTTTAAATAAATATTATAATTGCAAACGTCGGCGTCGTTTTATTCAGTAACTAATGTCCGCCCCGATTACGCATGATATGAATGATACGATTTGAGTTTACACACTGCAAAACACTGATGATGGACTGTCTGGGGAGCATGACGTTAAACCGCATCAGCTTCCTCTGTTCTGACTGAGCGTTGACATCACGTGAAAAATTAGGGGCTTTATTTATACTATCTTCGAAATCGTCTCAGTGATTAGCAAAAAGAATGGGACCTCTACATAGGCTCCCAACGAAGATATAATGAAAAACGTCATGGCCGCGCGGTTCTCCATGTTTCGATCGCGCGGCCATGGAATAAACTTCTATAACTTTCTGAATATTGAATCTACGAATTTGCGACTATCTACTACTATCATGTGTGTTTTACAAATTCCTTCGTAAAGCTGTCGTAGTCATTATTCTGCTACGACACTTTGGGCGAGCAGTCGAAACGGATACGTCGCGTGCACCTACACGCTAGAATATACGCCGTGATCACTGCTATTCTTCACACCCCACATCTTACTAAACAACGTCGTACATTGTCGTGTTTGAGATGACACGGGCATATACCGCCCGTCTGTAAACAGGAAACCCGTCTGACGCCTCGCAAGAGGCGCGGCGGCGCAGCACGTTACGCACGATTCCCCATGTCTCCATAACCAAGGCCTATCAGAAATAAAACAATGCATTTTAGCACTTGAAACATTTATTAGCCATCCATAACAGCAGTCTTCAATTGCTCTTTTATATGTTGTGGCAATTTCTTCTTCTTTCTTTTCCTAACTTTGCCTTCTGCCACACTTTCTGCCTTCTTATTATTGTTGTTACTGGGTTTTTTCTTCTTTTTCTTTTTACATGACAGAGGATTTGGATTATGCTGTTTCTTCTTTTTTATGGTAATTTTTGGTTCTTCCACTTTTTCTTCAACGCCTAGAACCTTTTTCATAGTTTGCAGTGCCTCGTTTTGTGTTTCAGTGATAAACATGTGTGGATTACCTTCTAAGCTCTTGCCAGCTTTGGCATAGCTGGCCGTTGATGGCTTCTCTAATGTAGGAGATTTGTTATGGAGGTACAGAAGTGGAACACCAGCTTTTTCTCTAAGCTTGTTTTGTAAATCTCTATCCTGGGTTGCCAGGATATAATGTTTATCATTTTTTCTACCAATCATAGACAATATGCAGTTGGACCCACCTATAGGCTCTTTGTGATTGCATTCATGTATTCCAAATTGTTTCAATATAGTTAGAGCTCCATGAGTCTTCTTTGCTATTTTCTCTGTTTCTATAATAATGCATCTTGTAGTCAGTAATTTTACTTGAGAGTTCAAATATTTTGGAATTTGTTCTCTTATGTTAATTTGTTCCTGGAAAAATTTGAAATTATTTATTAGTAAATAGTATTATTGGAGGCTATTAATAAATAAGTTACAAATATTTAATTGATCATATTTCTCAAAAGGTAAATTAGTTAGCAATTAACAGGGAGGAAAAGAAGTAACATGGATAAAGGCAGGAAGATGAGTTGCAAAGCTGAAACTAATAAAGGGCTAGCTATTCTTAAAAATATAAATAAAGCAGGTTGACTTGATAAAGAAAGGTGGTCTAGCAAGATAATAATTAACAAAGAATACCTAGTTTTAATTACTGCTTGCTGGTTCAGGGAAATTCTCCTGCCAGCGCATGCTCTGCTCTTTGAGGGTTAGGTGGGAATCCGCGCTGTCGGCCTCTGGGTCTGGAAGCTCTTCTAACGGGACTTGGATGTCCTCATGAGGTAATTGCTCGGCTCGCCATTCCTCATCCACTATGTCTATCAGACGCCCATTGCGCCTGTACTTGCTGTCCATTCTGTGTACATTTTGTTGATTTTAGAGAATGGTGACGCGATTATGTGACAAGCTATTTAGTGTTGTATGGAAAACATTGTTTTTCTGCGAGCAGTAATTAAAACTAAGTCTTCTTCTGTATAGGTACGTTAGGTTATGTTATTATTCTTATATTTAGAGGGGGTTAAATGAAAAATAAGAAGAAGACTTACTTTAAACGCAGCAAAACAAAATGTGCCATCAAGCAACACTTGATACGGCTGGTGGAAACCATAGTTGTTGTAGTAGAACTTCAAGTATTTCTGGACTTTTTTGTATCTAGTTATCTTCATGATATAAAACTATTGTACGAACCTGTTAATTATGACAAAATCACCGTTCTGTTTACTATAAACACGCTAGTGAATCAATCCAACGTGTAGGAAACGATCGATGGAACGACTCAAATGTCAAATTATCAATGTCTTGTCAGCTGTCAAATGTCTAATTTTCTCACAGATTAGTAAAATATTCGCGTTCCATCCTCTATTTACTAAACGAAGGATATTGTATGCATGCTTGGTAAAAAAGGGATGACTGGCATAATTTCGTAGTAGATAAAGATTGCAAAACTGATTTTTGTGTTCAAAATGAAAGAGAACTGTGAATATTATCTCCTGCACGCCCCTGATTTTTGCCCGTGATTCGTGAACAAATGCGAGAATAGTCCTAACTGTCTGAAAAGCCCTTATTACGAAAATAAAATACAACACACTTCAAAACGCTACCACGCATAGTATCATGTTTTCTATTAGTTTTTTGTTATCTATTTCTAATGACCTAATTATTAAATTTTGTTTATTTTATGTGCATAAAATGATCCATGATCCAAAAACAATTGGTAATTTTTCTTAAAAATGACGTATACAATACCATAGACATTTTTCTATGAAATGAAACGTCTCGCTCGCTCTCTCGCTTCCATGTTTGTTCGTGGTCATTTTGCATTTCTGTGCTAGATTTTCCAGTTTAGCATTTAAAATTAATGATTTTATTCATTAAAGTGTGTAATTAATGATATTTTCGGCGATACGGCGACCTCTTGAGGATCTGTCGCCCAAGGAAAAGTGCAAAACAGCGGTATAATAACAGGGAGGGTACGTCTTTCATATCCTTATAATCAAGTAAATGCGTCATTTTATCGAATATTGTTGAGTGTTCATGAAATGAGAAGATTAGGGGTATTGTTCTCCAAAGTAGTCGTCAGGACAAAGTGATGAAACGCGTAGATGCCTACGTAGAGCGCTTTTATGACATACAGCTGATTCCGATGAGGGCGTCTATATGTAATTTTTAATCGTCCGAGTCGAAGGAAACGCTGTGATACGGGCATAAGCGGTTAGTCATCATCATAATAGACACGTTTTTGGTGCGCGACAGATAAATTGATCGAGAAACTATATTATGTAGGTCCGGCGAACTGCGCCGAATAGTGGCTGATAAAGTGTCATTGTTAATACCTTTTGTTTCTTTGTGATTTCGCGACGATACGGACGTGAAGATAACAATTTCTTGTTTACTGTATTAAGCCAGTCTTTATTACAATCGCTTTCGTAGTTCTCAAGCATCAAGGTTTTATTGAAAAAAAAAAACAACAAATTAGATTTTTTATAAATGTGCATGGGTGAATGATCATTACTTGTTGTAATTACAAGCCTTGTCAATGGTGTCCAACTGTGTATTTGTAGGACTTTTATCTGGTAAGTACTGTGTTCAAAATAAATATATTCAAAAAACTTTCAAGCATTAGGTAACTGTTATCCATGTAACTATGAAACATATTTGGTCAACTTTCATTTTTCCAAAAACAACAAAATACAAAGTGAACTGTCATAATTCTAATAAATTGTTATGAGCAAGTTATTAGCAACTTGTAATGATTCATACATGGGAAAAAAGTACATAAGCTTTTGTACTTTAGTAAATAATTATTTAGTTTCGTGTATCATTTACCTATTGTTATCACTGGAAGATTACAGTAATTATAGTTTTATCATTAACTAAGTATGTATGTGTACAAAACCAAAACATTTTCATTCTCATCTGGGTTTCATCATCTTATTACTATTTTATGATAAACATTCCTAAATTATGCTAACAATAATAAGTAGACTCGTCAATAAATACCCTCAAAATAGTTTCCAGTATGCTCTGATCTACTAAAAGCAATAAAACATATCAAAATGCACATCTCAATTCTCAGCAACTGTATCACTGCTTACCATTAGGTGGGATTGCAGTCAAGCACTAGTTTATATCAAATAAAATAATCTGAAACAAATAAATCTAAAGGAATCTCCTATTATCAAGCAGGAAACCATGTGCAAAATTTCACGCTTCTCTCCTTTGTAGTTTTGGCTGCATGTTGATATGTCAGTCAGTTTCTCCGTTTATAGACATAGATTATAATGCCATATAACAACACCATTTTCTTTACTCAATTATTATACACAAAGAGAGTTCACATTAAATAGATCTTTAACATCTTGATCATGTTTACATAACACAAATCTACAAAGACATAACATTATGTAATGTTATAAACATCATTCTTCCAAGCCCCTACTAATTAACGTAACACTCAATCACATATAATTAAACTAAGATAGCATTCAGTTACTCTGATCAGTGTTTTTCCTGGTTTCATTGATGGCAAGAATGTTATCATAATGCATTTATTAATAATAATTGCATCCTATTATGAATCAATTTGTGCAAACATATTCTGTAAGTTTTTGGGAATAAAGTTCAAAATTCCAAGTAGTTTGTAAATGAAAAATATTTTATGTAGTTATGGATTTATTCCACTTTTAAACTGTTAAGAGTAAGTCAATGTAACAATAGGGGACAGACAGTAGACTACCATAGATTACTCAGTAGGCTTTGAATCAGATAATACTCCATACATATAATTGTATGTCATAGACAACCTAACAGATGTTCAAGTGCCTAGGCTTTGTTTTTTTTGAGATGCAAAATTGTCAGATATCTCCTTTGCATGCTTGGGTGGAGAGGGAGGGAATGTCAGACTTTACTGACTAATACCCAACTGTGTTTCTTCACTTGACCTTTGCATGCCAGGGCTAGATTGTGTATTTTTGTGTCTTTGTTTACTACTTATTTCTAAGAACTGTACTTCATATGTTTAGGTCCTTAACTTTAACTTAACGTAAAGAATCTTCACAAGTCTTTATCTGAAAATTGTCTAAAAATGTTATCCAAAAATGTTTACTTAGTTAGCTATTTACCTAAACCGATGTTAGGTAATTAACTAAATTTAAATAATCTTTGTATGTCTTCTATACAATTTTTTTTTTATGAAAAAGACAGCAAGATTGTTTATGTTTAGTTAAGTACCTAAACAGGTGGAGTACAGCTTTTACTAGCAGCTTCGCTCATGTGAAAGTAGGAAATATATGCCTATATCAGTCAGTGATAAAGTAGCATTGTACTGATAAAAGAATTTTTTAAATTGGTCTAACAGTTTTGAGTTTATTCAAAAATCCAAATCATTCCTCTTTATACATATTATTGGTTTTAGCTGTACCATCTCAAAAGATCACATTTGATGCCTATTAAAAGAAAAACAGTTTCAGCTACTGTTCAAAATACACTTAAAAAAAAATTGGAATGTAATATTTCTGTGTCTTGACTGAAAAGCATTTTTTCTTCAGATTTGTGTCAGTAGCACATTATTTGATAAATAATTCTCACTATCATATCACTGCCATATTGTTATTGTGTTGATGAGAAAGAGGGCGGTCATTAAGAGTCGTTGACTGCTGCAATTTCTTTCTTCTTACACCTTTGTTGGCGGTTTATCTTTTTGTTTATAGACCTTTCTTTTTTATCTTGATTTAGGAAGGTAAACAAATAGTTAATTAAAAAATGTTATAGTGTAAGCATGTTTGTAACTGTATTATACCTCAAAAGGATTTACAGATTTGAAAGAAATTTTGTATTATCTTTGTCCTGGTAGATTTTCCTGTGGATTTTTTGACTTTCATGAGAGGAGATAAAAATCTTTTTATCTGTGCATTAAAGATATAAAAGCGAAAAACCACTTACTAATTAATCACGAAATCTCAGAAACTACACATACTTAAAATTTAGCAGGTTCATTATAAGGTGTAAACATCCGCTAAGAACGGATTTTACGAAACTCTAGGGGATTTTCGTAAAATCCGTTCTTCCGACAGGGTAAAACGGGGGTTGGAAGTTTGTACAGAGAAACCGACTTTCTAGTCAGAAGCTAGTTTATATGAAACTAGCTTCTGACTAGAAAGAACCTGACTGACTAGAAAGAATCTGACTAAACATATAAGCCTACATGGGCACTTGTAAATCATCAGAAGCTAGTGCGTGGTTTCAATTGATTGTTGATTGATTGTTTCTTATAGAAAAGATCTGGCAGGGAACTCCATGGTTTTTAGCAAATGATAATAAAAAAAAATCCTGCTTGTCTATTAGATAAAAAAAATCTCAGTGACACATTACTAATAAAGAATGCTTACATTTTTCAAACTCCAGAATAGTACATTATGACACAAGTGTGTTATGTACATGGTTAAGACCCGAGCCGTGGCGAGGATCTTAAGAGAGCCAAGAACGGTAACCATACATTACTCACGCGTGTCATACGACGTTTTTCAATACACTCGTGAAGAAAAATTATTTAGATAACTAATATTACAACGGTAAAACTAGTAAAATTTTTCATAAGATGGCGGTAAAAAATTAATCTGTTGCCTATGAGCACGCGCTAGGCTATGGCTATATGGTCCTTTGATCATATTGCCTAATCGTCGAATATGGATGTAACATTTGAATTTATTTAATTAATACAGCAAATGAATTTCACTTGAAAAAATTAAGCCAAAAATGGGGGGGCATCGTAAAATGACGGCCATAGACCACAAACAATTTTTATTTCTTCGCATTCAAAATTTGTTTTGCGAACAAAGAGGTTGAACAAAAAGGTTATAGCTACATTATAGCACTAGTGCGTAATGGTAATCAAAATGTCACAGTTTGGTAACAGGTGCCATATACCTAAGTGTAGTGCAATAAGAGCCACTTTCTGAGCAAGTGTATTGAAAAAGATCTTTAATGTTTCTCAACTAAATAAATACTAAATAATAATTTTGAATCCTTTATGAATGTATATTAAAAATGCTTCAATTTATTAGCATTGCCTTGTGAGGTTGTTGAACACAATAATTAGCAATCATTTGCATTTCCTGTGCACACTTTTGTTGCCCTTCCTGCCTTTCATATTCATTGTGTTTCTCTACATCACTATCATCATAACTGTAATTAGCATAGAAATGCTTTAATTTTAGTTTTTAATAGTTTTTCTTGATTTATTGGAACTGATTAGGTTTACGTTTCCTGTAAAATTCTCATGTCTGTGTATATCCTTATATTTAAATTAAATTTTTAATCTTCCTTGATTTTATTTATAACTAACAACAACTTTATTTTTTCAAAGTAAAATAAAGAAAAAGAAGTTAAGTCAGGATTAGAACGGATATACACCGTTAAATTTTAGTCGTTTTAATCCCGCGGAGGGTCGATTCGGTACATGAAATATTATCTATTTATAAAGAAAAAAAATAAAAAATAAAGTACTTTTTTTCAAAAACTCCAATTAATATAGGTACGCATATATACGAAATTAATTTCTTTAAGTAAATAAGTTAATGACCTTGTAGGTGGTTGTCGGTTGTTGCGTAAGTACTAACTACCTACAACTCATTGGCCTCGCACAGCTGATGTTTACTTAAAGAAATTAATTTCGTATATGCGTAAATTAATTCGATTTAAAAAAAAAAATACTTTATTTCTTAATTTTCTCTTGCATGCTTTGTCCTAAAATAGCTAAACATGTTTGTACCATTTCCATTTTATGTAACACCATTTTATACCATGTTTTACGCAAATAAATATTTTATTAATATTATTATGATCTTTATTCTATATAAATACAAAAAAAAATACAAAATATAAAAAATAGTGTCCCACCGGTATCGGGAACAGGGTCCAAGCTACCGACGGTCAGGGCTCCAGAGAAAGGAACCTCCTAAATATATTATTATTCTCTTTATTCATTAATAAACTTATAAATTATATTTTTAAATATTTCTTTAAAAAAAACACATAAAAAAAAAACATTTAAAAATATAAAAAATTAAATATTATTATTATAGCTCCATTCCTTTTTGTCGCTCGCACGCATGACATTTTAAAACGTCATGGTTAAGGCTACAGGAATCAGTTCCTAAATTTATTTATTTGTTTTCATGTAATTTGTGTAACCGCAATTGGAAAATATCATCATCTTCCTGCCCTTGTCCCGTTTTATTTGGGGTCGTCGCAACACGTTTTTTTTTCTTCCATTCTGTGTTGTCTGTCGTCACGCTATCACCAACTCCCTTTTCTTTCATATCACTTCTCGCACAATCCATGCATCTTTTCTTTGACCTCCTCCTTCAGCCATCCACATGTAAACTCATAACTCTTTTAGTAACATGCGTTTTATCCCTCCTCTTCACATGACCATACCAACACAAATGATTCCCTTTCAACTTGTGGTTGCAAAACCAATAAATACATAAAGTATTCGTATGCCTAAATAGCTTAGTTATTTAATTTTGTATTTGCTAAGTATTCAATATAATAATCGCCCTTATCTTAATACAAAGTTATTTTAGGAACAAATAAAGAGGTTTTCAATGCCATTGTAGGATATGGGTAATATTAGCAGTTGTCGAAGAGATAGCCTCGCGGTTGACGCCCATCGAACAATAGTTGTTATCACCTTTATTTTAAAACGGATGTTACAGCTAAAACATGTGTTTTTTGGGCTATCTGTTACTATAAGTGATTAATTAAACGTTATTAATATAACGATCTTATCTATCGATCTAAGAAGTGAGGGAGATATATGAAATGGGAGGGGATTATTTTCTAGGTGAGAAATTATCCAATGACTTCTCTCGCTCTAGGAAGGGGCGTGAAGGCGTGTCAGACTTTTGCAGACTAAAACCACATCTTTGTTCCTTTATTGTCTTGCGTTCCAGGACCCTGGGATCCCTTTCGGACAACCCATGGCCTTAGTGGGTTTTAGCCCTGCTGGGCCCATACGGTATTGCTGACATCTCTTTATGGGGAAGGGGTTGGGTTATTTTTATTCTGTAAATTCAATAGTTGCCGGCACTGGGCATGTCGAAGAAAAAAACGGAATCTAACAGTAGAAAAATTCACCTATGTTTCATCATCATCATCAGCCTTTTAATGTTCCCACTGCTGGGACTCAGGCCTCCTCTCTAGGAGATGGAATGGGCCGTAATCCACGCGGGCCCAGTGCGGATTGGTGGATGTCACATATGTTTCACTTATGTTTGCGTTCATGAATATAATTAATTGAATGCAAGTCGTAGATGATTATGTACTTATATTTATTACATATTATCATTGCTTGACGAGTTATTGACTAGTAATAAAAAAAAATAACCTTTAAATATGTAGTTGTAGTCTTGATTGCAACTACATTATTTGTAGTTAGTTATCAAAATGTTTAACTACATTTTACGATTATTTAATGTAATTTGTAGTTGTGATTATTAACTACAAATTGTAGTTATTTATCAGTAGTTAGATTACATATTGCCCAACACTGATCTAAGCTTGCAGACTTGACATTACTTACTATTTAATATGAGTTGTTCTGTTGCCAAGGACAAAGTTATTTAAATATTTTATTTAGGGCGGTGGAAACAGCAGTTTCAAGGCATTCTTGTGAACTTTTTGTTGTGTAACAGCGATGTATATAAATTAAATGGATCAAAATAGCTTTCCTACTACTTTTAAATATAATTGTAGCATTTTCATGCTTTCTATTTTTGTTTCATAACATAACTACCCTCTTTATCGCGAGGATAATCTATCGTAATCTGAACTTAGTAGTAACTGCTATCGTGCTTTTTGTGATATTACAAACCGGAACCAATTCGACTGATGATAAACAATACTTACTATCTAATAACAAGAAGGCAATAGTAACGTTTTTCTGTTGGTTCACCCTTTATCCGTCCACGTCGGATATATCCGACAAACACTTTCGCGTTTATTCCGCCAAGGTCGCACATCTACGGCCAAATCCATCTCGTCAGCTCTTCTGTCACCTAACGGGATTGGAGAGCTAAACGAGATGGATTACCCAGTCGCAAACACACGACCCTGGCGAATAGGACACTAAACACAGGTTTATAGGTTTAGCAACTCGCAATGCATAAGATATTTCTAACAAATCTGCCCATTTCCGACTTGGATTGAACTCAGGATTTTTTGTTGACTGGTGAAAACTGGTTAGGTTACGCTACGTTACTTTGACCACTAACTCACTCTATGGTTAGGTTACGTTACTTTGACCACAAACTCACTCGATGGTTAGGTTAGGTTACGTTACTTTGACCACTAACTCACCCGATGGTTAGCAACGATATGGTTGACGGCATGTTTGCCGAAAAGGTCTAGTGATCTATTAACTTGTAGCTGTATTTAATAAATAAATAAACTTAAAGAACTCAAAGAAACTCTCTCAGAAACACTCCAGCTGGAAATTCCTATGTGTTATGCTGACATGCTGAATGTTTCCAGGCGATGGCGACAAACAGGAGCGGTGCTGCTCAGCGGCCGAACGGCGCTCCACAAACGAAAGTGTGCCAGTTCAAGCTGGTGCTCCTCGGAGAGTCAGCAGTGGGGAAGTCTTCTCTGGTGCTGCGCTTCGTGAAGGGGCAGTTCCACGAGTACCAGGAGAGCACGATCGGCGCCGCTTTTCTCACGCAGACCGTTTGTCTCGATGACACCACCGTTAAGTTTGAAATATGGGATACGGCGGGGCAGGAAAGGTTGGTATAGTGTGCTTAAGATTATTTTTTTTAGTTTGAAAGTTGCCTGACTGTCATAGACCCATTTTCATACATCTCGTGTAATGTCTAAATGTCTTAATCGAGGTGTTCTCGGTAAAAAAAAAAAAATAGACTTGTCTTTCGTACCGTCCCCATTTCAACCGACCGATCTCTTAAAAAAACTTTGAACAGACAGATAGACAGATGGACACGTGAGTGATCTTATAAGGGTTCCATTTATACTTATGACGTTCGAAACCCTAAAAATATTGGAACTGTTGCTATTAAGCGCCATGGTAGTGCTCGATTACGGAGACACGTCGGGCGGTCCAGCGTACATTGCCATGTGTTTGTGTTTGCGCGAACGATGACGCGGCCCGCTGCTGCAATGTACGACGAAACGCCCAACGCGCCGCGTCTCCCTTAACACGGCCTTAGGCTAACACCACGCCTTCGCCTATGACACTTATGGGCACAATTTACTATTGTTTGTTGTTTAATTAGACTTTCGAGAAGTTGACACAGTTCCTCGTGTCTAGACGTGTCGTATTTGAATTATGTCGTTGATAAAATAGCGGTCGGAGTAGGTCTTTAGAGGCCGCTAGAATTTTAGGCTTTACTATCAATATTTACGTGGTAGCTAAAAGTTATCCCAAAAGAAATTATGCGAGTTTAATCAACAATGAGTTTTCTCCCTGCAAACCTTTGAGTAAGGTCCAGAGAAAATATGAATTGTATATTGAATATTTCTATTTTAATATAATTATATATTTTCAATATACATGTTCAGGTTCTACGTTCATTAAACTATGATTTTCCCCGTAAGAGTTAAATTGATAAAAAAAAATCTAGTAACATTCCAAAAATGAACATTCTTGAGGAAAATACAAAGACAAATGGAATCGATGGGCCTTGAATCGGACGTATAATACAAAGAAAAGTTACTGCTCAAGGTCACTTGTTGCAGTACGATATTTAACATCTCACTTCTGCTCATATTGTAGCTTATGCCTTGAACATCAAACTAAGACTCAGAAGGGAACCAACGCCCCCTTCAGATTCTTAACTTTCGAAATACAGGGTGAATTACAGGTGTTTTTTTTTTTTGAGAAATCGTCCAATGACATCTCCGCTCCCTTGGGTGGGGCGGGAGATAGTATCAGACTTTTACTTACCGAAATCGATAAGAGGGCCAAGGCCTAGAAGAAGAGCTCATCAACACAAATAATTTAGTATAGGTTCCAACTCCAGAATATAAAAAAAAAGTCGATCAGATCTGTCTTCGCTCGGCAGCAAATTATATACACATAACTTATTCATTTGTTGCTCTTTGTATTAATGAGAACTACAACAAAATCCGTTTATTAGGAATTAGTGGATGAACAGACAGACGCGAATAACGAATTTATTTCAAGTGGAGAAAGTTTGTCATTGCGACTGTGGCGGGATTCGCCCGAACCGCAGGCGAGGGTGTTAGGGCCAAGGCTGCGTTAAGCAGGCGCACGCGCGGTCCCATACAAAACTGCACCGATGCGGCTTGCCGCGCGTTTACCCATCTAGGTAGCTATAACTCGCTATCGAAATACAGTCAAGAATAATAATAATAAAAAAATATTTTAACGTTATGACCTCAGGTTCGATTTCGTACGGCTGAAACAGATAGAGTAGCCGAATATTCGGTAACAGTTTCGGCTTTAGGCTCGTCTTTCCAATTCATAAAAGTCACGCTGTCTTGATGATCTCGTCTAACATTAATTTGTGTTTTCCACAGGTATCACAGCTTAGCGCCGATGTACTACAGAGGCGCGCAGGCGGCTATCGTCGTATATGATATTACTAATCAGGTAAATACTTGCTTACCTACACATAGTCGTACAACAACGAATCTTGTTGGCCTTTGACGTATGTTGAAGTACTCTTATCAAATTCCAAGTCAATTGGCTTGTCAGACGGAATTGATTAATATGAGTAAATATAATCCATTTATCTGAAAGCGCACATTGCTCTTTATAATGTGCGAAATAATTATTTATTTACGTTTTATTTCTTTGCAATAATAACAGTCATTTTGGAACGATAATCAACGTGTTGATAATTAAGTCTACGTAGGACGTATTCAAGCAGTTGTCATGTGCTTGATAGTTAGTAATTTTCTCAATTTAGCAACCGGTTGTAAATGATTTTAACACTAACCTTTTGACCATTACGTCGGAAATCTAAAGCGTGCTCTTAGCGCCAACGGGTAACGACGATGTCATTCTTTAACAACATAAATAAGAAAAATATAACTTTTTTATAAGATTTATTAGCATTTAAGTCTTGTCATGTAGTCGTGACCGTGGCGCGGGGGACACATTGTTTTGTCACGTATATGTCACCGGCAATCTAAAAGCCGGTATTCTATATAATACCTAGGCAATGTATAGAATACGGTTTAAAGTAAACCTTTTATTTTCAAGTGTGATAACAAAAACTAACCCTAACCTAACCTGTCCGTGTCGGGGTGCCCTAAAATTGCATCACCTCCTTCCCTGCTCTCGTTTTTTACACACATTACCGGCTTTGCAATCGGTATTGTATAGAATACCTGAGTTATACAGATTGCCGACAACATATGTATACATAACTGGCGGTCAAATTAGTCAAAACTAGTTTTGATTAAAAGTATTGACTGTAACATAATAGTCTATACGAATTATCTTATCAGTCAAGTACATCAACAGTAATATTTAGATTTAGATGGTCTTGATTCACAGCTCGTTATAATACCGGTTCGGACGCGATTATTTTGTACATAAATATGTTACAAAATCATAGCTTAGTTCATTCATAGTTCACTTTATACAAGACTATTGTACAGACAACAAAACTCATAAGTAACTAGCCACGAAAATGAAATTCTGATTCTAGCAGGTACGGTCAACGTCATCAATTGGTTAGCCTCTTTTTTAATCTGTGAGGAGTACCCAATTGATGCAGCTGTCTGTACACTCACCTCATAATAATATCTGTGACAATAAAACTGGCGTTACGTAAATCTCCCAATGCCAATATGTTATTACCATAGAGAGCTGTCAAAATTTTACTGGCTAAAACCCACCTGTGTTCTTTCAGTTGCCGGTAACTTTCGAATGTGCCTGCTGTCCAAGTATTTTTATTCTCTATAATTCACTTACAAAATTATCAATTACATTTTTAAATATTTTTTAAAAAAGCAATAAAGAAAAAAAAAATAGTATCCCCCGGTATCGGGAACAGGGTCCAGAGAGAGGAACCTCCTAACAATACGAGTCCAGAAGTGCTGTTTTCTGGATCAAGCCATTGATCCAACCGCCCAACACGAGCCTCCTCAGATGTTGGTCGAGGCTCTTAGCAAGTAATCCATTGGCCATCACGACTATCGGCACAATGGCCGCTGTATCCACTTCCCATATGTCGACAACCTCGCGAGCCTAGTCAATATATTATTATTTTGTACAAAATATATATTTAAATTACTTAAAGACATTATGGCGACAAAGACATAAGACGGTGCATTTTAGCTACCTGCAGCTGTTTAGTCTTTCTAGGTATGGTTGACCGTACATTTATAACGAATGTAGTCTATTTTGTTTCAACAGGCTCTTGCCTACATGGCGTGACTCGTACAAAACCTACCTCACACTTCTAGATGAGCTACAAGATAAAGATGTACAACCTTGCAGTCTGTACATCCCGTAAACTGAACGGCCGTGAGCAAATCTAGTTCAAGTTTAACTACGATTCGACTCGGTTCAATCGTAACGGCGCATTTTGACCACGGTTGTATGCTCAAACTGATAGGAAATTTAATCTTAAACATTTTTTTTACCCATTGAATGCTAACTTTGCAAAATTACGTAGCTGGTAATGATGGCAGATGCCAACTAATCATCCAATGACAAATCCCGCCCTTGGGCGGAGTGGGAGATAGTGTCAGACTTCTACTGACTAAAAAAACCCCCCCCGTTCCTTCATTGCCTTCGTTCCCGGGCCCTGGGGTTCACTTTCAAACAACCCATAGCTCCAGACGTATTATTACGTAGGTTTTCACGACACAATAAGGTAAACATCCTGGATAAAACAAATGTGATAACATTTGTTTTATCCAGGATGTTTACCTGCCTGCCCACGCACTATCATGGCATTCTTCTATAAATTGGTCTTCGTGAAGCCAATAGCAAAGTATCACTCTTTGGATAGACTGATAGCCAGATTTTCTGGGGTCCGACTAGCTGTAACGACTTTCAAAGGACTAATGACAAACGGGACCAACGGCTTATGTACTTTCCAAGGTAAGGGGTGTCAGTAATTATCTTAAATAAACTTGAAAGTACATATGAAAGGAAAAAAATCACATGTTTACCTGTTTGGTGCCTTAATCCCATCACGACATTTATACACATTACATACAGTTATATACAGACAAATATTTAGAATTTGCCTGCTGCGGTCTTCCCGTCCGAATATAATTTGGGTGTCTTCAAGGCTAGAGTGAATAAGTTCCTCATAAACCAGTGCGCCTCACCATCAAGGATTGCATCACTGCTTGCCATCAGGTGGGATTGCAGTCAAAAGCGCTTATATATATTATTTAAAAAAAAAAAAAAAAATGAAACGTTTAAAAGTATACCAAGTATAGAAAGGAAATAATAAAATAAACTCACACCAAAAATTACGTCTATATCTATTCCACAAACATGATTTCCAATACAAATGGTATGGCAAAATTCGTACAACAATGGTCGAATGGTCGCGAATGAAGTAACATTCCGCTGACGGACAATACCGGCACGATCTGTGCTCCACATGGTCAGTAGGCAAAGGTCGACCATGTTTGCTCTGCATTTAGTGATAGCGTTGTAATATAACTGTTTTTTTTTTACTAAAATTAAGGTGCTTGCTCACTGGTGCGTAACAGGATTCGTGAAAAGATGTTCAATTACATTTTCAATGTTTTTGAAGTGTGCTTCAAAAATGTCTTACATTGAAAAATTAATATTATTTTATTTTCTGATGAATATAAACTAATTTACTGCTAGGCTAATCTTTGGAACTAACAGTCGGATTGGAATCAGAGAATCAAAGCATTTATTTCAAATAAACCATTTACAAGCACTTTTGAATTGTCAGTCAGTCAGAATAATGATGCTAATTGCACATTTCATAACGTACATCTCTATGGAGAAGAATGTTCAAGAAACGCCGTGTATAATCTTTTAAACCATGTTATGTATTGCAAATATCTCGCTTACATATATCGCTACTATTATGTGAAAAATTGTGTGTATAATCTATCGGTTTGGGATAATCAGTTTTATGACGAGATACAGTACAGGCTATATAGTAACATAACTCTACGACGCACGAAAGCGGAGCATTAACAAAAGATGCGGGGGATACCGCGGGGGACAGCTAGTACTTGCAAAAAAAGTTTTTATAACCAAAAAATCAGTGACACAGATTCTTTGTAAAAATTCAAGTGTTTTCACGGTCTTATTCCGTTGATAGGTCAGTCGAGTTCAGTCAATTGTTCGTAATTGTCACGGCTCGAAATATTTGGATTAACCCGGAAGTGTTATTTAAATATGAGCCACACTGTGAGACTTCGTGAAGCAATGCGCAAAAAGAATAATAAAAGAAAGAAAGAAGATGCGATGCGCCACCTATACGCAAAAAACGTTTTGGGAACACATCCATTGTGCGTACAGCTAAGGATTGGAATTCCCTGCCGGAGTCTAGGTTACCAGGTTACTTCTAGGTAAGCGCGCTCTATCGTCAACCGCATCGTCGCTTTCCATCAGGTGAGATAGCGGTCAAGCGCGAAACTATCAACAAAAAAAGGAGTCTATTTTTCCTGATGGCTACAACCCGGGAATCTTTTAAGTCAAGAGTGAATAGATAACTTCTAAGTAAGCGCGCTCCATCGTCGACCGCATCGTCGCTTTCCATCAGGTGAGATAGCGGTCAAGCGCGAAACTATCAACAATAAAAAAGGTCCATGATTTTCATGGAAAATAGCTTGTATTTGAAGTGTTTACGGGATTGTACTCAGTAAGCAGCTTAATTAAAAAACACGGGCTAGTTAGTCAGTAAAAGTATAACATTCGTCTTTGCGCCATCCTCTTAAAAAAAGTCTCGTCCTCAAAAAAGGCTACAAGTATTGTTGATTAAAAACTATATTAGATAGATACGTAGATAAAATGATTTGATTACTGAGATTACGGTTCATGGAATTCCCGTAATCTGACGACTAATGACGTCCTATCATTATCCTCAGCAAAAACATCATTACCAGTATATTTTCTCAAGGTGTGTTCCAGCACTACCTACGAAGTAAGACATAGCAAACTAAATTAAATTAGGCTAATTTTGTCCGTGGATGTTCACAAACACAATCGCGTCATGGATAATTAGCTGAGCGACCAAGTAAGGCCTTCACGTGACCCAAGTTTTTGTGTTCGACTACACTTACAATAAATACTGAATACTTAGCTTAATGACTAGGTATTTATTTACTACGATTACTTAATTACATTGAAATGTTATACGTTTTAGCATATTGCTGCTTATCAATTAAAAATCCACCCTTACTTTGTTGAAACTTTACGGTCCGGACTAAGCGTTTTACCTTATCGTTTATACCGCGTACATCGAAGGACTGGAACAGTTTTCCTGCTGCGGTCTTCCCTTCCGATTATAATTTGGGTGTCTTTAAGGCTAGAGTGAATAGGCTTAATATACTAGTGCGCCTCACCATCAACGATTGCATCACTGCTTACCATCAGGTGGGATTGCAGTCAAGCACTAGTTTATAGTAATTAAAAAAAATATTCTGATATCCAAGATTAAAAAAAAAAACTTAATTTTGGTTAAAAAACTATAGAAAAAAGCCGAAATCAGGTTAAGTCATAGTTAAGTTTGTATGTAATAATAGAAGGGACAAAAGTATCTAACCAAGATTTATGTCACTCAATACGATTCAAAAGAGTTTCCATGGAGTTTCTTGCACGTTCTTCTCCACAGAGATCTACGCTTTGGAACGAGCAATTTGGCTTGAGTTTTTTGACTTTTGACAATTGGAAGGTCTATTTGAAATAAACGTTTTTGATATGGAAATTCAAGTTTTTTGGAATTTACTATAGCTTCCTTGAAGAAAAACTTTCAATTCCATAGGCAGTAAAAGTCTAATGACGACACATTTCCTTTACCCTATACGGGGTATTACGGTCTTGTATTTTATTTATTAGTATTTTGATAAGATATTGTTGTGGCTGTAGACATTTACGACGAGGCATATTGTATCTACTTATCTAGGATGAAAAATAAAGTATTTACATATATCTCGCGCAAGTGTGTTTGATACGAGTATAAAAAGGATATTATGGGCTTTGCATGTGAGTCATACGATTTTAATGTTATGCTAACAGCCTATTGTAATTTTTATCTTAGTTTTAATTTTGTTTCGTTGCAGTTTTTTTTTTAAATCTCAAAACCAGGTCATCTACGTGTAAAGGGGACTTTTAAGATAATGATATATTTCTTAAATAGTTGGGGCCTAGTAGGTGGCTATTTTAATTGCAGCATCGATGACGGTCATTAGGGCCTGCTTATCCACAAAGACGAAGCGACGGCACTACGGCATTACATTGCCGCCTCGTCGTTGTATGTAAGCTGTGAGCAAGCGTACTTCAAGCGTATAATGACAATGCGCGTCTATGAAGCTACGCGTCCATGAACAGTAGACCTAAGCCCGTGTTTACGGAGACGCGGCGCGTTGGGCGTTTCGGCGTACATTGCAGCAGCGAGCCGCATCATCGCTCACGCAAACACAAACATATGGCAATGTACGAAGGACCGCCAGACGCGCCGCGTCTCCGTAATCGAACACAGTCCTTCAAAGTATAGGTGTTGGGATGATTCATAGAAGTCTGTGTAAAAAATACTTAAGGTGATAAGATCTATCAAACACAGTACGTTTACGTCTAAAGCAAAGGCGTTACTTAGCGTAAATCTTCAGTAAAATCTGACAAACAAACTGCATTTGTGATGTCATAAAATGACACCAAAGTGGCAGTGACATGTCATTGGCATTTTAATAGTGTCTATGAGTCTCTTTCACGTTTCTTCTCCACGGAAATCTAAGCTTTGGAATGTGCAATTTTCAAATATGTGTAACTTTCTGACTGATCAACTTGTTGACAGGTCAATAGTACCTGTAAAATACCGTTTTATTATGGTTTGAGTTTGAGTTTAAATTCAGTTATTTATGTATCTTATTATTGTATTTTAAATATTTAGAGCTGACGTGACACGGGACCATCTTTATTGATAGGTAGGTGTGTGACGTAAGACGTATTTCATAAATGTAGTTTTTATTAGTACTTACACGCCAGTGGGCGTAGTCCTTTAGCGGCATTGGAGCGAGAAATACGACGGCTATGCCAATTGAATTATTTCACATTTTGTGTGAAGTGTTACTGACTTGTTCTCTGATGCAGGACCCTACGGCCTAACCATATCCATATTCGTTTTGTCATTTTTTTTTCTGTAAAGACATTTCCGTTTATTCATTTAAAAATTGATTATTGATCACTTTCTGCCAGTGGCTTCGCTCTCGTAAAAGTTGGTTTCTTCTACAAAATTTCCGCCGTTTCATCCCCTTAGGGGGTGAGTTTTGGGAAATTCTCTCTTAGTGGTGGCCTACGCGATAACAGGAAACATTGTGCAAAATTTCACACTAATTCTCAGTGATTTATAAATTTAAAAATGTAGAAAATAATAGTCCTCCCTTGCAGGTGTCGGAAGCAGGGTCCAAGCTACCGGTGGCTAACCACCGGCTTCATAGACAGAAACCTCATAATAAGGAGTACTGCCTTCTGTATCAGTCCCTTGATTTAACCGCGCAACGCTTTTGGCCATGAGACCTTTGTCCTCAACGACAATCGGCACGACAGCTGAGTCTACATCCACACAATTTTAGCATACCATAGCATCAGCCTTATAATGTTCCCACTGCTGGGACTCAGGCCTCCTCTCTAGGTGAGGAAATGTCACATGTCTTCGAATTTTTCGTTCTAAGACATGCCCATTTACTTACGATATTTACCTTCAGCAGTGGTGATGAAATAAATTACACAAAGCAATGTGCCTGGATGGGTTTGAACCCGCGACCTAGAACTCGGTAAATCGGGGCCGTTACCACTCCGCCACCACTGCTCTCAACAATTATAACGCTAACAGCCCCTTTTCCTATAACGTCGTTAGTTAACAAATACAATTCCTTAAAGCTAACTGACCATCGATAATGCTCTATAGATGAAATTGAATCGACTAGTAAGTTAGTTAGCCCCCTGCAGCGTCGTCCGTAAAGGGAGATGTGACTACCTCGTATGTATATAACCATATAAGTAGTACTTCTATTTCACCCATATCGATCCGAGCTCATTCTGTGATAAAAATATGTTAGCGGGGCTTTGTGCAGGGTGCTTCCACCATTCTTCTTAGTGTGGTAGAAACATTGATATATATGTACTACGCACTAGATGAGGCGTGCCGTACAGTCACTTTACTTCACTAAGGACTGATTTCATCATTCACTATAAAAACTTAGTTCAATTAAACTGAGCTCAGCGTAATCTAGTTTAAAGACCCGTGCCGTAAACATGGGCGACAGCAAAAAAATTGAAGCTGAGTTTCGCGTAAACTAAGTTCAATTCATCGCGGTGAAATGCAAAATGGAGTTATAATCTCGATTAGACGCTCTAACTGTGTTTTGTTTGAACGAATCGCGATTAGTTTCTTGGTGAATTTGGCCCTTAATTGACCTGCAGGCCGAACACTTTTACATTGATGGCATTAGTGCAGTTTTGACGTTCATGCAGTGTCAGAGCGACGCTTATAAATACAAATTTAAATGAACTTGGACATATATAATAATTTTATAGTCAAGTAAGTAAAACCATCGGTTGTTCAAGCAATGTAATAGCTTCTACTATCGTAATAGTACGTTAGAGAAGATATTATTTTATTTAAACTCTTCCCCATTTTACAATCATAGACTAAAACATGCAGATGGTCCCTCCCACAAAAAGCTGAATTAGGTTTTTACCTACAGCTAGTTTACCAAATACAGGCTTCGCACGGTCTTTTATACTGTTTGAATTTTTTAAATATTTTATTTAATGCTCTTTCTTTTTTTGTATAATTAATAACAATGATTTTTTTTTTAATAAATTACGACGAAATGTCAGCAAATCATGAGGTATCAGTTTTCACCGGTAAGTTTTGTTGTTAAGCATGCTGTCATTCGTTAGCACTTAGGATTACCTACCTGCACGTAATATGGTACGTAAATTATTACGTACCATATTAATTCAATTCAATTCAATTTATTGCTATATCACATGGTGTTCTATAGGATCTTAAAAGTAGTTATATAAGCGCACATGGACCCTGTCGGGCACAGCAATTTCATACAGGTAGGGGTTAATTACAAATGAAATACAAAGTTAAAATTAAAGAAATAGAAAATAAAATTTGACCCGTTATACAAAACAAATTAAAACAAAAATACAAACGTCAATAAAATTCGTGATCTCGAAACAAATTAATTAAATGTCAAAATATATTCTTCAGATGTCAAAAATAAATTCATTATAAATGTCGAAAAAATAAAAATTACAAATGTCAAAAAGAAAGTATAACTCGTCACAGATGTCAAAGATAATTAATAAAAAATGCCATTAAAAAAAAAAAAACATAACAAATGCCAAATTCAAATCCTTGGAATGGATCCTTGGATGTAGACATTCCAAAATCAAAACCCAAATTTTTATTGCGACAAATATTCGTCGATGGTGTAATAAGTTTTGTCAATTAGGAATAGTTTTAGCTTACTTAAAAATATATTAGTTTTATTTTCTTGTTTTATGATTTCCGGTAATTTGTTATAAATCTTTACCGACATTGAATATGGACCAGAAGAGTGCAATTTAAGGCGGGAGGGAGGTAAGTTGAGCCTTTTTTTATGGCGCAATGAATATTTTGTCTGTATATCTTCGCGTGTTTTATAACAATCTGGATATTTGCGGACAAGTTTGCATAATTCAAAAATATAAATACCAGCTAAGGTGAGAATTTTATGTTTCTGAAAATAAGGTTTACAACTGTCTGTTGGTTCTATATTGCATATAATTCGTATCAGCTTTTTTTGTAAGGTATTACGTGCAGGTTAATATTAAATTTGAATTAGGTTCAGTTGAACTTGTAGTCTTATTAGTGATTACTGATTTATTTATTTGTTTTACTGTTATTGACATCTCGTTTTTACATACACTATAATTACATTTTGAAATAGAGTATTATTGTAATGAAGTATTGTAGGCAAGAAACTGTGTCACTTCTGCGGTATAAAAATCTATATAGATGACATGTCATTGCACTAAGTTGAACGAAACGCGTAAGTACTAGGAAATGCACGGCGCTTTAGACCTTTTGGTCGCGAAAAAGTATCCTCTATAAGCTGTCTTAGCGCTGTAAGTTTTAAAAGTTTTGTTAGACGATATAATGGCAATCTAGCGCTGCAGCGATTTTTTGTTTGACCTTTTCAGTATTTTGACAAATAGTTTATATGAACGTGCTTGTCTATCGCAAGAATATAGGTCGATGGGTAGAAATAGTACAGTTTCTAAATTGTAAAACAAACGCAACACAATATTTAAAAAGGCAACAGAAGGAAAACCCACCTAATTTTAGTCAGTAAAGTGCCTTTAACAGTGTACCTAGTATTTTTTAATCCAAAGGTTGACTGGTAGAGAATGCCTTGTTGCATTATCCGTCTATGTTAGATGGAGCCATCAACTAGTATCCCCCTTTTCTAAGGTTTTTTTTTTTAGCCCTTACTGTCCCTCTGCTGGGCAAAGGCCTCCCGCAAGTCCTTCCAAACCTTCTTCTCCCGCGCCGTCTCAAACCAGTCCTCGCGGCACGCGTCCAGATCATCCCGCCACCTCTTTTTAGGCCGGCCTCGACGACGCTTTCTTCCATCAGGTACCCACTGTGTGGCGACCCCTGCCCAGCGGTTTTAAGCTGTTTTAATTTGGGATGGATACCCAATTAATGCAGTTGTTGTGTTACGTATGCATGGAGCGGGGGTGTGAGATCTTTGCTTACTTTTGCTGTCGAAGGGGAGGGGGGGTAATATTTGTAAAAACCTGCTTACGTAATACTTGAACGGCCCATAAGGTTAGAGCAATCTGCCTCGTGTGGAGAAAGTAAACATCATTATTATTATTGATTATATTCAAGGAGCAGCTCAGTTAAAGAAATGCAACACAGTCGTGCTGATACGGCAAAAACCTATCAACTTATCAGATAAGAACAATTATGCGGCCCGGTCCCTCGCCGAGCCTCACGCACTTAATGTACATTTATCTCCATTGTTTCATAGCAGCCTGGTACTCTCAATCTTGATGATTCCTTATTTTTTCCAGCTGATTGTATTGTCTCTATTGACGACAAAATAATTATCTCCTATGTTTGCTTGACGCCTGGTATCCTTTCATGGTGATCGTTACGAAATCCCTAACCATGTTTGTTTGCGATTAATTCATAATGTACTCGAACTTAGGTTTTCACCAATTAGACAGTGATTCATGAGAAAGGTTTAAATAATAACATAAGAATATTCCACAACTTTCACACAACGCCATCTAGTCCCAAACTAAGCAGAGCTTGTGCTATGAGTACTAGACAACTGATAAACATACTTGTATAGAATAATAATATAGATAAATTACTCCCAGACACAGAGCAGTGGTGGCCGAGTGGTAACGGCCCCGACTTACGAGTTGTACGTCGCGGGTTCAAAAAAGTCAAGTGCATTTGTGTGTAATTTATTTCATCACCACTGCTCTTAAAACGTAGAAGGAAAATATCGTGAGGAAAATATTGATACATTACACTTTGTTCTTGAAGAGTCATTATCAACAGGATTATTGTCTGTTTCATTATTTGAATTTTATTGATGCTTTGGTGCACTTTTTCCAGTAGGTTCCATTCTAATCTCGCTCTTTGAGTCCAATACATCACTTGTTTTCTGGTCGCCTAGTATTTTGTCATGAAAATTATGATACACATAGCATTTTTGTGGATTATCGACACTGCAGACAATCTGCAGAAAGTTGTAGAATTTATAGAATCAAATGTGTTATCCTGACTCATCGCATGTTATCTTGTTGTTGCATCGCTGTTTTACATTTCTCTTCAACATTTGTTGTCTACTGTTTGACATTTGTTATCTATTGGTAGGCTCAGTTTATCTAACTTTCTGTGTTGCTTTGTCTGCCTGAAAAAACTATCTAGTTTTGAGATTGCGGCAGAAAAAACAATCAAGTGGGTTTGAAACAAGATAACACGTAATATAATATCACAGTCGATGCGATCGCGAACATTCCACAATTAATAAAATTGTGGAATGTTCGCTAATCGATAAAATTATAATTATAAATTATGAAATGAATTTCGTAAAATATTGTTACTCAGAAGTAGGGATGGGCCGAAATTCGTTTCACATTCGGTTTAACCGAATTTCGGTGGCTTGAACCGAACTTTGACATTCGGCCGACTTTAGGTTCAAATGCCGAACATTCGGTCGGTCCAAGATAAGATTTAACTAACTTATCGGTCGTTTTTCGGCCAAATTTTAAAATTTTACCGAATGTTCGGCCGAAGTTCGTATTTGGTACAAACCACATTCGGCCCGTCACTACTCGGAAGCCATTTTTTTAGAGTTCCACTGATGTAAGTATTTATTGTACTTGTGAATTTATTGGAATCATTATAATTTAAGGAAAAGCGTAATAAACAGAAATGGCATATCTATTTAACAGGTACGACGTACCAAAAAAATTCCATTCTATAAAGTATAGATGTAAATTTGTTATGAACAGTTGGGTTTGTAATCCTTTTAAAACTACTTATAATGAGGTTAATTTGCATAATTCAGGTAAATTCCCACACCTACAATGTCAATGTCTTACAAAATTTTTTTTTCAGCCGTGTTAAACTGGGGTTGGTCGCTAGTTACATTATTTCGCCTACTGTATTCGTTACGTCCTAGTATCGAAACTTTGAAGGAAAACATCGTGAGGAGACATCGATAGGATGTCTTAAACCCGCACTGGGCCCGCGTGATGGATCACGGCCCATTCCCTCTCCTAGAGAGGAGGCCTGAGTCCCAGCAGTGGGAACATTATAAAACTGGTGCTATGCTATGCTATCGAAACTTACTAATTCATGAATATAAATTTATTCATTTAAATAAATCTGTGTCATTAATTCCGTAGCGACAATCAACCGAGGCAAACGGATAATAAAAATATTTAATTCGTTATCACTTTTTTAGTTGTCATATATGTCAATGAATCGCGGGATTACCGGTTGGTATGTGAAGTCAATGTGTCACCACTTGAATTAGTATTTGATAACTCATTTGTGTCAAATTATTATTAAAAAAGGATCTGGGACTTATTAAAAAAAAAACAAGATTTTGTTGTTGCACTTGTACCATTACTTATTCTGTGTCTGTACTAATTACCTTTATGCCTCTGATTCTACTGTTAATTATACAATATTCTATACTAGATTAGCGACCAGCCCCAGCTTCGCACAGGTGCAATGGTGATATTAAATATATTATGCATGTATTATACATATAAACCTTTTTTTTTTTTTTTTTTTTTATTATTGATAGGTTCGCGCTTGACCGCTATCTCACCTGATGGAAAGTGACGATACGGTCGACGATGGATCGCGCTTACCTAGAAGAAACCTATTCACTCTTGACTTAAAGATTCCCGGGTTGTAGCCATCAGGAAACACAGACTCCGGCAGGGAATTCCACTCCTTAACCTTCCTCTTGAATCACTCTATCTATTAAAAAAACCGCATCAAAATCCGTTGTGTAGTTTTAAAGATCTAAGCATACATAGGGACAGACAGCGGGAAGCGACATTGTTTTATAATATGTAGTGATAACAAATTAATCTTTGGCTGAAAACCGCATCAGAATAAAATTGGTTACATTTTTATGAGCAAAAGTGGGGGCGTTGTGGGAATATTTCGCTATCTCTTTTCTACGCACGTAATCTAATGGTGGTGACGTCACATTGTAGTTTGTTGTTTCTGTTACCTGACAATTTTCCCAGATTTGAAAGATTTCTAACTGATTTATGTTTGAACGGAAAAAGAAAATGAGTCAAGTATCCATTATTATCATCATCATTTCAACTGAAAAACGTCCACTGCTAGACCCAGGCCTCCCCCAAGTGTCGCCACAACGACCGATCCTGTGCGTCTCGCATCCATTAGTCAATTTTTCATGGTTTTCGGCAACTCCTTTCTAGGTTTTATTATTGAACTTGCCATGCTTTGTCAGTGCCATCATGACGTGGTCTAGCACAATAGTAGGAATTGTATGGTTGACTGCGGGTGTATTAAAACACCATGGTGATCTGTTATAATAAAATTATACAGCCACTATTTTTCTTGCTCGTTATCATTTTCATACCACTTTTTGTCTTTTTCATTATAATTTTCAAATACCAATGACTTTAGTTACATATCATAAAACAAACAGACAATACTTATAGTAAATTACATAAAATTGAAATGATTAATTGAATTGTATTAAATATTATAATTTTTACTTTAATTTGATGAAATTTATCAATGTCATTATTACATTATAATAGATTTGAATGGTGCTGTATTTTTTCGTTATAATTTTAATGCTACATTTTTTTTTGTTCAAATTTTTAAACAATTTGACAACTTGCACTACTCTCTTTCAATGCGATTTAAAATTTACAAAATAGTACAAATTGAAAACAGAAAAGAAAATAATTACTAAAGATTTTTCCACCAATATGGTTTGTAAATCACTCTTCAATTGTCATTCAACTATTTTGGTTGCGGTCAATACAATGCTCTGCAAATGGTATTACACAAGTAAGTCTTCACGAGTTCAAGGGCGACAGACAGACCGACAAAGATAACGGCGACCGTACATAACTGTCGTACGTATGAGCTATAAATATTTACCTACTGCACATAAAGTGAATGTGCTAGAGACGTACTTGTTTAATGGTGCACAAGATTAATGCCCTTTATCTAAAGTAATAATAATGCTCTTTATCAGTAAAGGAAAACATCGTGAGGAAACCAGCATGTCCTAGTACCAAAAATTCAAAGACATGTGACATCCACCAACCCGCACTGGGCCCGCGTGGTGGATTACGGCCCATTCCCTCTCCTAGAGAGGAGGCCTGAGTCCCAGCAATTGGGACATTATAAGGCTGATGCTATGCTATGCTATTAAAAGGAAAATAAGTTTGTATTGGAATTAAAGTTTTTTTTGTGCATGCTATAGTGTCCCATAAGTGAAGGAGTACACCAACAAGATAGCGGAAACACTAATTTTAATATAGTTGAATATTGTGTACATCCTTTGTTGGAGATCCTAAATTAATAATATTTACAGTACTGTCCCACTGCTGGGCAAAGGCCTCTTCCAATTTCGGCTCTGGGCGACTTGTTGCTAATTCCTAAGAAAAACATCTAAGTCGTCCCGCCATTTCTTCCCAGTGGTCGGCTGCGACCGCATCTCGTTTTTTTAAGGAACCAATTTTGGGCTATGACATTGTTCGAACGATTTATTGCAGCATTAAAATGCAAAAGGCTACTGACGGAACACAAGTAGGTTTTAGTCTAATAGTCTTATACTCACTTTCGCTCCATCCAGAGGAGGAATTATTTGATGATTTCCTCAAAAAATGGCACCAATTTTGCGTTTTATATGCCCGTCAATCGATTGGCAAGTGGCAGACATTTCCAGCCCCTTATTGATTGCGCTTAGCAGCCTATTGAGCCACCTTAAAAAGTCATAGAGATGATGTCTTGTTTACTCAATTTTCACCCTTATTTCACTGACAGTGGAAAGATACCTAATACCATGGACAGGGACGGTATTATTTACTATCGTTTAGTTTGCCGATCAATAGCTATGTTGCTATTTCAGGATACAATTAAAAACCAAGATTGTACCTAGATGAATGAGTAATTATGATTCGATACAAAAGGGCTATACATACGTAGGTAACGTTTAAGTGCTATGTGTCATTCCTACCGCACATTTAGTTTAGACGGAAATCAATACCTTCTATGTCGTTCTATTTTTAATTTATTGACACACTAACAATGCCCCTGGATAGTTGTTATAAAACTCAGTTCTATTGCAAACTGCTAGAATATAGGTTATCAGCACAAAACGTCTCTATCGTGTATATCGATAAACAGGTGGTCAAGCGTGTAAATTACACAACTACATAAAACATGAAAAATGCTATAATCACAGTAGGTACTTTGGTTTTATCTTACCTTGCACAAAGCATCCAAACTCGGGACATCTAACTGTAGGGAACACAGGGCCGACGCCAGCGTAGGGCCTGTAGTAAATTTTACCAAGGGGCCTATTGCAGGCGTATTTTTCTAAAGGCTCCGGGGCCCTCTATGTAGCGATTACCAAAAGAGATAGTGAGATGTTCCTACCACGCCCCCACTCTTCCTCAAAGCAATATTTGGAATACTAACTGCTGCTTCATTTAATAACCGTTTGTGATGCTGTTTTCAGAAAATAATTTTCTTTTTAATGTTACTAGTTGTTTAGTATAAAATATTGTACAAAAATAAGTACAGGAAAATATCCAATTAATTGTTTAATTAATTACTAATTAAACGTTTATTCCATTTTCCCCAGGACACATTTGGGCGCGCGAAGAACTGGGTAAAAGAACTGCAGCGGCAAGCGTCCCCCTCCATAGTGATAGCCCTGGCTGGCAACAAGAGCGACCTCGCCGCCAAGCGCATGGTGGAGTTCGAGGAGGCGCAGGCCTACGCCGACGAGAACGGGCTGCTGTTCATGGAGACCAGTGCCAAGACCGCCATGAATGTTAACGACATATTCTTAGCAATCGGTGAGTGGGACCCTTCATGTTATATCATAATAGCCATTTCCGACCCGTCTATCGCCAACCTGAGCATTTTTTTGTTTCATCCAACGCGTGTTGATAAAGAGAAAAGAAATCATTTATTGTAGACTTAATGAGAGAGATAAGATTTTTTTATTGGCATTTGGTAATTCCGTCATTCTCTCGAATATATCAAAAAAGTTGTTTCAAGAAATACCTGTTTTTTAAAAACCTTAAAAAATTAGTCATTCAAAATTTTGTTTGAATGTGCAAGGTTTGTATAGTTATATTTTCTTTGTGAGGGGCAACAGTTCACGCAAAATATATTTTCAGAAGTCCGTAATCATTATGTGTAAAACTAATCCAGTAAGGTTTTGATTTCAAAAGAAGCCTAGATAATATCCACTAGATATCTGTGTTTCCAAAATATTTAGATAAAAATGTCTAATGACGTCATAATCACGTAGGAGCGGTGGTATTGAAAATAATGAAAATGCATCATCTTGAGCATTCATTATTTTTTCTTCTTTTAGCGATCGCTCTACAAAAAGAAACGTATATCGATACGTAAGGGAAGGCGAGTAAATGCTCACCTTCCTTGTCCTTATGAATAAGTGTGTATCGGTGAAAACCTCATGAAAATGATGATATTTTATTTATTTTATTTTATTTAGGTGGCTTACAGATAATACTACAAAATATAACGATAAAGTAGATGGCGATGAGCCATTTACAAGCCTCCACATATGATAGTTGATGTAAAGATGTTGTTCTCTGATCAGTATGCCCTTAGCTCTAGACGTTTCAGTTTTTGTAGACTACAACATACTTATAACACAGTATAGTTTTACGTGTTGTAGACATGACGTCACGTGCTTGTGACAAAACTCATGGAGCATTTCGGTCGTATATTTAGTAAGACGATTTTGTGTTTGTGTTCCAGCGAACAAGTTACCAAAGAGCGAGGGTACGGGCGCGGCGGCGGCGGGCGGAGCGCGGCGCCTGGGGGACGCCGAGCAGGCGCGCCAGGGCTCCTGCTGCAAGTGATAGCACCACCGGTCAGTACCACCTAGCCTAGACTCATTGTAATGCGGTGCCTTGGGGATGCCGAGCAGGCGCGCTTTGGCTCCTGCGATTTGGCGAGTTGACGTTTGATGTTGAAATAAATCATTCCCGTGTTTGAGTCATGATAAGTCAGCAAACCGCTGTTGGACGTTCTTACGATTACTCGGAACGGCGGTCGGTTATCGTGACTCGGAACGCGCGTGGCATAGAATACACAGTTACACACACATACAGTTACGTCACTTGCCACTTGCCTTGTGGCCACTGACGCCAACGGTTTAAAATAATGTTTAAAGTGTGTGTCACTTCACAGTTTACATTTTTTCCACTTCAATTAAAAAAAGGGGATGTAAAATTTTATTTAATGCTCAAAAAAAATCAAAATAATCATGCTTTTTCAGCCTGTATAAGTCGGATTGCTGTTCAAATTTTTAATTATTTTAGGCCCAAGCCCCACATATACATTTCGACACTTGGATCGGTTTTCCCGTTATTTCATGACGCGACTGGATTGTCTTTGCATCAAAGTCTAATATTTTTCCTGTTCCTGTAACTAAAAGGCGACTTTTTCAATATTCCAGACAAAACCGCCGATTGGTGAGGGCGTGCGCGCGGGTTGAGGTATGTAGTAGGTAACGATACAAGCGGCGGCAGACTCCGGCCGCTACCAGCCGCGGCCGGCGGACACACACACACACACGCGCACGAGGCCGACGCTGTCATACTTATGTACTGACCGAGGCAGCCACACGCGTGCCTGCACCCGGCACAGTAAATAATTATCACACAAGACAAATAGTTACTCGAGAATTTCTCGTTTACTGGTACCGTCGTAAACGCGTTGCCAATACGCCTCGTGTGTTATATAAAACTTTCTGTTTTCTCTACAAATTAGTAAATTGTTATCGAGGAAAGCCTCGCGGGCCAGTCAACAGCTATATACATACGTATATCTAATTATTTCCTGCAATATTTATCTTTAATACTGACTCGCCTCACGGGCTTACCTCGCTTCATACATATTTATATGAACGTGTGTTTGTACGTCCACGCGGGCCGCATTAAAACATTATATAATATTAATAAAAAAAAAACAAGCTAATTATAAAAAAATGATAAATAGTTTTAAAACTTATTTGTAACTGTAATGAAAATGTAATAAAAATGATTATATTTACTTTTGTTTGTACCAAGTTAGCAGCACTGTGCCGTAGGGTCACTTACGATTCCTTCGTTTTAGCAGTAATTGAGCTTGTGTTATACAACAATAAAACCTTGTACAATATACTTCAGCTGGGGCTCTGTACATTAAAATGTACACTTTAGATTCAGCTAAAAACAAAAACGCCTTTCTAATCTAATATTTGTTTAAAACCTTCTTTAAAAATGACCATTTCTCCAGCTGAAGTATATTGCGTTTGAAATAGAAGCGTTTAATGTCAACATTTATTGGTGAAGGTGCATTTACATTCGTGTATCGTTACATATACATTTAATATTATTTTAATCATCTGTTCACAGTGTGGCAACTAACAAATATACCTTTTCGAAAAGCAATCTCAATGTCGCAAATGAAATAACAAAAATATGCATCTGTATGAAAATTAACTTGTTGTTGTTTGCCACAAAAGCTTACGTCTCAATGTTCTTTTACTTATAAATGTTATTATTTGTATCTGCACGGTTTAGTGAATTATTTTAAAAATATATAAATATATATCTTTTTTGTTTAAGTTTGAGAGATCGAAAATGGTTTAGGATGACAAGTATGTGTCTACAATACGAAAACAGTTACGCTTCGTGAAATATTGTAATTTTATATAAATATAGAGTAACATTTATAAGTAAGGAGTTACTTCCTTAGATAGTCACGATGGAGGTTCCATGTATACCGACGCCCCTGTCCCGCTCCAGCTTGGCTCGCTACTCTTCACCTCCACATGTAGTAGGCTAGTATCTGTCACCTCACTCCTCACTCACTCCGAGCCCCGATTCCGAGCGAAGAATTCTCGTTCGAGAGATGACCGGGAATGTTCCCACTGACGGGCATCGATTCGGAATAAGTCGTCAGTAAACAGAAGTCCCTTCACAGTACTAATTATATTAAATCAATTCAATTCTCGTTGAAATGTCTAGGTACATTCATCCATACATTATTTTAGTTCAAAATAATATAATATGGCATAGTTATTTAATGAAATAGATTTACACTTCTCAGTTAGGAAGTTATATAGTTATTTTTAAAACACTAATTATTCAATGGATAAATTGTTCTATACATATTATTAATTATTATGTATATTGTCTTGTATAATTTATATTTTATAAGTAAAATGTAAACGGTGGGGTCATTAATGTCGTATCCTTTTTTTATAATCGCATTCCATACAGGGAGGCCTCAGTGCCTGCGGAACCCGAAAGTTAATAATGTCGATAACTTTAGGCTGTAGATTTGACATCGATAATTTATCCGATAGCTATCACACCTCTATTTGTCGATATATTGCAAGTACTTGTAGCGTTCGCCAGTTTGCCTGTCGTTCTTAAATCAAGTTTGTAACAGCTATTACTGATTTAGAATGTCGCTATATATATTAGCAAAAATAAATATATATTGCTGTGTGAATGTAATAAGAGATCACGTTATTTTCCTTTGAAAGCTTGCATCACTCCTTGGCAATTTATTTTGTATCTATATGAAGGATAGGTCCGGTAACACCTTCAAGAATGGAATTAGTCCTGACGCGTCAGTTTTGTAACTCTATGAGATTTTATATCAACCCAAGTCCGTTGTGTTGTTGGGAATAAAATTGTCTATAAATTGTTGATGCGTATGTGTCAACTATTGTATAGTAATCAAAGCTTATAGATGGATTTGCGGTCCGTTGCGTGGTATGCCGCTGTGTTCTATGATTTGAAGATGTTTTCATTTACGCGTACGTCGATTGTGTCGCGGCGTACCGCGCAGCGGCGTGATGTTACGGCAGCGTTGATCGCGCCGCTTCCTCACACTACGTTACTACACTTATCTAAATAGTTATATCACCTCGCCACAAGTTCAGTAGCACTCGGTCTATCTAGTTCTCTGTTCAACAAACTACTTGTTTTAATCTTATTGTCTTGTGGTCAGTAAACCTTAATACTTATAGCGAAATAGGAAGCGGCAGTCAATATTGAACTTTAAACCAACGCAATAGAGTAGTTGTTGCAAGCAGTTCCCCGAAATTGGTTAGTAATAGTAGCACCGGCCGCCTCGGCTGGCCACGGACGCCGATCATGGTCGTATTGTATGTTTTTTGTATTGTGTAAATATTTTGGATTTATTAAGAATATTATTATATTGATTAAAAAAACATTGTAAATGGACTTGTTTTGGGCGTTTTATTTTTTATTTTCCTTTGTCAACATCAAAAGCATCAGTAACACCATGTCCTAGTATGTACAGAACGGACAAGTTCGAATGTATGGACTAAACTACACTACTGCCGAAACTTAGCTAAACCCATTACAAACGAGAAATATCATTCAGGCATCGTGCTAGGACCTCAAAAAACACTTTTATGGGAATTAAGTACAACTGAGGCTTTTGGAAAGGTTATTTGCCTGGTCCCTATTTTTTACGTATACTAGTGGGTATATGAAGTGTTGGTGTACTATGGACAAAAAAAAATATGTTCAGGTCTAGCCTATATTTGGATTGTAAAAAAGATCGATGTGTAGAAGACAGCTGCTCGTTGACATCTCAGATTTAAGTTCTCAAGAATATAGTCGTCAATATACGAATCGACATCATTTTTTAAATGTTAAAATATCAAAATAATAATGGCTATATATTGGAAAGCATGCTAGGAGCTGTAATTATCATAAGTGGGAAAGGGAGTGATTTTATTGTAAGGTGAATTTGGAGCACATCCATTAGGCTGAGAACAGGGGCTATAAACCATTCACCTGAACTTGACGATACGACTTGCCTAACTCTGGTCTAGCTGGGTTTTTCGGGAACGGTAAACCATCTTGGTGTGTTCTTACACGCCAAAAACATAGTTTAGTAGGATTTTGTAAGACGCTAGCATGACACGTCAGACATACATATAGCCAGGAAGTCTTGTCATTTACATACAATCAGTGATTCTTGTTCATTGACGTATTTTAAAATGTAGGTGACGGGATGAAAAAAACAGTCGGATATTCCGACTGTTTTTAAAACTGTACAAATGAATTATAACGAACTGTACAAATGAATATAAATAATAAAAAAAAAAAACTGTACAAATGGATTATAGTTTATTTCGTTTCGTTGAACATTTACACACACTAAGACACAATCTGGTTGCAGTAAGTACATCACCTCTTATGGCACAAGTCTTTAATTTATTTACGTTAGGAAAATAGTGAAACATCAGTGCAACTGCAAAGGTGTATTCCTAGAGTGATAATAAATCTATAATTTTTTTAAAGATCAGAGCAGTGGTGCCTCAGTGGTAACGGTTCCGACTTGCGAGTTGTAGGTCGCAGGTTCAAACCCAGCCAACCGCATCACCAATAATCTCAAAACGGTGAGAGAAAATATCGTAAAGAAACCGACATGTCCAGAACAAAAAAATTGAAGACATGTGACATCCACCAACCCGCATTGGACTCGCGTGTAGGATTACGGTCCATTCCCTCTCCTAGAGAGGAGGCCTGAGTCCCAGCAGTGGGGACATTATAAGGCTGATTATGCTATGCTAAAATTATATTTATAATACACTGTATTTTCGAATATAATTATTTTGAATTTTAATCATAATCGTCAAGATGCATGGCTGAGAGATAACGATGAAACACTATTTTACTAACGTGAACACACTATAGTATTCCAAGGACATAATACAGTCAAACAGTAAAAAAATACTCCTGATTCTTGGTTATTCATTCACAGTTTTGGAGGTATGCAGAACAGGGAGACCAAATATAATACAGATCAAACCAGCCAATGATTTTGGATCGTGAGTTAGAGCCAACCTGTTCTAGCTACAGGGAATAATTTATTTTTTGATATTAAATTGAATACAAAATCGGTCAAGTAATCATTTTTATTCCTCAGATATAAAAGTTATTGGAATAAATTTAAATCAGTTTTGAAAGGATAAAAACACAATGGTCTCATGTGTAAATTGGTAAATAAATCCATGAATATTATTGAAATCAAACTGTAGAGATTCCGTTTTGAGACAAATAAAAGATTGGTTTTTAAACATTGTTTAATAAGCCTTTTTATAAATACATTTAACAGCGTGTGTTAATTATTAATACGTTCTTATACGACTTAAAAACTTTTTAAACAATGTTTATATATGTAAATACATATCTTAAAATATATTATTATTTTATGACTAGTCTATGTATTTAATAACATAAGGCGTGTTATGTGTATAAACGTTAATCTATTTGATATTGCTGAATATTTTTGTACAATAATAGTGAAGGTACATTTACATTTTTTTACAATGTTTGGTCATGACAACATTCAAGTTCAAGTTTGTAATTAAGTAGTTCGGTTAGTTGCCACCAGTCGCAAGTTAGCGCTAGTTGTAGATAAGAATTAAAATACAATTTAATTTATACTATATTAGGCTACTTAGATCTCACCACGCAATATCTTACATTATTAATTTACACTTCATTTATAAAGCAAGAGAAGCAAAATTTAAATTAGGCCACATAGTGTAACATTAAAATACAATAAGTAAATAATATATTATTAAATACAATAAGTATTTATAAATAATATTTTAATGTTACACTTAGTAATTTAGATCTAGTTCGTACATAACTTTTAATAAAATATTGAACTAATTTTGAATACAAAAAGCCTTTATTAAATTTATAAGTTTAGGTATCTACAGACTTAGAAACTTGTCGGCATTATTTGTAAATAAAAATCCAGTTCATAATCAGATTACATACAAGACCTAGCTAAGTTGACCATGCATATACCAACATACATTATTACGCGCAAGTAAAAATAAACTATTGTCTGTGGTAATAAAGCTTATTTCTGCTTGACGCCGACTTTATAGCGATGTTCACAAGCTAATATAATTAGTGAATTGTTGTAAAAAATTGTACATATCTCGCCGATCACGTTATTTAGATAATTTGGTGGCCAAGCAGTCCGCCCACTCATCTTAATTCCAAATTTTGTTTCTTAAAGAAATGGCAGCAAAACCATAGGGGCCCAGCAGGGTCGAAGCCTACTGGGGCTATGGGTTAACTTCCAGAAAGTCCTGGAACGTAAGGCAAAGAAGGAACATAGGAACGGCTTTAGTCAGTAAAAGTCTACCTTCCCGCTTCGCCCTAGAGCGCGAAGACTTTCCCATCTTTCTATGGACCAAAGATTTATAGCGTTTACGAATCATTAAGCGCGCAGTATGGTCGGTTATGAGCATTTTTACTACGTTGGTTTTATTTCATTATTCATCTCGCCTGGCAGACCGTCTTGGGCATTCTATAGATTCTTTTAAGCCTTCAAATATTTGCAAATACCTTTAAATATGTCTAATTGACCCGGTCAGTTAATACTATTGAACATGGCGTGTATTATAATACATTTTCCCCATTCCCTCGAGAATGGTCAAGTCTTATTGCTTATTAAGTATAATTTGTGCGTAAACTCTGCATTTATCATTCACACAATTTGAACTTCGAGACCAAAGCTTAAAAAATAGCTTGATCTTTAAATGTCCTTTACATAGTCCATCATACAGTAGCGATTATAGAAAATATGTGATCGAACAAGTCAATATTTCATTGTAAGAACCTTCGCTAGTATTTCTCTTATTTTGTAAAACAATGAAATATACATTAATTTCCTCTAGGGACCGAAAACCACTAAAATATACAGTCCAGAAGTGCTACCAAGAGTTCGTAGAGCGATCCTTATTACGACCTAAACTGACCCGTTAAGGGATAGAACTTTATAGTTCCAAAAAAACAAGTTACCTGTATTTTTGATATCATTTTATCAGTAATCAGTAACAGCATGTAACTACGCGGGCTTGCGGACGGCGTCCAATGGGTAGCACGCGGTCCGATCGTCCGGTAACCAACCAGACCGAGCCCAAGTCGTCGACGGCGCGTTCTGTTCCCGCGCGCCTCAAAGAGCTGTCAGCACACTGCCCAGCCTGCTAACTGCAGGCAGACAGGGTCGAAGCCTACTGGGGTCATGGGCAAGATAGGCTACGAAGGAACGGGGTAGGTTTTTAGTCAGTAAGAGTCTGACACTACATCCCGCTCCGCCCAAGGGCGGGATTTGTCATTGGATGATTTTACCTACCATAAAAAAAAACAGCATGTAACTAGAATAGCGTTCTTTAACGAAATTAGTTATAACATTAATTGGCCAAAAATATGGGAATTACATTGCGAAGCAAAAAAAAAAATAGAACTTTTCACCACTATACGTTTAATTTTGTTATTAGCGGAAACAGGTGTCGGCAAACCTATTGTCTTTCTATTGTTTCTAATTACGGTATTCAAAGGGTTAAAAATAAAAAAAAACCTAACAACCGAGCGCTCCGCTAGTGGTAGCATTGTTTTTAAGATAAAAAGCCAAAGAGTTATTGCAATAGCCCTTGAGATTTCAAGTACAAATATAATTAAAATTGTACCCTAATACAGAAATATATCGCCGCATCAAATGTAAGCAAATGTACAAGGTACTTAACGAAAAAATACTGTTTCTTTTCAACTAAACTTTGAATTATGTAGCATAGTCGCGGATATAAAAATACAAAAAGCAAGTTTGATCTACGATAATTATGACAACAAACAACTTTTACTATGGGACCAAACCTGAAATCGCGAAAAAAGTCAGCAAGTTCAGTACATTTTGACCAGTTAGGCGAACATAAAATGTACTGACCAGCAGATTTTTTCGACTCGTTTTAATTTCAACTCGATTATGAGACCAAACCTGAAATAGCGAAAAAATTCAGCTAAGTTCAGGGGCCGTTCAAGTATTACATATTTCGCAAATATTACACCCCTCCTCCTCGTCAGCAAAAGTAAGCATACATCTAACCCTCCCTCCACATGCTTACGTGAACATTGCTCAGAGATATGTCTGTCTACTCATTTTCATGTGATTTTGGAACATCGAGATTGTTCTCTAAAACTGCTAACGTGATCACCATCCAGACTCCCGCATGCCCCATGTTATCAAAAATAAGCAAAGCAAAGGCCCCCCCTCTGTAGTGCTTACGTAATACTTGAATGGCTCCTCAGTGCATTTTGACAAGTTTAAGTATTGGTCACTAATTACCAGTCACCCTATATAGATATTTTTCATAATAGTTTCGGTCCCTAGTTTCGACTCCAACCACATATTATCAACGTACATTGATGGTTAAGTAAAGGAGCATTACGGTTGCCATTCAAAGTTCGTCGTCGAAGTGGTCCCCCATCAGGTCGCTGCCGTAGTCCGTGGCCTCGCTGCCGACGAACACTTCGTGGTGCAGCAGTATCTCTTGGAAGGTCAGCAGGTCGTCGTGGTCATCATCTGCTGATGCGAACAGGTGGTCTACTTCTTCGTCTGCTATTTCGCTGGAAAGAATAAAGTTTGCTGTAGTGAGAATGTGAAAGAGAAAAAATCAGTAGGAAGACTATTTCAAAAATTTTGACTTGCCCAACTATAATATAATAATATTATATAATAATTTGCCACAACTATCACACAACGCCGTCTAGTCCTAAGCTAAGCAGAGCTTGTGTTATGGGTACCAGACAGCTGATAAACATACTTATATATTTCTAAATACATACATATTATATATAAATTACACGCAGACACAGAACAAATGATCATACTCACCACACAAACTATGATACTTTATTTATATGCCCAAACAAGATACTTGATTGGCCTGTTGGTCTAATGGTTAGGTAAGGCAAGCCCGAGGCCAGACGGGGTTTTCTGCCTCCTGAGGTCGTGTGTTCGATTCCCATCCAGGACAAATGTTTGTGTGATGAGCACGATCATTTGATCTGTGTCTGGGTATAATTTATCTATAATATGTAGGTATGTTTATCAGTTGTCTAGTACTCATAACACAAGCTCTGCTTAGCTTGGAACTAGACGGCGTTGTGTGATAGTCTAAAAAAATGTTATGCCATACCTACTGATGGAGTAATTATTTTAAAATAATTACAATAAGCGGCATATAAGTTGAACTATATTCGCGATTAAACTTCAATGCGCAGTAACAGATTTTCGGGTCTCAATCGAAGCGGGGGGCTGCGCATAACCATAGCAAATGCCTAGAAAATTTGGAATGAAAGGCTTATGGTATTTTAATTCAACCTATATGCCGCGTAATATACTTGAATTATATTATACTAGCTTCTGCCAGCGGCTTCGCCCACGTGAAAGTCGGTTTACCCCTTTAGGGGTTTTTTTTTTATGGTAGGTAAAATTATCCAATGACAAATCCCGCCCTTGGGCGGAGCGGGAAGTAGTGTCAATTCTTACTGACTAAAAACCTACCCCGTTCCTACGTTGCCTATAGTGCCGGGGCTGAGCCTTCCTCTCAGAAAACGGCCCTTGACCCCAGCAGGCTTCGACCCTGCCTGCCTGCAGCTAGCAGGCTGGGCCTCTACGACCCCCTTAGGGGTTTTTTTTATGGTAGGTAAAATCATCCAATGACAAATCCCGCCCTTGGGCGGAGCGGGAAGTAGAGTCAGACTCTTACTGACTAAAAACCTACCCCGTTCCTTCGTAGCCTATCGTGCCGGGGCCGGGCATTCCTTTCGGAAGTTAACCCATGACCCCAGTAGGCTTCGACCCTGCCTGCCTGCAGTTAGCAGGCTGGGCCTCTTCGGTGTGCTGACAGCTCCTTGAGGCGCGCGGGAACAGAACGCGCCGTCGTTACCGGACGATCGGACAGCGTGCTACCCATTGCACGCCGTCCGCAAGGCCGCGCCTACGGTGGTCGGAAATCGGGATCGGAATCCCGGCGGCAGCTGGGGCGAGCGCCCCGTTGCCTCTGCATGATGCGGTCGGCCTCCTCCTTTGCTAGCATTACTGCTTCGCAGAAGGAGGCGACCGCCTGCCATCCCTCCTCACTCCGGACCATGGCATGAACCAAGGCCCGGCGCGAGAGATCATCGATACCGATTGCCCCCACGAGGACACGGCAATGCTGTTCCCAAGCGGGGCACACCTCTACCGTGTGCTCCACCGTGTCCTCCGGGTGGTCCGCACAGTGGCGACACCTGGGCGTCGTCTCCGCAGGGATCTTGTACAGGTACGTCCCGAACTTGCTATGTTCGGTTAGTACCTGCGCCATACGGAAGGTCACGACGCCGTGAGGCCTTTCCAGCCACGCCTCAAAGATGGGCCTTACCGCCTCAAACCCCCCCTTAGGGGTGGTGTTTCGAAAAATCCGTTCTTAGCGGATGTCTCTCTATAGGGAACGTACCTGCAAAAATTTTAAGTTTGCAGGTGTTATAGTTTCTGAGATTTAGTGATTAATCTGTGAGTGGTATTTCGCTTTTATATATATACATTTTAAAATACTTGAGTAATAAAATAGGTTAATTTGTACCCCAGAATGAATACGTTTTTACTTTGGAGTTGCCCTGATGAGTTAGCGAAAAGGCAATGTTTGGAGAATAACAACCAAATCAATAATATTTTAATGAACAAACAACACACCCTAGGAAGTAACATGGGTAGTTCGAAAAGGCAGGGCAAAGAAGGAACCTAGGAGTGGGATATAGTCAGTAAAAGTCTGCCACGCCCTCCCGCCCCACCATACAGCAGGAGTAGCAATTAGATGATTTTTTTTATTGGATGTTTTTTTTTTTCAATACGGAGTTACTTCTTACATAACATAGTTTTATCTTTAACACACAAGCTAATACAGCTAATACAGCATTTGGATTCCGATAGTGATTTTAAATGGCACAAAAACGTTTGTAATATGAGTATGTCGAGCTGATAAGATCGATTGAAGGGATTTTATGCAGTGGTTTAGTGAAAACTGCGGCGTTTTAACAGATTTCAAAAAGGAGGAGGTTGTATGTTCGGCTGTATTTTTTTTTTTAATGTAAGTTAGATTCACCGATATCTCGGTCAATTGGGTATGATATTTGGGTATGTTCATTTTAAAACTAAATTTGTCATTATGAGATTTATTGAGTTGAATGTATACAGATTTATTAAGATAAATTATAATTATTTAACCAGATACTTAAAATGTCAATTGTACGATTTACGTCCGTTTCATGATCAGTAATGTTTTTAATTTTTTTTGGCACCGGCAACAATAATAGAAATATCATCAACAAAAAGGAATTATGTATTTATGAACAGTTAAATCTACTATGTCGTTTATGTGGATAATAGATAAGATAGGGCCCAATATGCTGCCTTGGGGTACGCCACATTTCACATTTTTATATTCTGACGAGTAATGTCATGTCCCTCTTTTCGTTAAGTTTGTTTATAACTACACTCTGTTTATCAATTAAGTACGATGATAGCCACTAAACTGGCACTCCTCTGATTCTGACAGACTCTAGCTTTTTC
The DNA here is from genome assembly GCA_958295575.1 of Leucania comma. Lineage (NCBI taxonomy): Eukaryota > Metazoa > Arthropoda > Insecta > Lepidoptera > Noctuidae > Leucania > Leucania comma. Next base: position 2,421,779 of record OY282468.1, on the reverse strand, counting down.
AATAATGTCATGTGAAACTAGGTCAAATGCTTTTGACAAATAAAAAAATAAGCCTGTTGTTAAGTGACCGTTATTGATACTCGCCAGTACTGATTTTTAGAGAGAAAATCTGATTAAGGTGCGTAAAAGTGATTATTTTCGTTCTTGAAAACCAAATTGTTCGTTGTTAAATTTGTTGAATTTTCCTCCCACAGTAACTAATTAACCTTTGGTGGTTTTACATATATTTTTGAGAGAATGGGTATTAATGTTATAGAACGATAAATATCCATATTCCATCTTTCAACCTTTTTAAATCATCCTTTGAAAAAGAAAAAGAAAGATTTAAGGGTCGTATCTGAGAATCTTATTCTTTGGGTTAATAAACTTGAAACTGGACACAAATTACAAGTAAAAAGAAAAGTAAAGACTGTCATTATTGTATTGTATATTGACATTAACATTGTAAACTGACATTAGTGTTGTAAATTGACATTCGGCGCCTTGACTTGATTTCTATTGCTATTTATTATGAATTAATTTGTTATGCGGAATTCTTTAAAAAAATTATTTACTGTCCAGGCTTATTTGATTTACGTATTAAGACTTTGCTGGCTTGATTGTTAATTTCTCAAAAACATTTGTACGTCCTCTGGTATAACATAGCTCTCTCATTATTACCTTGCTACAAAATTATTATTATACCTACATATGTCAAACGAATCAATATATACTATAATAATATAATATTTCACAACTATCACACACCGCCGACTAGTCCCAAGCTAAGAAGAGCTTGTGTTATGGGTACTAGACAACTGATAAACATACTTATATATTTCTAAATACATACATATTATAGATAAATTACACCCAGACACAGAACAAATGATCGTGCTCATCACACAAACATTGTCCTGGATGGGAATCGAACCCACGACCTCCGGCATAGCAGTCAGGGCCACTAACCACTAGACTCACAAGCCAGTCAAATTTACGAGAACGAAGTCGCTGGTTAAGTGCTAGTTATGTTATATGTTGTAGAATCAAAAGCGCATACTCACTCATTGTTAGGTATGACCCAGGCGTGTATCTCTGCAAGGTCGATGACCCCGTCCTTGTTCAGATCCAGGTCGTTGTCGAACTTTTCCTTCTCTGATATCAGCCAGCCTTTGTCCTGCTGGTTACCTGTTGGGATAAGCTTCATTTCATTATCTTGTTTGTATGGGATGGGTAGATATTTTAATCGGACGAACTCCACGTTCCAAGCGCGTATTTTGCATACGGTTGTATGGGATAATATTGTAAGCCACGTTTCCACCTTCAACCGGCTCACCACCAAGGTATAATCCAATCAATTTCTCGATCGTGCCTCACAATGTATTACGTGATTTTTTTGTTGTTTATGTGAATTTTATCATTGTTTTTGGAAATACTAGTTTATTACTATTTAGAGGAATGCGGAACAGATTGTAAAATCCCTCAAACGTCCTTTGCAAAAGGAGGGCTGTTGTCTGATCCGGGCAACTGCCCAGTAGGTAATTTCAGGCTGTTTGTATGTTCAAATCGCGCGGAGAACTCTAATGGCGCTATGCAGGATTTAGATTTTTTAAATTCGTATATACAATAAGAGAAATCATAATAATTATGACGAAGACCAACAAAACTACTTCTACCAATAAAACTATATATGCAAATATTATACATCTTTATAGTTCTTTATGTATAGAAACTACGTCTATAAAATAAATATTAATTATTTATTTACGCCACAAAAGTGTAAACTTGAGATTATACAATTCACATATGAATCAAATTTGATTATGCAAACATAGTGTTTCTAATAGCTAATTTCTACGCCTTTCAATGAAAGTGAATCGATTTGGATGAACCGTGTAATATCCTTATATCCTTCGATTTAATTAAAGGCATCGTGTCGCTATGCAACCATAACATCAATCTCTTCACTCCGAAGTGATAGATAGAGATAATTATATCACTGTTGTTAAGACTGTGGGACTGTTTGAAAAACCACGGCGGCCCTGGAACGCAAGGGGCAACTGATATGTCAGCAGACCGTAGAGGCCCAGCAGGGTCGAAGCCTACTGGGGCCACGGAATAAATGAAAGTTAACCCCGGGGCCCTGGAACGACGACAAAGAATGAAGAGGATTGGGTTTTAAGTCAATAAAAGTCTGACACTATCCCCGGTTCCGCCCAAGAGCGTGTGACGTCATTGGATGATTTTACCATTTTTTTTTTTATGGTAGGTAAAATCATCCAATGACAAATCCCGCCCTTGGGCGGAGCGGGAAGTAGTGTCAGACTCTTACTGACTAAAAACCTACCCCGATCCTTCGTAGCCTATCATGCCGGGGCCGGGCATTCCTTTCGGAAGTTAACCCATGACCCCAGTAGGCTTCGACCCTGCCTGCCTGCAGTTAGCAAGCTGGGCCTCTTCGGTGTGCTGACAGCTCCTTGAGGCACGCGGGAACAGAACGCGCCGTCGACGACTTGGGCTCGGTCCGGTCGGTTACCGCACGATCGGACAGCGTACTACCCATTGCACGCCGTCCGCAAGCCCGCGCCTACGGTGGTCGGAAATCGGGAGAGAGATCGCTGCCGCCGATCGCCCCCACGAGGACACGGCGATGCTCCGCCCAAGCGGGGCATACCTCTACAGTGTGCACCACCGTGTCCTCCGGGTGTTCCGCACAGTGGCGACACCCGGGCGAATCCTCCGCACGAATCCGGAACAGGTACTTAGCGAACTTTCCGTGTTCGGTAAGCACCTGCGTCGTGCGGAAGTTGAGAACGCCGTGAGGTCTTTCCAACCACGCCTCAAGGATGGGCCTTATCGCCCATTGATTGTGGCGCGCCCCATGATTTTACCATTTAAAAAAAAGGGGCAACTGATGGAACACACGGGTGGGTTTTAGTCAGTGTAAGTCTGACACCTAAAAAAAAGAGATGTAGATACTATTAGTACGCCGACATTTTGAAAATTATATTCATATCTTCTAGGGGATTTTATAACAAGCTGCCAAAGTCTGTCAGAGAACTTAGCGATGAAAAGTTCAACACAACAAGCAGATTTAAGACTACGTTGAAGACACGCGAGTTTGACAATGACTACTTCTGTTTATGTGGCTTTCCATAGTGGCTCATTAACTTGATAATTATGTTATCATTTATTAACAGCTCAATCTTCGTTTTAATTTCATTATACCTATATATTGTTACGCCGTGAAACTTGAACACGCGGTATCTTCTAGACTGGAATTACGTACCAAGGTCTGGCAAACTCTAGTAAAGTCCGCTTTAAAGTATTAGATACTCTATTAAGGGAATTTTTACCTTCCGTCTTATAAGATAGAGTCGAAATTTCATATGAATCGTGGTAAAGCGCTATTATTACCATGATTTTAATAAAAATATTTTATTGCCCCGCAATGTGACTCCATAGTTCTGGAATGGCCTTAAAACGTCCGTATCTAGAATTTTCTTGGCTCTGAGTATAAATACGTGCCCCCGACCGGAAGTAAGTCAGTTTTGATTTCGAGGGCGACAAGTGCGAACTACCTACCTACGTTAAGTGCCAAGTGTTTTCATCTAACGACCTAAGCGACAGTGAAACAGAACTCTAGTGTTAATTGTAATTTGGATCAAGTTGATCGGAACAATTTGTTATTGTTTGTGGTTAATAAAGTTCTCTGCAAGTAAACCGGCATTTAATTACTCACGTTCGTTTTTTGCTAATGAAGTTAATGATTTGTATACTTACTGTATTTACATCACTAACTTCATTATTGATGTCTTATCGTTATTTATGCATGCAAATTCTTAATAGGTTTTTTTAATAGGATTTTTTATACTGTGAATATATATATATATATTCCACAACTAATCACAGAACGCCGTCTAGTCCCAAGTTAAGCAGAGCTTGTGTTATGGGTACTAGACAACTGATAAACTTACTTATATATTATTACTTATATGAGAACACTATAGACACCAGAGACTCATAGATATTTTATTTCGAGCCTTTTTATACAAAAATAATAATTATATTTAAAAACGATTACTACAACCGTGTTAACTGTGAAAGCATAACAGACGGACAGTGTTACTTCCACATCTATATAATGTATATAAAAGCGAAATACCACTCACTGATTAATCACGAAATCTCAGAAACTATAACACATATACACTTAAAATTTGGCAGGTAGGTTTCTTATAGGGTGTAGATGGATTTTACGAAACTCCACCCCCGTAGGCTCAGCCCCGGCATGATAGGCAACGAAGGAACGGGGTAGGTTTTTGATTTTACCTACCATAGAAAAAAACCCCTAAACGGATAAAACGGGGGTTGGAAGTTTGTATCGAGAAACCGACTTTCACGTAGGCGAGGCCGCTGGCAGAACCTAGTTTAATATTAGTATGGACAAGCTAAGGAATCCGTATTCAAATTCATATCGTGTCAATTAAAGCAAGTCCAAAGTGCGTTCCACAAAAACAGTGTCAAAAGCTTAACGAGATAGATTGATCTAATCGTTATTCATTCGTTCACCAGTGTTGTGTTACACTCGGATTGAAATAATAATTACAAATATGATAATAGAGGCCAACTGATACGTGTCGCTGAGTGGATAGTAGAATTGCATTGTATTTAAAATACGTATATGTATATATGTTTATGTTTTGACCTATCGGCGACCTGCCCCGGTTTCGCAAAGCTGCATTAATAACAGCGTCATTGTTCAGCGACAATATTTGCAAATTCCACATTTGTCTGCCAACCTATTTGATAATGTTTACGTGACAGGCGAATTCATGTTTCGTGGAGGAAGAGCTAATACTGCTTTCATGCGGAAAGTTATGAATTACATGACCTCAGGATCGACAAATCAAAATTCAAAGTGAAAGTAATTATTTGATTTTTTTCAGACCTTTATGGCCTGATACGAACTGAAGAGTCGAAAGTAAACGTCAGCTGAGTGAGGCTAATTAACTATAGGTAGTTAGTACGCAACGACCGACAACTCCCTACAAGTTCGTTGACTTGTTTTTTCTTGATGATATTTAATTTCGTACAGTCGTATATTAACTCGAGTTTTAGAAAAAAATACTATATTTTTTTAATTTTATCTTTACAAATCGATAGTGTTTCATGTACCGAATCGACCCTCTCACGGGATTGAAACGACCAAAATTGAACGGTGTATAAAAGCGAAATACCACTCACTAATTAATCAAGAAACCTCAGAAACTATAACACCTACAAACTTGAAATTTAGCAGGTAGGTTCCTTATAGGGTGTAGACATCCGCTAAGAACCGATTTTACGAAACTCCACCCCTAAGGGGGTAAAATGGGGGTTGGAAGTTTGTATGGAGAAACCGACTTTCACGCGGGCGAAGCCGTTGGCAAAAGCTAGTGTAACAATATAAGAAACAATTAAAATTTCAATGAGTTTATTGCCTGTCCCATTCCTCTCTCGGTAACAGTCCGAATGTATTGTTCGAGCGGTCTTCCTCATAATGTTTGAATGGTCGCTAGCAGCTAGCAAGTGAGGTAGAGTAACAAAAATGCAAAAGTTTACACAACACAAACTACGCACTTATTTGTAAATGTTTTCGTTGTTCGTATGTTTAATAATATGTAAGGAAAATTGTTTATTTATTTTTTATTATTAGTATCGTTCACACAACAAACCAAAAATAAAAAATGTAGTAACAGGAAATTCTTGTGGCAATAATGTGGGTGTTCAGGAAAACACACCACCAGTTGGCGCCACTTAGCCAGAGGTCTTTGAACACGCGTGAATGACGTTGACTTCTAAAGTTTGACGTTGACGTTAATGTCTAACTAATTTCATTGTCATGTGCGTTTTGACAGGTGCCTGGACCTCAGGCCACAGTGCTGGCACATTTTAGAACACCCTCATCATGTTCGCCTTAGTTCAGTCTATCGTAATTAAGAGTGGTCGTCGCCTTAAGGTGGCCCTTTCCTACTCGCCTATCGTCAACGTCGAGCATCTAACGCAAACCAACGCGATGTTTGATGAATGGGCAACGCGAAAAAAGAGAGATAACGCCTGAAAACTCTGTTGGCATTCGGTAATTCCGTGATTAACTCGAATATTTTACAAAACTTGTTCCAGCAAATACTTACGTGTTTTTTTTAAAACCCTTAATTTTTTTTAAGAAAAATTTACATTGTTTTGAATCTCCATTAAATGTACAAAGAAGAAGAAGAAATCGGAAGTAATTATTTGATTTAGAAGTAGAAGCATAGAAGTAGGTATTTTTATAAAAAAAATATTTATGGAGAGCCAAAGTTGACGTAAAATAGCAGATTTTTGGAGGTCTTTACTGGATTAGTTCCAAACAAATTTATGTTTTGATTTCTATAGAAGCTTAGATAATAGCCACAAGATATCTGTATATACAAAATATCTTAAGAAAGATGTGTAATAACATCGTAATCACGTAAGAATATTTGTATGAAAATGTACCTCGGGTTGGACGCTTTTAAAGCACCAAAGAAGCTCAAACTATCAAGACGAAACTCGTAAAACATTCCATCCCCCCTTCCCCCACTCACCTCTTTCGCCAATGTACTCGTTGAAGTCGATACGGCCGTCTCTGTTGGTGTCCTTCTCTCGCAGGGTCTGGTTGATGAGGAACGGGTGCATGTCTGCGTGTTCCTCGGGGTTGGTGAATACCTGGATATACCAAAGGTTGGTGCTGGTCAGAAGACGGTGATAACACTGCTGGCGAAGTTTGAACATCAACGCACTACGCTCATTCTAAACTTATATGACGTGTATTTTAAAGCCCTGCTTGTTCGGACCTAACGCGGTATTCGCAGAGCGGTAGCGATCAATGGTTTCGAGCGGTATCCCACGGGTATTTTGTATGGAGTTCCGCGGCTAAAGCAAAACGGGCGATGGTTTGGCCCGTTTCGGGTCGTCTTAAAACCGCATATCTTGCGATAATCAACCGCCAGGTTTGCGAACCAAATTCGCAACCGCGACGGCTACGTAACCGCACAAAACAGCGGTCTCGTGAGTATAGAAATAACGCAGCGGAATTACAAACCTACGCCGTAATCTCTACTCAATGAAAAAAATGCCGTATGAGTAGCGTAGTGGCGGCGTAGCGGTAATCTAACTGTTCAAAATTAAGCGGATATTGCTGCTTTCATGGGGAACGAAGTTATATTGAATGCACCTCCACCTTGGCAAAACCAGTTTCACACAGCAAGCGAAAAGATACCGTCTACCTGGGTGGAATCGCGATCCTCTGAGTTTGTTTCGGTGTTTCTTCTCAGGGTAGTCAGCTAGGAAACACCGGCCTCATCTAGTTTAAATTGACGTGTAAAAGTGTTTTAGAAAACCTATTTGCAAAAATAAATATCATTTGTCATTTACTAAGTGCTTTAATTTTTACATATACATACATATATCTGCGGCCGCGGATGAAAACCGCTTCGTGAGCCTTAAACTTTAGCCCGCTTTGACTGTACTGTTTAAATATTACTCAGTTTTTAGAGCATAATGAGGCGAAAGTTTGTAAGTTTTTTATACTCCTTCACGCTGAAACTGTTGAAGGGATTTTGCGTGAAATTTGGTACACGGGTAGACCGTCTTGGTATAGCACAAAGGATAATTTTTATCTACTAAGTATTGTCCCGTGTATTTAATTTTCTACTTTGATGTAGGCGAGGCAGCTTGTAGAAGCTAACTTATCATGATTTGAGTCGAAGCACGTCCAATACTGAACTAATGCCTCGCCCAAGCGTCGGAACATGGACTGGTCTTGTCCCGTACCCACCAGATATCCGCGGCTTCCTTCAGGTATTTGGTCTGCCTCGGGCTTCAAACGCTGCGTTTTCCAGTATGCAGTTGCCACTCCAGAATCTGTCGAATGTCCTTAGAGAAGAATTTATGAGGAGTAGTGTGTGAACTGACCTGAAATTCGTCCAGTTCTAACATTCCGTCGCTGTTCGTGTCCGCTACCGCCCACATCGCTTTCTCCTCATGCAGTAGCTACAACAGAATTAATAAATTGATCACTCTAATTTCATGGTCCTAGTACCAGTAGGTAGTTTCAAAATTGCGTTAATATCAGTCAGTCAGTTTCTCCTTTTATACACTGTCCTTATACGGTGTAGATAATACTAGTGTCCCTGATCTACTTCATTTTAGTGGCATTATCTATGGGGTTTTTATTGGTTACACTCAGACTTATTGTCACCCCAGACAAGTATCAGAGTACGCTAAGATTACCCCAAAATAAAAGGGTATACGGTATACCCACCAGGCCTGAGTCCCCAGCATCGTCGGGTCCCACGTCTTCCTCCATGTCCACTCCGAAGGAGTCGTGCAAGTACTCTTGCCACGACACAGCGCCGTCGCGGTTCTCATCGGCCTCCATCAGGCGCTCTTGAGCTTCTTCGCGGGAAAGGTTTCTGGTGGAGTAGGGAGGAAGCATTGAACAGGATTTTGGCACTAAAGATTTCAAAGACACATTAATTGATTTTAGAAGCAAAACATTATCAAATCAAACTAATATTATAACTTTTTTTTTGTTCGTTCGTTTGTTTGTTACTTCTCTACGCTCGAACAGCTGAACAGATTTCGATGAAACTTAGTAAAAAGGTAGACCATGTTCTGGAATAGCATATCGAATACTTTTTATTTTGGGAGTATGTTCTCTTGGGATTTTTTTTTATTATGAAGCTGTTGACAGCCAGTACTATATTATAGATATGTATGTACTTATATTTGAATGGGAAAGTAATTCAGTCTTTCTGTTTATGACCTTTTCAGGTTTCAACCTGCATGGATTTGCATGCAACTTATCAATGAAATAGACAATGTGGAATAAGATGTAGTAATCCTATGCTGGGAGTAAGGTACCTTCAACTTGCTCGCTGGATTTTTTTTAGGTGGGTAAATCATCCAATGACATGTGAGTATTTCTCAAAATAAATGTACGTAACGAAATGGTAGTAACGAAATATTGTTACGAAATAGTCCTTAGATGTAACTAAATAGTAACCATAAGGCTGGTTACACATTGGCGAAATATTGTGAATGCTCTTCATTTATTCAATACGAAATATTTGTAAGTATGTACCCAAATACTTAAGGGGTTAGAAATAAAATAAGGGAGTAATCATTCATACTATTTTAATCAAATTATTTTTTTTTCCCAATCTTCAGAATTTCCACTCGCTTTTTCATCCGATTGCAGGCCTGTCTTAAATTTTTATTTCGTCGTTTTAATTGAGTATTTTCTTCAGTAAGCTTTTGTAGTCTCTCCTTTAGGATATTTGTATTATTTTTAGCATTTTTTCTTACTTCCAATGTGTTGTTTTGTTTTGTCGTAGAGTAGGCCTTTTTTTTTCTTTCAGCTCTTATAGCATTGGCTTGTCTCCACTTTGGTCGTAGCTCTTGTTTTTCTTCTTCTGTAAGAATTTCTTTTTTCTTTTTGATATTTTCTTTAACTTTTTCCAAATGTTTGACACGGATTTCCTCATATTTATTTGGTTTATCCTTTTTGAGTCGTTCTCTGTAAGCTTTTTGCCTTTCGGCATTGGTTTTTGGCGGCATTCCTTAAAAAACAAAAGAAGTAATGCAGTTGTATATAAGCAGTTGTAAGTAATAACCAATTTGATAAGTCAAACCAACAAGTATAGTGGGCATCTCTACAGAAGTGTCATTAGCAAGAGTTAAGTATTTGTAACAATCGGTATAATTCTATTCTCAAGCGAATTGAAACAAAGCCGCGAGGTTTTTTAACCGAAGAAAAGGAGGAAGTTCTCAATAGAACTTCATGTAAGTAATATCAGGGGTAAAAAGTTGTTAAATCACGTAAAAACGTAATTTAAATTATTTCATTATTTTTTGCTGGTGGCACTTCTATATAGCAGATAATATCCAATCCTTTAGTTATTGACGCTCTATATATTTTTTTTTCATAAATTAAGTAGTGAATATTACTATGCTTAGTCAGGTTATAACAGTATACACTCAGCTTTATGTTGTACTTTTTCGTTACGTAACGAAATTCGTAAAAAACGTTACGAAATATTAGACAAATTGAGGTCAGAAAAAATATATTTATTGATAAAAGCTGTTACAGCAAATATAAAAGCTTATTAAATATTCGTACAACACGTATTACAAAAAATGGGTAAATGAAGACTTACCGTTCTATGAAAAATCGCTGATTTTACTTCCTGTCTCGAAAAAGTAACCCCACAAAACACACACGTTCTCACTGATTTTCACGATAGATGTAATGGCGGAGACGTCAAACCAATAGCCAATCAGAGTGAAGCTAGTGTTGTCCGTGTAAAAAAATTACGGAATCGTTCAGAAATCATGGGAAAGTAGAAATAAATCGTAACTAAAGAGTAATAACTAAATAGTAAATGAGAGCGACTCATTTTGTTTTTTTGCTTTAAATTGCCAATTCACTATGACACCCCATAGAAAATCAATTTGATACAGAAACTGCGATTACTGTAGAACGATGATACAAAGAAATTTACAATAATTTAGTTACGTATCGCATTTTATGAAACAAAAACACATGAAAAAGGTAGAGTGGCAAACAGGTTTTTGTATGAAAGGTAAAAAAAAGCTATTTTTAAAATATCGAAATATTTGATAATAAGTATGATTATACCTATAATTCTTCGTTATCTTAAAGATTAATATTCATCCTACAAAATTGAGTGTGTGTTTTTTTTGTGTGATGATTTATAAATATAAAACTTTTGAACTGTTTCAAAGCACACTTTTTTTTTCAAAGATGTACATGTATTTTGAGAAATACTCATGTACTGATTCAGGACATAGTCAACCTATGTGTCAACACATAAAGTAATAAAAAATAAACAGATACACAGAGTTACTTTCAAAAGAGAATGCCCAAACCCCATACCATATTGTGTGACAAGTACCAAAAATTATAAAAATGTTTTATTTTTTTGTTTAATTTGCTGATTTTTAACGCTTTATGATAATGATTAACAATTCCTACATCCGAAAAATTACACTCGTTTCTGAAATCCTTACATTCCGATTACAGTGGCTTTTTTTTACAGTTGTCAGTTATTTTCGTAATGAAATTAAATGAATTTATTTGCTATGTATATTTGGTACAAGAATATGGTGTTATGTAAAAGAAGGATCCAGTACATTCTACCGTGGGGCATTCATCTTTTTTAATAGTAGAATTAATTACAATATGAAATTATCTTAAAAACCACATATTTAACTAATGTCAAATTATTAAATAGTCAATAAAAAAAATATAAATCATTCAAATTGTAAGTTAATTTAGTGGTAAATAATGTCAATAATAAGTTAATAATTAGGCAAAATACAGTTAAAATCTGAGAAAAAAAATTTGATAAATTTAAATCATAACTTAAAAATAATCATATGCAGACTGGCCAGTGTGGATTTAATTTATTTTAAGATTTTATGCCTAACTAGCTTACAAACTGAAGCGGAACATAACAATGTTACATTGTATTACAAACATTGCAAAGGCTTGTGTTAAAATACAGGTGTTTATTTTAAAATTAAGATTTTTTTTTCAACAGAACACTCAAACAAATAAGAACTATGGTAAATTCACAAGAACTTACATAAATGATTTCAAAATCCAATTTTTGAGTTCCTTTCTGTCTATTTCCTGGTCACCGTTCAAGTCCATCTTGGGCAGAAGTAACGCCAGGCGGCGCTTGGCTTCTTCCGGGCTCAGCTTGTCAAACTCCTCGGCCTCCCGCACGCTCCCTATCGAAAAGTAATAGGTGAGAGCCAACACCATCGGCACCAAAATAAACAACGCTTTCTTAACCGACATCTCGGCGCGCGCCGGCCTCTATCGCATTCCTTATCAACTGAGCGAGGTGTTGCAAAATCTTACGAGCCAGCGGCCGGTCGGCGTGACATCATAAAGGCAATAAAAAGAAAAATACAGCTTCAGTTATACCTAGAATGGCCTCGTGGTCGAACTCAGAGTTGTGTCCGGAGTCGCCGTAGTGCTCGTAGTCCCTCGGGCGGAAGCTGCCGTCCGACTCCCGCTCCAGGGTGTCCACGCTGTGCCCGTGCTGCCCGTGGACCGCCGCCGACGCACAGTACAACATCACGTAACTCAAAAGAACACCCAAGAAGTACTTCAAAGCCATATTATTGCAGACAGCTACACTTTACTTAAATATAAACTCGTTTTATGGCTTTATTATTCAAATTTCATACTAAATTGTTTATTGTCAAAAATAACATTGACGGAGCAAAAAGAGATCATGCAATTTTGATTGATGACACTTGAATTAGCGGTGTTGCTATAAAAATAAATATTAGTGAGTTATATTTTATTTTTTTATCATTAAAAAATACATTTGTACGGTATTTGGGAGTATCACGAACGAGCTTCACTATTACGAATATTATGATTATGAATTGTAATCCATTTGTTAAAACTGATTGCGATGTCGACGGACGGGTTTCACCGTTTCATCGCACTGCTTTCTGGCTGTATTCACGAACGGTACACTGATTCGTGCTGCGACCCACTGAGGCCTTGAGAAATGATGGGATGGATGAGCGGATGTACAATGTAAAGGAGTTAATTATTCAGTAGCCACTGTACCTATCAGGTAAGGTAGGGCAGATATCACGTTCGGTTATAATCCAAAATACCAATGATCAATCACGTCCGTTTCGACCAGACGGTAGAATTTGGTTCTAAATAACAAACCTACTTATCACATTTGATATTAAACACATGGTTATAACCATAACAATGTAACAGCATCGATGAAGTATTGAAGTAGTGTTTTTTTTTTTTTTTATGGTAGGTAAAATCATCCAATGACAAATCCCGCCCTTGGGCGGAGCGGGAAGTAGTGTCAGACTCTTACTGACTAAAAACCTACCCCGTTCCTTCGTAGCCTATCGTGCCGGGGTCGAGCATTCCTTTCGGAACTAACCCATGACCCCAGTAGGCTTCGACCCTGCCTGCCTGCAGTTAGCAGGCTGGGCCTCTTCGGTGTGCTGACAGCTCCTTGAGGCGCGCGGGAACAGAACGCGCCGTCGACGACTTGGGCTCGGTCCGGTCGGTTACCGGACGATCGGACAGCGTGCTACCCATTGCACGCCGTCCGCAAGCCCGCGCCTACGGTGGCCGGAAATCGGGATCGGAATCCCGGCGGCGGCTGGGGCGAGCGCCCCGTTGCCTCTGCCTGATGCGGTCGGCCTCCTCCTTTGCTAGCATTACTGCTTCGCAGAAGGAGGCGACCGCCTGCCATCCCTCCTCACTACGGACCATGGCCTGAACCAAGGCCCGGCGAGAGAGATCGCTGCCGCCGATCGCCCCCACGAGGACACGGCGATGCTCCGCCCAGGCGGGGCACACCTCTACAGTGTGCTCCACCGTGTCCTCCGGATGTTCCGCACAGTGGCGACACCCGGGCGAATCCTCCGCACGAATCCGGAACAGGTACTTAGCGAACTTTCCGTGTTCGGTAAGCACCTGCGTCGTGCGGAAGTTGAGAACGCCGTGAGGTCTTCCCAGCCACGCCCCAAGGATGGGCCTTATCGCCCCAATTGTGGCGCGCCCCGAACGAGGTTGCGATAGTCGTTGACGCCATTTCGCCATGAGATCCCGCCAGAGCTCTGTCCGCCATGCCTCGACTTGTCGTGGCAAGTATTGAAGTAGTGTAATTTAAAAGGAGCATCACTGTTAGATAGACCAAAACTAAAGGGTCTTTCAACAAGGACGGGTTGATGTTGAAATTAAATAAAACAAGCTGTATGTGAGGTATTAAAGAAATTATTTTTTTATTTGAATGACCCATTTATGCCAGAAATATGTCATTGGTCCGTACTTCTTCGAAAACGATGATGCAATGGCGAGGCCATTACTGTCAACGGCGAGTGTTACAGATCAATGATTATTTTTTTTGAATTGAATGTTATGGACGTGGACAACATGTGGTTCCAACATGACTTCGCTACGTGCCACACAGCAAGCGACACAATGGACATTCTGCATGAACGGTTCGAGGGATAAATGATAAATGATATTTATTTTGTAAGTAGGTTTTAAAAACACTTTTACACGTCACGTCAGGGTAGGGTTATCTCTCGCAGAGGTGACGTGAATTGGCCATCAAGATCTGACTCCGCTAGACTTTTTCTTGTGGGGTTTTCTCAAGTCGCAGGTCTATGCCAATAATCCGCTATCAACCGATGCCTTAAAAGTCAACATAACGCAGGCCATCGCTCAGATTCAGCCGGATCTATGCAGTAGAGTAATTGAAAATTGGACCTCTCGGATCCGTGCCACCGTTCGAAGCTGCGGTGGACATTTAAACGATGTCATATTTCATAAATAATGGCATAAATGGGCCATTCAAATAATTTTTTTTTTTTTTTAATATCTCACATACAGCTTGTTTTATTTAATTTCAACATCGACCCGTCCTTGTTGAAAGACCCTTTAGTATTATAGGTACCTATGTTTTTAAATTATTTTAGTAAATACTTTGAAAATTGATTAAAAAAAACCGAGCAAGTGCGAGTCTGACTCGCGGCCTGAGAGTTCCGTACAAAATTAAATCTTTGAAACTTGATAACGGAACCAAGTTTTTTTTCTTACTTAGGTAACTATAAATTTACAGTTTTCAGGTTTTTTCCTATACCTACCTACTTGTGTTAAGAGACCTTACTTCATGCCAAATTTCCGGATTATAAGTCAATGGGAAATATCGTATAAATTTTGATTCCTTTGAGAGGTCGAAATACCTATACGTTTTTTGCGACATATACCACCGTATCTATTTTTTAGTTAAAACTTAGTGGTTAGATTTTTTCACAGTTTCAAGGGACTGCAGACCTGAGTATATGGTTTAAATTTCAACTCGATACCAGACAAATGGACAGATGATATACAGACAGTCAGATGGACAACAAAGGGTTCCGTTTATTCATTTTGAGGTAAAGAACCCTAAAAATCACTTTGACCGTAATTTAATATATTATTAATGAAATAGCTAAATCATAGTTGTTTTCAGAGGTGGGCGCTTTAGAAAAGTTCCTGTCGTGTACTCCGGGCTGACACCGGGTAGGTATAATACCATCGTTAAATGAAAAGAGGTTTGCAATTATTATAGCAGTTTATTTCAACAAACTGTTGGCTGCCATCACGATCAACATGATCCTGCGTCCAGCGACATGGTTGGGATAGGCCCTCAGGAACTTGGACAGGTGCTTGCGAACCTCTTCGACCACCAGCGGTAGATGCTCGCGAGTGTCTTGGTTCGTCACGTCCAGGTTTAACATGGCTTCCTCTAAATATCTGCAAAAATCTTTATAAAATAAATAAAAAGCTCGGGTTTCCACTTTTATAAACTGCAGTTATAGAAATTTAGGTAATTTTGGCTGTTATGGCTTCAGGCCGCCTACAGTCGATAGCGAATTGTACTTGAAGATATCCCGTGATAATACACAAGTTTGTTGGTGCAAGCTTTTTAACACTCGCTAAACACAATCTTTTTTATTTTGTATTGGTGGATGGTCTCACATCCATCGTAGAATATACTATTTTTCCTTGCATCCAGATCGACGCTGGCGACCATCGTACAGGCCTTTCCTTCTGATGAAATTAATGATCCAAAACTTGGTCTTAGTTTGAAATTTCTGCGCCCTGTGCCTAGGCACCGCTGGTACAGCACTAGTTACGGCACTATACCTACCTACTAACTGTAAAAGAAAACTAAAAAAAACACAAATAAAAAGTTAACCTGCACTTGAGCTGCGTTTCATGTAGCATGTCAGTAGCGAGTTGCTGAACGAGTGATAGTAGCACGTGCTGCTGCAGGCTGCAGGGGGCTGCGAACACCTGGCCGGGGTCTACAGCGCGGCACGCTGCCATCACCAAGGACAGGTCGCCAGCAGTCAGCGCGCGCTCGAAGGAACCGTTCACGTCACCTTCCGCGAGCTGCTTGTTGATCAGGGCTGTTTGCATCTAGGAAAGAAGACGCTGATCATGCTTATGTACTCAGAATGAATAAGGCTAGATGATTTTGTAAAAAACATAATTATTATAAAATACGGTATAATGTCGGGCAGCCGGTAATTTTCTGACTTGTATTAATTTTATTACCGATAGGAACGGTCGGTGTATAGTACGCGGTAAATTAGTTGAACCATTTGCGCAGCCCCCTTTTTGATTGAGACTCGAAAATCGGTTACGCATTCAAAGTCGACCGCCATGATGGTTCAACTAACAACAGATTTTCGGGTCTCAATCGAAGTGGGGGCTGTGCTTAACCATAACAAGTGGTTCAACTTATTTTCCACGTATTGGCTTTTTTATTCGAATGCCCGCGGAGGTCCGGACGAGATGGACCGACATCGGCAAGCTTTACTTAGCCTTTAGAAGAGCGGCTGCTTAGCCAATATAGCTCTTCAGGTAGGTGCAATAAATGAAGAACAAAGATCGGATTAAACTCACTAGCTGATCAATCACAGACACTTCAGGGCCTGCCGGTTGTGGAGGAGTCTCCGGTCCGTAGTCCAGCGGAGGACCTGGGGACTCCACTTTAACCCGGGAGATCGGGAAAGGCTGTCCCGAGAACAGGTCTGTCACTTTGTTCCGCCATTCCTTGAGCTCTTTCTGGAGCAATCTGATGAGTAAACAAATATCTGATGAGTAGTAAAATATATATAAATATATATATAAAAAGGTAAGGTAGGTACAGTTAGAGGTGAAAAGAGCAGACGCATAACTTCCTATTTCTCAAAACTGCTGCTATGAATTTAAGGTCTATCTACTGTCCACGGCCATAGACGCATATTCTTCATCATACACTTGGTGACGTGTCGTTGCCGCTTCGTCGACAGAGTTTCATAGTTTTGTATGTAAGCTGAGAGTCAGGCATACACCATCATCATCATTTGAGCCCAAAGACGTTCACTGTTGGATACAGACTTCCCCAGTAAATGTCGCTACAATAAACGGTCCTGTGCGTCTCGCATCCACCGGATTCCCGGAGACAACCCTTACCAGGTCATCGGTCCACCTTGTAGGAGGTCTTCCAACGCTGCATCTTCCGGTACGCGGCCGCCACTTCAGAACTTTTCGGGACTATTGTTCTACAAGCAATAATGTGCCTTGTCCATTGCCACTTTAGTCTGGCGATTGTTCGTGTTATGTCAGTAACCCTGATTCACCTGCGGATATTTTATTCCTGATTCGATCATTCCGAGCGTAGCCCTTTCCATTGCCCTTTGGGTGACTTTAAGCCTTCTGATGAGGACCATTATAAACGACTACGTTTCAGAGAGGCGTAGGAGCACACCAAGCGTATAATGACAAATATGCGTCTATGAAGCTACGAGTCCGTGGACAGCAGGGTTTTGTATAAATCTTAATAAGATTTCACATAATATACTCGTATCTTAACAAGATTTCTGTGGATTGACTGCATTTTTGATGCTTGACTGAACACAGAAGAGATAAAAATCAAAGATGGAAATAAACCTTGGCAGCAATGACTCGGAAGTTTTACAAAAATTCTCTAGCCTGAAATGAAAATGTTCATCACAAAAAATGGCTACTAGTAGAGACTTGAGAGAGTCATGATATGTATAATATTATTAATATTATGTATTGTTAATAAATACTACGATAATCATCTCATTACGATTCCGTTATGAATGAGTGAGGATTATTTATAGAGAACATTCCTCAAATCTCAGTCATGTGAAGTCATTATCCATATCTACTTGAACAATAAAGAGTTCAAATATGTAGTTTGTTTATGTTTGTAAAAGCTAAGCTCTGTATGTATCTACAGTTATGAAAATTTTATCAGTCATAGTGCTAAAGTTAGACTACCTACTGCCTGCTAAACTCGACTCAATGGAATAGATCGTGGAATGCGATAAGGCTCCGTATTGTATGTGTTTGCATGTAAGTATGTGTTTTAGTTTCCTTCTTTATTAGGGTTCCGTACCTCAAAGGGAAAATACGGAAACCTTAGACATCACTTTGTTGTCCGTCTGTTTGTCAAACTCAATACCCATTATTTCGGTAACGCGTGGAGGTATCGAGTTGAAATTAAAGCCATATACTCAAGTCTGCGGCCCCTTGAAGCTGTGAAAAAGTCAAACTTCTAAGTTAAAGAAAAAAAAATGACAATAGATTGTAGCTCTCAGGAAGCATAGGTATACTCCGCAGGCAATTCCACTCACACTTTCATTACCTATTACCTAGGTATATAAAATTGTCACCAGTATCTTTTTTATTCTGATAAAAAGTTACGGTTTCTATAGAATCATATATATATATCATATTCCCGAAAAAAAAGTATCTATTGTCCGATAAGATTTACCCGTTTGCCGAGTTTCTATGAATCCATTTCGTCAAATATAATATAATGCGTAATAAACTATAGTGCGCCTCACCATCAACGATTGCATCACAGCTTACCATGGTAGGATCGCAGTCAAGCACTAGTTACATCATTTAAAAAAGTATGGAATTCTTACGTACTCTTCAACAGTGCACTGCACGGTATTGACCAGGTTCTTGCCAGGGTGCGCCGAGGCCTCCAGTAAGAACTGGTGGTGCTCCAACGCGCGGCGTAGGGCTCCGGACGTCTTGTGCACAGATTTGAACAGGGATGATGACTTGTCTTCCACTGGTGTTAGGAAGAAAAAGATTTAAATAGGACTAAAAAGAAGGAAAAACTTGTAAAGAAAACGATGACATTCTATCGGTAGGTATATGATGGAGCAGGCTTGTCGCTAGAAGTAACTTACTGACTTAAAGATCCTCAGGTTGTAGATTCAGATTCAGATTCAGATTCATTTATTAATTTTCAAACATAGGTACATAGTAAGGTGAGGAGGGGGGGTGGGGGGGTGGTGGTGAGGTGAGCTAATGCAAATAGAGTCCAGCAGGGAATTCCACTCCTTATTTGTACGCACAAATTAATGTAAGTATGCCCAAAACATTTTGACCATAGGGGCGGGATGTCCCCCATCTTTGTATAAATTAGCATAATTACTCAGTAGGTACCTAGCGCGTTATTTTGCTTGGTACTCCGGCCTGCAATTTAGCCTAGATGGGTTAGCTTTTACGAGATAAACCAAATATTTGCACGATACAATATAACACACCTGACGCCTGTATTACCCGTAACGTAACCCCTATATTCTTGTATGGCCAAGGGATGGGCAGTGACCGCCTGTCAATATGTTACGTCCAAATGACATTTTTTTTTCTCAGTATGAATTTTTCCACTCCAGAATTGGTTCAAAAATCCCTTCCATTTCTCACAGTGATGTCTGGAAACCATCTAAGGCGCCATATTCTCGGTTTGTCAAAAAAACATCTAGCTGTGTTAGAGGTCCAGTCTTACGAGATACATAGCTTTAGATTAGACGACCTGAAGTCTCATTTCAGACTTGTAGCTTTTTGTCTACGTCGACAATTACTCACGTTCAAAAAAGGCTTGTTCTACGATCTTGTGTATGTGTGCGATGAGGCGGCGGTGCGAACGCTCCAGGACGGGCAAGTACAGCTTGGACATGTCCCGGCTTAAGCAATCCCCGATCAGGCCGCGCACTGACTCCACTGTTGCGCGGACCATCTGGTCTTTCAACTCCTGTATGATATAATCATTAAAGTTACTTAAACCCTACCCGCCTTATTCCAAAACGCGATCTAAAATAGTTCCGGGACTATTACTAGGTTTAATACCGATTAAAAGTTATCTAAATGTAGTTTTCGGGATTATTACTAAATTTAATACCAATTAAAAGCGATCTAAATGTATTTCCGAGACTATTATTAGGTTTAATGCCAATTTAAACTAGTAATAGTCCCGGAACTATTTTAGATCGCGTTTTGGAATTAAGCGGTACGAGTATATTCCAAGTCATGTGACTCCACCTCGATTGATAAAGTTGATAGTAATTATTGGTATATGATCGAGAGTTTTTCCTATGTTTTTTTTTTATTGACAAAGCTGAATGATGATTTAAACATTTAAATGCATTTGTGACTTGTAATATACCTACCTAATGCAAGTGTGGGTACAACACTCGGCCAACGACTATATTGTTACACCAGGCAAAACCAAGAAATTAAAGAGAGCGATATTAGAATTCGACTGACCTGTTGGTCTAGTGGTTAGTGACCCTGACTGCAATGCCAGAGGTCGTGGGTTCGATTCCCACCCAGGACAAATGTTCGTGTGATGAGCACGATAATTTGTTCTGTGTCTGGATGTAATTTATCTATAATACATCTACGTATGTTTATCAGTTGTCTAGTACTCATAACACAAGCTTTGCTTAGCTTGGGACTATAGGCCGACCGTCTAACTGAATCCTCGCCTGCGCGGTACAGGGGCGCGGGGTATGACGACCATGGGTACTGAGACAGGTGCGGGCGCTGGGGGCGCTTAGTAAGATACATACGAGATGAAATGCGCCAAGATAGTTCCTAAGATATGTGACGTCATAGGAAAGAAAAAGTGATTTATTTAATGAAAAATAATTAATTAATGAAGATACAAAAAAATTCACCCACCGCCCGCACCTGTCTCAGTCCCCTTGGTCGTCATACCACCGCGCCCCTGTACCGCGCAGGCGAGGATTCAGTTAGACGGTCGGCCTGTAGACGGCGTTGTGTGATAGTTATGGAATAAAAAAAAGTAGGCTTAGTTCACAATGGAGACGTTAAATTGCCTGTAGGAATCTAAACCAAAAGGCCATCAATAAACCACTGCACCGACCTTCTTAGACCGCATACCTAAATGTTATGCAGTTTCATTTGCAGAGATGTGTGTTAAGATAAAGTAACCTCGCTCTGCAAGAAGCTGATGACACTGTTCCGTATCTCACTGCCAAGAGACACCTCCTGCCGCGACTCGATGGCTTGCAGCAGAGTCCTGGCGCGGCTGTTAATGCACTCGTCCTCTTCTCGGGTGGATTGTGTTACACCCTGCTCTGACATTCTGTATGGGGCATGTTGAAAAATATTCACGGGTAAAATGAAATCTCCTCTTTTGGATACTTTATCAGAAAATCGTTTAATGAAATCATATTCTAATTTGAATTAGTCTCCTTTTCAAATATATGTTTATATCAATTAAAAAACAGGGATTGGGAAAATATTGTTTAGAGTACTTGGACAGGCTTTAAGTACTTACATCGTTTACTACGGAATTTTATTACCATTCCAGTTTTGCCATGGCACCTAATGTCCAGGCGAGAGGCTCTTCGACGCGTCGATAAAATCATCCCCGCCAAAGGTTACATTAATAACATTATAGATGGACTCACGCTACCAGCAAAAATTATATTTATACGAATAAGGTAAGTAGTTAAGTAGTACCTTTGTGCAATAGCCTTTTTAAGCATGCCGACAAGCATTTCATTGTGCGCGGCCTCCGCCTTCTCCAACATCATCTTAGAGCTTCGCAGCTCTTCCTTCATATTGGTCAGCAGCCTGCACTGTTCCAGGAACATATCTGTCAGTTGGAGGAAAATTTAAAGTTCAAGAGGGCTGATATTGATGGATGGCCTGCCTAACTTTTTGAAGACACCAAGGATATTGAATCAATTTTCTTTTATTGCTGAAAGGTTAGTGCTCGACCGCTATCTGTAAAGCGACGATGCAATCGACCATGGAGCGCTCTGTTAATTTAATTTGCTCGGTAAGTCACCATACCCAACCACCAACCATATTCCATCACCGTTTTGATGTGACTTATATATTGTTGTGTCCTCTGGTAATTCTAGGTGTCATCATCATTGCAGCTGAAGGACATTCACTACTGGAAGCAACAATAACCAGGTCCTGCGCATCAATCGAACTGCCCACATCAGGTTCTGAGTATATTTAGAAGAAATTATACGAAAAAAAAATCTCCCGAAATAATAGTGCCCTGGATAAACATCTACATACTATCAATCACCTATCAATAGAACCTCGTTCAAAGTAGCGATTCCAGCAGTGGGAACGTTATAGTTTGATTATATTATACTACGTACGTATCTACATCAACATTGAAGGGAGAGGGAGACTAAAGATAAAATAGATTGTGCGATCGTCCGGTAACCGACCGGACCGAGCCCAAGTCGTCGACGGCGCGTACTGTTCCCGCGCGCCTCAGGGAGCTGTCAGCAAACCGTAGAGGCCCAGCCTGCTAGCTGCAGCCAGGCAGGGGCTGGGGTCATGGGTCAGCTTCTGAAAGGAAGGCTCCGCCCCGGCACGATAGAACGGGGTAGGTTTCTAGTCAGTAAGAGTCTGACACTATTTCCCGCTCCGCCCAAGTGCGGGATCTGTCATTGGATGATTTTAACTACCATGAAAAAAAGAAAGATTGTGTACAAGGAGTAGATACAAAAGAAAAGGGAGTCAGTGAAAGCTTAACGGTTGACCGACATACCTACTGTAAGGAAAAATTTGTGTTGGGCAGACTACAAATAATACGGTACAAATGCAGAAATATGATGATGATATACGTCAAGTTTCATTCCACTCTATGTGCTACCAAAAAGTACACTTAAGAGGGGCCTTCTTTACTGGCCAATCGTCAACGTGTCGAGCATGGTTTAATTATCGAATATTGCATAAAACTTGTTCAGAGAAATACGTGTTTTTTTAGATCCTTAAAAGTTTTTGGGAATAATTTTGGTCATTCAAAATCTCGCATAGATTAAATGTGCAAGCAGGGGCGTAGCTACCGCCGTATCTGCCGTATTAATGATACCGGGCCCCCGCGCTACATGGGCCCCGACGTAGGCAAAAGTTCGCAACATGTTATCAATAACCGTCTCGTAGGGTAAACCAAGCATTTGTAAAAAAGCATCATTTTTTTTATACGGGGCCCCTGTGGGACTATCTACGCCACTGTGTGCAAGGCTTCTATAGACGTAATTTTTTATAATTTTAATATACCAGTACAATTATAGAAGGCCAAAGTCCACGTAAAATAGTAGATTTTCAGAGGTCTTACTGGATTATAAGTTTTACACAGGTTTATGTTTTGATTTCTATAGAAGCTTGGATAATTAAAATTATGTCCACAAGATATCTGTGTATCCAAAATATTTGGTGAAAGATGTGTAATAACATCATAATCACGTAAGAGCGGTTGTATGAAAATATGACCCGGGTTGGTTGTGCGCTCTTAAAACTTAAGGCAGGTACTCACCGCTCAATCGATCTATCTTCTGCTCCATCACGCCCAGCATATCGCTATCTATCATTTTATCACATATCCCGCTGTCCATGGGCCTCTCGTCACCATCAGAATGCACGCACAGCTCCACAGACGAGTCGCTGAGCGTGCAGTGATCAGCGCCGGTCTTGTAGACAGTCAGGTCGATCGCATTCTCTTCGCTGTGCAAAGAGTTCAGAGATTGGCATCTTCGAAGGCGCTCGCTGCTTTCGACTTGAGATAGTTTCGGATCCATGTTATGAAAATTTGTTGGATTTGATAAACGAGTTTGGTGACTGATAGTTTTGGTATGAAAGTGAGGTTATTTTTATTTTGATTGAGATATGTCATATTTGAGTTTGAACTACCCTCAAAAGGGAATACTCGTATGTATGAAAAAATATTTTATAGTCTCATTAGTTAATCAATAACTATACAAAAATAGAATAATAACGGTGAAAATCACCAACAATATCAAATTTGGTTAAAAAAGCAATTAAAAACCAGCATATGTATTTCTCTCTCGCCAAGACGCCGTTTTCTATGGGGGAGAATCCTTTCTCATTAGCAGCTTTCAAGTTCGTTATTGATGAAGATATATTAAAAATTCTTTCATATTTGTTTACTACAGCTAAAAATTTCGAAAAAACTATTGTCGCCGAATTGCCGTGTCGCTGTTTCGTGTAAATCTTGTTTATACTTCCTCGCAATGGAGTTGCTCGCTACGTAGGTACCTATATTATTTATCAACACACGACTGCGTCTAACAATGTATTTTAGTATATGTGTACCTATGTGAGGTAGATCTACTAAATATGAGTATATACAGTATCCACATGATTCTATAGAGAGTATGAGGGAAAACGGTTGCCTCCGGCGAAGCAGCTTAGTTATTTGAGTGAAGGAATAGTCTCACCCGTGAGGGAACAGACATCCTACCGTCCTACATGCCGAAGGAGACGCCCCGGGCATCGTGAATCGCAGGGCGATTACCGGCCACCGTAAGTGCCTAGGGTGTACGGACATCGAGCAATGGGTAGCTCGTCGGCCACCCGCTAAAGGTGCCGATGTCTGCCAAAGCTGTGGGAACGTTTAAACGAGTGAAGGACACAGATGTGTCTTAAAGTCTGACACCCCCTCTCGTTCCACTCTAGAGCGGGAGAAGTCGCTGGATGATTTCTCACCTCAAAAAAAAGGAACCTAGTGGGAGGGAAAGAATTGTAAAAATTAAATAAAAAAACATTATTTACAAATCAAATACGCATTTATTGATATAATGTATTTCTTAAAGTAATACTATCAATGTCAAGAGTATCTAAAGCGTCGACAAAAAATAATCAAATAACCTTATAAAAAAAATAACATGGACTCCTCACTCGATGGTACAGCCTAAGTAGAAAATGAACGATTGACTGTTGTAACAATGTATCAGTTATAGCCCACGGGCAATGCCTTTCAATCAATCAACAATAGCAATCAACGATTGATCAATCATTACAAATTTTTCACTCAATTACGATCGCAAATCACACGAGATATTTTTTTTAATAACAATCGGTTTATTCAATGTTTGATTGACAATATGGCAATTAACTATCTTAACCTAGACTTATACGTAATCAGAAAATTAAGGAATCGTGGTTCTAAATCAATATTTAATCAGAGCACCTCGTTTTGGTGTAATTTTGAACGTAAAAAATAAAAGTGGAACTTTGACAAAGCAGTTTGTTTAGCTTATATTTTTATATTATAAGGATGTGACATGACCAAAAGACTGGACTTTTCTATAGCCAACGAATAAGCATTGATATTCAACATAAGGCTGCCAGCGTTCTTGGCACTTTCCCATTAATAACAACATAGATGTTTTTTTTAAATATTATTTTCAAACTTGTTAGGATCTTTTATTAAAACATCTAGTCAGGAAAAAATCTTCTGGAAAAAGGAATAATGAGGAATGGTATATGATGTTGCGTGGACAGCAAATAAATCGGGAAAAGGACAAAAGGATAATGGCGACTTTTTGTCAAGCTAATGTACAGACTTTCTTACATGAAATGGCGACTAATTCAGAACCAAAATTCAGCATAACCGCAGCATTTGACAAGAATTTTAAAAACATACAACTAAAGTACTAATAAATACCGTTCATCACAAACGAACGTATAGAAAACTGCATCCGATAATTCCCTCAAAAAATCTATAAGTCTTATCTTTCGTCCCTTAGAAACGTTCAACGTTTTGAGGACAGAGTGAGGAGCCCTAAAGATGCACAGCGCATTCTATAGAACACTAAAGAAATTAAAACTAAATATTATCAACAACAAGCGAAAAGGCTGCCATATCGTTATAGATTTAGACTCTGTTGAAACTGGTCAAATCGCGTACAGTTGCCCTCTTCGGGTGTTTTTAATATCGTGCAGATTTCATCACGCATGCGGACCTCCGCAAACTTCCTTTTCATACAAGTATTTATTGTAATACGTACAATACGCATACGGGACGCATTTGTTTACCTTTTGAAATTTTCTGCATGCGGAGCTAATACGCATGCGTGATGAAATCCGCATGATATTAAAACCACCCTTAATCACCCATAGTGACTCCTCAACGGGCACAGTACAGAATCTTCAAGGCTTGGGAGATCTCGGTCACAAGTATTGAGCAATACATAATATAGTTCACCTCTTTCATTTTACCGGAATGATCACACCATTTCGCCTTAGTTCTCATAGGACTACAAACATTACTCAATTATCGCTATCAGGTTGTTTGAACTCGGTCTTAAATCTATAGCAGTTTCATACACAAGGCTTCGCACGTAATTCAGAAAAACTGCTTTTTTTTTCCTTTTCTTTTCCGCGTGTTTTGATTGGGATCGTCACAAGAAAGGAATTGGTAGTTTATTTGCTCTTCAAGTCATAGAGAAAATATGTTTCCCCCGAATCAAAATTAAGACAGAAAACTGATGAAAACAATTATCAAAATTGCGTACGAAGCTTAGGTTTCAAGGCATACTGACGTAAGAGTCGTAGCGAAAAGCAAAAAAATATAGCATATTGATCCCTATATCCTGAAAAGACCAATAGAAAAGTGTGCATTATGTTCTAGTAATAGAGTTCAATATACAATGTAAGTTTTTTGTATTTTCTCTACGACTCAGCATCCACCAATTAAGAGGCTAGTAACGCTTAGTAATATAATCTATACAATTTGTGAGGTTCCGCATTTGTACACGTACGCATTACTGAGTAATATAGGCATCCATGTCATAACACTACCTTAGTGTTGCAGTCTTTTCGACAATAACAGTAATAGTTTTCGATATAGTAATAGTTTTACAGGTGAATAGTACCAAGGAAGTACCACTTTACACATAGGTACCAACGAAGTTCCCGGTCGACCATATTTCAGTTTTACTTTGTCTCCGATATATAGAGTGACTGGTAATTAATCAACTTTTACCATGTGACCAAACCTGAAATCGCGAAAAAAATCTGCCAAGTTCAGTAAATTTAAGTTCGCCTAACTGGTCTAAATGTACTGAACTTGGTCACATGGTAAAATTTGTTTGTTATCATGACTACAATCACGTGTTTAAGTATCGTTCACTAATTACCAGCCTCCCTATATAACTTGCAAAATAGGCATGTTATACACACATACAACTACTGCCAGACTTAGTAAAAACAGTTGCCAAAACATACAAACAGAAGTGTGTATTCATCCATTTTTCGCAAGTTTAGTAATAGTAAGCCCAATAAGTGAATAAGTGAATAAGTATAAAAAGAGGTGAGATATTTGCTGGACGACCTGGGATCGAAGAAGGGACAGCACACTCAGTAGTCACAATAGCGGCTACTGATCAAGTCAACTAATTATCTGTAAAACTAACATAATTTCCAAACATTTGGTGTTTATTTTAACTCAATCAATTTTCAAACAATCTGAAGTTTATATTAAACTTTCACAGGGTGAATAAATGTCCATATTTCAAATACTGCTTCTGCACAGAGAAATGACCACTTTCTTCAAGGAATTCAATGTCAATTAACAAAAATTACTACCAGCTGAACAAAATAAGTATAGAACGGACGTTGTTTATTTCTATGGGAATAACAGTATTCAATACATGACCACCTATTTCTTTTCGATCCTATATAATATTTATATTTAAAGCATTCTATGTACATTAGGTAGGTTCTGTATACTTTTTAATGGGCTGACCGACCAGATAAGTCACTTTTAAGACGAAAATACGTAACCTCTTTGAATTTGAAGTCAGTTAGAAATGGCTATTATCGATAAACGGGGAGTCTAATATCTTATAATCTATGGGGTACTATTTTAATATGTCAAAAATAGGCGTAAATACAACTGTTTCGAGAGTAGTTTCCAAATACATAGCTAGCCCGGTTTACAATACAAGATATAGTTCTCAACTGTTATTTAGAACTTTTGCATTTTGGAAGACTCGACCTCGAAACATCGTCTTTGGCGCCATGAGCTTAGCCGATACGCTCGATCCAGCGCTAGCCAAACACACATTTTAAAATTAAGAACCTCGGAAAAGATTACATATGTGACTTGTAAGGGCCTTTGCACACCACGATAAAAGCGCGCCATTGATGCACATTTCTAACGCGTATCGATGGCGCGCTTTTATACTAAAGAAGGTCTACAGACTGCGTCTGACCCGCGTGCGCATCGCGTCTTTATTGCTACATGCGAATTTTTGTTTTAAAACTAACAGTTTAGTTATTTTGTATATAATTACGTGTATGACTAAGCGAGGGCGAGCGTATCGTATGAATAGTCTGGTTTTTCTATTTACTATTTATAGGTGGCACAGATTCTTATTTCACTAGGATGACTTGGAAGCAACTGTAAAGTTTTACACATTTCATCTTTCAGCTCGATTCTCATCTACAAGCATTGGTGACCCGTAATTTGAAGACCATGACAGACAAACATTATATTAGATGTCAAAAGTCGATGAATGAGCGCATCCCTATTGTCGCTGCGTTTCATCGTCCTCGCACTAGCTTCTTTGATAAAATCAGACTTTTTCGGGATGTTATACTTTTTCTGATTTTTCAAGTTTTAATTTACTGTTTTGCCAGATAGAATTGCGTTTATCTTTGATAATGCAAAAGAGGGTCGTTTCCAAGAAAAAAAAAATATATTGAAAAGTATGACCTCTCAGGCCTCAGTGTACCAAATCATCTCATAATATATTAGTCTATGGTACCAAAAACGGTACACTTCGTTCCAGATAACTTAAACCTTATTACGTAACAATAAGGTTTAAAGTTAGCTGGTGTACCGAATCCGGTACACTTGTGCTCGAGAGGTTAACCTCGGATATAATTTCGCAAACTTGGTTTCTGAAAAAACCTGTTACTTAACTCAAGTGTAATTAAATTGACAATGCTTTATATATTGCAATAAATTACAAGCGTCATGTCATCGCGCATCTCTGTCTTGTCTATGGCAGTCGTAGTTAGTGTTCTAAAACCAGAATTTATAATGTAGGTCGAACAAAGACATCTTTTTTCTTATTATGGGAGAGAAAGCATAATTAGCGACAACATTTTAAAATATTTTCCGACTACGCTATCTTTATTGTGTCTGTAGGAAAGAATCGAGCTTCATATCTTGCAAATGTCTTTCCTATCACTTAAAGTGAGTTGCACCAACTACAAGGATACCAGTGCATCATCAGCCGTCAAATCTCTGCAGGTTGCACCGTTACAATGAAATTCGGTAAATAATTTTTGATACCATACTATCCGATATTGAGCTGTAACTTGCAAAAAAAAAAACTGTTAAAATTTGAATTTGAGCGACCCTGGAGCACCTTAAAAGCTCTAGTTATATTTGAAACAGGTGATAAATAATTAGGTCTTTTTTTACAAAACTTAAGTTACATGATGGTTGAAAATTCTATGGTCATTATTAATGTTACTGTTAATCTTTTAGACACCTACATCGGATATAATAATATCTGAAAAATACTCTCGCGTTAATTCCGCCAGGGCCACACATCCATGAACAAATACTCCATCTCGTCAGCTCTTCTGTCACCTTTAGCGATGTAAGAGTATCAACAAAATGGAGTACCCAGTCGCAAACACACGACCCTGGCGAATAGGACACGAAAACACTCGTCAGACCAATCTAGCGTAAGCAGTTAACGGATTAACATTTGGCGGTAGTAATACTTAATGTTTAAGTGGGCAAACGCGCGGACGCCCGCGCGGGCACCCGTCGCGTGACTGCACTTGTGTCGTGTGCGGCGGTCCCCGTAGTGGAAACCGGATTATTACCTGCGCAGGGTCGCCATTTCAACTTTAACAGTGTGCATGTAGTCGGATCGATGGAGAGCTTTAATGTATTATTACGTAGCAAAAGAGGCGCGGGGTGCGGCTACCCAACGGTGCACTTTTGTGTGGGACAGCGCGCATTTTGAGTAGGATGGTGCTCGCTTGACGAAGCAATGCAGCAATGGCCTTAATTTTGAAGAAAAAAAAAATTAACGTAGATCTTGGTGCAACTCACTCTTACACATAATTTTATTGGGAAGTACTAGTATTTAGTCACTATTCTATTGTTTTCTCATACTTTTAATTATGTCAACACTGTGGACTAGCACCCATTGGTGTTTCGCTATCTATACGAGCTTACATAATAAACTGGAAACAGTCTTCACGATAATATATTACAGCTCTCTGGATCGCGAGGTTCTATGACATACTATATTCTTATTTATATACTAATGACGTAAGTAATGATTGGCATTTTTATATGTGACAGCTCTAATATAGAATTGTCAATGGTCAATGAGTTTGTTATGTGAAAGATTTAAACCTTAGATACATTAGGGACCAAATGTCCCCAACCTGACGCGCAACGCTGCTAATTGCCAACAGTAAAATCTTGGGGGCAAGCCCAATCTATCGTAGGGGCCCAGCAGGCTCGAAGCCTACTGGGGCTTTGCCATGGGTTATGTGAAAGTGAACCCCGGGGCCCAGGAACGAAGGCAAAGAAAGGAGTGAGTTTTAGTCAGTAAAAGTCTGACACGCCCTCCCGCTCCACACAGCACGGGAGAAGATATTGTTTGATTTCCCACCTAAAAAAATAAGCCCAATCTACAAAGTCAGTCTATCGGTATTTTGCAGGATACATTTTGGAGAGTGTGCGCGGGAATTGCATGACTTAATTCCGCCAACACCTTTCTACCATCGGAGATCCCGACGTAAGGCGAGTATCCGCCCTCAAGTTGTTGAAACCTAACCGGTACGGACTAAGCGTTTCGCTTCGTCGTTTATACCGCGTACATCGAAGGAACAATTTGTCTGCTGCGGTCTTCCCGACCGATTACAATTTAGGTGTCTTCAAGGCTAGACTGAATAAACTCTTAATAAGCTAGTGCACTTCACTATCAACGATTGCATCACTGCTTACTATCAGGTGGGTCCGCAATCAAACACTGGTTGATAAATATTTATAAAAAAGTTGCAAGACACTTTGCAACATTGCTGCATCATTGAACGTTGCGCGTCATGTAGGAGGACGTTTTGTCTCCTAATGTATCTTTCGGTTTAAGTTAGATTTTCTTTGTTATAAGGAGGTCCTGATATCAACGCCAGCCATTGACTATTGTACACCAGAACTAATAAACCCTACATTAATAACTACGAACAATCGGTCAGCAATTATAAATATCATAAGCTCTTCGGAGATTACGCTCCTAAACAAAAAAAACAAATAAAAGAATCATCCAATTCACAAATGGTAGATCTTCTTTTAGAACTATAACAAGAGTCATCTTAACAAGTAGTCCTTATAATATCACATTTAGCCACTGTGTCGAACTATACTCAAGGTTACAGAGAAATGGCGGTTACAAAATGGCTTAAGGTTTTAAATTGAACTTAAAAAAGCATCACTGTGATCAATTTATACAAGGGACAAAAAAAAAAGTAAAAGTCTACTCCATATATTTGTGTTCAAGTCATGGCAGAGCCGTTCATTCATAAATGCTCGATTACGGAGACGCGGCGCGTTGGGCGGTCCATCGTACATTGCCATATGTTTGTATTTGCGCGAGCGATGACGCGTCCCGCAGCTGCAATGCACGACGAAACGCCCAACGCGCC
This sequence comes from Leucania comma, assembly GCA_958295575.1. Taxonomy (NCBI): domain Eukaryota; kingdom Metazoa; phylum Arthropoda; class Insecta; order Lepidoptera; family Noctuidae; genus Leucania; species Leucania comma. The sequence continues at coordinate 2,390,362 of OY282468.1, read as the reverse complement.
CCGCCACGCGCCGCGTCTCCGTAAAAATGGCCTAAGTGAATTTTGACACATCATATTACTTGTACTTTATCATGAAAAATGACTGGTTCAGAGTTAATAAAAACTAAGTTCGTTTTAAAGATACGTAGGTACATTATCATATCGATTGAATTCAAAAGTACTATGAAAATTCTGAGAATTTACTAGAAAGCTTTTTAACATTTATAAATACTGGTAGATGTAATTGGTAAATTTTAAAAGACCTTCGGATCCCGTCATATCTTCTTCGTTTTATATTTCGGTTATTGCCAAAACCGATATGTATATAACAATGGGTCACAAGTATTAAGGATACACCAACTTGCGACATAGTGGGACCGCATAGGTACCTGATGGCTCAAATTAATTCTGTCAAAGGCTCCTTTGACGGAATAAATTTGAGCAAAATTACTCAATATTTGTGTTTTTGAACCAATCGTTATCTAAAACAGCTTTTTAAGCTAAATAGAAAAAGAATATTATTACGAGTATAAGGAGGTCGTTTCTTTGAACCACACATCAGTAAATAAATGGAATGTTAATATACAGAAGAATTAAAATGACTAAAAAGTAATATATTGAACTAATGATGTTTATTACGAAATCAAAAATGGTTGAATTTCTGCAGTGAGTATTTTCGCGGTCTTCAAAATACAAAATCATTTTCTTGGGAACAATCAGAGAGAAGACACCTCAGTGACTGCTGCAAAACTTGACAGTGAAAAATTACCACAGAAATTGTTGGACAAACGGACAGTTCTGTTTGTGATGGCTGTGATTCAAATATCCAAATAATCAACAAATTTTGAAACAACAAAAATACACAATACCAAAATTAGTGACAAAAATCAAGTATAGGATCCGAACTCCGTTCGAATCTATTAGATTTAGATGTTGTGTGTAACAGTACTAATGAAGGTTCTGTCACCAGTGAATCGCAAACATCTTAATCGCCTGAAAATGTAAACTCGTTTTTTACGAAACATGGACATATTGTGAACTAAAGAATTTGGAGGGTGGATAAAATGATCTGTTCACAATTTGCACCTTTAGAATTATAGAGACCTAATCCAAAATTAAAATATTTTGACTTTAGAATGACTTTTAACGTCCATGCCTATCCACTTTTAATAAAACTTAGGCATAGGCTTCAAGAAATATTTAAGCAATATCCATCAATTTTCTTTAAAAAGACGTGACATACGACCTAATTGCTGTTTTCATAAAACTATTCTTTTTTGCATTAGGTCTCTATATCATTCTACAGATGATTATATTATGAATTAACGAGCTAATCATCAATTTCAAGACAGAAATACACATGGGGCAGGCATGTGTATTTGGAATGAAGATATGCAAGTGGCTTGCAAGCCACAGTGACAAATCAATCAATCAATCAGAACTTATGTCTCGTTGGCACGCAAGTTACTTGAATACTTTTATAAGGCTAAAGGTAGTGTATTTCAGGCTTTACAGTGATTGCAATAACTATATTCTGGAAGTATAGCAACATGTTCTCTGAGTACAATTAAACGTATGCCGATAGAATTATTATTACTAGTTTTATAGAACGACACAGTACGAAATGAACTTTTGCTTCTTTTTTACTTCTATGAAATAAAGGAAGCCGATTCCATCAAAAATGGGGAAACGGCTAGGGAAGAAGAGGAAAGTACGACACAGGGTCAGTCTCACCCATCACGCACTCCATTTAAGTGTCAGTCACATAAATGTCACAGTTTAGTGTACCCCACACACGTCACAGCAGTGAGAGTCGGTGCCGCTGGTGCTGCGGCGGTCAGGCGGCCGCCTTGACGAGCGCCTCGGTGGCCATGAGCAGCATGCGCAGCTGGCGCGCCAGCGCGTGGCTGGGCGCGGCCTGCAGGAAGCCCATGAGCTGCTTCTGCAGCTCGCGCACCACGCCCGGCAGGTGCTCACGCGTCACCGGGTTCGATGTGTCCAAATTCATCACTGCTTCTTCTAAGTATCTGGATTAGTAAATAAAAGAGAAACGCTATTTAAATAAAATGACCAATTACAATAGTAGGTATCATAAAGCTGTAGAGTTTGTTTGATCGCGCTAATCTTAGGAAATATTGGTTCGAATTGAAAGATTATTTTAGGGTCGAAACTACGTTAAGCGGTGGCCCGCGCGGTCTCATACTGCAGTGCTCCAGTGCGGCTCCCCGCGCAAGAACCCGTCGCGGGCAGCCGCGCCCTTCTCATCAACACGACTACATGCACACCGTTCTCGTTGAACTAGTGATACTGCGCAGACAATAATTCAGTTTCCACTCCGGGAACCCGAGCACGGGTCACGCACGCACTCTCACGACCCGTGCCCAAGCGCGCATACGCAGTTTCGGCTCTTAGTGTTACGACTATCTGATTTATTATCGACGAAAACTATAGGGTATTTTATCACGCTACAACTAATAGGAATAAAGCAACAAACAAAGACACAGATGAAACCGCGGAGACAGCTAGTGAATAACAGCTTTTCAATACTCGCGAACCGTTCGGTACCCGTGAACTTTGACAATTTATAGCAGTGTCTCAAGTAAGCTACAGCTCTATCAAATTGGGCGGGTACATTTACTGAACAATAAGCTCTGAACACGTCGTGTGTGTAGTTGCAGCAAAAACAGGAACTGAGAAAGTACATGTGGCGCCGAAGCGAATTTTGGCGTGTTACGTACCTATGCTTGAGCGGCGTGTCCCTCTGCATGTCGGCGGCCAGCTGCTGCACGAGGGACAGCAGCACGTGCTGCTTGAGCTTGCAGGGCGGCCCGAACACCAGCACGGGGTCGGCGGCGCGGCACGCACACATGACGAGCGCCAGGTCGGACGCGGACAGCGCCTGCTGGAAGGCGCCGTTTACGTCACCGTGGGCTATCAGCGACTGGATTTGTGCGAACTGCATCTGTACGGGAAATACATTTGCTCATGAAATATACAGGTATATCATGAGGGAATCAGCTAAGGCTACGTCAGCACTGATATACGGCTTGCGTTTAGAACCTAAATATCTGGTTCGTTGACTTTCGAAGGTGTAAGGCCCACTGTGCGATCCGTTATGGAGATTCTAGAACATTCCTTTCTAGCTAGATTAACAGCAAGTCACCTCTCAGTGCGTACGGAGCCTTATGCAGTTTAATATATGAGATACGATCAAATCATTTCTGATATTTTCGGTCCAATGGTCCAGTTAACAACGAAAGATCGTTGATTGAACTGAAGTGAATCGTTAAGTAGTCCAGGTATTTAAGTTAAAAAAGAATATTATAAGTACTTTTTTTATTATGTGAATTTGTTATGTTTTTTTATTATGTCTGTAATGTTGTGTGTGAATCTATGACTCTAAAGTCGAGATTATTGATTGACTTCAATATTACTTGCAAAAAGCTGTCCGATGTTACAGAAACTGTTTACCTTGTAAATAGAGTTCTGTAGCGTATTGGTGAGTTCTTGGAGATCCAAGTTATTTTCTAATATTGTGGAAATATTGTAAAAAAATTTTTACCCGACTGCGCCAGAAGGAGGCTTATGTTTTTCGAGAGTATGTATGTATGTATAATTGTTTGGCACGCTCTGCAGCCTGAACGGCTCGATGGATTTTAGCTTGAGATGTGAGATTCGTATTTACTGTGAGAGTGACACTGGGTATATCAAAATAAAAAAAAACAAAATAGCGGATTTTTGGCGCCAAATTCAAATGTTTGGCACGCTCTGCGGCCTGAACGGCTCGATGGATTTTAGTTTGCGAGGTTTCGTTAGATTTGTAATTACTGTGAAAGTGCTATCGTAATAAAATAAAACTAAAAAAATAAAATTAAAAAACGGTAATTTAAAAAACTAAAAAACCCGACTGCTTTTCTGAGTATACATAAAAAAGCTCTAAAACAAGGAAGTGGTTGTACCCGATTGCACTTAACTATATAATATTATTTTAAATACAAGATAAATTGTAGCAGTCGGGACCCATTCTAGAAAGTTAGTCGTGTCAGTAGATTGGAGTAATCTGCAATGTAATATAGGTATGTGCCCTCAATTCACTAAGCTTCCATTTCTAGAATGGGTCTTCTGGACTTTACCACAATTCGATCCTTTCTGTCTCCCTGTCGCTGGGTGGGATTGTTTAGATAATTTTTGAAAATTAATGTGGTGCCTTTCGTTCCTAACTGGAAAACCAGACCAACTTACAAAGAATAGCAAGTAAAACACTACTGATGATCCAATAAAATGTGTAAAAAATTACAAAGTAATGAATTACTGAGCAAAAAAATAATTACAACTGTATGGTCATTATGAAAAGAACTGAATTAATGATGTTAGTGAGAACAAAATACAGTCAGTAAGAGAATATTATACTTGTAAGAGGAAAGGCAAGGATTCTTGAACACAATTTCTTGGAACATTACGATGTGGTCTCTGGAAAAATTATTTTTAAGTAAATATCTTCAAGATAAAGGTTTTATCGGAAATAAATTCAGATATTAAAGGGGATGCTGTGAGATTCAATTTTTCTTTTAATATGGTTCGACGAATTTAGATTTTATGGACGATTTTAATGATTATTATTCCGTAAATATTTACTATAAAACCAATCAATAAAATTTTAAGCAACATTAAACATACGAGGGTGGATTGAATAGTTCGCGGCCTCAGCAAGAAAACAATATAAAATATAAGCAAAAGTAATTTTATTTTTCCACGTAATCTCCACTTAACTCTATGCACTTCTTCCATCTGGTTTCCAACGCCTGTATGCCGGTCATAAAAAAGGTTTCTTCAAGGCCTTCAAAAAAGTCACTAACCGCAGCTTCGACCTCCTCATTTGATGAAAATTTTTGACCTCGAAGGTTTTTTTTGCGGGATGGGGCAGTAATTCAAAGCCACAATCACGAATTTGAGCCGTAGATTCAACAGACGTGTGAACGCGTGCATTATCCTGATGGAACAACACTTTTTTGCTGAGTAATCCTGGCCTTTTCTCTTTGATTGTTTCACGCAAGCGACGTAAGAGGGTGCAGTAATAAGCCGAGTTTATAGTTTCACCTTTTGCAAGGTAGTCCACCATGATGACACCCTTAGCATCCCAAAAAACTGACGCCATCACCTTGCCAGCTGACGAAATTGTTTTGGCTTTTTTTTGGAGTCGGTTCATCAGGTTTTTTCCACTGCTTGGATTGCTGTTTTAACTCTGGGGTGTAGTGGTGTACCCAAGTTTCATCGATTGTTACAAATCTGGCCAAAAAATCTTGTGGATCAGCCTCAAACATTTCCAAAAAGTCGCGAGAAATCGTGAGGCGTATTCGTTTTTGTTCGACTGAAAGCAATCTGGGTACCCACCGCGCAGAAACCTTAGAAAATCCAAGTTCATTGACAATGATGTTTTGTGTTCGTTCATACGAGATGCCAATAGTGTCTGCAATCTCCCTGATGGTCAATCTCCGATCTGTCAATATCAGATCACAGATTTTCCCGATGTTTTCTTCAGTCGTAGACGTCATAGGCCGGCCAGAGCGAGGGTCATCTTCAATACTCTCTCGTCCGCGTTTAAATTCAGCAACCCACTTTTTCACAGTCGTATACGACGGAGCAGATTCCCCCAATGTTGTTGAGATATCTTCGTGAATCTCTTTTGGAGTTAGTTTTTTTTAAACAGGTATTTGATGACCGCACGTTGCTCAATTTTCTCCATTAATTAAAAACGCTGCACAAAAGCTCACAAAATTCAGTCTAATTTAAATACAGTTAATGCTATTGCGATAGAATTTTACAATTTGACAACCAGAGAGTAAACTAATCGAATGAGGTCAGTTACATTAAAATAGTGTAAGTATTTATGTGTTAGGCCGCGAACTCTACAATCCACCCTCGTAATTCTAACCTGCAAAATACAAAAAACTTGAGCAAAATTAAATTTCACGGGCTACCCAGGCGTTTCGCATCTGTCGAATTGATAATCAACTTTTTTATTTAAAACGGTTATAACATAAATAAATTAGGAAATATTTATCTGGTGGTAAACATGGAATGTTTCAGTGAACAAAATATAATCATTTCTTTTACGTTATACAAGGTGTAGTTTTAATGCTGCAAAATACTTCAGGAAGTAATTATGTTAGTGATTCTCGACCCGAATCAACAATAAAATGAGTAGGTTTTTTTTTCTTATTTATGGAAATCGGTACGTGTGAACTACCTTTCTTAAAACGCAGCCTGTCTGATACCCGCCCTATAACCGCGCTTTCACACACACAAACACGCAACCACACACAAACGATAATTTCATAGATCCAAAGCACCTACCATCTCCCGCACGGCACCCCTTTTTCCCACTAGCCACGCCCCCGCGGCCATCGATCAATCGATTTAGTGTGATTGATGTCGCCGGCGCATGCGTATGCTTGCAATATCCGCCCCTCAGGTGCGCGATTTCGGAAGATAAGACTTTACGCTCTAGGAACTTTTTTGAAAGTTTTTTTAATTATATTTTTTATTATATATTAATTATTATATAATAATAAAAAAAAACAGTTAAAATTAATAAAATAACAAGTATTATTGATTATTTAACCTGGTATCTTATTTTTATATGATTATGTAAGAGTTTTATTACAACCTCCTGAAATTTTGTGCAGTTTCAAAATTGCAGCTTGTATAAGGGTCAGCTTATAACGAGGCAGGACGCGACGAAGCGTTTTTAGGATAGTAAATATAATTTAATAATTTAATTACCACACTAAGTCACATATATTTTAGGGCTAAAGCCCACGTCGACTTTTTGTAGCGACGTTGTCGCGCGTTTCGTAAACGCACGACAGCGTCGCTACTAACGTGCGTTAGTCGCATTTGCAGAGCGCTACAAAAGCGACCCTAACGCGCTACAGCATCGCGACTGTATCGATGCAAACGCGTTACTCACTTTATTAAACGGGTGCATCCAATATTGACGCTGCTTTCGTTACTAGCGTTTCGGTTTCTTACGTAAAAGCAACATCAAAAACAACGTGACTAATGTTGCCTCAATGGACTTCATCTTGCAACTGTGGCATTTATGTTCCGTTACTGAATCGCGTTTGTTTCGCGACAGAAGCGCGACAGTATCGCGACTGATAATCGTGGTGTGGGCGAGGGCAAACAGTTTGCCATTGTATCGCGACGGCAACGCTACAAAAAGTCGTGTTGAAGCGCAGTGCGACACCGTAATAAGTTCGCTACTCCCTTGCGGCTTCGCACTGTAATGTATTCGGAACAAATCAGCTGGTTTATGTGACTTATTATGGGAAATTCCATTATGAAATTACAAGATCACCCTAGACAAAATTAATGTAATAGGATCCAGAAGTCCAAAGACGTATTAAATGATATTTTTTAGCAAGTTTGTTCCGGACAAATTACTGTGCGCTACGCGGCGCAACAGGCCCTATTTGACGCGTGATTGACATCATGTATCAGTTGTAAAAAAAACCTATTGGTCATGTATCGTTCTCTCCCTCATAGCGGAATCATAATAGTGTCATTATGATTCCGCTGTGAGGGAGAGATTATGATGAGAGGCACTTTGTTCTCTGCTTTGTGCGAGCGGCCCGATGGAGTATGCTATAGGCGCAGTTACCTGGCGGTCCTGCGCGTGGTGCGAGTGCGGCGTGGCGGGCGAGTGCGCGCGCGACGCCAGCGCGGCCGTGCGCGCCTGCTCGCGCCACCAACACAGCTCCTTTTCCAGCACGCTGTCATACAAAGTTTTATGCAAATAAATATTGAGGAAGTTTTTTCCGACCGTGAAACGATGATCGAACGCCATAGGGTCTCCAGGTCAACTGTCTTGGGAAGCCTGACCATAGAGAGGCCCGAGACGGCGGGCTCACTAGAGGAATTGGGACCGTACATAGCCGTAGACGGTAACCGGGTCTGTATGAATGACTATATATTTAACTGAACGCATAAGCACTTCAACCAATTGTAGCGGCAGATTTCGTCATTAATAGTCTAAGATATCCCGCGTCATCCGGCGTCACCTAAACTGATAAAAAATAACATCTTATTTTTTCTTCTCACAAAAGTTTTTTATTATTAAATTTTTTGAACTTGGATCGGATATGGTGCGAATTTTTTTGCAGTTTCACAACACTATCTTGCTTTGAACCGACCAGTTACTGAAATTGAAGTCAGAAAAATACAAGGAAAAAGAAAGTTATCATCATATCAGCCCAAAATCACCAACTACTATATGTAAACTGTTTTTTCGTCTGCCATATTCCCCGGTTCTGGGGGTCCTATATTAGAAATTCCAGTTTGCCGGCTCAATGTTATGTGCGCTAACTTTGGCTTTACTGGAAACATGAATGAGTACCTGTGCGTAGTGTCGCGAATGACGTCAGCGAGATGCTTGTGGCTGTCACTGGTCTGCGCGGCGCTGAGCAGCTCGGCGTGGCGCTCCAGCGCCGCGCGCAGCCCCGCGCACGCCGCGGCGCCGCCGCGCTCCGCAGCTGCACGAGCTGCTGCCTCCGTGTTAGCGGTGACTGCACACACAACCAAATTAGACTAGTGTTTTTGGCGGAATTTCTTAGACTGAAATTTAGGAGCTGTTTTAATTGCTTCGCAAATTTATGCCTAGTGGATATTGTGATGTTAAATTGGTGTAGTTTTGTATCTCAAGTGTTTATGCAACTCTCTGTGGAGTCATTGAAATAAGCTAAATTTCAGTAAAATGAAGCATTTTTTTTAATCTACAATAAAACAAATGTGTGTGAAGTTGAAGGTTGACTTGATACACTTGCTGCCTTATACTATAAAATAATTAATATGTGGGCATCCATATTGTAATGATAAACAAATGAACTATTCATACGAACATATGGCTTAAAGGACTTAGTAGCCAAAAATATAAAAAAAAACATAGGGATAAACCGTTTTCTGTAGCGCGTCTACACCGCAAAATATGAACTGCAAGACCTAGCGTCACAAATCCCAGAGGCTATCTTGATCACCCTATAAGATTTTTCATTAAAAAAAGGCCGTGGTCTATACGTCATAAAGACGCAGGTTGTAGTTGCGTGTATTTCTAGGGAACTCAAGGATCGATTGGACGACTCATTAATGAGAAAGCTAAGAAAGAACATTTATTGACAAAAACTTCTCTTTATTCATACGAAGGTATGGCTTAAAGGGCTTAGTATCCAAACTAAATTTAAAAAAAAAGGAATATCAGGGATGGACCATTTTCTATAGCGCATCTACACCGCACCATACGAACTGCAAAACCTAACGTCACAAATCCCACGTCGTTTTACGTACAAATCAGGCGTGGTCAATGTGTGCGTCGGTCTGTCTAATATAGTTCTAGCTTTAGACGAACTGAGAGGTTTGTTTTCAAATGCCGATTTGTCGGCTTTGAAATCGTAATTTTTTTTTTAATTATAATTTCTAATTCTATGTTTAAATACGTTTAGAGATACTCACACTCTTTGGTCCCGTTCTGGAAGGCCTGATTGATCTGCTTGAAGATCTGCGCGTGCGTCTTCTCCATGACGGGTACGACGCTGTCGAAAAGCGCTTGACGGAACGACTCGCGCACCATGTCCGACAGGGACTTGGCTATGGACGTGCTGAGTCGCTCCATTATCGCCTGTTCACGAATAAAACAATAATCTATCGTCAGGCAGTCGTTCAATGTAGAATACTTCATTAGATTGGAAGATGATCCAATGTAGTCAAGACTACGTTGTCCCCTTCGTATTAGGTTACTTTAAACCCCGCAGATAGAAGAAACAGGAGATCCCCGAGCGGGCCTCTCTTGATCCTACTCAAGCATTTTTAGATCGGATGTTCATAATTAATAGTCTTGCTACTATGACCATAAAGCTAAATGTTGGACGCCGCTTTGTAGAACGTATCGTCATCACAATCCGGCTGGACGTGAGGTAGTTCCATTGTATTACAGCATTATTTTTTAATCTGTCGCACCAACTCTTAACAGCGTGTTATACGGCTACGACGTAAACACCATAGGGGGGGTTCCAGCATAGATAAGGCAATAGGACTAGCGCCAACGCAATGGCGTTGTATAAACCGGCATTTAAGCCATCGGGGTGAGAAGAGCGTGAGGAAGTAAGTTCCATCACGCGTGCGGCCGCCTCGTTCCCGCGACCGCCTGCCACTGCTCCTCACTCCGCAGCATGGACGTTGGCTTACCTTGCTGTTGGCCAGTTTGTCGATGTTCTCGCGCAGTAGTGCGTCAGTAGCGGTGAGCTTGCTGGCCAGCTCGTGCTGCAGCGCGGCCGCCAGCGGCTCCAGCGCGCGCGCCGCGCCCACGCCCGCTGCTGTGGCCGCACGCGCACTCGCTGCCTCACTCCGCAGCATGGACGTTGGCTTACCTTGCTGTTGGCCAGTTTGTCGATGTTCTCGCGCAGGAGTGCGTCAGTAGCGGTGAGCTTGCTGGCCAGCTCGTGCTGCAGCGCGGCCGCCAGCGGCTCCAGCGCGCGCGCCGCGCCCACGCCCGCTGCTGTGGCCGCACGCGCACTCGCTGCCTCACTCCGCAGCATGGACGTTGGCTTACCTTGCTGTTGGCCAGTTTGTCGATGTTCTCGCGCAGGAGTGCGTCAGTAGCGGTGAGCTTGCTGGCCAGCTCGTGCTGCAGCGCGGCCGCCAGCGGCTCCAGCGCGCGCGCCGCGCCCACGCCCGCTGCTGTGGCCGCACGCGCACTCGCTGCCTCACTCCGCAGCATGGACGTTGGCTTACCTTGCTGTTGGCCAGTTTGTCGATGTTCTCGCGCAGGAGTGCGTCAGTAGCGGTGAGCTTGCTGGCCAGCTCGTGCTGCAGCGCGGCCGCCAGCGGCTCCAGCGCGCGCGCCGCGCCCACGCCCGCTGCTGTGGCCGCACGCGCACTCGCTGCCTCACTCCGCAGCATGGACGTTGGCTTACCTTGCTGTTGGCCAGTTTGTCGATGTTCTCGCGCAGGAGTGCGTCAGTAGCGGTGAGCTTGCTGGCCAGCTCGTGCTGCAGCGCGGCCGCCAGCGGCTCCAGCGCGCGCGCCGCGCCCACGCCCGCTGCTGTGGCCGCACGCGCACTCGCTGCCTCACTCCGCAGCATGGACGTTGGCTTACCTTGCTGTTGGCCAGTTTGTCGATGTTCTCGCGCAGGAGTGCGTCAGTAGCGGTGAGCTTGCTGGCCAGCTCGTGCTGCAGCGCGGCCGCCAGCGGCTCCAGCGCGCGCGCCGCGCCCACGCCCGCTGCTGTGGCCGCGCGCGCACTCGCTGCCTCACCCACGCGCGATATGCGCTCCCAACTATAACAAATTTATATTGTAAGAACACTATATTGAACACTAACTTTAAATTTCCGATAGTAAATACTAACTAAAACAAACACTAAAAACGTTGTTATACATCATATCAAGGATTGAACAAGAGGTTTGGTCCTAGGCCTGCATTACAGAACTACAATCAAGACTCAAGCATTACTTAAAACTAGTCTTAGTTTTTTTTTTTTTTTTTTAACGTAGGTAAAATCATCCAATGACAAATCCCGCCCTTGGGTGGAGCGGGAAATAGTGTCAGACTTTTACTGACTAAAAACCTACCTTTCCGTTCCTTGCCTTTATCCCGGGGCCCGTGGTGACAGTCTCACATAACCTTTGGCCCCAGTAGGCTTCGGCCCTGCTGGACCCCTACAGTTAAACTAGTCTTAGTTGGGAGTTTTAATTTTAGAACTTAACTTGAGCAGAGAAACTACAATCAATAATCACCTGAGCAATGTCACTTTAAAATGACATTTTTTACGTATTATAGAACCACAGAACAGAAGAATGTAGTTAGAAATCGCATAGCACTTCATTTGTATCGGGACCAGCGTACCCAAACTCACACAATGACAGGTATATCATTATTTCATAACACTAAGAAATCTTTGACGTGATTGAGCATTTTAATATTAATTAAAAGAAGGCAGTTTATCAATCGTTCTGTTTTAGAAAATAAACCGTATGTTAATGAGTGCAGAGTTATTTGTTCTCTACCCTTTAACATATTACCTCGCATGGAATAATTTTATGAACAATTTTCTCTTCTCGCTGCTAGATGTCTCTTATAATATATGCAATCAATTTAGAGCTTTATTTTGCTGCAATTTGATTGATATTTCCTATAAAAAATCAACGTCACGTCTTGACGTGACTTATCACTAAACGTCATTTGCTAGAGATGTACCTTTGGCGATGCCTTATTTTATCGATATTGTGTTTTATTTTCAAGTTAAATAAAGTCAACAGCTCGAGTCGATAAATTATTATCAAAACGAAATACGTACGTTTGTTTTTAATTTTATTTATTAAGGGGCTTGTATCTATTACTTTAACCATGCAATTACATTTAATTGATAATTTCAATTAAATGTAATTGCATGGTTAAAGACTTTCTTTTAATGCTGAAATAAAAAATCTAAGTGAATAACAACATAAACACTTTTATAGATCAATGTTTCCTTAATTTATACTAAATGAAGCCAGTGTTTCTTGGCTGACTACAAATTCGCTTCCATACAGATTTGTGTAACCAAATTTTTCAGATAATGAATACAGTACAATACAGAACTCAAGTTTTAGCACTGTTGTGTCGGTATGGTATGTCATTCCGTTTTAATTAAACAATCTGGTCTTTCAAAGTGATTTGAACAAATTATGCTAGTTTTTCAGGAAACTAATTTTGCCTTCCAGTTACATCGAATCATCGATGCATTCTTTGCTAACTTGATCGAAGGAAATATGAAGTTACAAGAAAACACATACATTTCGAACCCATCTGATGTTTGGCCTTGTTTAACTTTTATTTTTGAGCGATTTAGCTAAAATATTTTTTTTTTTACATTTATAATTTTGTCGACGACTAGGTATTTTTTTCCGATACAAAAAAGAACATTATAATTTTACAATTTCGGTAACTCACTATTGATAGTAGTAATCTCTAATTGAGCAGCTGACAGTGACATTTGTTGAATGTTCTAGAGTATTTTTTTAAAGTAGACCTTATGTATCACAAAATAAAGTAAACTAATCAAAAATAATCAAAATAAAATAAATCAGGAATAACCGATAATAGGATATACCACCATTTGATAAATTCTTGGTTCTGCTATTGTTTTTGCACTCTAAAACAACACAGTAGAGCATTTTTATATTTTTTTATCTAGTTACTATCACCGTGGTGACCGTAACAAGACTGACGTGCGCGGCGCATGCGCGTAGCAAACACGTAGCAGCGTACGCGGGACATCGCAAAGCTCGGGGTACGCGCGCCCCGCCTACTTACGACTTCTAACTATATTCTTCTGTTCTGTGTATAGAACAGTGCTTGAGGCTTGACTGAGCTGCACTCTATGTGTCCTTATTTTAAAATCTCAATCAGCTTAGAATCACTGCTTGAGGCGAGATTTGATCTTTGTTTTCGCATGTGAAGTCGAGACCACGCTTGAGCATAGATTCTCATGAAATTTTTTGTGGATTTGGAGTGAATCGAGTACCTACTTAATCAAAATGGATATATATTTGCAGAAGTAGATAATAATGAATGCAGAAGTAGATAATAATACAAATCAAACGTTTAACTTAAATGTTCCTCTGAGACATTTACGAGATACGCAGGACCCTTATAATTTTAAAAAAAATAAGGAGAAGTACCTACAGGTTTTCAAAAGATGTCGTGAAACATTAAATTTTACTGATGATTGACCACGATTTAAGAAAACCACATAACCGTGCGCATCCGATAGCCCCAGAATTACAAATTCTTATGTGTTTAAGATTTTATGACTTGGTAACTGAGACCTTCTTATTTTCATTTCTATCTTTTTTGAGTTTCATTAGAATCAGCCGCACTCTTCATACAAGACATTCTAATTTTTTTTTTGCAGTATTTAGCAGCAAAGGTAACGAGTCAGCCTTTTCGCAAACTTCGCTGTGGTAGTCAATACCAATAAAATTCTCAGCTCCATTTTACCGAGATTGCGCCTGTTTCAATGATTCCACCCGCATATTGTCCAGTTGTGCAGACACTTGAGATCGTCCGCCTCGTCATCCAGTTTTGGTCCAGTTTAATCGTGCGCAAAAAAAAAGATTTGCAATAGAAAACAAACTATTATTCAGGGTTACCATAAATATAGCTTACTCGCGTAATCAGAGATCAAAATCTCTACTCAAGCGTAGTTTAGTTTGATTTGAGTTTGAGGATAGTTCTAAAATAAACTGAACGCTTAAGTCGAGATTCTTCGCTCAAGCAGTAATCGGTTGAACGCAGTTTAAGTAGTACTTGAGTAAGGTTCTGTAATACGGGCCCTAAAGTAATGTTAAGGTATATATATAGGTTCATTTATTAGATAAGGTTAAAACCCCTAGGGCGTCTTCAAATTAGCTGCAAAGTGCAGTGCCTGTTCTCTAAGAAAACGCAGCGCTGCCGCAACGACGAACATCCAAATAGGATACATTGGATTGTCAAACTAATGTACTACCACCGTTAGTTTCGAATATCAACAACGTTGTTGAACTAACGCGCAGCTACAGCGCGGGTCTTTTAATTATACGGAATAACAAAGTAGTGCGGAGACAGCGCTGCAATCGCGGTGTCCTTTGCTGCAAATTCGCAGGCGTCCTAAGATATGTGATAACTCTTTATTTGCTGTGTGAGCTTTAACGGGCTCTCTTTTTTGCATCGGTTCAGGTGTGTTCGCTATCACACCTAACGGAAACCATTAATTCGCAAGTGTTTGCGATGCATCGTGTGAGGTCATAGATATTTACGATGCGAAGTCGCATCGCAGTGTTGGGTTTAGGATTGAAATACGGTGCGCCGTAAAGGTTCGTTTTTAATAATAATAATTTATTTATTTGCATAAAACATGGTATAAAATAGTCACAAATCGATGCAAGAAAGAGATGAAGATATTTAGTTTTCTTTTTGTAGTTGTGATTGAATTTTGACATGACTTATAATCTTTTTTTGACCTTCTGCCTGGTATTCAACTGATCTAAAATTATGCACAAACATAAATTGTATGAATCCAATGATAATGCAATATTAAGGTCATAGCTCATTAGAGCCACCCGGAACCCACTCCGCACCACACCGCTTCGCCTGCTGCGGTTAGTATTCTTTATATGGGTATGTGCTCACTTCAATAACTACGTATCGTCACCGGATCACCTCGGTCGTTATCCCACCACGCGCGGAAGGCAGGTGGACCATTCAGTGAGAACTCTCTGCTCGCATGCTTGCCTTGTGTTAACTGCGGGTTGGCAACGCGCGGGTCTTGAGTAGACCGCGCACTGTCCGCGAATGATTCATGCGAGGACGATACGTTGGCGATTCGCCGCTCCTCATTGCCAGCCTTTCTTTCGAACTAGTCGATCGTATAGTTTTTGCCTTCAAAATGAATAAAGAAAAACTTATCGAAGAATTTATTGTATGATCTAACTTCTTCATAGCGCGACACAGCTATGAGTGCCAATTCACGGTTTGTGATACACGTGTAGACCTAGTACCAATTGTTAACAGACTACTCGAAAATTCGTGGACCAAGCGACGTTCACTCGTTGATCGTGCGGGGTCCACTGGTAGAAGACGCGAGGTCCACTGGTTGACCGCGCGATGTTTATAGGTGATAGCGCGGCGTCCACCCGTGGACCACCTGTCGACAACGAGTGGACGTCGTCCGACGAGGCGGTGCGGGGTGAGAGCCGGGTGGCTTTAATGAGCTGTGACCTCTATATAACAATAGAACTTGAAGGTGGCAGGTATTCGGCAATAAAGTCATGCAACTCTATTCAGTGGATAAGTTTTCTGGTTTTAGATGGTATTCGGGGTCTGATAATTGAGTAAAATTAAATTAGGTTGGTGATATTTTTACACAGATACACAAAAACACTCACTTTTACAACGAATTTTGTTATTGTAACTTAACACCTTTACACCAAAATCCAGATTCTTCAATGAAAAATATCTCGATTTTCGATATAAAAAGACAACGGTTTTTCGGAATCCTCATTTCGGACATCGATTTTCACCACATTAACGTTTTCAGGGAATTCGAAAAGCTTGGATTTTGATTTAGGGCTCTATTGAAGTTGCCATTGATTTAAAAAATTAACATTTATGACCAAAAATTTGCAAATTTTCGAAACGGCATCTTGGATTTTGATTAAGACGTCATTGTAGTTTTCAGTAATTTCGAAAAGAATGACGAGACTCGTGACGAAATAAAAGCATATTTTCGTCATTGTCATCCTCACTAAAACTTCGGCCTCACTATCGTTTTCAGCGGCAAAGAAAACACTGAAAATTACATACATCAATGTCATTTTTGGTTGTTTAACCCTTGAAACTGCGTGCTTGGATTTAGCGCCACGTTGGGTGTAGGTAGTACGTACCCGTCGGCGAGTGCACTCTCGACGGCCTGCGCGGTGCGCTGCGCGTGCGCACGCAGCGCCTCGTCCACCATCTCGCGCGGGGACGTCACTGCACCGCGCAGCCCGCGTAGCTCTCTCGTCTGTGCGCTCATCATTTCTGCAACACAAAGGATACACTCGAACACAACAGTAATCATATATTTACCTAACAATTTATTATAGCTATAAGGGCCTAAACAACAAGCAACCAACAGCTTAACGTGCTTTCTTAGGCACGCAGGAATTTCGGTATGTTAAAATAGTCACCCATCTACAGGCCGGTCCGGCAAGTTTATTATGTAGCCACGATCTTCTCTGTATTAATAGCAGAACAATCTAATATATACAACGGGTCTTGTATTTAAATTAGCTTTCAAACTATATCAGAGATGGCGCTAATTGTTTAGTATCGATGATGTGTTTCACGTGACTGGCACAACACTCTGACGCAAGACCGAAAGCTGGTGGGGTATACGTCGACGACGGACGGGCAATGGGAGCCGCGATCGGAATGTCTTAATAGGGATGCCTATTATTTTGTAATAATTAATCGAGTAATGATTTATCAATGGTGATTATTTTATAAGAGAAAAGAAAAATTCTGAGAAGTGCTAAAATTATATTATTTTAAGTAACGAGTGTCTATTCCCTTCGCCTGACAAACCACACCTTATTACAAATCACATTTTGATGTTTTAGATCCAATTAACATTGCTTAAAAGCCTTCATATAAAAATCTCGTGTCACTATGTTAGTTATCGAACTCCTCCGACGATTTTTATGTTTTTTTTTTGTGTATATTTGACAGGTTGAGTTTAGGTTGCAGGCTATTTTTTACACTCCTACCTTCACCCCCATTATTTCTTTGATAATTTATATGGCAGAACAAGGTTTATCGAGTCAAGTACTGCGACACAAATGATATTACTTAAAGACCCCTGCGATAATTAAACGGATCCTAATGCAGTGATTGAATTTTGTCCTGTGGAAAATTTGTTATTGTTTGTGGTAAATAAAGTGTACCTGTAAATCTGCATTTAATTCCCCAGTTTCGTAAGAATATGTTAGCGTCCCTCACCCGTGAGCTTGTCCAGCTTGTGCTCGAGCGCGTCGAGGCGGCTGCGGTCGGCGGCCGCGAGCCCGGCGCAGCGCATGTCCTCGCTGGCGGCGCGCTCCACGTTGTTCACGTTGAGGATACTGTTCAACGACTGACTGCTGGACTTGTCGCTCGAAGCCTTGCGTTGGGGTGCTTCCGTTATTTGAGGGATCGAGATTTGAGGCCAGGTTTCGCTGTCTGTGAACGATGTCGATTTTAATATTGAGATCAGCTGGGGTCGTCATCTAATCTTCCAACCGATTCAGCGGGAAAATAGTACGATCTAATGTAAGTTTCATATAACTAGGTAGTTGATTACTATCAAATTTTTATCAAAAAAACATGAACGAATGTTCTAAGGATAGTACAAAAAAAAAAATGCAATTTGCGAAAAAAAAAATAACTTCGATAGAAAAAATGAGAAGTCAAACTTTTAACTGAGTAGTTTGCGCTACTTTGGCTGTGGGCGGAGCCAGTCGCCTCCATTATGACCTATGGAGCTCTGTACACTTAGATGCAGTCATTAGCTCAAGTCACTGATGTACAGGGTAATAGGAATCGTAGCGGTATATGCGTTGACCTTGCATAATTGAATTTCGCCAAGCCCGTTCAACCATCGAACCATTAGGGCCGAAACTGCGTTAAGCGAGCGCCCACCACAGGCTTCCGTCGCGTGACTAT
The DNA here is from genome assembly GCA_958295575.1 of Leucania comma. Classification (NCBI taxonomy): domain Eukaryota; kingdom Metazoa; phylum Arthropoda; class Insecta; order Lepidoptera; family Noctuidae; genus Leucania; species Leucania comma. Next base: position 2,372,131 of record OY282468.1, on the reverse strand, counting down.
ATGCGTATGTCGTGTGCGACAGTCCCCACCTGCACCGTGTCGTTAGTTCAACTTTAATGGTGTGCATGTAATCGTGTCGATGGTGAAATTTAAATTATTATTGCGCAGCAAAATGAGCGCGAGAGCCGCGTCGGTGCACTGCACATTTAAGGAGCAGATTTTCCTGCCGGAGTCTGTGTTTCTTGATAGCTACAACTTGGGGTTTTTCAATTTTTTTGAAGTAACTTATTCACTTTTGAATAAGTTACTTCTAAACAAATAAGCTTCATTGTTGACCACATTATCGCTAACCATCGGGTGAGATAGACGTCAAATGTGAGTCTATGAATAAAAATAATAAGGAACTGACTTGTGTGCGCCAGGTTGTGTTGCGGCGGCGGCGGCGGCGGCGGCAGCGGCGGCTGCGGCTCGGGCGGCGCGGGCGCCGGCGCGAACACGTCGTCGTGCGCGAACAGCGGCGACGCGCCGTTGGCCACCACCGCCGGAGCCGCGGCTCCAGCCGGCTCTGTTTCCTCTTCCTGCATCAGAATCATATTAAAATCTGTGACTGAAGCAGTGTCTTTACGTTGCGGGAGGTATGCTGAATTCCGAATGAAACGAAGATTGCTAAGGTTTGATCCCGAACGCAGAGAAGGATGTATATATAATGAACTCCCGAACACTGCGAGGGAGTTAATATAGAAACCTAAGTGAAGTGAGGAATTCAAGCCGCGCAAGACAAAGACAGCTTTATTACCGCGTTGGATACTCTACTGTTTACACTTTCTGTGAGATTTAAACGACAATATACTGAAACAAATTATAAACTTATTATAAAAAAATAAGCATTATTTACAAGTTAATGTTAATTATCACTATACTTCTTTTGAGATATGAAACAATCAAAATAATTATATGATTCTAAGATTGAATTATAAGTTTTAGTTTAACGCTTCCGCTCTTTCTCTCTTTCATTGCTTTTTCTTAAAGACTCGCCAGTAACCAAAGTTTATGCTTTTTGTTTTGTTAGTGTCTAGTTTGATTTTTTTATAAAATATGTCGTTGTTGGAAGACGAAAAAAATAAATAACCTTAAGTGAATTTAAATGAACCCACATTAAAATTCAATTTTTTATTCTTTTTGTTTTTCGAAAAAAAAAAAGTTTCACATTCTAAATTAAAATGCGTTATATAAAATTAAAATAAGGTTCAATTTAGCGACGAATTTTGTTTGTTTTAAATCTCAAAGCATGTCAAGTGATAGTTAACGATGTGAGGGGTATAAAAGTATTTTTGCCTTGCCTTGAATCTCCTCTACATTCAGGATTTATTATTCATGATTCTTATGCGGCGCTATAAACGTCACCACAAGTTGTGATCGCACATACATACCTTGAAGAAGGGATGGTCGTTGTGCGACATGATCTGCTGCACTTCGCGACTGGGGCTCGAACCTGCCGACGCGAGCTTGCTGGCAGCTTCTGCTATCGACTCGTCCGCGCAAGCTCCTAAAATACATTACAAACGTTCATACACACACGTCAGCCACGTCACTGTCAGGGCACCGATCACTCACTGTAGCATATTCACGTTAAGAAAATAGTGACTCATCGGTGTCAACCAGCTTAGCCACAACCCCAGTTACAAAACAATAAAATAAAATAAACTGTATTCACAATTACCAGTTAAAGTAAGCCATTCAGACTGTACAAACACACAACTATTTGTGAAAATAAATAAATCTGACGACTCTAATTAAATTTAAAAATAATTACTTAATATAATTACAGTCAAAATCTGTTATAACGACATTGAAGGGACTACTCATAGTTAGTCGTAAAAACCGATAGTTGGAGCAACCGGTGAAAGCTTATTTTTTTATGAAGTGGCATAACGTAGACCACTTTTGCGTCATCCATTCTTCTACAGCACCTTTATCAACACTGGCAGCTTCAGCACTCATTTTCCCGCCGACAATGCCGTGCCGAGCCCGGAAACGTTGAATCCAACTAGACGAGCAAACAAAATCTTCACCAAAACTTTGAGCAAAATCGTTTGCTTTTTGTTGAAGAATTGGTCCATTTATGTGCATATTATTTGTCCTTTGATATTTAAACCACTTTAACAAAGCTTCTTCAATCTTCGTATGCTTCGTTGTACGAGCTCGTTTCATTTTTAAAAAGTTTTTGTTATAGAGGGTTTGAATTTTTTCCCTCTTATTCCAAATGGTGGAAATTGTCGAGTGTGGTACGCCATATTCTTTTGCTAAGTCTTTGTTTGGAACTCCGCTCTCTAACTTTGAAATAATACGCGACTTTTCTTCGATATTAATTTGCTTTCTTTTTGCTCCCGACATGTTGACAGTTTCACAATTATGAATTAACTGAACACTGAGTTTTGGTGAGTCTTGTGTACAGATGCGTGTGTTTTGTTTCTAAGAATTACAAAAGACCCTAATCCTTTTGTGACTAAACTCGACACGTGTTTACTTTTACGACAATAGCATTTGACCATTATACTGTGCCTATTCAATCTGTTTACAATACGGCTCAGCTGGTTGTTCTACAGGTATAATTCTCCGAAAACATTAACCAAATGTGGTCGTTTATTGCGGTATTTCGTAGTAAGCAATGTCGTAAAAAAGCAATATTTTTGATAAGACAGTTATACACCGTTAAATTTCGGTCGTTATAATCCCGCGGACGGACGATTCGGTACATGAAACCCTATCGATTTGTAAAGATACAATTCAAAAATAAAGTACTTTTTTTTCTAAAACTCGAGTTAATATACGCCTTTACGAAATTAATTTCTTTAAGTAAACGAGTCAATGACCTTGTAGGTAGCTGTCGGTCGTTGCGTACTGACTACCTACAGTTCATTGGCCTCGCTCAGCAGACGTATACTTGAAGAAATTAATTTCGTACATGCGTAAATTAATTCGAGTTTAAAAAAAAGTACTTTATTTTTTAATTTTCTCTTTACAAATCGATAGTGTTTCATGTACCGAATCGACCCTCTGCTGGATTAAAACGACTAAAATTTAACGGTGTATAGCATTCAGCCGCGACCTTTGACTTTGGTCAATAAAACTGATATGTTTTTAGTGTGTGACCTTGGGTGTAGATTCAATAAAAGACTGGTAACAACTAACTCATGTATTGACTCTTCATAAACGACAAGTACAAAGGGCTGCTAAGACATACTGAACATTGCTTATACGTATATTACGTACGAAAAACAAAGTTAGCTTACGCTACAACATGACACATCTTTAGTATAAGCTATACATGAACATGTTGTTCTAAACGATGTCGCCATAAGCGGTTTTAACTGTATTTGTAAATACTGCGTTGGGAAAACTTTGGTTTAACATTAATAATACCCTCCCCCCCCCATGAATACGCTTTTACTTTGTAGTTGCACTAATGACGTTACTATTTTCTTAACGCGAATGCACTATAATTATTTATGTGTGTGACAAACGCGCCAATCTAAGGCGTACTGTCCACAGACGTGTAGGTTCATAGACGCGTATTCGTCATTATACGCCTGCTCACAGCGTCACACAAAACTATGAAATTCTGTCGACCACCACCAAGCAGCACCAGCAGCATGCGTATAATGACGAATGGGCGTGTTGAGACGACTGCTCCCAACAGCGCAGCGGCAGTGCACGAGGATGCGGGGCAGTGGGGAGTCGGTCGCGTGCCCCCGCTCACCGCGACAGTCAGCTGTAGCTCGCTTCTACGCACGGATGCGCTTGCGTGTCCTTTTAGCATCCATTTCTTTTTTACATTTTACTTCAGCCGACCTTTGATATTTCTTTTCTTTCTTACATTTTACTTGTTATACAGCCCACTCATTTTACTCCACCATGATGTTTATGAAGATAAGCGTCCATGGACAGTAGGCCGCAACTAACGAGTTAAGTCATATTACGACTTCTATAAAACTATTATTTTGACGTGGCTGATCAGCGACTTGACAGTAACGTGACTGATCTATGTACAACCTTTATGCTGAGTGTAAATCACACATTTCACATTTATTTATAATAAAATATCGTGCAAACATAAACATTACAAACTGCAATTCCATCGTTTATTTTTGTATTAATAAAATAACGAAAAAATAGCGCTATCGCATTTTGTAAGCGTCCTTTCATCTCTCGTGGCGTGCCACTAAGGTTGCATTATTTTAGAAAGCGTGCTACGGCGGTGAATTAAAAAAAATATGTGTTTTTTTTATTGGCAATAAAGCAGGCGGCCCACCTGATGGTGAGTGGCCACCGCCGCTTGTGGGGTTTCTGCAATACCAGTGGCATCGAAGGTTTGAGGTCCACCCTAGAGACAAAGTGTTAATGTCTCATGTGCCTGTACTTAAACAATAGGGTTGCCACCTCATAGTTGGAATAAAAGTGGGAATATGGTGGAAGGAAAAGTGAAATAATTTGATTGTTAGTTTCAATCTCAAACATTGGTTTATTTTAATATTATTTGATCAATAGGGCTATGTTTGTAAAATTGAAGTACGTTTTCATTACATAAATAAAATTAATATGAAAGCAATGTTTTCCATATACACATGAAAATATATTCGATTCATAATTATAGCAAAAATGCAATTTTCATTTGTCATTGTTGTAATCTCAGAAACCAATTTTGACTGGACTTTCACTGACGAATTTTGACAGATTTTCATACGGTTTTCGCCAAAATTCTGAATGATTAATGAGGAAGGATTTACTGTATAATACATCCATAATATTAATTCATTAATCCCCAGGAGGACGCCGGCGTCCGCACACCTATTGTCTTTCTATTGTGTCTCTAATTACGGTATTCAAAAGGTATATCTATAGACTAGGGTATATACAGAAATAGGAATCAAGTTGTGGACTTATGCTGAAAAGTAGAAGAAATATGAAAGTATATGCTAGAGAGAGAGCTGCGAGCACTGAAGATGTTGGCGCTCTATCAAGCTGCATTATTTTTGGCATATTCTAGCCTCGCATAAGATGTTAATAAAAAAAATCCAAAATTCAAATTAGCGATGAAAATATAGTATTTTGAGCACTTTTTTTTATAAAATGTACTACATTTGACTAAAATTCAGTATGATATTGAATAATTAAAGAGTACAGGTGGCAACCCTATTTTACGGCAACTAATACTCCTCAAACCGGAACACAGCAATGCTTATTCTACCGATACAACTAGGGGAAATATGCAACGGAAAGTTCTGCTTGCTTACGCCATTACATTCATGTCATATAAAGCCCCTGATCAAGGGGCGAGTAAAACCGCGGTTTTATGGCTCGTCGGTAAAGCTCGCCGGTGTGTCATTGCAATACCGCGGTTTTATGAGTTACGAGCCTGGCTCACGGCTCCTCATTTGCTTAATTTTTTACTCGGCTCCTCATTCAAAACTGTTTTACTCGCTAGTCCATCAACACTAACGAACCGCGAGTAAGACCGATGTTTTTTAAAACCGCGGTATAGGCTCGTACGTCGATCACCCACTTTAGGGTCATCGCAGACACTAATCCAAACTACTCGATAGTAAATTAAATGACTACTGAAATAAAACTAAAATTAAAATGTTTTTTTTTTTATTGTTATCGTTAAGTCGCCAATGTGTGTTTTTTCATACTTCGAATAGAAATTGGCGTTTAAAGACGAAGAGAGCTGACCCAAATGAAGGGATAAGGCAAGGAAGAAGAAGAAGAATAGAATATTGACAGGGTCTGGACCAAAGTTTTAAAGTCTTCTGATTTTTTTAGAAAGATTTTTTCTTTTCTTTAACAGGTTAGTTTAGGTCGTCAAACGAATCGCGTTAAGATCCAATGGTAGGGCCTCAAATCTGATTTAGGTGCCGTGTTAGCATCCTGACACTAATGAAAGAAAAAGACGAAAGCTATATAAGTCCGATAGCAGTGTCTCTTTTCCGCAACGGAATAGAGCGGCGTTAGCTGCTTGTTTTCTACATGAATTTCATCAAACATTTTTAGACGAAAGCAAGCTGAATTTTCCCTTGTAGGCGGAAATAGATGGCCAACTCCTGTAATTCTAAGAGCGTTTGCATTCGAAGTATATTTTTTAAATAATATTTTGGCATAATTGTTATACTAATTGAGCCATATTGAAGCACGAGAATTGACCTTCAGGAATGGTTTTTTTTTTAATTCCGTATGGACTCGCTCTGACCACCACATCACTTGATGGTAAGCAATGGAGAAGGCACAGAACATCAATTTTGCTTTGAAGGCTATCTTTACTATTAATAATAATTTTTGGCTTGGATACTAAGTCCTTTAAGCCATGTGTTTGTTTTCCATTAAACTTGGGTGTGCGCATAAAATTCGAGGTACTAGTTGGTGGGGTGTGTTTAGTGTGTGGGAGTGTTGAGTTACCTCCGGTAGAGCTGCGCGCCTTGCTGCCCACGTCGGGGGTCGCGGACAGAGGAGGGTCCTCCTCCTCGCGCTTGCCAGGCGAGCTGCGCACAAGAACATAGGTCAGGGAGGAGGGAAGTCTTAGACAACTTCCACATTGTGAACATGACAATACTAAAGAAAATGACAGACAATTCTTGACAGATTTAAATTTTTGCTTCATTTATATTAAAAAGTATCTTTATACAGAATCACAAATAGAAAGATTTTTTCAAATCTGATCAATATTAAACAAATTAAAAACTTTTCAAATCTAATGGAAGCGGATTCAGTCCAGTAACAGAATATGAATGCAAACACTAAAATGTGACATCACCGGAATAAAATAAAGAGTGTAAAAAAGAGATGGCGAGATGTTTCCACCACGCCTCCTTTTTTTCTCATGCTAATTTTAGAAATGCTAATTACTGTTCCATTTGATAACTAATTTTGAATTTGTTTTTAGAATATGATTCGATCGTTTTAGTGTTGTTTATTGTTTAGTATAAAATCTCATATATAAAAATGAATGGCTGTTTGTTCGTCTCGTTCGTTAAACACGAGAACGGCTGGACCGATTTGGCCAATTTTGGATTTGAAATATTCGAGATAAACCAGGGAAAGTTTTAAACTTTCCCTGGGGTATCTCGAATAATTGGTGAGACAATGGAGTAAAGAGAGTTTCGGTGAGAAAATATGGAAAAATACACGAAAAAAAATCAGAGTATTACGCGGTAGGTCAGCTAGTATTATATAAAAATAAATACAGGTTCATACCCAGTTATCTTGCTCACAATATATCTAGAGTTAATACAATTATAATCTCGCGAGATTTACGACAAAGTAAAGTAAGGTAAATTAATGTAGGTTTACCTAAAAGCGTCCGGCGTCATGAGGTTGAGCTGCGGCGCGACGGACGGAGACTCCGGCCGCGTGCCGATGAGGCTGCCGGGCTGCGTCTGACAACATATACCAACATCATCTACAATGTGGATACGAACATACAACAAAAAATAAAATGGCAAATAATATATTTTTTTTTTAACTTTTGGCATAATCGGCCTTGGAATGTTCCCACATCTGGGACTCAGGCCTCGTCTATAGGAGAGGGAAAGGGCCGTAATCGACCACGCGGGCCCAGTGCGGGTTGGTAGATGTCACATGTCTTTGAATTTTTGGTTCTAGGATATACCGGTTTCCTCACAATGTTTTCCTTCACCGTTTTGAAAGCAGTGGTGATGAAATAAATTACACAAAGTAATGCGCTTGTAGCGCACGGCAAATAACTTGCACAATTTGCTATGGTTACGCGCAGCCCCCCGCTATTGAGATCCGAAAGGATGAGATTGTTGGTAACGAGGATTATAGCTGAGTTGGCTGGGATGGCAGTACCTGTGAGCGCATGAGCAAGTTCTTGAGCTGCTGACTCTGCTGCTGCAGGATGCTGGACGCGATGGTGGCGGGCGCCGACTCCGACGAGCTGTCCTCCAGCGCCAGCTCCGACAGACCTGATACGAATTCAATACATCAAGACTAGCTTCTGCCAGTGAAAGTAGGTTTCTCTCCATATAAACTTTGGACCCCGTTTCATCCCTATGGGGGGTAATTTTTAAAAAATCTTCTCTTAGTGCTTGCTTAAGTCAAAAAAGGAAATCTTGACTGGCCTGTTGGTCTAGTAGTTAGTGACCCTGACTGCTATGCCGGAGGTCGTGGGTTCGATTCCCACCCAGGACAACTGTTTGTGTAATGAGCACGATCATTTGTTCCGTATCTGGGTGTTATTTATCTATAATATGTATGTATTTTAAAATATATAAGTATGTTTATCAGCTGTCTGGTACCCATAACACAAGCTTTGCTTAGCTAGGGACTAGACGGAGTTGTGTGATAGTTGTGAAATATATATTATATTATTGTGAAAAATTTCACATTCCTACGTTGCGTCAGTGTCGTGGCCAGTCACGTGACACAATTCACTCTAAACCACTAGCGCCACTATGAATAGCTAGCGCCATCTCTGATATCTTTTGAAAACTAATTTAAATACGATAGCGCCATAAATGAAGTCGTAATACCGTGCATCAGGTCTCCGTGTATGGGAGGGCGAGGCGGCGTGTAGACGAGGCGGCCCTCCTGCAGCCCTTTGGGCTGCACGATGTACAGGCGCACGCACACGCGCCGGCCCTCCTCGCTGCCCTCGCCGCCCGAGCCCTCCTCCTGTACAAAGAACAACAGTCACCATTACTAATAATAATAGTCGTACCAGCCAATAGATTAATAACAGATAAACATATTTATTGGTAAAAATTACATTTACAAGTCACAATATTTCTTAATTAAATGAATTCTGAGCTGTGTATACTATTTCTACAATTAATTCATTAAATAATGGGACTCAGGCCTCCTCTCAAGGATAGGGAATGGGCCATAATCCACAACACAGGCCCAGTGCGGGTTGGCGGATATCACATATCTTCGAATTTTTAGTTCTAGGACATGCCAGTGTCTTCACGATGTTTTCCTTCACTGTTTTGAGAGCAGTGGTGATGAAATAAATTACGCAAAGCAATACGCCTGGCTGGTTTGAACTCGTAAGTCGGGGCCGTTACCACTCAGCCACCACTGCTTAAAAATATTTATTTATGTTACATAAATTATGTAATATTATCGAATATGAAAGAAAAGGGATTTAGTGATAGTGTGACAGATGACAGTGCAGAATGGAAGAAGAATTAAACGTTTTGTATCAACCCTAAGTACAGTTCGTTCGACGGTTCTTGGCGCGTCTGAAGTTAGGCTCTGGGAACTTTAGCGCTTGTGCACTCGTAAAAAAAAAATGGTTTGAAAAAATAAATGCCAATAGCAGTTGTTATTGCTGTTAATAAGTGTTATTGGCATTTATTTTTATAAATCATTTATTTAACGCGCTTATTTTGAGCGCTTAAGTTCGCAGAGCCTAACTTCAGGCGCGCCAAGAACCGTCGAACGTACTGTAATATGAGACAAGAGCAGGAAGAAGATTTATAGATAGTTAAAAGTAAAAGAACAATTGAATAAAAGAGTTGTGTTTAGAAAGTTAAACGGGAAGTCTTTGCCCAGCAGTAGGATGTTCTAGGGTAATAAAAAAAATAACTTAAAAATAATGTTCACTCACATCATGATTCAGTTCGTAATGTATGGGCGAGTCGGCGTCGCCGCTCGATCCGTTCCGGTATAATGGCTCGTCGCAGCTCGGCTCACACTTGCTTTGCTGTTCCTCTGTGAAAGGCAAATAATGTGGGTGTTGCTACAGTCATCAGTTCGTTACTTATCAACCTTATTGTTATGAACGTAAGAGCGAAAAGTGCTCGAACGGAAACTTAGATAATAAACTCAAATAAAGAGATTAGCGAATAGGTATAACAAAAAAATACAAAGTACGCCACACTAGGAATAACACCTGTAATGTGGGTGCGTTCACAAACATTTAAACTCACATACAACAGACACCCAGATCCAGAAAATCTATCTGTAGGTATGACCTACCAGGCGGGCCAAATGCGCCAAACGGGCTGTCGATAAGTGGTTTTCTAATTGCAAGCACATAATACAGGAGGGAGTCACGGCGTTTTATAATTACGTAATGATAGACGAGACTCACCAGCATCTACAATACAGAAGCTCAACACAGGATAAGGCAGCAGGAACTCCGAGATACTCTTACAATACGCCATGCTGTCTTCAGGATCCCGAGCCATGTTCAGGACGTACAAACTCCTGGACTTGAAGTCTGACAGCAGCAGGTAGCTGGCACTGGTGTCCAGCATGGCCTTCAAGCCTAGCGTGACTTCCTTAGCGACACTGGGCGTAAACGTGATGGTTTGCAGGCAGGTCCAAGATTTGCATGACCAGATCTTGATTGTAGTGTTATTATCAGCACCGGTTACGGCGAATTTCCAGAATTGGACGCTAGAACAATTGAATATTATAGTTAGAACTAGCTGTTTCCAGCGACTTCACACGCGTGATCGTAGAATTATTTCGAGAGATAAAAATATCTTACGAAATATTCCAAAATAATTATCGGTGTAGCAAGTTTTAACGAAATTTGTTCAGCCGTTCGAGGGTAAAAAAGTAAGTGTCGAAAAACATAAACGTGTTGCAGCGCCGCGTCGCTAAAATTAGCAGTGCTGCCCACCAGAACGCAGAATTTTGTGGTGTGCACCGCGGCGCGAATACCATAGCTTTATGGGCCGAAACACATAATCGCGTTGCGTCCTCGCGCCGCTAATATCGGCAGTGCCGCGACGCGTTTATGTTCCGGCCCTTCCAAACAAATTTTCGGCTTCTTTATTTATTAGTATGATATGTTTGTTACCCGACTGAGCGGCTCAATCTTGTAACCACATCTATCAAACTGTTGGAAAGTGATTCGTTTAGAATTTTTACAAATAATAATTTAATCGGTCTTTACCTATGAAATTTCCCTTTTTTTCAAAACGGGTTACTCTGAAGTGCATCTTTGGACCGACTTGGAATTATAAGTTCAAATAAACTTTATATTAAAGGTATGTTATTCTTTTTTCGAAATTAGTTATTTATTGTTTTCTTTGTGTTTTGTTGTATTGCATTGCATCAGCCTTATAATGTTCCCACTGCTGGGACTCAGACCTCCTCTCTAGCAGAAGGTAAGGGCGTAGTCTACCACGCGGGCCCAGTTGGATTGGTGGATGTCACATGTCTTCGGGACATGCCAGTTTCCTCACGATGCTTTCGAGAGCAGTGGTGATGAATTAAATTGCACAAAGTAATGCTGGCTGGGGCGGCTGAGCGGGCGATCGCAGTGCGGCTGCTGCAATGCACAGAGAATGCTGCTGCCGCTGCAGCCTGCGCTTGCCGCACGCAGCGTCGGCGCGGCCCCGCAAGGTGGACTGTGCACCTGGTGAGGGTCGCACAGGACCGGTGATGATTTGTATTTACGAGGATCGTTTTTTTTATGTCATGCGACGTGATCTATTTATAAAGAAGAGGTCAGTGCACTTGCTATTACCAAAAACAATCTAGTACGATAGAAATCTAATCAATGATTCGCAATAAATAAACCAAAAACTACTTTGTGATTATGTACATATATATATCATATTACTTTGTCCTAAACTAATCAGTGTGCTATCACTAGAGATAATATGAAGCTCCTTATCGATTTTTATTTCTTCGCAACGTTATACCTACGTCGACTTTAACACCTCATAATCGCTCAGTGGTCGATTGCAATTAAGTTGTGTACAGTGAAATATTTAGTGCCAACGTTAAGCATTTCAACAGATCGCAATTAGTAAAAAGTACGATTGGTAAAAACGTCATGGCCCAAAATACTGAAGATGCTTTAACTCCAGCTAAAGGCCCTGTCATCGTCACAGACACGACATCAACTTCATCACACGAACAAGTGAACAGAGAACAGCTGGTGAAATTTTTTTGCATTGGTTTACGACCTCGTAACATTCTTAAACATTTAGAAGATAGAAGCTACTCAGAATTAATAAAGAATATGCCGTCGAAGCGAGAATTCACTGAAGAGCTACTTCCTGAAGTGTATAACAGAGCAAGATTGGAGTTGATGGAAACTTTGAAGTCGGTCCAACATGTAGCCATCTCTATAGAAACGTGGCAGTGGAGGATCGATAAAAAAGAAATGTTAACTGCAACAGCACATTTTGTTCATCAATCAAAATTGATATCGCGAACTTTGTTCACAAAAGAGATACATGGGAGGACAACAGAAGTTATTCACAATGCGATCAAGGACGGATTATTCAAATGGCAGGTCTTGCACAAAGTGACGAGTTTAACTGCTAGTTCAAAAACTATAATGTTTGGCGCTCTAAAAGAATTTGACGAAGACACTTTAAAAATACCTAGAATTGTTTGTTTAACTGATTTCTTAATAAATCTCATTCAGATTATTGCAAATCATTTAAATTTTTATCAATTAGCAGAAAAGTGTCAGTTGGAGATTGAGGAAGATGATTCCTCTTGTGATCTATGGCATAACCTGTATCTTGTGTTAAGGCACATAAGCGATGACAACGCTAGCGCCTTCACTGAAGATGAAAGAAAAGCCTACAGTGAATGTTTTGAAATGTTAACAATAGTTAACGATTTGAACAACAAGTTGTCTAGTCAGCAATATATAACTACGTCTTGGTTTTATCCCCTAATTTTGGGTTTAAACTTAAAAATAAATGCATGGTATCCATCTTCTTCTCTCGCAAAAGAAATTAAAATGAAATTAGGACAGTTTTTTAAAAGACTATATTTTTTTCAAAATAATTTTAATAATACTAATTCGAATATAAATGCACTAAAGGCAACATTTTTGGATCCCCGATTTAAGACGACAATTTTAAAACGTTATAATGGATCAGAAGATTGCATTCTATTAATTCCGTTTTCAACTATCGTTATACGAGAGTTGGAGACAGAATTAGAAGAATGCATTGAAGCATACAACCAACTAAATCCAGTTCCTCCTAGTACAAACATTCAATTCGAAGAAAATGTGAATGTGTTGGACTATTTAAAGAAAGAAAAGAAAGAAAGAAAAAACGTGACCGATTTGACCAATAATCGTGAAAATAAGGCTGATACACTTTCACGTGCAAAGGCTATGATGGCACATTATGTCAATGCACCTGAATTACAATTAGACGAAGACCCTTTTAAATTCTGGGAAAACTTTAGTGTCACGTATAATTGTAGTGAGTTTCGTATGATGGCTCAAAAGTATTTGTGCATCCCCGCAAATGCAAAACCTATAGAAACTGTTTCTGGCGAGTACCCCTGGAATAAATTTGTTCGTAACAAAAAAACTTATAATCAATTCAGAAGTTCATTGGATTATGAAAATATTAATAAAATATTGTTTTTGTATAGTTACTACTCCATAAATTAATTAAGAACGAACTTTTGTTCAATTTTAAACTGTACACATTTTCCCGACGGGCGTCATTTTATTACTATAAATAAACATTTAAATATAATAAATAGTTTATTTTGTTGTTTGTCCTGTGCAAGTCACGATATAAACTTTTTCTTTTTTTGCAAAATACGCATTCGTTGTCTGGCCACGCGCCGGAGTACGAGTGTGGAATTTTTGTACTTACTCAGTATTATAGTTCTTGTGGTTGTCCAAGAAGAATAGACAGCTGAGAGGTTTCCCGCCGTGAGGCTGCCATTTGTGCAAGCAGCGGGGACTGCTGTCTGTGTGCATGTACACCTGCAATACACGAGTGTAATTATTATACCACATAATGTCTAACGAAATATATATTCTCCAAAGAATATTTGGAGGTATGCGGAACAGAGAGTAAGGTCCCACATACATGCGTTTAAAAGGGAGGATCCTCCGACCAGACAGGTGTTATGTCTGGTGGGCAACTGCCCGATAGTTGATTTCGGGCTGTCGTATATGCTCAAATTGCGCCGAGAATTTTAATTGCGAGATGCAGGTTTTGCGTATTTTTCTTGTAGTTCTTATGTGGCACGATAGATGTCACTACAGATACATCTAATACATAAAAAAATAATGTCACAGTGATTGCTATCGAACTTCTCCGAAAATGCTAGACTAAAAAACATGGGTATATATCTAGTAGGTCATGTGCTATTTTTTATCCCTTTGACAATTTCTATGTCAGCACAACGTTTGCCGAGTCAGCTAGTAAGAAAAATTATATTCTATCCATATGTCTTTGTTTACGGAGTTTGTTTACGGAGACGCGGCGCGTTGGGCGTTCGTCATACTTTACAGTAGCGGGCCGCGTCATCGCACGCATGCATTGCATGTACGACGATCGCCCAACGCGCCGTGTCTGCGTAAACAAGCACTAATATTGGTCAACTAATTTGAGAGTGAATTTTAGACCACAGGCAGAAATATAACAATGTCAATAATTTTGACTAGTTTTTTCCAATGTTGGAGGTTTCCACTATAAACCTCTGTCTGCCACGTGTGAGTTTGTTTTATATTAACGCGATCGACACGTTTATGACGTTTGACGCTCCAATTAGCACCCTCCAAGCTATTAACCAATCAGAGAGTCAAAACGCAGTAAACGCTTCGATCGCATTAACGTAAAAACAAGTCGCAATACGCACTCAGACTTTCACAATCCTTTACTTGGTGACACGATAATTTTTGACAAAACTGTTGTCGGTTTTTCTGACTACCCGTAAGGACTGTCAAGGTTCAAAAATTACAGCTGAGGCCATTAGAACTTTTCGAGTAAACTATAAAAAGTAATAAATGAGGCCTAGTACAGGAAGACGCGGGTCTTCGCGAAGCGCGTTGGGCATCGCGTCTCGCGACGTGTCCAGCGTTGTTTCCATTCATGGAGAAGCGGTGCGTGAAGCAGCAGGCGAGGCCCGCGGGGTTGCATGCACAAAGACAAACAAAGTAATGTGTAGTTGCGTTCAAAGAAACACGGGGCTTATAATTATTAATGCTTGGAGCTACTCACCTGGAAGAACATGACGTATCCGTCGGCCGAGGCGGTGGCGAGCGCCGAGCCGTCGGGCGAGAAGGCGGCGTCGCGGATGGCGCCCGCGTGCTCCGCCGCGCACAGCGCGCCCGCGGCGCCCGACCCCGCCACGCTCGGCAGAGCGCACGTGTTCCACATGCGCGCTGTACAAATAAACAATAAGTCTGTCGTACGTCGGATATATTCGACAAACACTCGAAACGTTTATTCCGCCAGGGTCGCATATCCACGACCAAATACTCCATCTCGTCAGCTCTTCTGTCATCTATGGAGTACTGAGTCGCTAATAGATTTTCAACCTTATCACAATAACGGAAGATTAATGTTCGATTGGTAAAATTTACAAACTGTCTGTACAATGTCGATCTTGCCAAGTTTGCGTTGGCACAGCAAAATCAGATGCCTATGTCTGTGTATGTATGTGTAAAGCAGAAAAGAATGCGAAGCCGTGGCTTAACAACGTGCAC
The DNA here is from genome assembly GCA_958295575.1 of Leucania comma. NCBI lineage: Eukaryota > Metazoa > Arthropoda > Insecta > Lepidoptera > Noctuidae > Leucania > Leucania comma. Next base: position 2,356,731 of record OY282468.1, on the reverse strand, counting down.
AAAATGCCAATGATGCATGGGAGTTGTTTTGTATAAAATCAATGTCACCAATACCTTTTACCCTTATTTATTAAACGTTTTATGCACACAAAAGTACAGAGGTGGACTTAATGATTTTGTCGTTTTTAAGGGTACCGTTATCTCAAAAAGAAGAAACGGATCCCTTATAGGAACACTTTGTTGTCCGTCTGTCTGTCTGTCAAGACCGTCGGGAAAACGGAGGTATCGAGTTGAATTTACTTCTTTTTTTTTGAGATTTGTAAAAATCTTTGAGGGCTGATTTCATCATTCAACATAAAAACTTAGTTCAACTAAACTGAGCTCAGCGTAATCTAGTTTAAAGACCCGTGTCGTAAACATGGGCGACAACAAAAGAATTGAAACTGAGTTTAGCGTAAACTAGGTTCAATTCATAGCGTGAAACGCCAAATGAAGCTATAATCTCGATTAGACGCTCTATTTCAAGCCTATTCGTTATTTCTAGACTCTCCTCAATAACGAAAACGAAAAAATTTAGTAATGTTTACGTAAGTATGAGGGGGGTGAGGTAGAACTTTGCAAACTTTTACTGATAAGGGGGAGGGGGGATTAATATTTGCAAAAATCTGCTTACGTAATACTTGAACGGCCCCAATGTTGTGGAATATTATTATTCTCTCTTATTATTATTAGACTCCTTACTTGGCTACTCTCTTACCGATATTATCGTGCGTGGTGAGCAGAAGGCGCGCGACGTCGTCGTCCGTGCTCTCGTCCTCGTCGTCGGGTATGTAGGGGCACCACACGACGCGGTGCGACGAGCTCACGGCGCCCGTGTCTTCGCGAACCTCCGCCAGTAGTGTACATCTGAAGGGACATAGTTATTGAAGAGTTTGACACCACCAGCACGAACGAGTAAAGCTTACTATCCACGGAGACACCTAGATTCATAGAGGCGTATTCGTCATTATACGCCTGCGTGAAGTCTCTGTACTCTGAATTTACGACGATATTGTTTTCGATTTGTCGGATGTTAGTAGTATATTATCTCTGCCTGGTCTCAAAAATGCAAACAAGTAAGGGGGAGGGGGGGGGGTAAGTAAGGGGTAAGTAGGTGTAAGTTCATTTTTGCTTGCACTCGAAACGAAAACTTCAAAGCGATAAAGTTTGGCGCCGGCCGTAGGAATCAGGCGAAATTTATAGATCAAAGTAGGGGAAAAGTAGATAGTATAGCAAAGTAGGGGAAAAAATTGGATTTAGGTGTCTGCAAAGCTATATTGAATAGGTTCTAAATAAACTAGTGCGCATCACCATCAACGACTGCATCACTGCTTACAATCACGGGGGATCACAGTCAAGCACTAATTTATATCAATTAGAAAAAGCTTACCTTAGACCGCTGTCCGTAACTTCGATCTCGTGCACATAAAAGTTGCCCTGCTCGTCAATACAAGCTAGCACTACCTGGCTCTGAATGTAAGCGAACGCCAAGTCTTGCACCTGTGAACGATAGCACAAAATATTAGGTCATGGTTTATGAGACCTACACTCTTACCTTTATTTCAACCTACAACCGCCTGCCTCGGATTGGTCCAATGAGTGTTTTCGCGGCCTATTCGCCAGGATCGAGCGTTTGCGACTGTGTACTCGTTTAGATCGGAAACTGTATCGTGTTAAGAGCTCGTGATAGTACAGGTCTTATTAGCCACGTAGAGTAGCAAATACCTACTACAGCAGGCCTCACACATTGGGGTGCGCCCCGTTTGGACGTAAAAAACCGTTCAAGATACCCCTGCCATTCTAGCCATTTCCCGTTAAAAAATAAATTTATTTGAATTCGTTCTCATTTATAAGGGTTAAGGCCTCTTGGGTCTTGACAGAATTTGCTACAGACCCGATGCTAATTAAATCCGACACTGCAGGCGACACTCTAGGCTCCACGGCTTGAGCATGCCGTCTGCTATTGCGTTTTCGGCCTAAAAGAAGCAATCATGGTAAGGGCAAGGTGGGTTTTAATCAGTAAATGTCTCTCGCTTCCTCTCGTAGCATCCAGAGCTGTGGTGCTATTCTCTGAGAAAACCAGCGCTGCCGCAACGACCAACATCAAAATAGGATACATTGAATTAACAATTCAATGTATAGTTCCATTAGGTTGACAATACAATGTATCCATGAGGCAGCGCTGCGTTTTCTTATAGAATAACACCACTGGAGTCAGATCATTTGCCGCGTAAAAATAGGTGTAGTTATTACCTCGCCCTTCATGCCCTTAATAAGCGCGCGCCTGTCGCTGCCCGGTTCCGGGTTGTACACCACACGCACCATGCCGCTCCACGTGCCAGGGTTGACTGCATTGGGAGCTAGGGGCAAAGCAAAAGTGTCATCAATTAGGGTCCACCACACTAATTAGAATTTATAATTCGAAATAATTCATCACCACAAACAAGTATTATCTATTTTATAATTAGTTTAAGTTACATATTATTTGGGGTTTACATAAATATGTTAAAAGAACCCTACAAAAGTATGTATTGGAATTGGCCGCAAAAAGCCGCGCGACGGCAGCGCGGCTGTATCGCTGCCACACTGCTTTATTATTTCATACAAATAAAAAACGCGCGGCCGCAGCGCGAAGAAGAGGAAACAAGAAAAAAGGCAGTGCTTTTGTGCATCCGAATTCGTCTATAATTTCAGCCCCCCTAGTCAAGTTACAATCGTTTCACTTAGCGTGAACGCTTGCAGTTGGCCACACCCCCAATTCCTTTGTTCTAACTACGTGACTGAGCGTTGAGATGACGTCAGAACAAAGGAATTGGGGGCTTGGCCAACTCCAAGCGTCCACACTACACGAAACGATTGTAACTTGGCTAGGGGGGCTGGTGTCTTTCCAGATACGGTCGATTCGATGCGGTTAGGTGGTGAGCGTAGTTCAAGCGTAAAAGTGTGGAATGTCTTAATTTCAGTTTAGCAGATATTTAGTGTATGACGTCCTGTAAATGTGTATGGTAAGTTCAGATTTGTGCATCCAGCCATTCAGCAGATATTCAACAGAAACTGTTTCCGCCAGGACTACGTATTCTCAGCGTAAGTTTTTTTTTTTCTATGGACATACAAGAAAACAAATACATACAATAATTAGTGTGTAACGAGATGTAAATGTGTATGTATAAATGAAATTTGTGTGTCTTATAATTACGAAGATATCCAAGTTTCCGCTGCGGTGACGTTTGCCAATTTGATGAAAATCATATAAAACGGTTTAGTTGAAAGTTATAATTTTTTATGCACGTTATTTTGGATTTGTGTGTAATGTGTGTAAAAGCAGAATTTGAAAAAAACATACCGTTCAGAAGATATAAAAGTAAACGTAAAAAAAGGTTATTAGGTCAAAGCTCTTAAAATAGGAACTCTAGAGTCTAACTTTTTACATGTATCTATAACTTGTAAGGCTCTACAATGTCCTGCAAAGTTTCATATATGTGCGCTAAGTAATTAATGAGCAATCGCATAATTACTACGACTGGACCACTATATTTTATGACATCCGATTATAGGACTTTTTAATGGAAAAAACAAAATAAAATATATCCCAATCATTAGTGTATTAATGCAACTAATCCTATTTGAATTTTCAGCTCATTACACTAAATAATTAAAGAGATATAATAAAAAGACCAGAACAACTACAAAACATGGATAAACCGACCAAATTTGAATGGGTACGAAAAAGCGGCCGTGCAGTACTTAGACCTAACGTTCTAAAATTTCCAGTGTAATATAGTGTAATAGCTTCGTACAGATGCGTACACAATTCTTGACGAATTTGTGATAAAAAATAGTACCTACAAATTTGTAGTAGTGATTACGTGATTGTTTACTGACGCCGTTGACTTACGAAATTATTACAATTTAATAAATGCATCTGTACCTATTAACAAATGTGCCCCGCTTGGGAAGAGCATCGCCTGTCCTTGTGGGGGCGATCGGCGGCAGCGATCTCTCGCGCCGGGGTTTGGTTCAAGCCATGCTCCGGAGCGAGGAGGAGTGGCAGGCGGTCGCCTCCTTCTGCGAAGCAGTAATGCTAGCAAAAGAGGAGGCTGACCGCATCAGGCAACGGCGTACACGCCGCCGCCGCCGCCGGGATTCCGATCCCGATTTCTGGCCACCGTAGGCGCGGGCTCGCGGACGGCGGGCAATGGGTAGCTCGCTGTCCGTCCGTCCAGTAACATACCGGTCCGAGCTCAAGTCGTTTACGGCGCGCACTGTTCCCGCGCGCCTCAAAGAGTTGTCAGCAAACTGTAGGGGCCCAATAGGGCCGAAGCCTACTGGGGTTAAAGGGTATGTGAAAATGGCACCCGGGGCCCTGGGACCAAGGAAAAGAATGGAACGGGGTAGGTTTTTAGTCAGTAAGAGTCTGACACTACTTCCCGCTCCACCCAAGGGCGGAATTTGTCATTGGATGATTTTGCCTACCATAAAAAAAACCTATTAACAAATGCATTTATTTGGCAGACGTAATATTTACAAAAAAATTATATAGTAGGTAGTAAATATGTATATTTACTAACGCCGCCAGTTTAAAAAATCATAACTCGTAAATAATACAAAATGTGGTTTGTAAAAATGCTAGAAAAGGCAATAAAGTATTTGTATAGCACATTGTGTTTATCTAAGTGCTCGATTACGGAGACGCGGCGCGTTGCGCGGTCCGTCGTACATTGCCATATGTTTGTGTTTGCGCGAGCGATGACGCGGCCCGCTGCTGCAATGTACGATGAAACGCCCAACGCGCCGCACAGCGCGCCGCGTCTCCGTAAACACGGCCTAAAAGTGCGTTAAAAACAAAACCAGCGCGGCGGTTTTAATTTCAATTAAGGCGCTAGTGGTCCTTGAAGGTAGAGTTACCAACTTTTTTTACTAGAAATAAAGTGTATTAAGGTTTAGAAGGAAAATAAACAGTATTTAAAAAAAGAAAGTATTCCATTATTAAACGTTTCAAAAAATATTGATACAATAAATTGTGACCGCACGTACCTATGCACAATTAATGTTCCAAGTTACGTTTACTTTTTGTTTTTTTTTTTTTTCTATGTGGATGATGCGGATCTGGTATATATAATACGTTGAAAATAAAATTATGTATACTTTATTTTTGTTCAACAGTAAAAATTATAACACTATGAAAAACACTACATTATGGAATCATTTACTCGAGTATGAAGCGTTTTAAGGGTTCCGTAACCAAATGGCAAAAAACGGAACCCTTATGGATTCGTCATGTCTTTTTATCTGTCCGTCCAAATATCACAGCCACTTTTTCCAAAACTATAAGAACTATATTGTTGAAACTTGGTAAGTAGATGTATTCTAATATTTTTTTTTTCTAAACTGAATAATTTGCTCGAGCGATTTCCAAAGTGGTAAAATGTACATGTAAATGTAACTTCTAAAATAAGAGAAAGATAAAACTAAAAAAAATATATGATATACATAACCATGCAAACTTCCACCGAAAATTGGGTTGAACGAGATCTAGTAATTAGTTTCTTTTTTTTTAATACATCATAAATCGTCAACAGCAATTTACCTTTCATTCAATCAACTCAAATACAAAAATAGACAAAAACTGGGCAAGTGCGAGTCGGGCTCACACATTTACGTAAGTTTGTTTTGTGCGGAACCCTCAGTGTGCGAGTCCGACACGCACTTGCCCAGTTTTTTATGCTTAATATTTTCTAGACTTCATTGTAGACTTTACTACTTCTTATTTACGTTCTTGGATAAGTAGGTACCCTACAAATAGAACACTCAATATTTTATAATCTACGCGGATCCCGAAATTCTAGCATTCGCTTGGAATTTGACAGACAGAATGGCGGGAATCCTGCGCAAACATGCGGCATGCGGCATTCGCTTCGACTTCATGTTTGAATAGTAGGCAAGTATCTTCTGAGCGCGCGCTTCCAGTTCCGTTTTGTTTAGTAGCAGTCACAAATGTGCAGTCAAGGACAACGTGCGAATGCACTGTTTATTTTTCCATCAACGTAATATTATGTAGGTACTTATTGGATTCGGATATTGACGTAGCTAGTGTAAGTGACTGTGAGCCATACTTATTGATACTTATTGAGCCAGTAGTGATAATGATTGGAAGATAAACAAGGTAAGATCATAAATCACGTACTTACATACTTACTGTTAGTTCCTATTTTATTATTTTTTATTAATGTCGTTTATTTGTTTTAGTTAAATCATTACCTAATAAATACTTTTATTAATAGAAAGTTATTTTATTTCCTGCAAAACAATTGTGTACGCACCTGTACGAAATCATTCAACACAATAACAATATTATACTGGAAATTTTAGAACGTTAGGTCTAAGTACTGCACGGCCGCTTTTTCGTACCCATTCAAACTTGGTCGGTTTATCCATGTTTTGTAGTTGTTCTGGTCTTTTTATTATATCTCTTTAATTATTTAGTGTAATGAGCTGAAAATTCAAATAGGATTAGTTGCATTAATACACTAATGATTGGGATATATTTTATTTTGTTTTTTCCATTAAAAAGTCCTATAATCGGATGTCATAAAATATAGTGGTCCAGTCGTAGTAATTATGCGATTGCTCATTAATTACTTAGCGCACATACATGAAACTTTGCAGGACATTGTAGAGCCTTACAAGTTATAGATACATGTAAAAAGTTAGACTCTAGAGTTCCTATTTTAAGAGCTTTGACCTAATAACCTTATTTTACGTTTACTTTTATATCTTCTGAACGGTATGTTTTTTTCAAATTCTGCTTTTACACACATTACACACAAATCCAAAGTAACGTGCATAAAAAATTATAACTTTCAACTAAACCGTTTTATATGATTTTCATCAAATTGGCAAACGTCACCGCAGCGGAAACTTGGATATCTTAGTAATTATAAGACACACAAATTTTATTTATACATACACATTTACATCTCGTTACACACTAATTATTGTATGTATTTGTTTTCTTGTATGTCCATAGAAAAAAAAAAACTTACGCTGAGAATACGTAGTCCTGGCGGAAACAGTTTTTGTTGAATATCTGCTGAATGGCTGGATGCACAAATCTGAACTTACCATACACATTTACAGGACGTCATACACTAAATATCTGCTAAACTGAAATTAAGACATTCCACACTTTTACGCTTGAACTACGCTCACGGTTAGGTGTGCAGGGTTCTATAGGATTCGTTCGACACGTTCCCTTCAAATAAGTATGCTTTAGCTTTAATAAATAGATGTGAGAGAAATTTTAAAATATCTTCATCAAGAACAAAAGTTTCAAAGCTGATTATTAGGAAAGAGAAATACGACGTAGTTTTTGACGTCAATGTTTATCACGCCCATAAGATTTTGACGAGACAGATATATTTATTTAAAATAGTTTTATCTCATTTGTTTTTCTACCTATTTATATATTTTTTCATTGCTAATATTCTATTCCAGTATTATTTATTGTTATCCTGGTTAGATAACAAATATTTTTTTCATGTATATTCCCTATTGTGAAAATAAAACTTTTAAATTACATTTATCTTCATACTATTACTATTCAATCATAACTTTCTTAAAACATCTATAGTCAACATGTTTTATGAAAGTTATGATAATGATTCAATAAAGCTTTGTGATCACATTCCTTTATGGCACTAATCCATTCAGTTATTGCAAAATTGACTATTTTGGAACATTTATTAAATAGCTCAGGTTACAACATTGCTATCACATCCTGCTTGATTCAGCAGTCATAAATGATTAGACTTTAGAGCTTTGCTGACTACTCACATGTGAATAACTGCTGCTATCATGTACTAAACCCCTAGCTAAAAAATAAAAGGTTCAGCTTATCTATGGTTCAGCTAGTTTGTGGCTGATGATTAAGGGTGTTTTTAATATCGTGCGGATTTTATCATGCATGCGGCATATTTCCGCACACGGGGGCTACCCCCCGCAATGTCATATTTATACAAAAAATTATGGTACGCACGCGCGTATAGCAAGCGGGACGCGGGGCATGATATCGAGCAGCAACCACGCATGCGTGATGAAATCCGCACGATATTAAAAGCACCCTTAGGGCCCTTGTACAGTGTACTATACTATGATTTTTATTAGATGAAGTAAAGTGACAGCTATAACAATGGTTGTTTGACAGTTGGGCATTGTCCACTGCTGTCACTTTACTTCGTCTAATAAAAAATCATAGTATAGCTATTAGCTTCACCCAAGTGAAAGTAGGTTTCTCTATAGAAACTTTGGCCGTTGGCTTCATCTTGTTAGAGAGTGAATTTTCGATTTTTTTTTCTAATAAGGTCCGTCGGTAATGGTTGCATCAATATCAAATGTAAACACGTTTATAAAAATTACACATTTTTATCTTCTTCCATCTCCCAGCCAGAAAGCATGTAAAGCTCTTGATGTTGGTTATCACTTGTAGGTTTTTGACAGGCCTGATAGGCCGTCGCTCCATGGCAAAACACGGGTATTCAACTGCATCAAGCTAGACAGAATGTTGTTTTCTAGTCTAACTTGACAAGCTAGGTGTAGACCAGCTGGATGAGTAATAATATAACTACAAAAAAAAGCAATAAAAATGAAATGTATGATTAATTATTAGATTATCACCCTAGGTTACATTAATCAAGCCCCATATTAACCACTTCTTATGCAGATATGAACTACTTGAAAGTGACTATTTACCACCAGAAAATTTTTGGTACCAGCTAACTTACGTAATAAGGTTTAAGTAAGCTGGTATGAGGTGTACCATATTTGATACACTGGTGCCTGAGGGTTCAAATACAAAAGGAATACATAAATCACCTCTTTGCTTCGACAATGCAATAAGTCCAATAATGTTATTATGGGACATATCACATTGTCGAAGCAGATAAATGAAATGGGCCAGATAGATTCAAGTTCCTACCTTTGATGGAGTATGCCAGGTACTTTCCACTGGTGTGTATAGCCAGCAACTGCCCAGCATAGAACTTAGGCTCCCAGTTATAGTCCACCAGGTTTTTAAGCTTCACCTTGGAGCTGCCGTGGTCATGGTTGCCAGCATTGGTGTTTACCATCACATTGGTGGAGAACACCTCAGCACTGCACACACCATCTCCATCTGAGAATGATCTAGAAAAGAGCAGCTCCATTAACACTTTCAGATCAAGAATATACCATACTTTGTATGTGTGTCAGGAACCTGTATCCTGAACCTCTAATCAGTTTTTGGAGAGGTGCTTAAGGTTGGAATACGCCCACCAAAGGTTTGACTGCCACGTCCTATGCACATTGGTCCGCATAGGACCAAGTGTAGAAACCAGACTCCAATAGATATGTTGTCCCCTCTGCAGTTAATCATTTTGAACTATGTGCATACTCACAAAAATATGATATTCACATTTGCTTAAAAAGAACTGCTACTAAACCAATTTTTTGAAATTCGGATTCACTAAGATATTTCAGCTATACAGTAGCTATTGTTGATTTGTAGTCATGCCCAGTATCAAATTTGTGAGTCTAGATCTCAGGCTTAACATACTTAGATTTTTTAATTATTATAAAACCGGACTCTCAGACCTTTGGCACTGAAAGCGGTAATAACTGACAATATTGGTGCTTCAACATGTTTTCTGGGAGACATTATGCTTGGTTTGAAATGCAAAATTTGTTAGTACATTTTCATTCCAATTATTAAAATTATTAACTACTATGTAAATGTCACTAAGAAGATGTTCAATATTTAGGACTGGTGTAACATAATTATCTTATGACATGATAAGCATCTAATATAAAAAACATTATGAGCATTCCAATATAAATCTTAAGTACCTACAATTTAGCGAAAAAAAAAATCTATGTAATGAAGTTCCTATAAGATAATAATCCTAGTGGATTACTACAGGAACTTTTATACGAATGTAAATTTTGTCTGCGATCAAACAATACCTTCTGATAGGTTATCGTAAAAACTTTTACTGTGATGTTAGCCCATTATGGGATAATTGTCTACGTGATATTCGGGCATGTTAGGCGGATGTTTAGGCAACAGGTTACAGCAATTTAGCTAGAGAAATACAAAAAATATGCAGAGACATCACATAATACTGCATTTACTAGACAAGGCCCATTTAGTAGCTAGTATTTATTTGCGTAAGCAATAAATCAAAAGCAAATTCAATTTATGATGAATGTCACTTACATCGTTTGAGTGGCATCCGATAGCTTTGGAAGCATTGTTGGTGGTGCCATAGTTGAGCTAATCTTCCACTTTCCACATGAATTTCGGAAAGTATAATGCAAATTCACAATAGAATCGTAACTGCAAAAATCATGCAAAATTACAGCAGCAAACCGCTGATGCCGACCGACATGAGAATGCGTTTTGTTTCCACATTTCGCGTACTAAGTCTCCAAGACATTTATAAATAAAAAAATAGTCAATCATTTCTTCATTTATTTTTAAATATTCATCACAATTATTGCAATAAAATAAAATATACAGGCACAAATACCCCGATTACATAATAAATCTTTTTAAAACAAAATAATACTCAATCATAGTAGGAATAACAAAACGAACAATGGGGGAATCGGAATCTGTTTTCAATTACCAAGAAGATAAAAACTATAGATAACTCGAAAAACCACAGAATTAAAATTTTCTGTTTCGAAATAATTATGATTTCATATAATATGTTTATTTTTTGATAAGAGAATATTATTGTTTGTATTACTTAGATGATTATGTAATTAGAAGTGTTGACAGCCCAATTTAATCTAATAGACGTGTTGAGCCATAGATCTATGCAAATGCATAGATCGAGCAAAGAGAACAAGCTGAACAAGTCAACTTTTAGTTTAACTTGACAGGTGACAGGGCAGTGAATTGATTTTTTCGAAAATGGTAAGAATTAATCGTAAATATTAAATAATTTGCTTTGAAATCGTAAAGGAATCATGATAATTATGTTAATAATTGTTTCAGTCGTTAACAGACAAACTTACTATGCTTATGGCCCGACCGGGCGGCGACAATGCCCAGAAAGATGACGTGCCTTGGTGGATGCGCTACGCTGGTCGGGGACTTGGAACAGTTGGCGGCTTCAGTTCGTATTATTTTGCTTTAAATTATATATGATATACAAGTCACTTTGACGTGAGCATTACAAAAACTTTTGTGTGCCAACATTTTAGTGGAGTTGACCAATAGATCAACAGTATTATCTTATCTTGCGAACCCAAATCTACAGTACCACCCTTGATTTTAGACAATGGTCCTGAAATGGCAAAACAGTTATGCGCTCTTACGAATTGCGTCTTAATTTCTTCGGCCAAGGGATAGTTGCCTATGCATATTTATTTAGAAAGTGTTCCTAAAAATAATTGGAGCATTAATTTTACACAAAATTATTTTTTATATTAATTATGCTAACATAGTTGAACTCGAAGCCTAGATTGTCTAATATTGCAATTTTAGATAAACTTCCACAATTATTTTATAAAGAAAACTAACTATTTTTTTATATTATTTTTAAGTTTATTCGAGAAGGATATTATCTAATTAGAAAGAAATACAGAACTACTATACTGCATCACTTACACACAGACATAATATTTATTGATTACAACAATGCAATTGAAAACACCTACTTGGATCAAAGTTTGGCATACCATCTTCTGACTTATCTCGATCAAAAAGACATTAGTCTCATGTGCTGAGACTCAGGCCTGCACAGGTTTATCTTTACATATTATTTAACTAAGGCCACCACAGTGTCTGTTTGTCTATATGAATGCTATAAACTCAAAAAATCCTGAACAGATTTTCATGCAGTTTTTAGCAATAGATAGGGTAATTTGTGAAGAAAGTTTTGTTGTAAATTACATGCTTATTATTGTAGAGAAAAGTCAAGAATTTCGAAGATATCAAACACTTGTGTGAAACTGGGGCAGGTTGTTAGTTACATAATGTAATGCAAATTATTATTTGCAAGTAGATTGTAAATGTTTATTATCATGTTTAACAATAATGACCTGCTAGGTCAGCTGTTTAACTGGTTATAATAACTTTACCAAGAAGGTCTTGAAACCCAGTCTTTCCTTTAAGGTTTAATATAGATAAAAATCCATCTTTTCTGAGGGTTTTTGGTAATATGTTCAGTTGCATGGCATAATATAAATGACTAGCTTCTGCCAGCGGCTTCGCCCGCGCGAATGTCGGTTTACCCCCTTAGGGGTAGAGTTTGGTAAAATCCGTTCTTAGCAGACATCTACATCCTATAAGAAACCTACATAGCAACTTTTAAGTTTGTAGGTGTAACAGTTTCTGAGATTTCGTGATTTTTCAGAGAGTGGTATTTTGCTTTTATATATACACCATTCAATTTTGGTCGTTTTAATGCTGCGGAGGGTCGATTAGATACATGAAACACTATCGATTTGTAAAGAGAAAATTAAAAAATAGAGTACTTTTTTTTTAGACTCGAAGTATTTTACGCTTGTACGAAATTAATTTCTTTACGTATATGTCGACTGAGCGAGGCCAATGAACTGTAGGCAGTTAGAACGCAACGACCGACAACTACCTACAAGGTCATTGACACGTTTACTCGACCTCGACTTTTAGAAAAAAAGTACCTTATTTTTTAAGTTTATCTTTACAAATCAATATTGTTTCATGTACCGAATCCGTCCACGGGATTAAAACGACCAAAATTTATCGGTGTATAGATAGATAATGTGATCACAAATCTACCATGGCAATGCCGCCGGGTAGTTTGAGAGAGCCACTGTGGTCCTGAAACGCAAAGGGCAAGGAAACATGGGGACATTTTGTCTTCAAAAGCCTGAGTGCTCGATTACGGAGACGCGGTGCGTTGCGCGGCGCGTCGGGCGGTCCGCCGTACATTGCCATATGTTTATGTTTGCGCGAGCGATGTCACGGACTCACGGCCCGCTGCTGCAATGTACAACGAAACGCCTAACGCGTCGCGCAACGCGCTGCGTATACGTAAACATGGCCTGAGACTCATTCTGCATCCACTAAGAGCAGAAGTTATTTGATAATGTTCTACCCTCTAAATATAAAAAAACTAATCTGCCATGTCTTCTTTGTTAGGTTATGGCCTTAGATTATGGGCTGATTTCATCATTCAATATAAAAATTTAGTTCTACTAATCTGAGCTCAGCGTAATCTAGTTTAAAGACCCGTGTCGTAAACATGGGCGACAACAAAAGAATTGAAACTGAGTTTAGCGTAAACTAGGTTCAAGTCATCGCGGTGAAACGCAAAATGAAGCTATAATCTCGATTAGGCGCTCAAACTGCGTTTTGTTTGAACGAATCGTGATTAATTTATTGGTGAATTTGGCTCTTAATCAGCAGAAGATAGGTTGTGCTTAAATGGCACGATTTCACATCGGTAGCGACGATCGCGCACATTTGGCGGCTAACGCTATTTCGCTCGCACGACAGCGCTTGCTCTTATCTCTCCTTGTCTATCAGTGACTACAGGTTTGCGACTGTGATGACGCTGATCATTTTTTTTCCCTTGGCAATTTAGCCGGTGTCGACTATTCTGCCAGTGTCATGTGATGCAGTCGCGCCGTATCGTGAGCCGTCGAACTTTGCACTTTGTGGTAGATCTTAGGTGTTAGTTGCTGTAAGGACAACACGATTTTTGGTTAGTTATGACAGCACAAATATACGCTGATCATAGATGTGTGATCATAGTTTCGAGTCCCAAGTTTTCTGATTGCGATGTTAGCGCGTAATGTATCTTTATTATATATCAATGGTTATGGCAATTTTTTTATAGTTGCCCTGTAAATGGTCACATAAGCAGTGAAGGTGGTAGCAGCTTACGTACTGTTCACTATTCATATATAGGATCTTTTCCCTTAGTTTTTACTGTCCCCCTGCTGTGCATAGGCCTTTCCCAAGTCCTCGCCGTCTCAAACCAGTCATCGCAGTACACGTCCAAATCATCCCGCCACCTCTTTCTAGACCGACCTCGATGACGCTTTCTCTGCAGGAACCCACAGCGTTGCGACTCTTACCCATCGGCCTCCGTGTATGCGGCTGACATGACCTGCCCAATCCCACTTGAGTCTGGCAGCCTTTTTGTTCACGTATATTATGCCTGTTTTGGAGTGCAGCGTTGACACGCTCTGGGTCCAAATGACAGAATATGGAATGACTTTCATATTCTGTCATTTGGACCCAGAATGCTATGAATTTATTTAGATTATTATTGTTTATTATTTATTTTACACAAGGCTTACGGACTAAGAAACCAAAGATATAAAGAGTTTAATATTAACAAATAGCTTTAATTATTACATATAATTACAAGCCTCTAAAATAATGTACTGAATAAAAAGAAAGTACATACAAGTTAAATTAGTTTTTTTTTAGTTAGTTAAGCACTAGTTATATTATAAAAAAAAAAATATAAACTAGTGCTTGACTGTGATCGTACCTGATAGTTAAGAGACTATCAGTAAAAACATGTCTGCTTCAAAAGCTGTCTTAAAACATCTTTGTTATATAATAATTATAATAACCCTGAAAATTATTATTTTTCTAAAGCAAACCACATTTTTAGTTTGTTGTTTTTCAATTTTAATTTGATTAAGAATTAGCAAAAATTCAGAAAAATGCCAACAACATTCCTTTACCAATAAAAAGTTTTCCTAACCTTTATTGGAAAGCACTTTTCATAAGAGGAATGTGATAATATTTATGAACCAGAAACAAGCAGGTTTTTTTATTTAGCAAGATATTAGTTAGCGACAAGAATGGTAGAACCAGTTCTCTGAACAGTGTTAAACTGCTGATAATATCAAATGTCAAATATATCAGATAATCAGTATCACACTAAATGTATTTACTTGTAATTGTAATAAAAAAGTTTCTAGATACTAAAACCCTAATTATAAATATCTCCGTAATCGAACACTAACGTGTATGGTTGTCGTAATAATATTTAGCAAAGATGTGCCGTCAAAAATAAAACACGAAGTAGTTTTTTCGGCCTGCTGCCTCCACTATCAAAATAAACATTGTAATCACTAAATGGAATTAGTTACTTCAATTTGTGTAAAAAACAAGATAGCGGCTGATAACATCGAAATTAAGTTTTTGTGTTCATTCATATTAAAATTTAGGGCATTTATTGATGCTCCTTTGAATGTTGGCATTGGTTTTTGCAGCCAGATATGACCATGATGACTGGTTTGTCTATTGATATATTACAATAGGAGAGGTCAGTACTAACTTTTTTATATCCCAATTATAAAGTTATAATAATAATAATTTGGTCTGTGCTTACTTAAACTGGTAACAATGGAGGGAGAAAAACAACCCCGGACATTTGGTCCAAGCCAAGCCACAGATTACTAAATAGTTAGCCAAGCCCCAAGCGAACGCCGGCGTTCGCACACCTGTTGTCTTTCTATTGTGTCTCTAATTACGGTATTCACAAGTCTAAATCATCATCATCTTCCTGCCCTTATCCCGTTTTATTTGGTGTCGGCGCAACACGTTTTTTTCTTCCATTCTCTCCTGTCACTCATCACGCTATCACTAACTCCCTTTTCTTTCATATTACTCCTCACACAATCCATCCACCTCTTCTTCAAAAGTCTAAGTAATACTTAATTATTTGGTAGTTGTTTTTTTTTTTTTTGAGAAATCATTAAATGACTTCTTCTCAAGGGTGGCGCAAGAGGGTGTTAAGGAGTTTCTACTGACGAAAAGCCGCCTAAGTTCATTAGTTGCCCTCTGCGTTCAACGACTACCACGTCTTATAAAAATTCCTGCTGTCATAGAGTCGTACGAATTTTATTCTGAGCAATAAACATTTGGCCGTATACTCTCGATTCATAATTGCGGTCCCTTCAAGTTAGTAACGTAAGTACCTGTATTTCGTAGTGTTCCACGCGCGTCTCAATGAGATGTCAGCATAACCGGAATTTCTGAGAGTTACCGTGACCCTAAAGGGCAACTGAATGACACTGGTAGGTTTGAGTCTGTAAAAGTCTGACACGCCCTCTCACTCCACCCTTTTTTTTCTTTTTTTCTTCTATTATTGATAGCTTCGCGCTTGACCGTTATCTCACCTGACAGAAAGCGACGATGCGGTCGACGATGGAGCGCGCTTACCTAGAAGAAACCTAAACCCTGTGAATCTTGAGATTAAGAATATTCAGTTGATTCCCCTGGGGCATATTTTTAAACATTTTTTTTTTACAAATGATACTTGAGTATGATTTTTTGCCGAATTATAAACACATTCGGCCAAAAATCATGCTGAAGTCATTCCCGTGACTTACAACTAAATATTCTCAATCTCAAGATTCACCCTTGAAAATATCCAATCTTAAAAAAAAAACTACCTCGTATGCTTTATTATAAAGAAAAAGGTATCTAAAAACATATGTTTAAAATAAGATTTTTAAAATACCCTCTTTATTGAGTTACGATTCTTGTTGATTAGTCGTGAAACCTGTTTATAGTTCAAACAAACCGAGCGATGTACAACTGCGTATGTAGGGGGTATAACGTAAAAAACTAAAAATCTTAAAACGTTACATTTTCAGGCACACGCGTTACATTCACAGCTACTAGCTAGCCGCAAACTTTGTTCCAAAAAACCGACTTCTGGTTTTCTCACGTACTCAATAAATATAAAATTAAAAGACGACACCAAAAGTCTTGTACGTTAGAAAAATATTTTGTTGGATACATTACGAGTAGCTCACACTGGATTGTGTTGCAATGTAATCGTCACACGTACACAAAAGACGATAATCCTATTGTTTTTATAAGCCTTTTACAATTTAATTAATATAAATGGGATTGTAGCAAACTAGAAATGATGCGACCTTGGAATTATTTTATTATTGTAAGGCAGATTGGGCATGTATCGTCAACATGTCTCTCTCGACCATTCAGGCATTGTGACCAATTGTCGCGTGTGTAGGAAGGTCGTTAACCAAAATTGTAACGGGTTATTTTTAGAAATTAACATAGATAGCCGGACTATCTAGTAATACGGCTTAGATTCTGTGGAACTTGCTGAATAACTGATTCAGAAACACATCTAAAGATTAATAAAAGCCTGAAGACGCCATTCGTTTGCCTTCGTAGTACTTTTATCTATAAATACTAATATAATAAAGTGGTACAGTTTTTTTTGTTTGTCTTAAAGTAGTAATCTCCGGAACTACCATTCAGATTGGAAAAAATCTTTCTTTATGGGATTTTTTACTCCACCCGAATCCGAAACAAGAGCTTTCCTAACTGGCCATGTCCGGCGAAGACCTGCGTCAGATAGAAGGCAAGGACCCAGCCACCCCTCAAAGAGAAGATTTATCTTCCTGGGGGCTTACTCTCGAGTTTAGTTCCGATCGTTCGACATTGGAATTGCGACGGCTCTTGATTTTCGATTCGATGCTAGCGCCAAATTGGTTTAAAAATGAGTGACCACACGCCAAGCCCAATCCCCATTTTACTTATTTACCCAAAAAGGACACGCAATTTGGCCCTTGCATCGAATTTAAGAGTACCGTCACAATTCCAATGTCGACCGATCGGAATTAAACTCGAGAGGAAGCCCTCTGATTGTAGCGTGCGCAGCGCTAGGTTGTAACAGTCGCTGCCTCTAAACCACCATAAGATCCCGCCGGAGCTCTCTGCCATGCAGCGATTTGTCGTGGCAGCGGAGTTTCCCACGGGCGTTGCACCTCCAAGTCATGCGTGTGCAAGGATTATGTCTCATGCACTGCATTTTAGTTTAATTCGATATTACGTCATACATGTCATCGACATTGTATGTGAATTAAAGTGGATGATAATCAAATAAAACCGTTTTTTTAAATATTCTATATAGGGTGACTGGTAATTAGGGAACGATATTAAACACGTGATTGTAGTCATGACAACAAACAATTTTTACTATGGGACCAAACCTGAAATTGGGAAAAATTCTGCTGGTCAGTACATTTATGTTCGCCTAACTGGTCAAAATGTGCTGAACTTTGAACTATTGGTCACTTCATCAATTTAATGCAGTCTTCATATCTTCACAAAAATTTCCTTTTATTCCAGTTGCCATAGTCCTGGGCCTGATCAACTGCATCAGTATCGTGGTGCTGAACGTGACGTGCCTGATCGCCGGCATCTGGCAGATGCTGGCCGGCTTCATAGTGATAGTGTGCGAAGCTCCTTGTTGCTGCTTCTTCATAGACTATGTCCAGACCCTCAGCGATAAGGTGGAGACCAGGCCCTACTGGAATAAAGCTGCTCTGTATATTGGGTAAGTTGCTAGACGCCAATTTTAAGAAAATATGACAGTATAGTACGCAAGAAATAACTTGAACCACTTGCTATGCTTATGCGCAGCCCCCAACTTCGATTGGGACCCGTAAATCATTTACACGTTCAAGGTCGACCGCCATGATGGTTCAACTTGTGTGACGAGGATTATAACCGAATTCCGGGTCTCAATCAAAGTGGAGGCTGTGCGAAACAACATACCAAATGGTTCAACCTATCTGCCGCGTAGCTGAGTGACTAAAACTGGAGCCCCTTATATGTAGGAAATCATTGAAAAACTTCACCTGCGTACTTATTTTTAGATTTCGAAGGTGGGAGTTCAATGAGTGGTTTTTTATCAGGTTTTGGGCCCCCTCGAGTTTGGGGGCCCCGAGGAACTGCGCCGCCGATCTTTACGGCAGGCTTGGCACTGCTTGTGCAATTTAGCTTCACCTTTGTTTTTGACTGACCGACATTTTGACAATTCAAAAGTGCCTGTAATTGGTCTACTTATTTGAAATTATAAACGATTCTGATTTCTTGAAAATCGGAAATTATCGAAAAGGAATGTACTCCCAGAATAAATAAATAAAAAAAAAAATCCTATATTCTTCTCCAAGGACCGGTTTAGGGTGAACCTTGAGATAAGAATATTCAGTTGATTCCACTGGCGCATTCTTTTTACTTTTTCTTTTTCCTATAGCATAATTTTTGGCCGAAAGTCATGCTAAAGTATAATTTCTATGTTTTTGTTTGTTTGTATTCTAATCTCAAGATTTACCCTTTACATTAAAATTCCATCAAAATTGATTCATCGGTTTATAGCGTACTTAAAAACCTAGATTAAATCAAAACAGCGGAAAATAGGTGACTCGCCTTTAGCGCGTGGACCGCTAAAATTAGGCCCGTCGCCTAATTGCAGCTAGCGCGATTTCGTTCGCACGACAGCGCCGGTTCTTATCTCTGCCCTTGTCTATCAGTGACTGGAGGTTTGAGACTGATGACACTGATCATAGATGTGTAAGTTTCGAGTCCAGGTTTTCTGATTGCGATGTTAGCTCGTAATGTATCTTCCGCTTATAATATATCAATGGTTTATAGTGTAACAAATATATAGGCAAATTTACTCTTTCATTTATAATACATATTAGTATGAATTCCAACAAGGAGCGATTAGTCAGTCAGGATAATGTGTTTAAATTGAAAAAACCACGTTAATTAACTGTATGCCCATTTAGCGCCGCCGTACCTACTCAATTGTGTACCGCAAAACAATAGGCTATTTGATAGAATGAATAATAAATTCATATTTATTGCCATCCGCATAGAAAGCGAAAAACGATTTTTACCAATATATCTAAAAAATAATGGACTATTTAACAAAAAAATAAATATATTTTATTTTTTGGAAAACGGTGGCTATTATCTGAATCTATTTAAACGTCGCAAGTCTGTAATTTGTCTGTCATTGACTGCTATTCTTTTGAGTAACTACATTATGATACAATTTTGTTTATTTACCGGCGTGTGACGTAAGTGAATACAATTTTACGCGTATTGTCTTGTATGGCGTTTTGGCGGCTTTTTATTTGAATAATATAACTTTATATGTTATTTTTTATGACTAGACTCTATAAACAATACCTAATAAGTAAGTAATATGAAATCGATTCCAAAAATCAGTTAAATAGCTTATTGAGGGTAGTCATCATTTTTTAGAAGCGTTGTTTGTTATTTAATTTTAAAATAATAACGATCAAATTGTGGGTAATTTCAAAGTGAACTTTCAGGTTGATTTGGAAAATATTTTAGTTTTGGATAGCCCATTTATTGAGGTAGAATATAGGCATATCATCGGGCAACGACCCACGGGAACGGAGCAGTAACCAAAGATGTGGGATAAACCGCCGAGGACAACTAGTAACGCGTCAAATAAGTTGAACCCGTTTCTATGGTTTCGCGCAGCCCAAGAATTATTATCTATAGAAATAAATCCAAAAGTACTCTGTTTGATTCTTGCTTTTGACGCTTAACTTCTAAATTGATAGTAATAAATAACATTAAAGAACTACACTCCGCCCACGTGTGCCAACCACGCTGATCTGGGCGCGTCAGTCTCCATACATTTTTTTATGGAAACTAGACTAGTAGAGCTACACTTGATCCACGCCACGCGAAGTCGTTCTCCGTACAAATCAGGCGTGTTACACGTGTGCGTCGGTCTAATGTAGTTCTAGCTTAAATAAGAGATACATAATTATACCTAGCCAAGGCAAGATTTCTAATCGCCATGTTAGCATTGATATAGTTACCGGGTACGTTTCGTTATTATCCCCCAAAGATACCTACTCGTATTTCGCAAAAATCTAAAGCTTCTTTCATGCCGCCGCCGGGATTCCGATCCCGATTTCCGGCCACCGTAGGCGTGGGCATGCGGACGGCGAGCAATGGGTAGCTCGCTGTCCGCCCTTCCGGTAAGCGACCGGACCGAGCCCCAGTTGTCGACGGCACGTACTGATCCCGCGCGCCTCAAGGAGCTTTCAGCAAACCTTAGAGGCCCAGTCTAAGCCGCAGGCAGGCAGGGTCGAAGCCTACTGGGCCGCTTTCTGATAAGAAGGCTCAGCCCTGGTATGATAGGCAACGAAGGAACGGGGTAGGTTTTTAGTTAGTAAGAGTCTGAAACTATTTTCCGCTCCGACCAAGAGCGGGATTTGTCATTGGATTATTTTACCTACTTTAAAAAAAAGCGTCTTTCATTCCTAATCACCCAATTATTTGACCTTTATATATGTGTACTTACGAATTAATTCATAAAAGATCATTGTGTTACAAAAATCTAAATCTTCGTTCATTCCCTATCACCCAATTATTTCCCCTGCCTTTATATGTACGAATTTAATTATGAAAGGTAATTATTATTAGAGTATAAGTAATTTATGCGGTCGTTTGGAGAGGAAAAAACGTCATTTTCCTTTGTGATTATACTTTTGGTCGATTATTATACATTACTATCTTCCGCAAGTGGTTTCGCCCGCGAAAGTCGGTTTCTCCTTACAAACTTCTAAACCCCGTTTTGTCCACTTAGGGAGTTAGGAGTTTCGTAAAACTATTTCCAGTAATGAAAGGGCTATGCTCGGAGTTTCCTTGCGTGATCGAATCAGGAACGAAGATATCCGCAGGAGAACCAAGGTTGCCGACATACGACATAGCACCTAGAATCGCCAAAGTTATGTGGCAATGTGCAGGTCACATTGTTCGCAGGCCGTTGGGCCGAAAGGTTCTGGAGTGGCAGCCGCGTACCGGAAGACGCAGCGTTGGAAGGCCTCCTACAAGGTGGAAAAATGACCACGTAAAGGCTGCGGGAATCCGATGGATGCGAGATGCACAGGACCGTTCATTGTGGCGATATTTGAGGGAGGCCTATGTCCAACAGTGGATTTCTTTGTTCTGAAATGAATGAATGAAAGACGGTTCATTATTTGTTTTTCCTTTGCAGAGATGAACTCATCATTCATTATCCAAAAACTAAAAAGAAGATAAACTTGCAACAAAGTTATTGCAAGTTTATGTGGCGTCTTGTTTGATTACACAAAGTTAGGTATTTTAATTTTACATTATGTCTAACAATACAATTAAGGAAAACGGTATTTCTGAATTAATTACACTAATTACATCACACTAATATTATAAAGACGAAGGCGAAAGTTTGTGAGTGTGTTTATTACATCTTCACGCTAGAACGGCTGAAAGGATTTCGATGAAACTTGTATGCGGCAAATAAGATGATCCATTTGATATCGTTCCGCGCCGCCGCCGCCCCCCACTTCGACTGGAACCCGAAAATCGTTTACTACACATTCAAGTTCGACCGTCATGATGGTCCAACTTGTGTGACGAAAATTATAACCGATTGCCGGCTGCGCGTCACTATAGCTAATGATACAACTGAAAATGATACAAATGATACATAGCTCTACGTTTGCCGAGTAAGCTAGTATCGCTATTAGTTCATTTGTCCTGTAATATTTTCCTTGAACGATAATGATGAATAGGAATGTCCAGACTGATATAAAATTGGTGCTCGGACAATGAAACATCATCATAAAACAAATAATTATCTTGACACGTAAATTGTATATGTTGCCGGTACAAATACGGTTTAAAGTAAGGCTTTTGTTTTCATGGTGATAAAAAAAAATAACCCTAACCTAACCTGCAGGGTCGAAGCCTACTGGGGTCATGGGTTAACTTCCGAAAGGAATGCTCGGCCCCGGCACGATAGGCTACGAAGGAACGGGGTAGGTTTTTAGCCAGTAAGAGTCTGACACTACTTCCCGCTCCGCCCAAGGGCGGGATTTGTCATTGGATGATTTTACCTACCATAAAAAAACCTAACCTAACCTAACCTAACCTGTCCGTGTCGGGGTGCCCTAAAATTACATCGCCTCCTTCCCTGCCTTCGTCTTTTACACATTTTTTCTTCGTCTTTTTGCGCATTTGGTATTGTATAGAATACCTCTATTATACGGATTGCCCGTAACATATAAACAAAACATTGTCTTTAATGTGTCCCTTATCGCAACCTGCTGACCTTCGTATGTTATCTTGGCAGCGGGTATTTTTATACATTTAATTTTTTAATTGGACAAAATTGAGGTAAGTAAACTTAGATTGGATTGGAGACTAGAATTAATCGTATTATAAGTTTAGATTAAATCAAAACAGCGGTAGATAGGTGAATCGCCTAAGAGCTAGGACCGCTGAAATTGTGCCAATTGTCACGATTTCACATCGGTCGCGACGATCACACACCTTCAGCGGCTAACGCTATTTCGCTCTCGGTGACTACAGGTAGTGTAGATGTGTGAGTGTCGAGTCCAGGTTTTCTGCTTGCGATGTTAGCGCGTAATGTATCTTCCTTTATAATATATAAATAAGAGATAGATCTGGAGAGAAAGGAAACCTTACAAAATATCTATAAAAACCGGGAAGCAAAAAAAATCCTGTTATATCCAGATGTTTTAATACGTTGCCCTATATCACAGAATAAGTAATATTACAAGGTGCTGTGTGGTACTGGTGACGCTTGAGTATCGACACCCACACTACTATACTCCATCTGTTTAGGTACAATAGGTACTTAATTAAATGTAAACAATCTTCACAAAAGGTATTAAAAAATGTTTACAATTAGTTATTTACCTAAACCGATGTTAGGTAATTAACTAAATTTAAATAATCTTTGAATGTCTTCTATACGATTTTTTTTAAAATTTATCATAGGCTCGCGAAGAAAAGACAAATCAAGATTGTATACGTTTAGTTAAGTACCTAAATCGATGGAGTGTAGTGACGTAGTACGTATCTATATCAGTTCTATAAGTACCTACTTAGTACGTCAAGTCGCCAAAACTGATTCACCGTTTTTATCAGTCACAAAAAAATAACAGGCTGATATAGTTTCTGACGAATTTATTGTATGCATCACATACGTTTATCGGGTTATTTGTTGTTATTATATATTTTTTTCAATATAAAGTTTTATTGTTAACTAGCTGACCTTTCGAGCTTCGTATCGCTAATGAGTGTTGATACCTTTTAGCTAAACTGTCAAAGGATAACGCCATCTACTGGCATTTCCAGAACCAATATAAGTCATTTTAAAATTACATTTTAATTAGAGATGGCGTTGTATTCGGATTTTCCTTGGACTAAATATATTTTAAGACCAAAATATGCCAAAGCGGTCCAGCCGTTTTGGAATTTTAGCTAGACAAACGAACAACTATTCATTTATTTAAATCGAATTAGGTGCTTTTAAATGTGGCTACGCGTGTAGTTTTATGCCTAAATGTACTGAAACTTCGGAAATGAAACCAAAGTACAACTTAAAGAATACGTTAGGTTTCATTCAGTAATAGTCTGACACTCTCTTGCTCCAGCCAGAGTGGGATGGGATGGTTAATGATATTTCACACCAAAAAAAAGCTGTTTCCGAAAAACGCTCATTGGATATTTTTATATCTGATAATAATCTGCTGTCAGCGGCTTCGCCCACGTGGTAATAGAATATCACCCCCCAGGGGATCATACTCCCAGGATAAAAAGTATCTAATTTGCTATTCGAGGACATGGTCTACCCGTGTGCTAAGTTTCATCAGAATCCGTTCAGCCGTTCGAGCGTGAAGAAGTAACAAACACATACACATACAAAACTATGGGCAGTACGCCATAGTTTTGTGTGTAAACGTACACCAAATGTGTAATGACAAATACGCGTCCGTGAACAGAGTAGGCCATAGTTTTCTGTGTAAGCATACACAAAGCGTATAATGGTAAATACGCGACTATGAAGTTACGCGACCGTGAACCGTAGGCCATAGTTTTCTGTGTAAGCGTACACAACGCGTATAATGGCAAATACGCGTCTATGAAGTTCGCGACCGTGAACAGTAGGCCATAGTTTTCTGTGTAAGCGTACACAACGCGTATAATGGCAAATACGCGTCTATGAAGTTCGTGACCGTGAACAGTAAGCCATAGTTTTGTTTATAACTATAAGCGTGAACGAAAAAAAAAAAAAAAAAAAAAAAAAAAGGGTATAAAGACAGATACGCGTCTATGAAGCTACGCGTCCGTAGACAGTAAGGCATAAAGCCACGGTATTTAATTTTGAATCACAGTAATAATGAAGCAATAAAATTTCATCGCATGCTCGGCAAATTGTATGCAACGTCACGGATGGATTGAATGCTCTGCAAGGCATTGTGTAGCCGCTGTTACATAATACAGTAAAGTTATCATTCTGTATGGAAAACATGTGACTCACTGGCTTCACTCTTGTTGATGTTCAGCAAATACATTAACACAAGGGTGTTTTTAATATCATGCGGATTTCATCATTTCAAGAAAATTTGAAATGGCAAAAAACGCGTCCCGCGTGTGTATTGCACGCATTGTAATAAATACTTGTATAAAAAGGACATTTTCGGAAGTTACGCATGCGAGTTAAGTTTTTTTTTTACACACTATCACACAACGTCGTCTAGTCCCAAGCTAAGCAGAGCTTGTGTTACGAGTACTAGACAACTGATAAACATACTTATATATTACTAATCACATACATAATATATTATAGATAAATTACACCCAGACACAGAACAAATGATCTGTGCATTATGATTGTGGAAGATTTGCTTCTTCTACTTCTCTTTCGATGCTAAGTAAAATGAATGCACCCAGATCGGCATAAGTAGCCCACGTGTGCCCAATGTAGTTCTACCTGACCTTTAATGTTTTTTATTTTTTCGTATTTCCAGGCTAGCAGTCCCACCATTCTTCATGTGCTTCCTAAGTCTCAGCACGTGGTTCGGCAGCGGACTCATCTTCGCTACCGGCATCGTCTACTTAGCGATGGCGCTTGGCAAAAAGTCAGTATATTTTCACCTTCATACTGTTCAGTATTTTAAAATAGGTACCTATTTTTGAATTAAGAATCCGAGATTGTTAAATTTTGGAACAAGCAACTCAATATCACGCAAGCTAAATCTCAAATTCCATTGTACTCATATTTTTTAAGAGCCTTTTTATGCTATTTTAAAATGAACAGAAAATGGATAACGCTAAAGTCAATGAGTTGGCGGCGATGGGTTCAATTTACCTTTCTCGAATTATTAATCAAGTACTTAATATAGTTATATTGAATCATGCCATGCGAAAATCAAATGGGGCCATCAGTCATGTATAGCCTTCATTCGTGATGGCATTAAAACATTAGTACGACTGAGCTACTAACATAATAATCTCAAGTAATTTGGTAGGATGGAGGGTGGTTTGAAAAGTTATGGAAAATTGTAATACATATTACCTATCGACTGTTTTCCTTCGTTTTTAATTCAGCTTCTAAACGTGTTAACAGATATTTTATGTGATTAAAAAAAAAATATTATCCACAAATAAATTTTCGTTACTCCAGTATGAGTACGCTTTTACTTTGAAGTTGCACTGATGAGTCACTATTTTCTTAGCGCGAATACACTGTAGTATTTGTAGCCAATCTAAAGTCAACTAAATATACAACATAATATATTAAAGTTGATTTTCCGTTAAGTGAAAAATACTTGCATTTGGAAACAAGGAATTGAAAATGGAATAGATGCATAGATATTCAATGTAAAGGGTGGGCCAGACGGTTGAAAACTAGCGTTCCAACCAAGGCCACCTTGGTTGGAGCTCGGTTTGTGTGTTTGGTTTGTGTTGCGGCTACATGGATGTAATCCACGCGCCAACACGTTCATATTCCAACCAAGGTCACCTTGGTTGAACCGCACGCAAATCAGTCATTGTGGTTGGGAATACGCGCCTCCTAACCAAAAGCGTTGAAGGTCATGTTTTACAACGATTGGAAATACGCGCCTCCCAACCAAGGGCGTTGAAGGTCATGGTTTAAAACCAGCGTCTACACGGATTGAAACTAGCAAATTCACCTTGGGACGTTGGTTTAGATCCATCTGGTCCACCCTTTAAAGTCGAAAGTTTAAATAAGTAAATGGCTGGCTCTATGGCCATTGTTAATTCACCACCAACTGGTATTTTTCTTTATCATTTATATCCTCTACTACCGATTACTTGAAATCAAAGGGAGAGTAACCTTACCAAAACATCTTTGTTCTTACTTATTGATGTAAAATAGATTTCTTAAAGTTACTCCCCCACTCTTGATAAATTAAACAATGTAACTAACTCTTGTTGGGTGTTGGTGTTTTTGTCTAAATCTTGCTTATTGTTGCCAATCTTCAGTATGTCAGCATCTAATGCCTGTCTTACTGGACTGGGTAATGTTACTTTCATATTGGTCTTTTGCATTTTTTTGTTTTCAGTAAAATTGTGAATCTCGACTGAACTTAAGTTCCACAGGATGTCCTTTCGTATTGAATTTCAAGATGCTTCTCTTTTTCTTGTTGTTAAAATTTGTCTAATGAATTTCTACTCTGTTGTATTGATGAAAGAATTTAATTTCAAATACTAAGAGTTCCTTCACTTCTTAAAAAAACCGTTGCCTTACTGTAGGTACTACTTAAAATAGCATTTTGTTAAATGTTTTACCATTTAATATGTACCCATAAATGAATATTTAGATACAAATTAAATCAAAGACGTTATTTAGTCCGCGAAAGTAGCCAACTTCCTGGTGAGTTCCACTTGCACCTGAAAGGGATGAGTGGCTCACTGGCAAATGAGATGTTTCGTTTTGTCTATGGTATGGCAATGCGATCTCTGGTAATGCAAATGTCTACTTACCAGGTGGACCGCTTCATAGAACACCAATCAAGTCAAAGTCAAAATGTTTTTTATTTCATATAGGCCTACATGGGTACTTATAAAACGTCAGAAGCTACTGCACGGTTCCAATTGGTCGTTTCCTATGGAGAAGAACCGGCAATAGTTAATGACTTATATAGTAATGATAGGTCGGATCTTAGACTTGACTCGACTGAAACGCGCTCACCATGCGGTCGGCTATCTTCGGTAGTGGTCGTGTGCGTGAGACATTAAACATCCCGTTTTTCCTGTATATTGAACGCGGCCCTATCTCTACTATGTAACTCTATGAGCATAGACAAGCTTCATGTTGTGTCATTAACTGGGTTGAGGCGTGTAGTGTGTCACTAATCCTATGTGTGATGTGTGTTGCGTGTGGGGCTCAGGGGGTCGCGCGACGACATGGCGGCGATGGCGGCGGGCGGCACTACGCCCCCGGGCGCTCCGCTGTCCGGCTCGCACGACCACAACGTTACGCTCATGGAGGACCCCGACGTGTGGCGCCCCAACTAAACGAGGCACGCAACTATCTAACATGCCAATATTTGAATTCAGAATTCGAAATAATTATCAAATTCTAAACGTTCTATTGGTAAACAAAACATCAAAAAATTATTTGTAAAGAATTTATTGTTAAAAAAACAGTTTTGTGAATAATAAATTCTATGTCGTAAATGATAAAGCTTAAATTCTATTGCAACATTATTTAAATTCTATATTGTTTTTGGTCACTGTAAAGTCAACTTAAAATACATAGTGGTAAAATTGTAAATAGGTTGGTAACAATATTATTGAAATTGTTTCGAATTATTGATTCAAGTATTTGTGTTCCTAGTTAACTACGCTTGCTGTCTGCGCTCGGGATGGCGTAGTTGTGAATGTCATGGGCAATTTTAATAAAACTTCCAGCTTTAACCCTTTGATCAAACATGTATTTACTATTTGTATGGAAGACTTTATTAAAATTAACGATGACTTGTTCTACATAATTGTTGCATGTTCCTGCTTCGAATAATTTCCTCTTTATTTGTTTTTCGTTCTTTTTTTCTGCACAGATTTCTTTTTTCAGCATTCTGGAGCACATTTTTGATTTTATTCTTCGCACTGCATATTGTTCATTGATTTTTTTTATACAGCTATTTTTGTTGACTGATTTTTTCTGCTCGTAATAAATTGATTCATATTTTCTTATCTATCCGTGATCACAGTAAGCTTTGTAATATAAGAACAAAAATAATAAAAATCATCAATCTCCACAGAGGATCAATAGATGATATGAGGACGTCGGCGGCTAATTTAGAGGCGGGTGTGGGTGGTCCAACGAGCGCTCCTCGGGCGAACCTCGTCACGAACGAACAGCCAATCAGCTTCACCGGCGTTCCCGGGCGCTAGCGATCGCGCCAATCAGCGTCTTCGGCGTCCCGCGCCCAACTGACCCGCGCGCCGACTCCGTGAGTCTCCTACACGTTATGCGCTCCTGGTACTTCGTAGCGGACACAGAGGCTTTTCATGAACTCTAATTAAACTATATCTATTGTTTTTAATAAAGGGGCTGTATATTACAATAAAGATAAAATCAAAATACATTTCTTTCTGTCACTGATGATATTAAGTGAAAATTCGCACATAGCTTTCGATGCGAATCAGTGCGGATGAGTAAGCGAACTTCTCGTTCTAGCGAATGGTGCGTATAAGTGACAGAAAGAGATAGCACTAAGCATGATTTTACAGTTTGGATAAAGTATAGTTCACATTATTCGAACAAAATTGCACATAATTTGTAAAAGAGTTTTTCGCGTTCATGAAAAGCTTCCAGTATGTGAAGAATTAGTCGTTTTCTGAATGGTGAGTGTAATGTTATTCATAGTTTGTAACTTAACCAATAGTTTTATCAAATTGTCGTTAACTGGAGGAGCTCTAAAATACCAAATTTTTATATCTATATTTTTGGCACGTATTACAATGACTGCTGTTTCTACTAGGATATAAGTTTACTGTTCGTACCTGGTACTAAGGAGCGCATACGAATCAATACAAAGACTTTAATGGCGTTTCTAATTAATGGTTAAAATTAAACCATTAAGAAACAACTCCATTTGAGACGTTCAGTAATATTCACTGTTAAACTTTTTAATTTAGAGTTGCCAATAAAAAAAAACTGTCCTCCATACAAAATAATAGGATTGCCAACATTTTTTATTTGAGTCTGCTTGTAGATAGTTAATATACTTATTTGATAATATTCAGTATGTATTATAATATTCAATTAATCTGTTATATTTATAGAGGTTTATGAACTAAGCACATTATTCTAGATGTATTGTACCATATCGCTTGGCCCAAAAGAGGAGATTAAACTAAAATAGATATTATGTTGGTTGCAATAGAGGCTGTTTTGCAATAAGTGGTCTGTTTAATAATAACATGTTCATAATAAAGGACCAATGCATTTGCAATCTATTAAAGAGAACCTTTGTAGGAAAATAATTTATTTATGATGATTTTTTTGATGACTAATCAGATAACTGTAAAGTTGCAAAAGAAAGAAAGTTAATAAAAATGTAAAGTTACAGGTGGTTTTGTATCGTCATTAATTATTATGGAATCAATGTTAATCGCTATGTCAATTTTAAAGTCACGGCGTTTATACAGAGTGAATTTTAAATTAATTGGCAATATTTCTGGTCAAAGTACTAACGAATATTGAATACTTTCAGTGTGACCAACTAAAAAAAAAAAAACAGGTTTCAAGATCTCTTTTATTAAATTAGTTTTCATATGTCACAGTGAAAGTTGTTCATATTCATTTGTACGTTCGTTGAAATATAGCCAAATAATTTGAACTTAGCCTGTCTTTAAATAGTATCTAATATAAAAGTTAGCAGACAATCTTATACCTTGAGCTAAGATGTATCCCTACTCGGTAACTCCATATTTATTCGTTGGTTAGCGAGTTGTAATCGTAACGTAGTCGAGGGCTGTTAATAGTGTAATTAATTGTTTAATGTTTAATGTGTTAGGGGAATGGTGCCCAGTGGCTCATGTTCAGCTTCTTTAACGCTATTACATTCTCTGAGGTTAGAAATAAATAAGCTATTAACCTAGAGGTTCATCAGTGATCGGATTTAGAGTATATTTCGTCTTAAATCCCTAAGGGTGTTTTTAATATCGTGCGGGTTTCATCACGCATGCGGAACAGCTGCCCGATGCCCCGCATCCCGCGTGCGTATTCCACGCATTACCATAAATTCTTGCATGAAAAGGACATTTGCGGGGCCTACGTGTGCGGAGCGATCTCGCATGCGTGATGATATCCGCACGATATGACAATCAAATCCCGGGATATAAGAATTTGAACTAAATTATTATATCAAAGCCAGCTGATTTTTACCCTCA
Organism: Leucania comma; assembly: GCA_958295575.1. Lineage (NCBI taxonomy): Eukaryota > Metazoa > Arthropoda > Insecta > Lepidoptera > Noctuidae > Leucania > Leucania comma. The sequence goes on along the minus strand of OY282468.1, from coordinate 2,325,665 downwards.
GAAGATATAGAAAGCGTTAATCATACATATCTTCACAGAAACCAGAGGCCTTATCATAACGTTTTAGGGTTGAGTGACATCTGTCAACACCGAATCGCACTTGCCTATGCTTCTGTAAAAAAAGGAAAGAAGAAAAAGTTGGATAGAAGCATAGAAAAATGCGACTTGGTGCTACCAGATTTAGTTCACCCCTTAAAATCATCATAATTCCAATGTAGTGTAGAAAGAGACGTGAGAAGTGCTACTCATCTTGTATAGCTCCGTCTCTCTCACACCCGAATTATGATGATTGTAAGACGTCATGGTCAGGCATAGATTTACTTGAAAGTCTTCTTCTTTTCATTAGTAAAATGTTATAATATTTATCTTGTAATATATGATTGCTCATATTTTATTTTCGTCCATATTAATCATAGGCAGTTATTTTATTTAAATTAAAATTGGTTGATATACGATTGTGTAGCCATACATATGTCGTTTTTCAAACGAGTTCGATCCAAATTAATGATACTAAGTAGCATAATAGTTAGCGAAAATTTTCTTGACATTGATGTAAAGTGTTTATTATATAGAATAAATTATATGCAGCTACGCCTTCCTCCGTGATAGAGTTACTGATATTTTAGCATATCGTATTTCTTATGACCTTGTGATTTTTTTTCGGGAGCATTTTTTGAAGCTGTGTTTTTTAAAGACATAAAGGATTCTTTTGCTGTGCAATGATGGTTTATTTTATATTAATTTTAAAGTAAATTCGTATATTTGTGCGCTGAGAGCGAGTTTTTTTAATGTTAACACGATCGAAACGTTTGCCGCGTTTGGCTCTCTGATTGGTTAAGAGCTTGGAGCGAGGCAATAGGAGCGCTGAACGTCATAAACGTGTCGATTACGTTAACGTTGAACAAACTCACACTAGGCACTCTAAATGCTGTTGAGTTTGGCCCATGAAGTCATAAACTGTCTTGACAAGGCTTTGGAATCCTAATAACTTAAGCAAGCATTCCGAAATCGTACTGAATTTATGGGTCTTTCCTTCCAATTCTTATTTTATAATGTATAATATATCTTGCAATATTCTCATGTACGTAGTTCCTGCTGTTGGTGGTCTAAAACATTGTTACAACAATGTCAATTTGTTGAGATGTATTATGCCTGATTTACAAGTTGGCCCAGCCTTGGCCAATCGCCATTATGTAGCCTTTGTATAAACGAGGAAACCCCGTTTGCACAATGGCGATTGGTCGAGGCTAGGCTCACATGTAAACCAGACATTATGTTAACGTGTAATGGGTCGCACTTGAAAACTACACGAAGTAATTCCTAGCCAGATAATGTGTGTGGTTGGAGGTCGAAACATTACTTACTAAAAATCTTATCTAATAATACATGTTTTGGGTCAGTATTGAATAGTATATTTATCAACAGTTGAATACTTAGATCTTAAATTGTGCTTAGAAAATGATATAAGTTGAGTTCTAGTTTCAGCCATTATGCTAAGTGCAAGGATTGGCTGAATCAACTCAAATATTAATCTAAACACTTTTGAAAATATTTAACACATAGCCATTAGAAACTTGTTCAGCAACAATATGAATAGATCAAATTATCACTGTTACTGTAATGCAAGATATTTTTGTAAAATAACAATTTAAAGCGCCACATTGACTGCGTAAGTATTATTGTGTATAAGAAAGGCCCTAGTCTTAGGTAATATTTTGCTAGTTTTAACATTTTTGCTCACACACAGCCAATATTGTAGTGAACGATTTTTTTTAATTTGAATTTGTATGCAGTGTTGCCGGTTTGGAAAACAGGAATATATAAAATTAATTTATGAACTTGCAACACTGGTTGGAATGATTGTGTGGCATGTGCTTCCTTATTTACATTGAATTTTTTTAAATTAAATACATCATGATTTTTACATGCATCGATTTATTTATGTATATTAAGCGAATTAATTGTTATAATTAGAATTTACGTTGAGATTGTATATAGAATATGCTATGATTAATTTTTTTAAGTTGATAAACATTATTGCTTAGCCCATAAACACTTGCAACTTGTTTAGTTGAATGTTCAGTTACAAAGTTAATGAGATGGTTAGTTATTTGTTGCTTGTACACTTAGAATTAGTGCAGAGGTAAATTAGAACTGCTTAAGATTGCATTGTGTAGTCAAATGTTTGGACAATCTGTTTGGAAAGTGGTTTCAACGATGGTTTGGTGATGGTTATCCTCCCCCTAAAGTCTGAATCACTATTTTTATTCCCAACAAATATCAATCATTAGATTTATTGCCATTTTTTTTTTTTTATAAATCTTCCAATGACTTCTCTACGCTCTAAGATGGAGCGAGTTAGTTTGTCAGACTTAACCACACCAGTATCCATCAGTTGCCCTTTTTGGTCCAAGATCACGGCTTCCCTTTCAGAAATTCCCCGTGGCTCTAGCGGGTATTGGCCCTACTGGGTTACTCCTCCGGTTTTGCTGACATCTTACAGGCGCGCGTGGAACAAATACTACACGCCGTCGATGACTTGGGCTAGGTTCTTACCGTAGAACGCCGCAAGCTAGGGAAGCCGGGGAGATTTATTGCCTTGCATTGTGTCCAGACAATCCTAAGGGCTTGTTTACGGAGACGCGGCGCGTTGGGCGGTCGTCGTACATTGCCATGTTTGTGTTAGTACGTGCGATGACGCGACCCGCTGCTGCAATGTACGACGAACGCCCAACGCGCCGCGTTTGCGTGTACAAGCACTAATCGTCATTATGGAGTGACAGGCACAGTATTTATCCCTGCACTGAAATCAAGTAATCATAAATAGTATAAATTGTTTTTAACTACAGTAAGAGTATGCATAGTTGTATAGTGTAAGCGGTTGCAGTTGTTTCTCGTCAAGTTAATGTTATATTTAGGAAAGCATATCTGTAATAAATGTGTGTATATTGACTTTGATGTTTTATTTTGTATCTTTAGTAGTGACCCATCCCTACTTCGCTTGGTTTAATTTTTTATTAGTGATAACTGTTTGTAGCGAATATACGCCCATGGTTTTATGAGCACTATAATGTGGGTCCCAATGAATGTCCAACGAAATCGCGATAGACCCAGGCACAGATGGCACGGGGAACTTTATTTCCATTGACAAGACCGGAGCTTAATGACTCAGCATGGAGCTGAAAAGAAATAGAAAAGACTGCTGGCCTCTGTTCTTCACTAGGGCAATCTGACGGATTATTTAAGTACATACTAGCTTCGGCGAGCAGTTTCACAAGCATGGGTTTTTTTTAAGTAGGTAAAATCATCTAATGACATCCCCTGCCCTTGGGTGGAGCGGGAGATAGTGTCAGAGTCTTACTGACTAAAAACCTACCCCGTTCCTTCTTTGCCTTGGTTTCAGGGCCCTGGTATGCATTTTCATACCTCCCCAGAGCCTCAGAACATGCATGGAGTTAGTGGGGGCATCCCATTATAAATTGTAGAAACCGATTGACTCACAAAATATCAACGCATAGCCGAAACTACATGGACTAGGAAAGTATAATTTTGCACAAGGCTTCCCTTTATGATGTAGGCAAGCACTAAAAGGATTTTTGAAATTCAACTTTTAAGGGGGTAAAAAGGGAGAAATTCGTTGTGTGCATGTGGTGTGGGGGCCCATTTTATTCCATGGGCCCAAAATAAAGGTTTTCATTATTCTTATTTCAAAACCATTCCTGTAAAACGATTTAGGGGATGTTAAAAGTTGTATGGGAGAATCTTATTCTTTCGAGTTTAATAAACTTGAAACTTAGCATAAATATTAATCAAAATTATGATTATTTTGCAAAACTATCCGCAAAAGACGAACGAAGTTGTATGGGCTTATATATAAAAATCAAATGCCGTTCGTTAGTCTCGCTAAAACTAAAAAAAACGGCAAATTCATTGAAAGGTGGGAAGTAATTTATCGTGGGCGGAGCTGCGAGCGGCAGCTAGTATATTTTTATAAAGGCGAAAGTTTCTAAGCGAGTCTCGACTCCATAACTACTCAAATATCTGAACGAAGACAAGGATGACATACATAGATAGTTACAATTTATAAATGTGGTGGAAAATACTAATTTTATGCAGGTTAAAACAGTAAGCTATAATTTAATTTAAATTTAACCCAGGAGAAGATCCTACATTGCACTCAACACCATTACATAGTTGGGTGGGTTAGTTAAATAAACAACAAAAAAATATAATATATTTTTTCTTTATTTACATAAAATACACTTAGTATATTATTATAGTTACATACAGAACAGTTTTATAATTATTTAGCATAATATTAAGAGATGACTAACATGCTTTTTTTTCATGTGTTCAAGGAATATTTCCATCGAAAAAAAAAAAAAAACTACAGTCTTCTTGGAAGTTTATCAGTATTTCTTGTATTTTGTTAAAAATTCTGAAAAAAGAAAAAACTGTATATGACACAATAATGTTGACGATTCGGATGATTCCAGATCAGTGGGCTAGGGATGTATCACTGAAGCTAAAAAATATAGCACTCTGAGGCCAGGTTATAGCTTATATGGGATTATTTACTTTAATTATCCATTTCATTTAATTTTCTATAAATGAAATGAGGAGAACATGACAAGGAAGAGGGAACTTTTGTCAGATTGAATCTTCAAATGTCTTCTCCTGATCTGGGTTGAGTGAGGAGTGGTAGATTTTTATTAACTAAAATCCAGCTGTGTTCTTTTAGTAGACTCTTTTAAACATTCATGCAGCCCTAGCGGGTCTCGTCAATTATGATGGCTGCTCAAGCCACTTCAATGGTCCACATAGGACTAAGTGTGGAAACCATTCTCAGACATAAGGTGCAATGTGCAGTTGAGCTATGGCTGGTCTTATCGCATCAGACGTACACCCGCACCTATGGTGGCAGGGAATCGCCTTGCGCCACAATGCCAAGGGCGTCTGGTGAAGATCTTCGTCAGGTGGACAGTGAGGACGCCGTGGCGCCTCCCTTACCAAAGGAAGGTACTATCTAATTTATATTTGTAGGTAGGTACTGTTCACAATAATAACTTACTATGACTTCTGTTTAATAATCGCTCCAGTGATCGTCCCGTGTCGCTGAATCAAGCATTGCTTCTTGTCCGTCTCCAAGCAGACTGTGGGCGGCTTCAGATTAGGCTGTATCTTACACGCTTGTTCCGATATCGCGACAACAATCCCCGCCGAGTCAACGTGCGCTGTTCCCTTTGCAGCCAAACATAGGCCTTGGTGGTCAGCTACCAGACAACCACTCACGTTAGGCGTCGACATTATCTCCTCAACTACACGATCCAATTCCTTTTCCATGATAAATAGAGTTTTACACGCCGATACACACCAAAATTGTATGTTTTTGTTTACGTTTTTACAAATATCGCCGTGTAATCATGCAATTAATTGAACTGTCATGTTTGTCATTTTCAAGCTGTCAATCTGTCAACTTTGGCAAGCTCCGATGTCATTCCAATAATAATAATTATGTAAGCATTTTTAGCATGCAAAATATTTGATCTCTTTTTTTATCATTTATGTAGCATTTAATTATGTATGACAGAGAAAAGAGATAAAATAATGAAAGCAAAAAGAACAGCAGAGTAGAATGTAGGCAAAAACGTTTTGCGCGAACCTAAATAACATAGGATAAGTACCCTTATCCTATGAGAAGGGACGTTAATGAGTTAAAACTTTAAGACATATTCTCTCTAAAACCAGACTAAACTATAGGATTCTTATTTTTTTACGATTACAGGTATATCGCCACATAGGTACCCATGGATAAGTCAGCCAACTGACCTTTTTTTTTTATTTGATACAAAATAGTGCTAGACTGCGATACAACCTGATGGTAAGCAGTGATGCAATCGTTGGTGGTGAGGCGCACTAGTTTATCAAGAACCTATTCACTCTAGCCTTGAAGACACCCATATAAGTCCATAAATAATACCTAGAATAAGTCTGTCTTTCCGTCCTAATATTTCTATAGAATACCTTGTTACGTCATGTCTATCTAATCACAACGGAAACGGATTCCTAACTCCATTAACAAGGTCATAAAGGCTAAGTCTCATTCATCACATTTATAAGCCACAACCTTAAGCGAATCGTTTTATGCAATTGACATTGGCCTACATTTCGGCTAATACCACCAATAATTGTACCCTACCTACCTGTAACCTAATGACTGCGCCCAAAGTTAGAATAAAACTTATCTAATAATTGGGTCATCCATCTCAACATATGGGATCTTAGAAAGTAGTTTGTACCACTTTTCCCATTAAGTAGTTTAGCTCGCTATACTTACATAAATATTATTTACTATACTTATGTGCACGAACTGTAGATATGATTAAATAAAGGAAAATTAAAAGAAGAGCAAAATCACAGTAGTTTACCAGCACTGCTTATTGATAACAGTTCCAGATAAATTTAATCCATGATTACATTACTTTAAAGTTTAAAATTCATCATTGCTAAAACCAGTAGATAAAATTTTCAAGTTCAAGTTGATGTATTTTGGTCTTGAAAAACCAGTATCTTACCATACCTAATGTTTTTAGTAGTATTACTATCGTCGACGGGGCAGCTCGTGTCTGAGTGTTTACCGCAGTTGCCATGTTACAACTAATTGTGTACAGTTTACTTATATTCTTAACTTGTCTAGCAGTATTCGATGTAATAAGACTTTGTGCGTATGATACTGAGGCATCCAAAAGGAGGCTGAGAATGTGGTCTGGTATGTAACTCCCATAAATTGTTTTAGAAGAAGAAGTAACTAAGTGTGTTTATTTACACAACAAAGATTATTTTTTCCTTGACAATAAGATTTCTCGAAGGACTTTCGTTGGTTTAAGCAACCACGAAAAACAGACAATTAGGTTTTTTCCTTTTATTACTGTTAACCTACTATTTACGATCGTAAAACAGATACAGACTTATAAATATTAATTAATGTTATAATTTATTTAAACAAATGTTTATCACGTCATAATACCGCAAAGGTTATTGCAAACGCTTTCGTTTGGCACCTTCTTAGAGTGGATATTGATGCAGAGGATCTTCAATCTGTCTTCAACCCAATGCGCCATGGGGCAAACACTGGAACACACTAAATAATTGGGAGATTTTGTCTGATCTTATAGTGAACTTTCTTATTCGAGTATATGAGTGGTCTGTTGCTGATTAACCTATGAGGTGGTCGTCTGCTTAACCAGACTTACCTATGGTGACCTTATTAAACTAAAGTCCTCAACAAGGACTAAAAAAAACTAGAGGTGTAGGGTGCGGACCTAGGCTTAAGGCGTAGCTGGGGAGGAAGACTAAGTGACAGGCTGAAGCTGAATCGGACATACATCTTATAGTCGATTAAGAGGACGTGGCATTAAGTTGAAGGACACGTCTAAGGATCTAAAATAGACATGGGCTAGAATAAAAACATGTATAGCAACTTTTAATGAAACCACATTAACCAGTTTAGATTCGTTTGTTTTTGCAACCAATTAATTTATTAGTGACGAAAAATTTTAGCATTACATTTATTTTTCATGGAAAATCTTGGCTTTAGTTTGACTGCGGTCCTGTGGTTGCTAGAGTAGGTATCTATGGGGCACCTAGTCTCTTTTACCGTCTGTATATTTAATTTTTTGACGATCTGTTCTTTTACCAAGTCCTTTTGTAAGTATGTACACCAAAAGCTAGCAACATTTTCTCTTTTCGTTTATATTGTATAATTCAGAGAGTAGAATTCCTATATATAGATGTTGTATAATTCAGAGCTCTCCTCACTTGATTAACAAATCGGAGTCCCCCTTCTCCGATTAGTCAATCAAGTTAGAAGAAACTATTATAACATTACGCCAATCACTCAGCTGTAGACTTTATATTCAAAGGTCACCTTCGAGTCGATTTCTTATAAGTTATTGACACTGTTTCATATTTACTGAACACGTTATATTGCTTTCATCACGTAGGGAGAGGGTGTCCTGCAGGGTCGTATTCTGGGATCTTTTTTGTTTTAAAAATAACTAAACAAGTCTCATCATCAACATCATTATAATCATCATCATTATCTTGCTGCCCTTGTCCCGCGTTTATTTGGGGTCGTCGCAACATGATTTTTTCTTCCAATCTGTCCTGTTACCCGTCACGCTACCATAATTCCCTTTGACACAGGTTAATTATTGTTACAGGATCTTTTCTTTGATATCACTCTCCCTCTCGACTAAGCAAGACAAGTCTATTTCTAAAAAATACTTGTTCGTCATATAAATGAAGTTGTTAGTTATGTGAAAGAAAATTGAGAGTTAATCTTTACGATCGCGCGCAGCGATTGAGTTGGTAACTATTGGGACATTGTTATTGTAATTTAATTGTTCTCATGCGATTACATGCTTCTCGTTAAGATGCGAAGAGTTTCTTGACACCATTTTGTATATTACATTATTTTAAAATATCACAGGCGTTTTTTAAATCTTTATTTTTATGACCTGAACGCAGGTTCAGGTCATAAAAATGACTGATTTGCTGATGTAGCTGTCTACATAGACTCTTGGTTAGACTATGCTTATTATTATGCTTGGTACCGGCGATAATTGAAATGCAAATGGGCAACTAAAAAAATTGCCTTATTAAATATAAAATTTGTTAATTTATTATCTAGAAAGAGCCTTGAAAGAGTCAGTCGAATTTCGTTACACTGCACCGGTGTTACCAGTATCACAGTCATTGCGAAAGTATTTTTGGTGCCTGATAGTTATAGTGATGCAATTCAATGTGTGCACGTTCTCAAAACTAAATTGTTGGATATTGCAATATTAATCTCTAGGTCTATTACATTGAAAAACACGCGCGCTTCACGCTTGCTTGGAGCTCAGTTTTAGATTTAGTTACCAAGATCAACTTGAATGTAGCCAGAAAGTCAAAAAGAGCAAAAACTTTTTGCAAAAAATACAACTAATTAAAAAAAAAAAAACTAAATGCCAAATAGGTAGGCTTGTTTTGTGGTTCTGGTTATGTATCTTTTTTTTTTTTTGACATCGACTTCCGAATAAAAAAGTTTTTTATTTTACACTTTTAGTTGCGGCCACAGACCAGATGAATGGTTGTGGCACATACAGCAAAAACTAAATTGTGAGAAAGTTCTCTGGTAAGGTACCTTTTTGTGGTGGGAAATCATTTAATCCCGACTTAGGGTGGAGCGAGAGGATAGGGTGACAGAATTTTACTGATTAAAGTTTACCTATTTTCCTTCAATTGCCACCAGATCGAAAGATTTATCGTGGTAACTCTTTGAAACGTTCCCATAGCTCTAGCAGGCATCAGCCCTACTGGGCCCCTACGGTTCCGCTGATATCTCTTTGAGGCTCGCGTGGCATACTACGCGCCGTCGACTCAGGTTTGGTCCTTACCAGACAGCCGAACGGTGAGCTTCCCATTGGTCGTTGTTCGCAAGCTCTGCGACTCCTGAGTCCTTGCCTCCGGTTTATCTCCAAAGTTTTTAATTTTTTATGAAAAGTCAATTAAATGGGACTACCTGGCAGGCAAACACCAAAAATGAAGAGAATCGTCGAAATTGGTGCACATTTAGCGGAGTGGTCACTGAACAAGATAAAAAAAATCTGACGACTCTCCTCTTTTTTGAAAGACGAAATAAAAAGAGAGCCTGAAGCACCATCAATTTGTACGCACTATTCAGTCAGTGGGACTATTACCCAAAATACTGTCCTTGTAAATGGCAGAAGTGATGCTTGGTCGAAAAATTGGCCACCGCTCTGCTCTGATCACAAGAAGAGAACAGTCGACAAAGGCGATCTCTAGGGAATCATGAGATTTGAATTTGGAACGTCAAAAACCAAAGTAATTGAATTAAAAAGTACTTACGTGGATGAATTTATTAAAAAATCGAACTGGTCATACGACTAAGTGCGAGTCGGACTCGCGCACGAAGGGTTCCGGACAAGGTAAACAACAGAACAACAACAAAATAGGCAAAAAATCACATTTTTGTATGGGAACCTCCCTTATTTGTGAATATTCCAAGTGCCTACCTGTTGCCATTGTTGATATCGAGCAAAAAAGGGCAAAAAATCACGTTTGTTATGGGAGCCCTGAGTTAATGGGAGGTTACGTATGGGAGCCCCCCTTAAATATTAATTTTATTTTGTTTTTAGTACTTGTTGTTATAGCGGCAACAGATCTTCATACGAGTAATTTGTGAAAATTTCAACTGTTTAGCTATCGCGGTTCTTGAGATACAGCCTGGTGACAGTCAGACGGACAGATAGCGAAGTCTTAGTAATAGGGTCCCGTTTTTGCCCTTTGGGTACGTACCCTAAAAATAATAAAATATGGTTAATGACGAGTCTCTTAAAAATAATAATAAAAGAGCGTAATAGAAAATTAAAACTACGTAAAGAATCACAGAACACAGAAAGACACTAGAAGTAGCTTGAGAAAATGTTTGTACCAGAACCGGTGTCGCCAAACTTACACATTTACGATTTACTCTTACTGCAAACCGGAAGATACGATTGGCTAAAACAAAAATTGGGCGTAAACAAATTTCAAAAAAAAATGTTATACGAAATGCAACTTTAATGTCAACGACCTATAAATCAAATTGACAAAAACAAGAAAGAAATACATCTTGGACTACCAAGTACCGCCACTCGTCGCTAGATGGCGTTGTTCAGTATGAACTGTAACATTATAAAAATAAGGGTGGTATTTGAATGGCGTATCACTGACACAAATGCAGGTCGCTACTCAAATAGTGACGTATCCTAATTCGATCGCAATAATATCGATAGTATGAAAACAAACATAAAATATAATGCGAAAAAATATCGTATGCGATAGTATTAAAATAATGAAATTAATATGTAGTAGGGTAATTTCTAAACGTAGTAAAAAGGGTATTTATTTGCATGTAAATCAAATACCTTTTTGTTTGTATTTGTTCATTTTATAGCGAGTAAATGAAAAAAAAAAAATGCTGAAAACCTCGCGATGTTTTATTATTACATTGCTATTTGAGTTTAAGACAATATAAAACAGTGAAAAGATTATTATATTTGATAATAATCTTTTCACTGTTTTATATTGTTTGAATTTAATTAAAATATTAACGGGCACTTTTAAACGATCAAGTTAGTTGCCCGTTCTAAGAAGTTGAACACTTTTAACACTTAGATCCACAACTACCCAACTTGTTCATACAAAAGTAGACTCTAAACATCGGAATTAAGGCCTATAGTGGCGTGGATGTGAGAGGACACCGGTGTCCTCTGAGCTAGGACAGATTAAAATGTACGTTATGTTATTTATGTTGAATACTACGGAAATATAGGTGTAACAATGTAACAAGTATTACAATTTCACAAATAAGAACTTAGTATAAATACGTAGTGAAAAAGGTAATTTATTTTCATTGTATGTTTAATATTGAAGATACAGAAAAAAACTATTTTACACAAAAATACAACTGACTTCAAAAAAACTAAATAATGTAAAATAACTTTGATTGCGGAAGTCGGTGTTTACGGTTTGTTTTCTTCATTTTTTGACATTGACTTCCGAAATTAAAGTTATTATGCATTCGTTACGAAAAGTGTGATCGGACGAAGCCGGCGATGACTAAACATAAGGTATAATTCAAACGCTCTATGTTGTTCCAAGCTCTTTAGCTAGATTTATTTAAAATTGCATCACGAATATCATCCTACAATATTTATTTTATTAACTTTATTAATTTAATAATTATCTGTATTTTAATACTCATACTCTCAAGTATAAATACTTTTATTTTAAAAAGGCAATGCAATACATGTCGATTGATTTTATCGATAAAGTCACGCACTATTTGGATAGCGTCAAAAGTATAGGTAGAGATGCGAATATTCCAGAAAGGCTAATAACCGGGAAAAGAAAATCAACTTTGTTTGCATGAAGTTAAGGACAATTTTTGTTTGTATATCTTATGCAATGTTTGACGAAATTTTATTTTTTCATTTTATTAAAATAAATTCGAAAATAATACTTACCGGTGGTATGATACACCTCCATGAGTTAGATTTTTAATGCGACTATGGTTTTTACAGTCCAGAATGGCACAATAAGGCATTTTAATATTATTTTATGTAAATTGTATGTTGACGTAGTCTAGTTTGCGAATGAGAGCGCTTGAACAGCAAGTGCGTATTGCAGTACTCACTTGCGGCGACAGTGCCACGCCTACTTACTATTTCCAGGTTCTTTCTGTGTTCCGTGTAAAGAATCCTAGAATACGAAATTTATTGAATGTCGAGTTTTAGGAGGTTAGCTTGTAAATATCACTTATTCTCTAAAATAACTACGCCAAAAAAACATAACCCTCCTTCTGGCGAAGTCGGGTAAAAAGAAGTCTAGCAGTTCTAACATAAACAAACTGTAGGTAAGTAGGTACGTAAAAATCTACAATACGTGACAAGCTTGACAACGACAGGTATATAATCAAAGTTGACAACTTATTCTTTCATTTTTATTTTCGTAAACTAGTGTCTTGATTGGCATTTCAATAGATTGCCAATATAGCGAGAGAGCCGTGAAATCTATGTTACGTTACATGGATATGTAAGGATTTAAAAGAGCACGACATATAAGTAGGTGTGCTGATGAAAAATTATCAGTTCCATAAAGTATACACAGCGAATCAAGAAGACAAAGTGGTGGCTAAGATAAAAATAGTACGGTAATTAATAAAAACCAACTCTCTTTCAGGGTTTAGCATAAAGAGGAATGTCTTTGTCACAAGAATACAGTGAATTCTTTTGGCAATTTCAGTGGTCCCAATATAGTCCCTTGTGACCCCCAAACACCATTGTTAGCACTAACGGAAGTGTCTTGGAGATGTCGAGATTACTCAAGACGACAGTTTTACACGAAATCAAGTCTACAGTATACCCCAAACCAGAGATCCATGCGCGAACTAGTTTTTTAAACTAGATTTTTTTGCACATTGTTTTTTTTTTTCACCGATAGACTTTATATTCAAATCCACAGATGGTGCTTACTTAGCATTGAATCAGCCTTATAATGTTCCCACTGCTGGGACCATAGATATCCAGCTGGGACTCAGGTTTTATAAAACCAAGTCCTCAAACGCGTGTATCTGTCTGTTTTCTACTGAAAGGATTGTCAGCCGGTTTCCACCAATAAATAGAGGGATTCATGAAGAATGTTTAACTGTATAGCTTAATCAGCCTGTTAATATTCCCACTGCTGGGACACAGGCCTCTTATCTGAGAGAGGGAATGGGCCGTAATCCGGGTGTCCGGGTTGGTGAATGTCACATGTCTTCGAATTTTTGGTTCTAGGATATGCCGGTTCCCTCACGATGTTTTCCTTCACCGTTTTGAAAGCAGTGGTGATGAAATAAATTACACAAGTAACGTGCCTGGCTGGGTTTGAACCCGCGACGTACACCTCGTTAGGGTGCTTACTTGTTATATGCATAAAATTAATCCTATCAATAATTTTATTTCAGCTCCATACGATATGGTGAAGAACACTCTCAAAGGTATGAAGACTTTGAAGGAGGAGGCTCCTCCAGCTTGCCCTGACCCAAAGCCATACAGCATTTCGGAGACAGTCTGATTTATACACACACAGGACAGGATAATAATTGTTAGAAATAAGTAGATTTAAGTTAGTTTGATATTATATTACCATATGTCAAACCAATCCGTCTAAGCACGTATTTTTACGTGTGTAAATCGTTACCGACCTAGTATATATATACCTATACTATATAAATCTGATCATCAAAATACACATAAATAAATACCGAGGTAGGTGCATACTTTTATATTTTTTAAATATTATTTCCTTCTATTCATCCGATACAATAAATTATTTTAGATCTCATTGTGTTTTTTTTTGTGGTTTCTTTTGTGATAATACGTATATAAAAGAGTAATAAAAATTAGTGTTACAATTATGAAAAATAAGAACCAGTCAACTTATGTAGTCCGTGATAGTTTATTACTTTTTTTTTAACATAGACGATGTTTACAACAATTATAACTAAGATTGACTAATAAATAATTATACGCTTATTAAGATTTAGTCGGTTTTATTAGCATTCTTTTAAGGATAATTATGTTACAGTCTCTTTGTTTCAAGTTTCAACATTTTCAAAATGGTCGGATTGGAGGTCATAGACAATGTTATGATATTTTGCATATTTAACAAAGAGCATTAAAACAGTTGTGCTAACTGAAATTTGACCTACATTGCGACCATTTTGAAAATGTGCATTTATATTATACAACCTTGTTTTTAGTACAGGTATGCGAAACCATGCGAAACCCCAAGACACACTAGTATTTTTATGCAAAGAATCTATGTACATAACTGTGTCATGAAAAATCACAAAGTTATAAGCTTTTTATGTTACCTGGTTGATCACACAAACACATGGTCACCGACACCGGGTCATCCGGGCGACTGAGGGGTGGTTTTGTTCCCACACCCAGCAGCTATAATCTTGTGCCTAATACCTGCTATGCTTTGCCTTGACCTGTGTTGTACTTAGTGTAGGTGGTGTACTGGTGTCCAACTTGTGACCTTAGTTAAATATTTTTGGGAAAAAATATAACATGCTGTAAAAGTGATTGGAATCGATTTAGTTACTGATTCTGAATAGACTATATTCAGATTTCGCATAACTAAAACTAATGTAGAATATAAAGTATTTTTTATAAATCGTGGGTAGGATGAAAGCCGGACGAAAATATGCATCTTTATTATTATTATTAATTTTAGTTTATGTATTGTGTAGGTAATTTAAATGTACTCCTTATAAATGATTTCGACTTTGGGCTTAAGACCAAGTTGTAGAAAAAAGTCAATATTATAAAAGCAAAGTGCAAGTTTTATTGAAAATCTAGGTACCTAGGTACTACATCAGTGCCGGATTAGCCACGTAGCAAGAGTAGCAAATGCTACGGGCCCCGCGCTTCTGAGGGACCTAGTCCGACGTACAAAAACAGGTCATGTTACTTCTTGTATTGTGTCTTCTTTTGAATACCGTAATTAGAGACACAATAGAAAGACAATAGGTGTGCGGACACCGGTGTCCTCCCGGGGCTAGACAGTTTAATCAATTTCGGAATATTCTTTAAATAAAACACAGTCATTGTGCATATATCTAAACAGTGGAATTCCCTGCCGGAGTCTCTGTTTTCAGATGGCTAAAACCCGGGAATCTTTAAGTCAAGAGTGAGGTTACTTCTAGGTCAGCGCGCTTCATCGTCGACCACATCGTCGCTTTCCATTTGGTGAGACAGCGGTCAAGCACGAACCTATAAAAAAAAATTAAGCAAATACAATGGGGCTACCGTTACCTAAGGTTCCTGCGGCTTGTGAGAAAAATAAGTGGTGCGCTGGCTTAATCCGGCACTGTACTACATAGTCCGTAATAATAGCATATATCAACTGTAAAATTGTCAATCGTCATCGTCTTTCTAGGGATATTTTATTTTTCGGTTTAGTATCAAATTATAGGCTGATTTACATCGATGCAGTAACTTGCGCCAGCAACACTGGATTTTTGCAATTACACAGACTGGATGAGTGCTGGAATTTGTTTTATATCTATTTTATTCTTAAAGCTGCTTTTGTAATATTTTCGTTTCTTCTTCATCAATTTTTCTGTGATCATATCTGTCAGCTTATATAATAATGACTCGCAAAGATTTTTAGAAAACGTTATCAATATTTTTTTTGTCTAATATTTTTCTAAGGAGTCATTTCTGCTTTGTTATCAGCAAGTAGAAATGTCTACTGGACGCGTGTAGACGACGCGATCTAGTGCCAGTGCCGGTGCAGAGAGGGATCCATTGATCCTGGCGCCAGCTACTGTATCAATTTAAATCTGCTTTATTTCATAACTTCAACAGTACGTACTGGACAATTAGACATATAAAGTTACAGTACAAAATAGATGTAATGTGAATGATGATGGTGGTGACATATGGCTCCGAAACGTGGTAGCACACAATGGCTCATCAGGGTAATGGAAAGAGCTATGCTCGGATTTTCAAATCAGGAATGATATCCACAGGAGCAGCGACTAATAGGTTTCCGACGTATACGTAGTCTGAAGAATCGCCAAACTTATGTGGCAGTGAGCAGTGGTGCTATTCTCTAAGAAAACGCAGCGCTGCCTCAACGACGAACACCCAAATAGGATACATTGGATTTTCAACCTAATGTGCCTAAACATTGGATTGTTAATTCAATGTATCCTATTTGGATGTTCGTCGTTGCGGCAGCGTTGCGTTTTGTTAGAGAATAGCACCACAGGGCACGTTGCTCACAAAATCTGACCTGCCAACAATGTGCCTGCTATGACCAAAAGGTCCTGTTGTGCTATTCAGCTAAGAAAACGCAGCGCTGCCTCAACGACGAACACCCAAATAGGATACTTTGGATTTTCAACCTAATGTACCTAAACATTGGATTGTTAATTCAATGTATCCTATTTGGATGTTCGTCGTTGCGGCAGCGCTGCGTTTTGTTAGAGAATATCACCACATTGCTCACAAAATCTGTCCTGCCAGCAATGTGCCTGCAATGGCCGAAAGGTCCTGGCACAGATATTACTGTTTTTAATATTTCTGTGGGTCCTGGAGTGGCAACCGCGTAGATACTGGAAGATGCAACATTGGTAGGCCTCCCACATGATGGACCGATGACCTGCTGAGGGGCGTGGGAATTCGATGGATGCGAAAAGCACAGGACTACTTGGGGGAAGCCTATGTCCAACAGTTGATGCCTTTCAGCTGAAATGATGATGATGATGACAAAATAGATGCGCCGATTTGTTTTTGGCTCATTTCTCTTCAGTATTCTACATTCAAATTAAAGAATAACAGAGGCAGTAAAATTAACTTTATCACAACAATTACTAAATTGATTTTAGTCAAAATATTGGTTTGGTCACCAGTTTGGATAATTAGATTTATCGGTGCTATTGTGGTTTTTATTATGAAATGGTACACCAACATTTAACCAGTGAAAAAATACGTTGAGAGCAATGACCATGCTGGATGCGGGCGTAATACAGTGCAATGTTGCTAATGCTACTGACAGCTGTCACTTATAATAAGGTTGTGGTCTCGCTACTGGAACACTGGTAAGATTAAAATTACTAATGCAAAATAAGACAGACTTTAAAAAAAAAAAAAAAAACTTTGAGTAGACAATCTACTGCTACAGTTTCTCCGTTTATACAATGGCTACACAATAGCGATTGGCCGAGGCTGGGCCCATATGAAAATGTAGTCTATGGTCATTACCATGAAATTGCCGTTTTTTAAAACGAGTGTCTTTGAAGTATTACATCTTTGCATTGAATTGCAATTATAAGTTCAAAAGGTACGTTATTCTTTTTTCGAAATTATGTATTTATTGGTTCATTGTGTTTTGTATTTTCTTAAATGCAGTACTTACCATGAAAGCTAATAAAAAAAGTTTTTTTCATATCAACAGTTCCAACGTAGAAACTTTGCATTTTAAAGGGCAAGCAATATCAATGACGCATACATACGACTTTCTAAGCATAATCATAATCAGCCTATAATGTTCCCATTGCTGGGACTCAGGCCTAAGAGAGGGAATGGGACGTAATCTACCGCGGTGTGCCGAGTTCGCACAGGTGGATAAATAAATGAAGGTTATTGTTTTTCATTCCTTGCCTACGTACCATGACCTGGGGGGCTTACTCTCGACTTTAATTCCGATCGGTCGACATTGGAATTGTGACGTTAGGTACTCTTGAATTCGATGCTAGCGCCAAATTAGTTTAAAATTGCGTGACCACACGCCAGGCCCAATCCAATACCAATGTCGACCGATCGGAATTAAATTCGAGAGTAAGCCCCCTGAACCAGAGCCGGACGCTCAGATTATACTCAGGTTGCTACAGTCGAATGCCCCCACGAGGAAACTGCAGGGCTCCGCCTAAGCGGTGCAAAGTGCCTAAGATATAAGTTTCTGTAAAATGTTTACTATTTTTAACCGACTTTGAAAAGGAGAAGGTTCTATGTTCGGCTGTATGTAATTTTTTTTATGTATGTTCACCGATGTCTCGGTCAATTGTGGACCGTTCGGAAGTCGGTTTTAAATAACGAAGAGATCAAACTATTATAGAAACACCGACTTCCGAAATTAAAGTTATTTTGCACTTCTTTGTGTTTTTTTTTTACATGAAGTCGGTTGTACTTTTTTTGTAAAAAGTTAGTTGGTGTGTATAATAAAGTTTGTTCTATTCTACTCCCGGAGTATGTTCATCTCGGACAACATTTGACTTTCACACGGGTTTTTTTTTTAATTTTTTTTTTATGGTAGGTAAAATCATCCAATGACAAGTCCCGCCCTTGGGTGGAGCGGGAAGTAGTGTCAGACTCTTACTGACTAAAAACCTACCCCGTTCCTTCGTTGCCTATCATGCCGGGGCTGAGCCTTCCTCTCAGAAAACGGCCCTTAACCCCAGCAGGCTTCGACCCTGCCTGCCTGCAGCTAGCAGGCTGGGCCTCTACGGTTTGCTGACAGCTCCTTGAAGCGCGCCGCCGATTGCCCCCACGAAGACACGGCGATGCTCCGCCCAGGCGGGGCACACCTCTACAGTATGCTCCACCGTGTCCTCCGGGTGTTGCGCACAATGGCGACACCCGGGCGAATCCTCCGCACGAATCCGGAACAGGAACTTGGCAAACTTTCCGTGTTCCGTTAGGACCTGCGTCGTGCGGAAGTTAAGAGTGTCGTGAGGTCTTTCCAGCGACTTTCACACGGGTAAAGCCGGTGGAAGAAGCTACTGCTATTAAACTTTTGAATTCCGTAATTAGAGACGCAATAAAAAGACAATAGGTGGCGGACACCGGTGTCCTCTTGGGGCTTCACAGTTTAAATGATTACGTGACTGAAATTTCGAGAACAATTTCACAGCTTGTTCTATAAAAATATTTCCTAATTAACGTTGATAAAAATAAACACGGTGCTATTCTTAGCAAACGCTGGCAATTAACTCTGAATATTAATACACAGATTTACGTAATACTAGCTGCTACCAACGGCTTCGCCCGCGTGATAATCGTTTTATTCATACCAACTTTTAGATTCTTTGGGTTCAACTTTAGATGACTTTTTTTAAACTTAAACCCATCTATCTGGCGGCGAAGGCGTACCATTTAAAGAATTATTATTATTCAACTCTTTTTTTTCACAAATATCACAAATAAATTAGTTAGTTAAAAAAACTTTTTTCCCGCGCTTAACCTTTGCAGGTTGAAGGAGAAGCAAAGTTATCAAATCACTAAATACAAAAAATAGAGATTAAATAATTTTTGAATTTTGAACGTGAATAATTGTTAATTTGTTGATTTTCAAATTATTGTGTTATTAACCATATTTCTTCTATGATTATCTCTTCATAAACACAATTAAAATTTTCATTACAGTTATTATATAAAAACCTTTACCTTTTATTATATAAATTAAAAAAAAAATAACAGGAGATTGAGATAAATGGCATTTCTAACCTAATGGTAGTGCGATAAGAGCCAGTTTTCAAGCAAGTGTATTTGAAAATATTTTATTTTAACCTAACCTAAGTATTTTACCTACTCACTGTCATACATTTTTTAATGGGGCTCGGTATATCATTTGAAAGATCTTAGTAAATAGGAGATTGTTTTACTAAAAACGTTTCAAAATCCCGACTTGGCATAGAAAAAATCTGGCAACGCTGCACTGTGGTGCTATTCTCTAAGAAAACGCAGCGCTGTTCGACGATGCCGCAACGTAGAACACCCAAATAGGATACAGTGGATTGTCAACCTAAACAACCTATACATTGGATTGTTAATTCAATGTATCTTATTTGTATGTTCGACGTTGCGGCAACGTCGAACAGCGCTGCGTTTTCTTAGAGAATAGCACCACTGAACCCACTGAACCATCTTTTTAATATCAAACATATCCTGTGTGTATGAGCCAATGTAATAAATATTCGTCTTGGTTCATTGCTTAATATTATCATTGCATCCAATGTTACGGCGAGATATGTGTCTTTGGAGGTATGCGGAACAGAGAGTAAAGTCCCACATACCTCCGTTGGAAAGGGAGGATCCTCCGACCAGATAGGTAATGTCTGGTGGGCTACTGCCCGATAGATTATTTCGGGCTGTTCTATATGTTCAAATCGCGCGGAGAATTTTACTTGCGCGATGCAGAATTAGTTCATTTGTGACGACATAGATGTCGCTACACGCGTTTTTAGGTACCTGTGTTATTCAGGAGACGACAAAAGCTTTCTGTACTACTTCTCAATAATAAAACTAGCTTCTGCCAGCGGCTTGGCCCGCACGAAATCGGTTTCTCCGTACAAATTTCCAAACCCCGTTTTACCCTCATGAAGGTCTATAACCATACATCCGTGCCGGGTCAGTGACCGGGCAGCAACGTGCCCGCGACGACACCGAGCTTCCGTGCCCCGCCAATGGTTTTCTGTTCACACGTCATTAGTTTGACGGCTCGGCATCGGATGTATGTGATCGAGTTCATAGAAAATATATGTACCGATATTTTTTTTATACTCCTTTCGACACGACTGCCCCGTCACTGACCCGGCACGGATGTGTGGAGATAAACTCCGCCCTTAGCGGATGTCTATACCCTATAAGGCTAACCTACCTGCGAAATTCGAAATATGTCGTAGTTTGTCAAGATAAATATGAACTGGATGCAGTTGTTCAGAAACCAGTCCATTTTATCCAGCAACACCAAATTTATTTATTTATTTTTATTTAAATGAAAAAATGGTGGCAGGTGCAATAAAAGAGAGGAGAAATTAAAAATTGAATTCATTCACACATTCGCGTGCATAGGGCAATGAACACTATAACGTATTTACTTGATTTATTAGTATTTTTACATGAGGCCCCAAAAACTAAGTGGAGCGCCACATTACCACCTTTTCCTCTAATTGCATCACTGCTTACCATCAGGCGGGATTGCAGTCAAGCACTAGTTTATAAAAATAAAAAAAAATATAAGTATATACTGGGTTACCTTACCCTACGATTTTTTTTTTAATATAAGATATAGCATAATTATGTTACTCAGTGACAAAGTATGGTGAAAGATTTTTTTAAATCGGTCTATAGTTTTTGTGTTTATTCATTACAAACAAAAATACAAATCTTTTCTCTTTGTAATATTAGTATATACAGTATAGAAAAAAATAATAAATTGTAGATATTTTATTTTACATACCTTCTTAGATAGATATGCTTATGTATCAAAGCAATTTAGAATTAACAATAACATTGGTTAGCAAAAAACATAGAAACATAAAATTAAACCATAATTTTATGCACGATATCTTTATAGGCATAATATAAATGGATATGTGGATAATGTATTATAGTGTATGGAAAACTGTGTATGTCTATGAAAAACTGGTCATGAGAGCACGTGGTCTTATGGCCGGTTTTTGAGGAGTTGCTAAAGGTTGTTAAAAATAGTTTTTTTCAATACATTTGCTCGAAAACTGACTCTTAATGCACTATGATTAAGTTATTTATGCCATGTATATCAACCTCATGTTTTTTTTTAATTTATCATAAGGGCTTTTGTCTTTCCCATTTCGTCACCGTCAACGGTATTTTTTTTTAACAGCAAAGAGGCGCAGATTTTTAAGGTTTTAATATACTTATAATTAAAACTTAAATTGTGTCTATGAACAGAATATCATAAAGAAATATCATTTGTTATTTACATTTACACAATTATTTGTTATTATCAACAAATTAACAGTTATTTGCGTTCTAAATGAAAAAATAGTTGAATTTCTATTTTTAAAATTTAAGTAGGATGTCTAATGGTTTGATACCTTTTGCAAAGGTTGAGCGCGGGAAAAAAGGCTATTAATTATAATTTTGAAAAAAAAAATTGAATTTAAGATTTTTCTTTTAAGTGATTAATAAAAAGAATTCTGTAGATGTGATTAAAGTAAAAAATACTTGCGATAGCCTGCTGCCATCGAAATTAAAACTGAAATGTATGGCAACTTTGGAAAATTTTCTTCAGTACAAAATTAACAAAAATGCGTCGTAACTTTCAGAGAAAGTATTTATTCGTAATTGTATTCAAAGATGTCGTTTGATACACGTGTAAATTTGTCACTGCAGCCTGTGGCTCCATAACACACTCGCCTACGGCGCGTGCGAATTCCACCTCGGTCGCAATGACAAACTTTTTTCACTTGTATCAAAATATACTATATTTTATTACCCGACTTCGGCAAAGCCAAAGAAGGGGTTATTAACATATGAATTAAGCATAGCATAATCAGTCTTGTAATGTTCCCTCAGGCCACCTCAAGTCCTCACTAGAAGAGGGACCACCACGCGGGCCCTGTGCGGGTAGGTGGATGTTTCGTGTCTTCAAATTTTTGGTTCTAGGACAAGTAGGACATGCCTAACGATGTTTTCCTTTGTGATTCAAGCATTTTTTAAAGACCGACGTATAACACTAGGGTTGCCTGAGTTCTATGGCGTCTAGTTATGATAATACTATACCATGATTTTTAATTAGATGAACCAAAGTGACAGCAGTGGACAATGCCCAACTGTCAAACAACCATTATTATAGCTGTCACTTTACTTCATATAATAAAAAATCATAGTATAGCCGCTAAATCGATTTTTTTTCTATTAGGCTTTTTGGTTGATTTTTTCATTATAATTAATAGCTCTTGTCTGCAACTTCGTTGGCGTGGAAATTCGCGTGGAAATATTTATAAAGTGCAAGTACATTATGGAACCGGCGACGCGTTAGGCCCAGAAAATGGCGTGACGATTTGGACTCCTACCTTAAGGATTGGCCAGAAGTGGCTAAGGACAGGAAACAGTGGAATAACGGAAAGGAGGCCTATGCTTTGCAGTGGGACACAATAGGCTCATAATAATAATAATAAGTACAATAGGAGGCTGTTTAAGTTGCATCACACTATTACTATTTGCTCTACCGGATCAGTCAAAACTGTCCAGTGGCACTGATTATATTGGGAAGAATTATTGCGAAGAACTTAACTCAGAGTCATCAAACCCGGAATTAAATTTATAGCAATATTCTACAAAACATGTTATGTAAAAATCAGTCAAAATTTAAGTAACACTTATTTTTAGTTCCCTACTACTATTTCTAGCCACAGATCTAATAATAGACCATTCTAATTTCGGAAGTCGGTGTTAAATAAGGAAGAGACCAAACTATTATAGACACACCGACTTCCGAAATTAAAGTTATTTTTCACTTTTTTTGTTTTTTTTTTTTCTACTTTGAAATCGGTTGTATTTTTTATGTAAAAAGATTTTTTTATTGCTGTATTATAGAACATACTAGAACAAGAGAAACGAAAACAATTATTAGACTATTAGAACATCATGACATATACCTAGTCATTATTCATTCACTATTGAACTCTTTTAAAGGTTGTGGTTGTCATAAATTACGAATTTTGGCACATGTTTGGGCCACTGTGGCCCGGGGGCCCTATATCATTGAAACGGTTGACACTGCGCGGTATCTACGCCCCGGATTCCTACGTAAACTAAAAGGGTTCTAAGTTTCTTGCATAAAATGTGTAACTGTGCAATTCATAGACCGCCTGCTATACTATTCTCAATCATATTTCGATAAGGTTGCATGCACTTTAATTGCAGGCGTTTTGATTTTAAGAATTATAATCACATAATCTAAAATGTAGATTTGCTATAAGATATTGTTAGAAGATAAGGTAGATAACTCGATTAGTAAACTCTTATCTCAAAATAAAAAGTAAAATTCTCTAATTGTCACGCCTTTCTCAGCTTATCTTCCGGTTACTAGCCATCACAGCCATAGTAAATTGATGATAAGCAGTGACATAAGAGAGGTTTATAGGTCAATCGTTGTAACGTAACTTGAACGTGGGCAACACTCGCTCGCTCCGTCAGTGTGGTTTGTACCGTCATGTTGGCGCGTCGTGCGCTTTCCCATCAAAAATAAGCATTCCAAATTCGAAAAAATCGCGCGAATATTTCGACGTCTACCATAATTCAACCGCGTCAGTGCATTTATAATAGAAACGATGTTTTTATTACTAGTTTTAGCGTTAGTTGGGTCTATTGCCCTCTGTTTTATGCTAATAGATTCCCTATGGAGTGTATTGGAGCTTATAATTTCGTATTTGATGCCTTACTTCCTGCCTTCTGAGGTGCAGGATCTGTCCAAGAGGTTCGGACCTTGGGCCGGTGAGTAAATTGTTGATTTTTTAAATTTTCTTGCATGTTTTGATGTTGTTTACATTGAAATAATTCGGCTCGGGTAAGGTTCGCGCCTGCGCCCTACGTCCTTCGGATCTAAAAAGCAGGTTTTGTTCTGATATGCGATATAGAAAGACAAATTCTTCATGACCTTGATCGATTATTCTATTTTTATTTATGGATAGATAGGTCGAGCCTATTGGTTAGTCGCGCGAGTGATAACAATGGTTATCAATGAACTCATTGATTACCCAATTATTTTTCAAAGACAGAGAAATATAGCCGGTGTTTTTTGTATTTTTTTCTAAATTTTTAATTATTTTGTGCTTTTTTTTTCGGGAAGTCGAAAAAATAACGCTTGTCCTATGGGAGCCTCATTTAAATGTTTATTTTATTATGTTTTTAGTATTTTGTTGTTATAGCGGCAACAGAAATACATCATCTGTGAAATTAATGATTTAATTTAGGTTTTAAATTAATTAACTTTTAGATAGTAAATGAGTGATAGCTGGACAGTGAAAAAAAATCGTAACCGTCTAGTTATCAAGGTTCATGAGATACAGCCTGATGACTGATAGATGGACAGCGGAGTGTTACAACAGGTTCCCTTTTGGCATGGAGCCCTAAAAATACAATCGTATTGAGAATTTTTTATTTTTTATTCTTAATTATACAGTTATGACATTGTTTATTTTTACAATTTAACATTAACAATTACTTTTATATTTTATTTTTATTTTATTTTAAAATTTGCAATATTAACTCTGTAAAATTACATTTTTGTATATTTTATTATTGTGAATTTGGGGACAATGCGGATTTTTTTTTTCGTTTTCTCTAATTTTAATTAATGTCTGACAGTTATGAGTACCTACTTTTTGCGGCCTACCCAAATGTTCTTTCTTTGGTATTGTGCGTTAAGTCGTTGAGCTCCTTAGTAGTCCTGTACCACTACCATGAGTTTTAAGCAATAGTATTCGTCGTTACTCGATATCGACGCTGTAAATATTTTGTATGGCAAATTTTGGTTCTGCAAGTGACCGCTAGAGGCGCTGCACTGACTGGACAGGTCCACTCAGAACTGTGTGGTTCTTTCTTCAAAAATCCATCCCAGACACAAATCTGCATGGTTCTCATATGTTTTGACCATTACATGTTTGCTGTATGGACTTTAAAAGAGTCTTTGACCCCTGAGTTTGTTTCGGTGTTTCTTCTCAGGGTAGTCAGCTAGGAAACACCGGCCTCATCTAGTTAAAATTGACGAAAAAAATAATTGACGTGTAAAAGTGTTTTTGAGAACCTATTTGCAAAATAAAATATCATTTATCATCATTTATCATCACTTATCATCAACCCTTTTGTTTGAAGAAAAAATATCATTGAATGTTTTACTACCTACCGTCATACCTTACTCGTAAATATTTTTAACAAGTTGTTCGGTATTCAATAGCAATGTAAAGTACGTACTATTATGTTTAATTAACATTCTAATTGTAATTGCTTACTGACGATGTGTTGATATTCGTCATTCGAAGCAGTTTTTATTAGCATCTATAAAATTTATTTTCAGTGGATTCTGCTCCGATGTTTTATATCTAAAAGACTTGAAATTTACTGTACTACTTGGTAACATTTTATAGTTTTAGCCTTTAAGCAGTAGCGTAGTTGGGTGACGGTAAGCCTGGGGCAAAAAAAAAAAACTGGGGCCCCTATTTTATTAACTTCGCTCCACTCAGAGCAGGAGGGTGTGTCAGACTTTTACTGACTAAAACCAGTTGCTATGATTAGTGTTGCGACCTATTTTATTTAGATTTCGAAATTGGGAATTTTTTTCGCTATTTCATTAAGAAGTTTACTAATCAGATTTTAGCCCCCCCCCCTAGTTTGAGGGCCCCGGTGCACAGCCCCACTAGTACTTCGGTAGCTACGCCCCCAGTACCTTTAAGACGGAAGCGCCAGGGTGACCTGCGAAATTCAAATTTACTTACGTCGTGCATTAAAGTATGATAAGCGACACGAGATTGGCTTCAAGCTGTCTCATGGCCTGATTTCTCACATGTTAAACCGCGCTAGGCCAGACCGACAGGCCGTGGGAACCGCCGCAACCGTTGAGGCTTGTGGTAGTCCGTTGTCGCCCGTCTGATCCATCGGGAGTAGGAGTCGCGGCCTATACGGGCGCGTCTCTGTCGGTTGTAATATTTGTAATTGTTATAATAATTTCACTTGCGGCGGCGCCTGCGCGTACTCGCACATGATGGAGTGGACGAACGAAAATGAACCAGCGCATTGTAATAGTTGGTCGCCTCAACTTAAAAACAAGAACAATACCATGACGCGTGGTTACGCATTCAAACTAATTTAAAAGATGGAACTATCCTATTACGAAGTTAAAAAAATATGTCAGTCAACAGGCCCCACCAGGCCGGCCCGTGGGAATACTCAGTACGGGTCGCGACAGGCCTCGGCAGGCCGGGCTACGCCTGGCACGGCCGCGACTGGAGAAACTCCGGGCATCGAGAGTCTACGCCTATCCTCGCCGTCCGGCAATCTGGCAACCATCTGAACGGAGCCCGAGTCGTCGACGGCACATAGGATTCCACTTGTGCCTCAAAGAAATGTCAGCTAACCGTAGGAGGACCACGGAATATTTCTGCAAAATAAACCAGTAGTTCTATGTAGTAGGCATGGGCTAACGATTGGATATGTAGTATATCATTCCAATTAAAGACATCAGTTCGGTTTCGGTCGGAGTGGGTCGGAGATACTCGGAGGATACTTATATTAATTTTTATGAAAGGGAAGGAGTGGATATGTGTCCGCTTAGGGATATATATCCGAAGATATAGATGTGTCCGGAGTTACCCATGCCTACTATGTAGATCGTAAAGAGCAACAGAAGGATAAAGGTGTGCTTTATCCAGTAAAAGTGTAACACACCCCCACTTCACCCTGAAGCCGGAGAAGTTAGTTTTAAGATTTCATAACTCAAAAAAAAAAGAAAAAAGTTCGCCCCAATCATGTTTACTACGCATAATTAATTGAAACCTTGCAAAAATCGTTATAGAAGGAAAATTGACAAAAATATTTTTCATTTTATGGATTGATCTTAATACGAATTATCGGCGGATTTACATGGGTCGATATTTGTAGCGTACATACCGGAAGACGCAGCGTTGGATGGAAGGCCTCCATCTGGACCGATGACCTGATGAGGGTCCCGGGTATCCGGGTATCCGCCCAGTGCTGTTGTTGTGGCCACATCGGGGGAAAACTACGTCCTCGTCGAGGCTGAAATAGTGATGATGATGATGATATTTGTCGGTCGACTGCAGTCATTAGCCGCATGTAGCCGTCTTTAGTCACCTATTTGCTAGTCGTATTGGGATTGTTCCCAGAGGTCCATTCCCAGAGGTCAATTTTATTGTTCTTCATTTCCCACCGAGTCCATGAAAAAAAAAAAAATTTCTAAATGCAAACATTAATTCCCAACGGGTCCACGAGATTGGTCCAAAGTACAGTCAGTAAACAATTTCTTGTTTGTTTTAATCAGTTTGTAAGCTTTGGGAGAAAGAAATAGTTACTAATTACGATTATTTTGATTTGCGTTGATGAGTCTGCACTGTGATTTATAATTTTTAAGTCTATTTTGGTGAAACATTACAATTATTTATTATAATTTACCTTTTCGGAGGCATGCATATAATGTTTAGGTAGGTACAGTTTCATAGGCAGGTACTGTGTATATGAAATAAAAATATTCATTGTCTTTTATTTCCTAGAAATAGAAATAATAAACACCCTTAAAAAAGCTTTTACTGCTGACTGTACCATTCTCATGGATTCGTAGGGAAAGAAAATATTTAATATTTTAGAACACCATGGAATCATTGGGAACTAATGTTCTAACTTTAATTTTTCGAAAACAATAGACTCTTGGACCTTTGGGAACAACTCCGTATTGCTATTTAAACTGCCGTTTTCTTGAGCTGGGAAATCATCCTGCATATATTTCTGCCCGCTCTAGGTGGAGCTAGAGGGAGTGTCAGACTTTTACTGTCTTAAACCCACCTGTGTTCTTTCAGTTGCCGTTTGCGTTCCAGGGTCGCGGTCACTTTTTCGAAAAACTCCTGCTAATCGATTTTCCACTTGCGGATTTAGTCGACAGTCTAAATTAATTCCGCATTTAGGAACAAATCGATTATGTTCGTAAAGACTAAGCGATAAAGAACATTTAAAATAATTTTCGTTTTTTATACAGACAGTTCATCATTTATTACAAACTATTATGTAATATTTTGAATCAATTAAATTATTATCTATAATAATCCTTACCTACTAAAAAATATGCCATAATTACTACTGACATTTGCTCGAATCATTTTATACCAAATCCATCAAAACGTTAACATAGCATCTTTTCACTAAGTTCTTATTTTATGGTTATATTATTAAATCTTTGGATTGACTAGGAATTATAAGTTCATATAAACTTTATATTAAAGTTACGTTATTCTTTTTTCGGAATTAGGTATTTATTGATTGCTTTGTGTTTTGTATTTTATGTAATATCGCAGTACTTATAACCAATTTGTGCTATTATCATCGATCATTGATAAATGTAGTTGATAAATTCGTTTTTGATTTTCAATAGATTTTTTTTCATATTTTGTAAGATTATGCTAAAAACAATATAATGAAACCAGTAACATATATACCAAATTTACCAAAACTTATTTTTACCAAAGGCCAAATGAACTTAAATATCTCTTAGATCTTATGAATTTTAGTTTTGATTCACGGTATATTAACAGACTTACATTTTTAGTTTGTATATAACACAGACATGGTAATTATACGAACATGGTCAAAAAAAAACTAACTTTCTTTAAAATATTTTACATAAAATTAAAGTTATTTATAAAAATGTACGATGTCATGAACCTCAAGGCTGTGCACTTTGAAATCTACTTATCTCAAAGACTAAACAACATAGTTTAGTATAACAAGCGTAAAACGATATACAATCATTTACATTTCTTATTCGCTTAAAGATAAACACATTTTAAAATGAAGTGAGAAAAAATAGTTTAATTACTTGCTACTGACCGGACTTATGACAGTGGCTTATCTGGCTCCGATAATATAATAATTTGATGACTAATGTGGTGAGTTGTGGATGAGCTACAATCACGCTTTTGTTTGAATGTACGTTTATCTACTGTATACGCAAACGTGTACCTAACACACAATGAGTTATACTGACTAATCCACTGTAGTCTATAATTCACTGTGACCCAATCTCTCTACGTGATATTATTTTGTAAGTAGGATTTTGCATTCCTTATCATTTCACCTCTAATAAATTAATCTAACCTTTCTGACCTATCTATATATGTGATGAATATAGTATACATTGTATACATTGCACGTATAGAAAGTAGTTAGATGCCTATACTCACATTACTAAGGCTGTGCTTATGTCCTTGTGTCTCGGTATTTAAGGTATTCATCGCCTCCGTTGTGGGTTACATTTCTATGAAACTTGAAGTTCGACATTAAGAACCAGCTGCGTAGCTATTTCTAAAGGGGCACCTTTAAGATAAAAATGTTTGTTTATCTACCCTTTGTACTCGACAACGGCGTATCCTTTTAGCATCCTTATTCTTCTTGACTTCATACTTTATACGAAGCGTATGAAGCGAGTTTGAAACTTGATGTCTTCGAAACTAGGACTAATTAAAGTAATACTCTTACATCTTTCGTCGAATCAGTCTCGGCTGGGCACTGTTCTGGAAGCTGCGTGGGACCTTCTCGTCCAACATACCACAGTCATGTCTCAAGACGAAAATCTAAGACCGGTGCCTGTTGCCAGTGTAGACATATGGCGCTGAGACGTGATCGCCCACAATGGGCTTCATCAGATAGCTTACAGTCACCCAATGGGCAATGGAAAGGGTTATGCTCGGATATTTTTTGTGTTATCGCGAAAGTGAACCCCGGGGCCCTAGAACTAAGGCAATGAAGGAAAGACACTATCTCTTGCTCCACCCAAGGGCAGGATTTATCATTTGATGATTTTACCTACCATAAAAAAATCATCAACCTTCAGCTTTGGTTCTCCCGCAAAATCATCCAATGACATCCCCCGCCCGTGGGCGGAGCGGGAGACAGTCACAGACTCTTACTGACTAAAAACCTACCCAGCACCTTCATTGCTTTCGTTCTAGGCACCCGGGGTTGACTTTCGCCTATCCCTAGGCCACAAAGGTTGTTGATGATGATGATGAAATGAACTTGTATCTTCCAAACGGCACAACGAATTTCATTAAAAAAAAAAACAACATGCAACTATAAAAACAAACACAATAAAGAACAACAACAATAAAGTACAATAAATAAATAAACATGACGACTGTGAAAAGCTTTAAAGTTTTTTTTTTACACTATATTATGTGTATCAAAATAAAGGGCTCATCATGAATATCATGTGCATATTTTAAAATTATAATATTGTAATTAAACATATATTTTACGCAGTTAGGTTATTTTTTGAGCGAGTAGAACTCGTTTATTTTTTTTTTGTCTTGCCACGATTTTAATTACCCAATGCTTTAGAATTTAGATCATTACTTTATAAAATAATAATAATATAAATGTTTGCAGAATATTTTATTTATGTTAATTATTTATTTAATTTTATTCATGTTTTTGTATGTGAGTATAGGATCAACGCAATTTTTTTATTGCTGGTCTGGTAGAAATATTTTTTTTTTTATTGTTCTGGCTGTGAAAATTAATTCGCAATTATTTCATACCGGACGCGGACGCATGTTTTCGTACTCGTTAACGAAGAAATAGGAAAGAAGTATGAATATAATCACTCAACGTAGCGTTTTATTTTTATGCTTGCCGCACTTGGTGGAAAAAATACCCTTTTAACATGTATTAAAAAAAAATGCATGTTAAAAGGGTAGATACGTTACGCGCTAACATCGCAAAAAGAAAACCTGGACTCGAAACTCACACATCTATGGACAGTGTCATCACAGTCGCAAACCTATAGTCACTGATAGACAAGGACAGAGATAAGAGCTGGCTCTGTCGTGCGAGCGAAATAGCGTTAGCCGCCAAATGTGTGTGACCGTCGCGACCGATGTTGAAATCGAGTTTTCTATGCATAGTTCCAGCGGTCCACGCGCTAGAGGCGAGTCACCTCTTCCGCTGTCTTGATTTAATAATAATAATATAATAATAATAATTTATTTGCTCAGTTAGTAGGTACAAGATAAAGGTGTTCAGAAAAATTCTACAAGATTCCACTACTAACTACCTTAAATTAGGCATGCAAAATAGTTTTATTTAGATTAATTACAAAGGACTGAAGATTTGATTATCATTATTTACCATTTGGATACAAATTAATTCTTTAAACATGTATTATGTCAAATAAAAATACTATTCCAAAAAAAAAAAAAAATATCTAAGATCCCTACTTTTTAAGGCAATTATAATTAGAACTTTGATTTCTGATAAATGTTAGAGGACAATACGATCAGAAATCAGTAGCAAAAAAAAACAGGTCCAAACTAAGATATATATAAAGAAGGGTTGCTAGTGTAATACGTAGTAATTATTATGAAGGATTGATAAAATAGTTATATTTTTTCACACTCGCTATTTTTCATCATATTACATACAAACGCATATCTTTTCAATATTCGTTATATTGAAAAGATAATAATATGCGTTAGTGATTTTTTTTTTGTACACACCATCAATACTGAAACCAAAATAAAAAATTACGCCTGATAGAAAACCTATAGCAATTAACTAAATAGTCTCTAACTTCGTTTGGTTACGGTTAGTAGACATAATTCTTTTTGGTATTGATTTCTCACACAGTCCTTTAAGAAACGGCCTATGGTTTTAATTTCAACTCGATACCTCAACGCATTCCCAAGATTAAGGGTCTTGACAGACAGACAGACGGACATCAAAGTGATCCTATAAGGGTTTAATTTTTTCCTTTTGATGTACGGTTCCCTAAAACATCAACTGAAATTCATCTTGTGGACGGGCTTCCAAAGCCGCATTTCACAAAACGTGAGGTAATTTATGTTAATACAGGACGTATTAATCTAGTATTAAAACAAGTTCTTCTAGATAGCTAACGGATAATTATTGTCGTTGACCTTCAACAATACGTTTCGGTTAAGCAAATATGGTACGGCCAGCAATTCCTGTGATTACTCGATCACTGATGTAAATGGTTTTATGTACTGATCAGTGGTTTTAATACAGGAAACATTGTAAGTAAACACGTGTTTTTTCTATACATCAACTATGCTGAAAACATTGAATTAATACGCTAAAAATTGTAGATATTGAGTAACCTTTATCCATATATGTATATAGGGTGACTGGTATTAGTGAACGATACTTATACACGTGATTGTAGTCATAATAACAAACAATTTTTACTATGGGACCAAACCTGACATCGCGAAAAAAATCAGCCAAGTACATTTTGACTAGTTAGGCAAACACAAATGTACTGGCTAGCAGAACCAAGGCAAAGAAGGAGTAGGTAGGTTTTTAGTCAGTAAGTCTGTAACTATCCCCCGCTCTGCCCAATGGCGGGGGATGGCATTGGATGATTTTACCTACCATAAAATAAAACCCCATGAGGGGATGAAGCGGGGGTCCAAAGTTTGTATGGAGAAGAGAAACTTACTTTTACGCGAAAGAAGCCGCTGACGGAAACTGCCCCCCTAGCCAAGTAACAATCGTTTCGTTTTGCATTAACGCTTGGAGTTGGCCACGCCCCCAATTTGTTTGTTCGAACAAAGGAGTTGGGGACGTGGCTAGCTCCAAGCGTTAACGCAAAGCTAAAAGATTGTAACTTAGCTAGGGGGGCTGGTGTTTCTAAAATATCATCTACTATTATCTAGATGTCCCATTTTCTTATTTATTTAGGTATTACCATAAAAATTCGAAAATCAGATACCCAATTTAAATACAAGACTCGTAGAAACATGAGATAGTTTTCAACGTATCGCATTTTAGATCGGATAATATGTTAAAAGGGCAAATCAAACCGCTTTAGATGCAAAGTGATGTTATCAGCAGCTTCTAAGTGTTTATGAAGAATAAATTGTAAGAAAATTATGCAATAAGTAAGTATTTTAGATAAATATTATTTTATTTGTATTATGTACAATGAATAGCTGTTCGTTAGTCTCGCTAAAACTCAAGAACGGCTGGACCGATTTGGTTCATTTTAGTCTTGAAATGTTCGTAATAGACCAAGGAAGGTTCAAAAGATGAGAAAAATATAAATATTCATTGACTATTTTAGGCTATTATATCTATTTATATAAAAGAACGTCGTGTTAGTTACACTATTTATAACTCAAGAACGGCTGAACCGATTTGGCTGAAAATTGGTGGGAAGGTAGCTCAGAACCAGGACATAGGATAATTTTTGTCCCGTTAAATAATAATAAAAAAAATCCAAAACCTGCTCACTTCCCTGGTAGAGTAGGGGGGAGTAGGGTAGAGCTAGTAAATAGATAAATAAAGATTTATCTAGATACTTTGTATTTGTATTTCGGGCTGGTATCCGCTACTAAAAGCTAAAGCGCGTATTTTGCGTATCTAGTAAAAAAAAACGTTGTTTTAACACATAAATCATTTAATAATTATTGTGTTAAAACAACGTTATAATTATTTTAACTCAAAACTATTCAAAAGTATGACGCCGTGAAAAAGAGCGGGTAATTCTCTGTTCGACTGTCAAAGATGCTAGTGCGGGGAATGGGACGCGGTGACGTAGGGATGCGCCCACGACGATGCCACACGAAATCGACTTTTTTTAGTCTAACATTTTATAAGTATCTAGTACTTATAAAATGCTTTGTCCTGAATGACTGACGGATCAACGCCTAAACCGCTGATCGTAAAGACCTGAAACTTGGAGGGTAGGTTCTTTGTATGACGTAGGCATTCGTTATGAAAGGATTTTTCGAAATTCAATTCAATTCAATTTATTCGCAGTAAGTGTTGGTACAATTTCGGTCTTAACATAATATATGATTACAGATCCATAACACTTAGTCATAACAAAAGTGACATGCAAACATTTAGGATAATAGTTAATTGATTAATTAATTATATAATATCATTTGAGTTAGAATTAGTACCTATACATAGCAAATGAGAAATTTATTACATTATTATTACATTACATTATTAAACACATTATTATTGCATTACATTATCATATACATTATTATTTTTTTTTTTTTAATATTATAATTTATCATTTGTTTAACCTTTTATCAAATATGTCGCTCACTGAGTAGAAATTCTTTTCTAGTAGCCATAATTTAAGATATTTTGAGAATTTATTAACAGGAAAGATTTTAATATTGTCAGGTATAGCATTAAATATGCGACCACACATTGCATAGCTATTTTTACTATATAGTGCTGTTTTCAAACCCTTAAGGGGTGAAAAAGGGAGCCAAAGTTTGTATGGAAAGACCAACTTCCACGCGGGCGGAGCCATTGGCAGAAGCTAGTTCTTAATAAAGTATGTATGAATATCTAATTTTAAAAACAGAGTTAATAGGCCGTGTTGAAATCGTTTGTAAATAAATAAATAGAGGAAGTTAATGACAACAACCTCTAAATATTATTAATCAATTCAATAGTTTGTTGAAAGACTATGTAATAGGTACTTATTCTATATTGAATGGCTATGGCTACCATTTTTAGATTTTTTTTCTACAAATTGTGCCTCATCATTATCATCATTATTTCAGCCGTACATAATAGTGTAACAAGCCATAGGCCTTCCTCAAGTGTCGCCACAACGAACGACCCTGTGCGTTTCGCATCCATCAGATTCCCGCAACCCACATCAAATCATCGGTTGACTTTGTGGGAGGAATTCCAACGCTACGTCTTACGGTTCGCGGTCACCACTCCAAAACTTTTCAACCTCCAGAACCTGTCATACTATCTAACCCGTTATTCGAATCCGATTTTTTTTTAATTTCCATTATCCGATAGTTTCAGTTACGAATTCGGAATTTCATAACATCCCTGATTGAAACATGCAATGGGAAAACTGAATAGAGAGCGTTATTGTGGTAAAAAGGGAAAATAGCCTACGACCTATTCTTAGACCTACAAAATATCATTTCATAAACACACAACGCATTCATTTATCATTTATCATTTACACGAAGTTTCATAAAAATCGGTCAAACCGTTTCGAAGGAATTCGGTAACAAACACTGTGAAGCGATATTTTTTTATTATACAATAAAAAAAAATGTGTCCAGAGTTTCACTTCAAATAGCTTACGGTAGCCAACACCTGTGCTACAGGGATAGTAAATTATGTCAAAATCAATAAAAAAAAATAATAATATGGGGTTGTCCTTGGCTGCATATTAGCATAGCACGTACAAGGATAACCGTCGATTGGTATCACGTTCCATTAAATGTGTTTAAAGGGCCTCTGCGAGTTGGTTTCGGCTCCTCGTACGCCTTCCTAAGGTCCAAGACCTCAGGGCCCTGAGATAAATAAATTCATAAAAATAATAATCATATTTTATTTGCAAACAAGTTACTGTTACATAAATGCTGTGCTCCCGGAACTAGGCGAAGAAAAATCATTTCACAAATTAGTCAGAATTATTGTATACTTAGTTTTTTACACTGTATCTAACCAACGAGCAAAACATTACTTTTAATCAGTACACTATGGATGGTTGCGCAACGCCACACCATGTCATCTCCATTTCGAGCCACACTTTAGTAATGTGGCAACACTGGCCACACAACTTATAAAGTTATGACATATGTCAACACTGACCATTAGTGGCCACTTGTGTAACAGTTTGACAATGATGGCCATCCATGTGAGATTGTGGTTATAGTAAACCACTTAAAAACCAAGCAATAGATATACAACATCGTTTCAAGTAAAAAGTGCATCATCGAAGAATTGTCGCTTACCATAAGTAGAAAGGAACGATGTCTTGAATTGTCTCTTTTTATTCAGTTCCCTTCATAATGTTAGCGCTGAATGAGGCTGATACCCCCGTCATGCTCGTGAACGGGCGCCGTCAGTTGAGACTGGTCACCTCTTAACTGCCAGTGGTATATTTTAATTTTAATTTTCTAAAGACTCTTTTTTTTTATTTGTTTACTAACTCATAAATTAAAAGTGTCTGTAGAGTTTCTTGTACCTACTTACGTTCTTCTCCATCGAGATTTACGCTTTGGAACGTGTAATTTAGCTTTGACTCACCGAAATTTTGACAATTCAAAAGTGCCTTCAAACTCATAACTTATAAATATTATAGCTTTATAGGTATATTAAGCCTAGGCATAGGTATATTGCATACCTATACAATATAATTGGTTTTGTATAGGGTGATGTATAGGTAATAATAATATTTAAGTACAAAAGGGAAGAAAAAGAACCGATTGAGCATCAAAAATTCAAATAGTTTATTAGAAAAAAAAACGGCTAGAAAAACCAATGCTGCGTTCAAATAATTTTGGTAAATAATTAAACTATCAACCAAATCAACAAGGAAATGTTAAGCACAATATTGTGGTTATACCTAAATATTTTTGAGAAAACTGTGAGATCACAGACGCCTGGTTTGCATATTTAAACACGCACACGGAAAAAACTCTTTAAGTCAAATACAAAATTTGGTTTAGCTTCGTAATCAACAGTAATTCATCGAACATAACAATCGAACCGATAACTACACTAATGGATATTGCCACGGGGCAGGTCCCTTTTGTGCTGTCGTGTGCCTGTTTGGAATAATAACCTAAAAATATTATTTATTTTTTTGTGTGCAAATTATTTTTTATACAATTTTTTTCACCTTGGGAATAAAATTAAAGTTAATTAATAGTTAAACATTACATCTACATCCGTTTGATAAGATACAAAAAAAAAAGTTGCCAGAAATCAAAAAATATTCAAAATGCGTATAATAATGGAGTAATCGATATCAAAACAAAACGATAACAATAAAAAAATACATTTTTTAATTATTACAACTAGTTTAGGTCTCTCAACATTTAAATGTAGGTCTCAACATTTGGCAACCTCAAATATAATGTTTTAGCATTATGTTTTAGTATTATAGTCTATGCGGTAATATCGATGGAACGATGACAACAATAGATTGTTTATTTTCATAATTAGTTTATATTGTTTATTAGATGTTCATAAAAGCGATTTACACAAACAAAAAAGCATTACGTATTTTGGAAACGCCGTATTAACAAAACAGTTTTAATCGATAAATTGATAAAAAAAAAAAACTGAAATCGATTTAGTAACGATTAAAAATAATCGATCTGGCAACATTTACTTCCGCTTGTCACAGCACTTTGGTTTTGAGATTCGTTACGTTCGTGATTGCTTTGTTTAAATACGTTGAGTTTTGAATTCCGTATTTGCATAGTTATTATTTACGATACGTGCTTTTTCTGCGACCACTGATTTGAGCTAATAAGTTCCTCGAGTACTTTATGTTTTGTGAGATAATTGTCTCTTGTTTGTGCTGTTCTTTGTGAGATATTTGACTCTTAAGTGCTATCTTTGTTGAGATTTGGACTCCCGAACAGTTTTTATCAGAACTATGTCTACCCCAGCCAGAAGTCGGGCACGCCGTCTGCCTTCCCAACGCTGTATTAACTGTTCGATTTTATTAGCACCTAATTTACGCCGGTATACAGTTGAGGAGTTGAACGAGCAAATGACAGTTCTTCTACGAACTTGGACAATGCCTACACCTGTAAGTTATCGTGTGCATACACAACAATATTTATTATAGACGATATAGCAAACTCAAAATATCATTTGATTAAACGAAGTGCACTGTATAATTATATATTCCTTTATGAGGATTTATTTTATGTATTTAAAAGTTTAAACAGTAATAAATGTAGAAGAGTAATGATTTTATAATCTGTTCCAGGTAACGTCGGATAATATCCTGTGTATTGAATGTTATTTGTTGTTGCAACAAATGATTTTATGTAATATAACTGGATCCCACGAGGATATGTCACCTGCATATGGTCACTTGAACATCTGTTATGGATGTGGTATCTCTATTGCAAGTCGGAGAACCCATAGAGTTGAGTTAGACTGCCCACAACGTAGCAAGATTTTAAGATGGACTCTAGCACACCTGGTCAGTATTTTTTTAATAACATTTCATATCATCACAACGTAATCCCCAATCATAAGTGTGATGATAATTAGGCACAGGTGTATCTAACAGTACAAATACATTTATTTAAGTCTCAAGTAATAGGGATGAGACTAGAGCCATTAACCAGGCACAAACCCAGTCTATCAGACTCCTGGCTGCTACTCAGGAATTCTCATTGGAAAAAACCCA
Source organism: Leucania comma (assembly GCA_958295575.1). NCBI lineage: Eukaryota > Metazoa > Arthropoda > Insecta > Lepidoptera > Noctuidae > Leucania > Leucania comma. Next base: position 2,286,830 of record OY282468.1, on the reverse strand, counting down.
GAAACCCAACCTGGGAAACAGACCTGAGACCTCATGCTCTGCAATTGTGCTTAACATTTTCTAAATATATTTAAGAAAAACTGCTGCACTGTTTCTTTCTGATTGATAGTATTTTTATTCATTTTCTTGCACAATAGCAATATAGGGTTTGGTGCGTATTCTGACATTCATTAATACTGACTATTTCATTTTAGGCTCCACATTTGCAAAGAGTGTGCATTCCTTGCTGGTTAGCGACTACTCGGGAAACAAGACGATTGAAGGTTCAAGAGCCAAACAGACCCGACAGTGTCATGGATGTAGCTTCGCCTTCATTGGAAGACACCGGGATACCTGAACCACCTCCAATGCCTGCTCCAACACCCCAACCACAACAAGCATTACGACTACAAACTAAAATTAGCTCACAAAAGTATAAACGAGTTGCTGCAGCTTCTCGTCACTGTATGTTTGTAGGCTGTGAAAATAATGAACGTCTTTTAGTGCCTATGACTATAAAGGAATTATTGTTATTGCAGTACAATATATATATATACCGTTAAATGCTAGGATCTGTCATCACCATTTACATAGTAATCAGTGGGATGAACTGACTGCTATTTTAAATGACTTTACTGGCTTTCAAGTCGATGACATATTTTCCATGCTGGAAAGGGCTTCAACAATGTAAGTGCTCCAGCTCCATCTTTGGATGAAATATTTTATGAAGAATAAATAGTTTATCCAAGTTTTATTTGTTTTATTTCCCTTGGTATGTACTATTACTAAAATCAGCAACGTTAATTATGAGTCATTACTAAAAAAATAATCCAGTGCTGAAGCTGTGAACTAATTACACATTTTTTGTTAGATTTAAACATTATAATTCTACACAATAGATGAGCACCTAAGTATCTACTTTTTACCAAACTGCTAAACAGCAGTACAATAGGATTATGTCTTTATTACTTTATGTAAGTATAAATATGCTTATAGTGTAAAAATATGCATAAACTAATGGATTTATGTCTCTATTACTTTATGCATAAAGTAATAGAGACATAATTCCATGCTCATGGTGATTCTATTGGTGAGTATAGTCTGTCAATTTTTAATTATAACCTAGATTTTTAAAACAGAAAAATAAGGATATCTCCTGAACCAGTGTGACAAAATGAAAAAAGGTTTCCGATTATGAAAATGCTATGTTTTTACTATTAGGTAAAACAAAAGTCTTCAGGGCACAAGCATTTTCCACTGGGACCCAACTTCCCTTACAAAACGGGCAATCTCCTTTTAGCATTATGCAAATGACATTAGATGAACCGTTCCTTTTCACATATTAAAGTCTATAATTATGATTTGTTTGCAGTTATTATTTAATAGTTGAAGTATTATTATAATTAATATCTGTTGTGAATCAACCCAATTTATTCTAAGTACTACAGTATTTTTAATTAGGTATAAATGAAAAATGTAATGAAAGTCAAGAAAAATAATAATAAAAGCGTTTATTTATCTCCAATAAATTACGACACATTTAGGTTAGTTAACAGGTAGTTTGACAAGAGGCAGAAGGCAATTTGTGGGAGATCTGGAGTCTAAACTAAGCCGAGGCCTGTATTTTAGAGCTCCAGGCACCCCTAATAAAATTGAAATAGTCAACGTTTGTGTGCATGAGTGTACCTACTTGTGTGAATGAGTGTGTGCATATAAATATAATGAGTATATACTGTTAAATTTTAGTCGTTTTAATCCTGCGGAGGGTCGATTCGGTACATGAAATACTATCGATTTGTAAAAAACTAAATAAAAAATAAAGTACTTTTTTTCAAAAACTAATTAATTTATATGCATGTCCGAAATTAATTAATGTCGTAAATCCGCGTCGTTTCATAATCGTTTCGAATTAATTTACGCAGTGTAGGTAGTTAGTAAGCAACGACCGACAACTCCCTACAAGGTCATTGACTCGTTTACTTAAAGAAATTAATTTCGTAGATGCGTATATTAATTCGAGTTTTAGAAAAAAAAACTTTATTTTTTAATTTTATCTTTATAAATCGATAGTGTTTCATGTAGCGAATCGATCCACCACGGGATTAAAACGACCAAAATTTAACGGTGTATAACAATTGCACACTAATAATAAAAAAAAGTATTCACACACAAATACATTTTATAAAAAAAGCATCATATACTTATATAAAATTAGGCTCCGTAAATGACATACAATTAATTATACTCACCACGCGCACGCAACTATAGCAATAAAAAAATGTATGAAGGTGCTGCATTATTTAATATATTACCAAGTAACATTTAAAATGCAAAGTCAATGTCAATATTTAAAAAACACTTATGAAGACAACAAGCTAATCGCGATTTTATAATGCTCAAAAGTATATTATTTATTTAATTTATTTCACTTTCATGCAACAGAATCTGTGAACAAAGGCAGACATAATGCCTAGTTAGGCATTATCTACCATTTAACTACAAAGTGGTGAAGAGACAATACAGTAGGTGCATAAAAAAATAAATGTTATTTAGAAAACTATTTCTAGAACAGTTTTCCCGCGCTCAACCCTTTTAGCCGCCTATGTAGGATATTTATATATTTTTTCATGTGCTACATAGGCGGATCGACAAACGCTCTCTCGTTTATTCCTCCAAGGTCGCACATTCACGACCAAATACCATCTCGCCAGCTCTTCTGTCACCTATGGGGATTGAAAAGCTTAACGAGATGAAGTATCCAGTCACTTACACACAACCATGGTGAACAGACAGGACACGGAAACTCTCGTTAGACCAAATCGAGGCCAACCGAGACCAACCGACCTTTGCAGGTTGAAGGAGACGCAAAGGCATGAAGCCACTATACATCCTAATATTAAAAAAAAAAAAATTAAACATTTTTGAATTAAGAACACGGATAAACGTTAATTTGTTGTTAGAAGCAAATAATTTATAATAATAATATTCATCATGTCTATGAATGATATTCTAATCATAAAAAATTTTTCATTCAATATTAATGCCATAAAAACATGCTCTCCTTACTGTGAAAAAAAGAATAATCATGGCCACATACAGAACGACTGTTATTTTGGTATATCCTATACGACGAAATCAGAAAAAAATAAATCATCGTTGCCAAAAAAAAAAAACACGAGTACATTATACATTGCATATTGCAATTAATCGTAGTGATAAAAGCCAGTTTTCGAGGAAGTGTATTTACAAAACAGTTTTTTTTATTATTTGCAAAAGCTATCAGGAACACTACCATACATTAATAAAGTTCTTTGTATGCGAATCATTGCTTCATCAGTAATGCGAAAACATCGCATAATCATCACTTCATCAGGCACCAACGCATGCGTGTTGGTGTGTTTGTGTGTATCTACTAAACTGGTAAGCATTCGACGCGTATTTCATTTTGTCACGTCTATTAGTTACTGAACGTGATATCTTTGAAATTTAATTTTTGGGGATGGCAGAAGTATAATACTGCCTTATTAGAATTTTAAAAAAGCTTATAATTTCAGTAAAATTCTAACGAGAGTGTTTGGTAGTAAATATAAGATGACTTTGGTGAAATGAACACAAAATTATTTGTCGGATTTTTTTTTAATTGTTAATGGAAAGTGACGATGTGGCTGACGCGACGATGGAGCGCGCTTACCTAGAAGTAACCTATTCACTCTTGACTTAAAGATTCCCGGACAGTAGCCATCAGGAAACGAAGACTCCGGCAGGAATTCCACTCCTTAGCTATACGCACAATGAATTAGTCCGACGCAATCGGTTCAAAGGGTGACTGATTGATGACCATATTTTAAAATGCACACAGACCCACGTCGAAATATCTCTTTTTAAGTTCACGTTGTTTTTGACCTCGATTTCGGTGATCTGATTTTAGGAAAATAACCTCGTCGGCAATTATTTTTTGAGCCGTTTGGGGTTGAAACTCTTGGGCCGTGGGGACCGAGTGCTCATACGCTTTTTAAAGAACTTTTCAAACGCTTTACATTTCGCGTGACCCAAGGGCTGGCTTTTATCTCGGTCAGAGATTAAGCATTGCCATACAACGTGGCAATGCCGCCAGTCTTTTAGGCACACTTGTAGACAGCAATGCGGAGGAGATTTTTAACGCCATATTTTAGTTAGGAGTAGCCTTTAGTGTATATCTAAATTAGTAATTGTTTTTGTGTAATGTACACACCCTTAAATATGAGTCGTTTTAATCCCGCGGAGGGTCTATTGGGTACATGAAATACTATCGATTTGTAAAGAAATAATTAAAAAATAAAGTACTTTTTTTCAAAAACTCGAATTAATATACGCATATACGAAATTAATTTCTTTAAGTAAACAAGTCAATGACCTTGTAGGTAGTTGTCAGTCGTTGTATACTAACTACCAACAGTTCATTGGCCTCGCTCATCTGACGTTTACTTAAAGAAATTAATTTCGTACATGCGTAAATTAATTCGAATTTAAAAAAAAGTACTTTATTTTTAAATTTTTCTCTTTACAAATCGATAGTATTTCATGTACCGAATCGACCCTCAGCGGGATTAAAACGACAAAAATTTAACGGTGTATAGTTGCATCACTAGCTGTGACCTATAAACGTGTCGATGACACATCCAAACTTGCACTAGACACATCTTGAGCAGTCAGCATTACCTATGACAATCGTACTTAAGCTAAGATGCGAACATACGAGTACATAGTGTCTTGTCTTGTGAGAGTAGTATTGCACAAACACGTTGCGCAATTGGGAGGACTCATTAACTGTCGCTTTGTACTCGTGATGAAGCGTTTTACTTACATATTTCCAACTTAACTGCTTTGAAGACGGGTCATTTGAAACCATAGCTATTCATGTGGGCATAACAAATAAATGCCCAAGTAATAACATTAGTAAGTATAGTCGATTGTGCCATTTCTCTAAGGCACATCCATAATGTTTCCGAACAAAGGCTAGGGGAATATATTAAAATATATATATATACACAGTGGCGTAGCTAGTCCCACAGGTGCCTCGTATCAAAATTCACACAAGGCCCTGTATAAAAAAAATGGTGCTTTTTTACAAATGCTTGGGTTATCCCACGAGACGGTTGTGATAACATGTTGTGATTTTTTGCCTACGTCGGGGCCCCTGCAGGGAGGGGCAGATACGGCGGTAGCTACGCCCCTGCACATACATATAAAAATTGGTAAAAAGAATAGAATTTTGAAAGTCAGTAAAAAGGTGTTTCTTTCTACCATCACACTTTTGTAACTCATTATATATTAAAATCTAGTGTTATAGTGTTTGTTATCCAACACCTCCTGGCTTAACCGATTTTTATGATTTTTTTTTGTGTATATTTGGAGGTTAAAATAGGTCGTAGGATCGTAGGTTATTTTTTACCTCCTGTTTATCAGCTGTCTGGTACCCATAACACAAGCTCTGCTTAGCTTGGGACTAGACGGTTTTGTGTGATAGTTGTGAAAATATTATAAAAAAAAATTAATAAAAAAAAACTGGTTGTCCGCACAAATACATGGTCAACGGGCCATCCGGGCGACTAGGAGGTTGTTTTGCTCCCGCACCGAGTTATGCGCTGGCTCCTAATGCCCATTATGACCTGCCGTCATCTGTGTTGTACTTAGTGTCTGTGATGTCCACCTTGTGATCGATTCAGTTACTGATTCTGAACAAACTATATTCAGGTACTAAAAATAATGTTGTATATATAATTGAAAATACCCAAAAAATCTTATATTTTTTAGTGATCGTCGATCGGTGACAGAAATGTGGATGGAACCGCATTCGTCTTCAAGGTGTCTTGTTAGGAACAAACCATTTTTGTACCTTCCAATTTGAACAGTACCTCTACCATGAGTTTTAAGCAATAGTATACGTCGCTACTCGATATCGACGCTGTAAATATTTTGTATGGCAAATTTTGCAGCGCCTCTAGCGGTCACTTGCAGAACAAAAATTTGCCATACAAAATATTTACGGCGTCGATATCGAGTAGCGACGAATACTATTGCTTAAAACTCATGGTAGAGGTACTGAAGACCGCAAACTACAGCTTAGATTACAGCTGGTTTCATGTTTACGATCCGCCTTTCTTGTTAGGCAAGTAGAAATAATTTATGCGCAACAACTGTCTGATTATAAGTTGTAGAAAGATGCGGTTTTCCTAACCCCATACTTTTTCAGTAACATTTCGTATTTATCTACTTAGAGTGAAGAGCGCCGTCCATATTTATGCCAAGGACTAATGTAAACCTTATTGTCAGTCTTTGTATCTAGTTTTCTGTTTCCTTCTTCTTGTCTGTTTATTAAAGTAAGAAAGAAAGATAGAAAAGACGTTTATTTGGCACAAAGGTACACGCAATGAAGTGAAAAATGTATAGAAACTTAAATACTAAAAATTAAATATTTGTTTGATATTAAATACTTACTAGCTTTTGTCCGCGGCTTCGTTCCCGCTCTATCCTACTTTTCCCCACTCTACCCTACTCTGCCCTACCCTACCCTACTGTGTCCTATTCTACCCTACTCTATCTTATTCTACCCTACTCTACCCTATAAAAGAGCAGGTTTTAGATTTTTTTTATTTACGGGTTAAAAAATATCCTATGTCCATCACCTGGGTCTAAGCTACCTTCCTAAGGTAAAGGGCCCAATAACCGTGATGTTTTGAACTTCCCTGACTTTGCATGCGTACTAGGCTAAAACTAGTGGACTTATATAAATAAATTTTATATGACTAGTTAGATAATTTAATATACTTTTAATATATTATACTTTTATTAAATTAGTGTAAATTTTAATTATCCATAAACCAAAAATAAATCAAAAAGGGCTGATTGTACCAGTACCCGGTAGAGTTGTACTAGTTAACGTTAAATTGTCCCGGAATCCGGTAATTTTAACCGCGAATTTGAACTCTATTCCTTTACGTTAAAGTTCACAGAAATAAAATATTTTCAAATAAAAAGAGGTGAAAATAATTAGGGTCTGTATTTAACAAAAAAAAAAAACATGATTCGTTTTAACTTTTAATGTTTCTTTTTTTAATTTATGTTGTACAAATTATAGGTTAACACTAGTAATATCTTTTTCATCTTGACTAACCTTTGGTATAAAAAATATCACTAACATAAATATATTTACAACTTTTAATTAGAAACAGTCGTTTAAAAACAAACATAAGTTTTTATTTTAGCCTAAATATTTTCTTAATCACTCATTATAAATAGTTAAAACCAGGAACCTCTTTTTTAATATATATAAACTAGTGCTTGACTGCGATCCCACCTGATGGTAAACAGGGATGCAATCGTTAATGGTGAGGAGCACTTGAATATTAAGAACCTATTCACTCCCTTGAAGTCACCTAAATTATAATTGGACGGGAAAACCGCAGCAGGCAAACTGTTCCAGTCCCTCGATGTACGCGGTATAAACGACGAAGTAAAACGCTTAGTCCGGACCATAGAAGTTTCAACAACGTAAGGGTTTTTTTAAGGTAGGTAAAATCATCCAATGACAAATCCCGCCCTTGGGCGGAGCGGGAAATAGTGTCAGGCTCTTACTGACTAAAAACCTACCCCGTTCCTTCGTTGCCTATCGTGCCGGGGCCGGGCCTTCCTTTCAGAAACTGACCCATGACCCAAGCAGGCTTCGACCATGCCTGCCTGCAGCTAGCAGGCTGGGCCTCTACGGTTTGCTGATAGCTCCTTGAGGCGCGCGGGAACAGTACCCGCCGTCGACGACTTGGGGTCGGTTACCAGACGATCGGACAGCGTGCTACCCATTGCAAACCGCCCGCAAGCCCGCGCCTACAGTGGCCGAAAATCGGGATTGGAATCCCGGCGGCGCCCAGCCGCCGCGATTCCAAACGCGCCCCGTTGCCTTTGCCTGATGAGGTCGGCCTCCTCCTTTGCTAGCATTCCCGCGCATACATTTGAGTATGCGCGGGAACTGCATGACTGTGCATCCTGAAAAAAAAAAGAACCGAAAAACACATTTTACACGATGCTTGAGCACAGGCGTAGAGTAGCCACTCTACGCCTGAGCTCAAGGCTTTAAAGATTGGACTTAACCAAATCTGGATCACCAATTAGCCTCTTCGCACGCCTTTCCACCGAGTCCAAAGCCGCTATGTGACATTTTGCAGCACTAGCCCATATGTGGCTGCAGTACTCCACACACGACCGGACCTGTGCTTTGTGTAACATTAGAAGCTGTCCCGGTGTGAAGTACCGTCGGACTTTTGCAAGAACGTCAAATTTCCAAGCAGCTACCTTGCTAATGAGGCGATAAATCTCGTCTTTGAGGCGTGGCTGGGAAGACCTCACGGCGTCATCACCTTCCGCATGACGCAGGTACTAACCGCACATTGCAAGTACGGGAAGTACCTGTACAAGATTCGTGGGGAGGTGACGCTCGGGTGGCGACCACTGTGTGGACCGTCCCGAGGACTTGGTGGAGCAAACGGTAGAGGTGTGCCCCGCTTGGAAAGAGCATCACCATGTCCTTGTGGAGGTGATCGGCGGCGGCGATCTCTCGCGCCCGGCCTTGGTACAGGCCATGCTCCGGAGCAAGGAGGAATGACAAGCGGACGCCTCCTTCTGCGATGCAGTATTTCTAGCAAAGGAGGAGGCCGACCGCATCAGTAACGGTGCTCACGCCGCAGCCGCTGCCGTAATTCCGATCCCGATTTCCGGCCACCGTAGGCGCGGTCTTGCGGACGGCAGGCAATGGGTAGCTCGCTGTCCGTCCGTTCGGTAACAGACCCGACCGAGCCCAAGTCGTTTACGGCGCGCACTGTTCCCGCACGCCTCAAGGAGTTGTCAACAAACATAGGGGCGCAGTAGGGTCTATGATAAGGACGATGCATACCAGGGGCGTGGAACCAAGGCAAAGAAGGAACGGGGAGGTTTTTAGTCAGCACACTGGCGGGATTTGTCATTGGATGTTTTTACCTACCATAAAAAAGCTAACTTGGCTTTGAAATAAATGAACCGCCCAAAGTTAAGGTCGGAGGAAATTTCGACTCCCAAAAGCTGAAGACAGTCGGTGCACCCCACATTGTGAAAAGCAGGAGCCAAGGTGAACGGGCTCCTTTTGGCGATGAACAAACACGCTTGTGTTTTGGCGGCGTTGAATCCTACCAGATGGGCTTCGCCCCAGTTGGAGACTGCCTGAAGTGAAAAATTCGTACGCTCTACCATAGCCTCTCAGACTGGATTAGCTCCTTACTAGCCCGAGCACCTGGCAAGTATCTCTCTATAATTGTGCTATCATCTGTATACCTATAGATACCGGGTACCAGCAGATCGTTGGTATGCAGCAGGAATAGAGTTCCAGAGAGAACAGAATCCTGAGGAACCCCGACTCGTCATGGGCTCTTATGAGCATCCATCGACAACTCGGAGAGACTATTTACTCAGGAAGTCGTTTACCAGTTAATCGGACCAGAGGAAATGCCGTACGCTGGAAGTTTACTCGAAAGGCTAGCGTCCCAAACCCTACCAAAGGTCTTAGAGGCGTCTATGGAAACGGCAATCGCGTCCCCAATCCTCTCGAGGGCCTCGCCCTACAAGTGGGTACATACACTAGTAGGTCCCCAGTAGACCGACTGCGGTGAAACCCGTAGTGTCGGTCACTGAGGAGATCGTTACCTTTCAGGTATGCCATGAGGCACGAGTTCAATACATGCTACATAATCTTGCAGGGTATGAAGGTTACCGAAATCGGCCGACAGTTGGCAGGATCGGCACGACTGCCCTTTTTAGGCAAGGGTTGCACTTTGGCCAGCTTCCAGTACTTGGGCACTATACCAGTCCTAAATGAGAGGCGATACAAGCGCGTCCATACAGGAGACAACTTGGGCGCACAAGCCTTGAGAACTATTGCTGGTATGCCGTCTGGTCCACTAGCTTTATTCACGTCAAGACGACACAGTGCTCTCAGAACTTCTTTGTTCCTTATACAAACCTCAGGCATCGTGGTGTCGCAGAGAGGCAGAGTCGGTGGAGTAGCACCGCAAGTGTCAAGACGAGAATTATGGGTGAAGAGAGATGCAAAGAGACTTGCTTTTTCTCTCGCGGTATGAGCTAGTGTTCCATCATCCAGTGGAGGCAGTGTGGGCTGACAGAAATTCGCTTCGACCGACTTGGCAAGGGACCAAAAAGCTCTGCTAACGGATGGCTGTGCAGAGACTTTGTGCCGATATGGGTAATGCGGTCGAAGCGAACCTTCCTTAGTGCCTTTTTGTAGGACTTGGCAGCTCTCTTTTTTGAACTCAGACGCGGTGCATTGCGGTCACGGCATCAACCCAGGTGAGAAACGCCGAATGCTTACGCTCTTCAGCTTGAATGCAATCAGCGTTGAACTGGCGAGCTGAGCCTCCGATGACTACGTCACTATAAGGGATGAAATACTCCATAACTTGACGTATCACATTGGATATAGCATCCCCACAGCTCGACGGACTTTCAAAAGAGAAGCAGACCTGCAGCCAAAACAAACCAGACACCTAGTAACTACATTCTATTGAGTCAACGGAAAATAATACTTAACTCAAGGCAATAAGAACCGTGACGGATTTAAATGCAACTGTTAATGCATGTCCCAGTATCCGGCAGAAAATATTTAATATAAACTACAGTTTCATAGGAAAATGAGCCCTATTTCAAAGCAATAAGGATACAATAACGGGTTTCGGTGCAACGGGATGATAGTGTACCAGTATCCGGTAAAAAACATCCGAATTTACCGGGTACTAGGTCAAGTAGGGGTTTGTGAGTACCAATAGATGTAAAATGCAAAAACATTTACTTTTCGGTGAGATTTACCTTAATTTATAGTCTACATCGTTAAATAATACACACAATTTTTTATAAAGATTAACACTTTTACCTTAATTTTATCCATCGAAGTATGGCTAGATGATCTCTGCGACCGGGTGGTCTCGTAGTTCACTGACAGAACTTTGAACTTATAGATAATTTTACTATAACGTATTTTTAAGTTGAAACAGTTTTTAAGCCTTTAAACTTTTTGGTGAGTATTGCCATTAAAATTGTATAAAATAGTACTAAGAATAAATTGCCATTTGCAAACTTTAATTTGATTTTGGTAGAAAGACGCAAAAAATAAAAAACTGACTAGTTAACGGGTACTGGGACACTACCGGGAATACGTACTTCTACCTTACCAATTTTCGGCCAAATCGGTTCAGCCGTTCTTGAGTTATAAATAGTGTAACTAAGACGACTTTCTTACATATATATAGATAGATTATAGATAAATGTGTGTATGTTTATCGTTAAATATATAAATAAATAAAACGAAGTGTTATAGGTACATATGTTTTAAAAATAAGTTTGCTCATCAAGAAGGTATTAAATATGAAAAAGAAATACAACTTATATAAAAAAAATCTTCCACTCTTATTCCGAGTACTTTGTAACAATTACTTAATTAAAGAAAATGTTTCTATTTAAAAAAAAAAAAAAAACAATATTTTTCATGAAATCTGTACAAGGACTGCTAGCGATACTCTGGTTCCTAATCTACAAGGAGTCACCAGCTCTGAGCACTAAATGACATTTCCTGCAGGGTAGACGGAGTATCAGGCTTGTAATGTTGATTTAAACCCTCAATGTATCTGTCATCAGTCAACTGTCATTAACAGCCAGGTCAGGGCCGGCTACAGATAGTTCCCTGCCCTTAAGATTTCGGTGGGTACCTGGAAACCTAAGTGCTCGATTATGGAGACGCGGCGCGTTGGGCGGTCCGTCGTACATTGCCATAAGTTTGTGTTTGCGCGAGCGATGACGCGGCCCGCTGTTGCAATGTACGACGAACGCCCAACGCGCCGCGCAACGCGCTGCGTCTCCGTAAACACGGCCTTAGATTATTGTCGACAATTTGAAGAAGAGACCTCATCTATAAGTATTATGTAGTATCACTAGTTATCGGCACTCAAGAAAACATGGCATATTTTCAATAATAAAATATCCTTGCCGAGTTACTCGATTCGTTAGGTATAATATATAAGAAATTCTTACTACATAATAATAATAATATCAAGGTTTTTAGAATATAAATTAATTGCTTCTTATAGGCTCTAGTACGTTTTCGCATTTTTTTTGTGCTCCTACCTAACCGGTATTTTTGCATTTTAAATCAACAGAAACACTCATAAAAAAGGCGTTAAAGACCGGAATTGAATTGATCATAATTTTCTCGAAAAATAGAGACGGCGGTATCTGTTCAGAACAACTAAACAATTTTAACGCTTTGAACGGTAGTTTCAGGATCTTATCGTGAATCAATTGTTTGAAGTACGAGTATGTAATGGCCTTAGATACATATTTACCCATACACCTTTCACCTTTCTTTTGTGATCATGACGTTTATGAAGTTATTCTATCTATCTTTAGATATTTTTGATACAGATATATCTTGTGGATTATCTGTTTCTAATTAAAACATAAATTTGTGTAGAAGTAACCTAAAGTCCTTTGCAAATCTGCTATTTCGCGTAAACTTTGGCCCATCATTATGTACTGGTAAATAAAAAAATACATATCTATGGAAACCTCGCACATTTAATCGAGATTCTGATTTTCTAAAAGACGATGATTTAGGTTTTTTTTCTAACTTAAAAATTCATGTTTGTTTTTAACAAACATGAATTTCCTGGAACAAATCGTGTCAAATATTCAAGTAATTTATTTTTTTCGATTTATGTTTAAAAAAAAATTGAATTACCGAATACCGACAGAGTTTTCAGGCGTTATCTCTCTTTTTAGTTTTTTCATCAAACATTGCGTTGGATAATTTTAATTAATAATTTATTTATTTTTTCTCACCACAATAAGATTACAAACATTGGAGACTCGCATACTTGTACAATTGATTGTAGTATTCTAGTTTATTATGGGAGACTGGCGCCTAAGCTAGGCTTTAGGGGCCTGTATTTTAGGTCACCAGAAAAGGACGAAAACAATAAGCTTTTAAACCACGCTCACGTTAATGATACATGAGTGGAGAAGACCCATACTTGAAGTATCAATCTTCCTCGTCAATATTGAAATAACAGTGTTTATAACGTAAGAATAACCAATCGGATCACTCTTTATTTACGTAATAATATTTTTTCACTCAGAGAACTTTACGGCCGCGGTTTATTCACAAAAGACTACTACTAAACCTATTGGTAATAAAACAATAAATAAATTAAACCAAAATAAAATATGACACCATTTACGAAAAAGATTGTCCACTGATATTATAAATGATAAATAACACTAAATTATTTTGGAAACAGGTTAAAAAAATGGCGACCTCTAGATCGACTAAATCAACATTGGAAATGTCACAATGTTACTTAATGTTTTAGCAATAATGTCTAGATTAGCAAACATACTTGCTAAATTATAAATCATTGCTAGTTTAGTAGCATATTACTAAACTAGAATACATCTATATACTCGTATATAAAAGAAAGTCGTGTTAGTTACACTATTTATAACTCAAGAACGGCTGAACCGATTTGGCTGAAAATTTAAAGCTTAGAACCAGGAGACGGACATAGGATAATTTTTATCCTGATAAATAAATAAAAAATCCAAAACCTGCTCTTCTAGGGGTAGAGTAGTGTAGAGTAGGGCAGAGTAGGGTAGAGTAGGGTAGAGTAGAATAGAGTAGTCAGTTGACAAGAGCGAAGCCGCAGGTAAAAGCGAGTCGCTAATAAATTAATGAGACATCAAATAGCTGAAATGTAGTCGTATCTATCATAATGGTTGCGATAGATTTCATACTCAAGATTTCGTGTATGTGAAGTGGTGTAATCTGTTTTGCTCGGCCTGTTCTGGGGAAATAGAAGAAATAAAAAGGTGTAAGTAGTAATCTTTATTGCAGAAGCTATAATTACGTTATCAAACAAAATAACATTTAGAAATACGAAAAATAAAAATCATTACTGAATTACATAGAAATCCCTTCAGTAAACTGTATCTGGAAAATACACGTTATTCGATAGAATAACTTTGTTTTTAAGTGTGCTTGACTGCAATCCCACCTAATGGTAAGCAGTGATGCAATTGTTCATGGTAAGGCGCACTAGTTTATTAAGAGCCTATTCACTCTAGCCTTGAAACACACCTAAATTATAATCGAACGGGAAGACCGCAGCTGGTAAACTGTTCCAGTCCTTCGATGTACGTGGTATAAGCGACGAAGCAAAACGGTTAGTCCGGACCGTAGAAGTTTCAACAACGTAAGGGTGGATATTCACCGTACCGCGGGTTGTCAGATGGCAGAAATGAGATGGCGGAATCAAGTCATGCAATTCCCGCGCACACTTTCCAAAATGTATCCTGTAAAATACCGAATACGAGATAGATAGTGTTATTTACATAGATATCGTTATTTTTGAGTAAGGTTACTTTCATTTGAAGAATGATGAGGGTGCAAATTATGTAGATAGTGTCCTCGAGGTCACTATTGATTTTCTCTCGCATCGGTTTGATCTACACAAGTACAGTTGCAATACTACTTACGTAGTCTGCGGTCTATCGATTCAATGTGACAGCTGTGGTGACCATTTTACCTCGTCAACAAGGTGGTCGGACTTGTTTTAGGTGTGCTCTTCATCATCTACCTTCAGCACTGCATTGGACATAGGCGTCTCAAATTGCACATCATTCCTTTGGAGTTTCGGCAAGCCACCATTCACCTTGCGAAGAGTGTTACCCCATCGAGCCTATGGGTTATAATTATAGCACAGGACCTACAGACTGGCATATCAACGTATAGCCTAAAGGACTTGGAACGAATTTGCACAAGGTTTCCTTTTTGATGTAGGCGAGCACTAACAGCGCATTCACGACTTAGCGGCGAGCGGCGCGGCTCGCGGGGCGGTATCGGTAGGCGATTGGTGGAGCGCGCGCTGCTATGGCCGCCAAGACCGAAGTCGTGAATGGGCCCTAAGAGAGGATTTCCCAAAATTCACCTCCTGAAAATGATGTAACGAGGGTTTCAAGTTTGTATGGAATCTACTTTCACGTGGACGATGCCGCTGGCAAAAGCTTGTAGTAAAATAAACCATTCCAGGGGCCTTACCATGACGTGATTAAATGTGAACAACCTATATAGCTCCATCCCTTTAACAATCCAGTTTAGGTCGTCAAATCGTGGTAGGGTCTCAGATCTAACAATTATGGCAGTAGGGACTTCGTCATTTCGTTTTCGTACTACAAACAGTTGTGAATCAGACACGCTTTTAATTTCACTTTCACGGCCAATGTGGCTAACAATAAAAGCAATCACTTTCTTTTTATAACTAACACGGATGTTTTTCCGCCAGCAACTGGGGCGTGAATGTTGAAAAAATATAACAGTTAAAAATAAAATATTGCTCATCCGATTGCACTAACATGCCAAAAATAAGAATGCCAAAAAATAAAACACAGTAAGTTACCTACCTACTGTGTTTATTTTTTGGCATTCTTCTTCTTCTTTTCTTGCTAGTTGATGATTTCCTACCAAAAAAATAAAATCAGCTAGACATGGGTCTTACGATCTCGTTCATTGTCACGAACAGAATCCATATGGTATGGCCATATGGTATGGTAATTTCCGAATAAAGGTAGTTTACAATACCTATCGTTTTATTCGTAAACTAAACGGATGTGAAATTTGAAAAAATAATATATATTTAACATTTTGATCTTTACACTTATTTAACACGATTACTTGCACTTTACTGCGTCCAATTAAATCGTAAAAGCAACTTTAAATTATGATTACAATTACGGTTTTATTTGAATAATATGAGGTTTAGAATAATTAAACTTATACCATAATAAAAGTCGGAAAAATGTGATTTATTTCAGCATTCATAATGTGAAATATAAAAATATTTATAAGTATTCCAAAACTCTTTCATTCTCTTTCATTAAATCCATCTCCATGAATTTACTTCCGAAAGAGAAACTTATGATCCAGGGAAGCAAAAGGTAAAGAAGGAACGTAGGTGTAGTTTTAGTGTTTTTAGTCAGTAAAAGTCTGACATGCCCGAGCACCGCTCTAGAGTGGGAAAAGTAATTGGATGATTTCCCACCTTAAAAAAGAAACGCTATTAAACAATTATCACCAAAATACTTCGTTTATTTCTTATGTAATCTTTTTACGGTCTATAAAAAACTAACCGTCAATTACGGAAACGTAACTTACAAATTCGTAATATAAAACAGTTCAGCATTGACATTGTTACGCCGCGCGGTTGCGCAAGCGCCGTCGAGACAGTTTTGTCTATGGCTCTATTGATCTCATTTCAATTTGCATGACTAGCATGACTAGCTTTGCATGAGTCGGACTAGGCGAAAATTGGTTTCGAATTATGAAATTGTTGTCAGCATATAGCGACGAATTCAAATAAATTTTACTCTGAAATAAAAGGTAGTCTTTGAAACTGGGTTTATATCTTTAAAATTGCCGTATTATAAAACTGCATAATTTGAATCGTGATATGAAAATATCATTGCTCACAGCCAATCTAAAGAGATTGGCTAAATTACAAACTTTATTATTACAGGTGAAAGTTAACGGCCCGAGGAGCGGGTTCTCTAAAAAAAAACTAAAGTTCAAGTACAGCGCTAGATTTAGATAAGTGTTATATATATTTAAAAACATGTTGCAATGATATGAGGCAATGCTGGTGCTGACTGCTGACTGTTACTGACTCCCTGCTGCACATCGGTCCCGTACAATTTATATCTCGGCACCCTGCTGAATCTCCTCTCATCATCAAACTCAAACTGAAAATCGTTTATTTCACGTAGGCCTACATGGGCACTTATAAAACGTCAGAAGCTAGCGCACGGTTCCAATTGGTCGTTTCCTATGGAGAAGAACCGGCAAGAAGCTCCATGGTTACTCTTTTAAAAAAGTGATTGTTTCTACAATATTTTCATAAGTACTACAATAATAATAGATATGAGAGGACAATGTAGACCGGTCAGCTTTGTGCCCAAAAGCACAATAAAAATTGTAATCCTTGAATCCGCGGAGTCTACAGTCTTCTCACATTTACATTATAAAAAGAGGCTATAAAAAATAAAAATAAACCTGTCAACAAATTAAAGATATACTTATACAATAATAAATTACTAGTAATAAGACTTGAGTATTTTTCCAACACCCTTTCTGTCTTTTTATATTGTTTTCACCACTTCAATCTAATCTGTCTTTTGCGAGCGTTTCTCTGATTTCTATAACTTGTAAATCTTCTTCACTTTATTTATTCTTTTTTTACCAACTTATAACTGTCACGTTGTATAACTACATACGGAGGGGCTCAGTACAATGCTCGATGACCTCAGTAACACTTCCGAAAGAGTGGCGGGCCTTAAAATGAACATAGACAAAACCAAAGTCATTAAATTTTAGTCGTTTTAATCCCGCGGAGGGCCAATTCGGTATATGAAATACTGACTACTGAAAAATAAAGTACTTTTTTTTAAACTTGCATTAATTTACGCATGTACGAAATTAATGTCTTCAAGTAAACGTAAGCTGAACAAAGCGCAGGCCCGCAAGAAATGGAAAGAGTGGAGGGAGGCCTTTGCCCAGGAGTGGGACAGAACAGGCTAATAAAAAAAAAGCTGAGTGAGACCAATGAACTGTAGGTAGTTAGTACGCAACGACTGATAACTACCAACAAGGTCATTGACTTGTTTATTTAAAGAAATTAATTTCGTATATGCATATATTAATTCGAGTTTTTGAAAAAAAGCACTTTATTTTTTAATTTTTTCTTTACAAATCGATAGTATTTCATGTACCGAATCGACCCTCCGCGGGATTAAAACGATCAAAATTTTGCCGTGTATATGAAATAGCTATTCGAGTAATCAATAAATCACAAAAAATAATTTAGTCTAGCCGGGGATCGAACTCGGCATCTTTAGTGTAGCGTCGCGCGCCAAGGTAACAACTTCACAGAAAGAACCCTAATGTCTGCCACTCAAAAGGGTTGGTAGTCGGCACCCATTCATCATAACAAAAGCATATTGAACAATACCGTCCTGCATCGCGCAATCAACATTTCCTTTCAAAGTTATACAAGTACAATTTCTGACTCATTAGATTTGGGGAGTCCGTGTCTGCACAGGAGGTTGGTCAGGATAGGGCTGCGCCGAGCGTGCCCATGTCCTGACCACTGTTGTATTTCTCAAACGATGAGGCAGTCCAGCCAGCCGTACATTAATGATGACGGTGTTAGCCTTTGTGAGCTCCCTGCATTCCATTATAGAGCAAAGTATCTCTGTAGTCTGTGAGGGAATCGCAATTCGAGAGGTGAAATATTCCTCCGCCCCACTGCTGTAGAAAATTTGACTCCCTTTTTTTTGTTGTGCAGGTTAGTGAACATAGTTATTATAATCATAGTGGTTTATTGGTAAGGGATTCTTATAAATAATATACAAGAATATTATAATTTATTAACGATATAACATATTTGTACGTAATAATTTATTGACTCTAATCAACAAATTACAAATAAGTTATATCATTATCAGAGGTCGGAGTAGGTAGATTGATTTAAGGTCGTTGACGTCAAACGTAGAGGATAATATGGATATGCCTCCAAAATACCGGAACTTCATATTTATTGTGATATTTGTTCCGGAATTTTGAAATTAGCACGAATTTGTGTTTAAGGTGAAAAACGTATTAATAATATCAATCTACGCTGCAAGTGTTAGCTAATGGTGAAAGAAATCAGTATTTTATTTTATACAAAAATACCTTGGAATAGTTACACCGTATTTTGTCCCTTACTGTTGAATTAGAATTGACGTTTGACAGTATGACGCTTTATTTTATTTTAGTCCATAATTCCAATCCCGGAACTTTTTCCGGTACTTCCCGCACATTATGAATAAAATGGCATGTCCATATTATAATATCTTGACGCAAGTATATAAAATCAATCTACCTACTCCGACCTCTGATCATTACCAACAAATAATGAACATGTTAAAGATATCAATCCCATAAAACTTATTTTATGTCTTTAAAAGTCGCAATAATATAGTTATTTTTTTCAAATTTAAGTTTAGGTTTTTAACTTACTTAATATTTAAAAAATTTGATAAAATTTCTTCCATTTACGATTTTGAATAACATAACGTTTTGATACAAATACTTAATTTAATAAAAAATTTGATAATTATCTAAATATTTTTTGTGGACATTCAATAGGAATGTCCACAAAAAATATGATCTTATCGTTTTGTTTTATGACGTGCTTCAAGCGAACGCACACCTATTGTCTTTTTATTGTGTCTAATTACGGTATTCAAATGATTAATTCGCAGATGGCTGAATTACAATTTTTCTGTTTTGTATTTCATGGTTTCCTTTTTTATTTATTTTTTTGATTCGCAACCTGCCGATATCCAATTTTTATTTTTGTAGGTTTTAGTAATGTGTTTTTGTATAAATGTGAGCAGGTACCCAGATTCTTTAACGTTATTTTGACAGTAATTTCGGTTCTCTTGCGGATATCTTCATTACTGACGTGATCACGCATGGAAACTCCGAGCATAACCCGTTCCATTGCCCTTGGGTGATTTAAGCCTTTTGATGAGGCCATATAAATAAGGCCCATTGTGGGACACTGTGGTACGTTGAATGAGAAGATACCGTGCAACTTCCCATACGCTGCGCAGCCGAGTCGAAATCGACGATTGACCTCTTTCTCGAAGTTAGACCTACTGAACTAAACCGTCTGTTGTCCGAGGTAAACGTAGTCATCCACAACTTCGAGTGTAGTCTCCAATCTTGATGGGAGTGAGCCATGACTTTGGTTTTGTCCATGTTCATTTTAAGGCCCGCTACTCTTACGGAAGTGTTACTGAGGTCACCGAGCATTGTACTGAGCTCCTCCGTATGTAGTTATACAACGTGACAGTTAGAAGTTGGTGAAAAAAGAACAAATGGAAAGAATAAAGAAAGTATAAGTTAATTATCCCCCTACAATTCAATATTTAATTTGTTTCTTTTTCGTTAAAAATTAATCATTTTTATAATATAATATATTGGGTTTTTTGTCCAAAATATTATATAATTAAAAATATTATTTTATTATTATCTTTCTTTCTTTCTTTCTTTCTTTCTTTCTTTCATTATAAGTCAGTCAACTCAACTCATCAGGTACCTATGGGAAGGTTTTGTAAGGTTATTGACCGCAACAAAAACTTGAAAATTGATAACCTCGTCAGTCACCTTGATCAAACTAAATCACATTTTAACACAAGTTCAACAGGATATTAATTTAATTATTTAAGGGCCGGTTCTAGTCACTACTTTTTTTTGTATGAACTTCGCTCGGGATTATGTCGTCTTCGCGGCCCCAAAACAGCGGTTTTATTTCTATATAAAAAAAAAACAACAACTATTCAAGATTTTTGTTCTTGCGAAGCGCTTTTAAATAACAAGCTTTATTTTTTTTTTGTAACTTTCAAATAGTTCCGTAACGTAATCTCGTAGATAAATACGTTTGAAATCGTAAATTAGGGTCAGACTCGCGATTTTTTTTTTTATCGAGCCAACTATTTTATATCGTGTTTTCATTTTTGCCAAGCCCTTGGCCATATAGTCAATTTTAATAAAATAAATTTTCATGGTGTTCTCTTTGATATTTGTGGATTTCCATAGATTTAAAAAAGGTCAAAATGAGTAGAACCGGGCCTTAAAAACCGGTCACGCCCGAATTGGACTCGCGTAAAATCGAATTGTTTCGATAACTCCAATTGAAAGTTTCAATTGTCTAGTTATCACGGTTGGTGAGAGTGCGACAGACAGCGGAGTGATAGCAATAGGGTTCCGTTTTTACCCTTTGGTTATGGAACCCTTTTTTTTTCGGTGGGAAATTCATCCAATGACATCTCCGCGACCTTGGCTGGGCGGGGCGGGAGATAGTGTCACACTTTTACTGACTAAAAGCCCACTCTTGATCCTTCTTTGCCTTCGTTCCAAGGCCCCAGGTTTCATTTTCCCATTCCCCATGGCCCCAGTAGTCTTCGACCATGCTGAGCCCCTACGGTTTGCTGACATCTCCTTATGGCGCGCATTGAACGTACGCGCCGTCGACAACTTGATCCCGGACGGTTACCGGACGGTCGGACAGCAACCTAGTGACGGAACCCTAAAAAGAACACATTCGAATGTTAAATCATGAGATTTCGAAAATCGTTATTTCTGTGACCTTATACAAAGATACGTTCACTCCAGCGTGTTAGACAAAAACATTGGCATTGCGAAATGTTTCTAAGTATCATCGTTTTGGGTAATCGTCGTTGCGAGTTCGTCGGCTTGCGCGCAGCTTGTTCTAAAGGCACGTTTAGACTATGGCATAAAATAGAATTATATAAATATAGTAATTATAGTCGTCACTTGTTTTCTTATCTATATTTTTAGTATGTATATATTTATGTATCTATTTTAGTCTTAATATTTGTATGTTGTGTTTTTGTTTTATTTATCTAGTTTTCAAATGCACCAAGTGCAACCCCATTTTGTGTCCAGGCAATCTCTCTCCATTCCAGGTTGCCTGGAAGAAATCACAGAAAGAGATAAGGCCGCCCATTGTATATATTAAGTTTTAAGCTAAAACTGTGTATCTAATTGGTGTACAATAAAGTGTATTTAAATAAATAAATAAATGTCAGACATTAATGTCTGAACTGTTTACACCTGTACGGAATTTTTGTGTCTGAGTAAGTGAGTGTGTATTAGTGTGTCCGAGCTATTCACACGCAAACTGTTACTGATGCTCGGTCAGGATGGATAAACGTCGTGCAGCTGCGGAGTGTTGAAAATGTCAAACCTGTTCGAAAACTTTTTAACGACACTAGACACTTTGACACAACGTGTTCACACAGCGGTTGATGTGACACTAATTATCGCGTCACAATATTTTTTTCAATTAGAGACACTCGTGTTCATACAGAGACACTCGATGTATACACTGAGTGCACCGTGTGTAGTGTCGTAATCTATTCGTACCTTTACAATATCAGATGAGATGGTGCGGTTGTGGCATTCGGTCTAAGGTCGGTGTTTGTAAGGCAAATTTGATGTCATTTGCTTGTTTTTGAAAGACGTTCTTTTTTTAAATTCAATTTTTTTTTAACGGACTTTGCAAGAGACTTCCCCCTTATTTACTATACTTTTTGTAAGAGACATTACGGCGAGGTCTACTTCCTACAGTGGACGTCCATCGGCTGAAATGATGATGATGAAGATGTGTTAATGATTTTTTTTTTTAAATAGTGTTACGTAAGTACACATTAAAGAATATATTATATCATGTATTGGTCTCGCAACTCAGTCAGGTTATAAATGATAAATGGTATTTATTTTGCAAATAGGATTTTTAAAAACACTTTTACGCGTCGATTTTTTCGTCAGTTTAAACTACATGAGGTCGGTGTTTCCTAGCTGACTACCCTGAGAAGAAACACCGAAACAAACTCAGGCTTTAGTTTAATAGTCCCTACAGCAAACATGTAGTGGTCAAATCATATGAGAACCATTCAGATTTGTGTCTGAGGTGGTCTTTTGGGGAAAGAAACACACAGATTTCAGTGGTCCTGTCCAGTCAGTGCAAGCATTTTTCAGTATTCGTTTAGCTCAACGTAGGTATGACGGAATGACCAGAATAATGGATCGTTAACTTTCTCATCATAAGAGGCAGTCACCTACTTACCTCGTGATTATTCGAAACAGTTACCATGTATGAAACGCAGAAGCCAACAGAAGGAATACCACCTATAGGTCGTTTTACATTTCCTGGCACTCCACCCAGAACGGGAGAAGTAGCTTTAAAATTTCCTGCCAAAAAAAAGAAAAAATCGAAATATTATGTACTAAAAAACTGAGCAACTGCGAGTCGGACTCGCACACTGCGGGTTCCGTAAAAACTACCTTATGTAAATAGTTCAATTCCGGAATCGAGTCTTGAAGATTTTACCGAATCGAAAAAAGTTTTTTTATAAGTAACTACAAATTTACAGTTTTCAGATTTATTCCTCTATTTGTGCTATAAGACCTTGCTCTAAGCTTTTTAAGGTCTTAGGTCAACGGGAAGTACTTTATAAATTTGGATTCCCTTGAGAGTGTCGAAATATACGTTTTTTCTTGTGATATAAACGGCTGTATCTTTTTCCCGTTGACTTAGAAGTTTGATTTTCTCACAGCATCAAGGGACCGACGGCTTGAGTATATGGTTTTAATTTCAACTCGATACTTTCACGCGTTCCCGAAATAAAGGTTCTTGACAGACAGACAGACATTTTTTTCCTTTTGAGGTACGGATTCCTAAAACTACATATTCATAGGTCACAGTTTATTTCATTAAAATATTCAGAAGCTCAGTGGCTTTTGCGTAGAGTCATAATTTATCAATCTATTAGAAATAAATATACGAGTATGTAAATAGTAAATACCCACACAATAGACTTACTGCGGTAACAGAATATTACATAAAACAATTTACATAATACGGTATAATAATAAATATTAACTAACTTAGTGACCCCATGGTCGGTTGGCACTACTGTTAAATATGATGAAATCTTGGGTTCGATACGCGGGCTGAGTAGTCTAATTTAGAATATTTTATGTAGCAATACTGACAATAATTTTGGACTGCAAAGCAATGAGGAGGTTCTTGTTTTCTCAGAACTCCATAATCTGTGTACCATTTTGAAAAAATACAAAAAGTACCACTTCTTACCCTTTCCTTCTAGTTTTAATTTTGTTAATACTTAATTTACGCCTTTATCCGGCAATCAAAGTTTTTCTTTCTTTTTTTCTTTAAGTGGAAAATAAAAACTGGCCAAGTGCGAAATGAACTTGCACATGAAGGGTTCCGTACTAAACTAAATAACGTGTCTCATATAGAAACCCCCTTTAATTTTAAACTTTATTTTAACTTTTTATTTGTTGCTATAGCGGCAATAAAAAAACACACCTATGAAAATTCCAACTCTCTACCTCATACGGTTTATAAGATTCAAGCTCGCTGACAGATGGATAGTCAGTGGAGGCTTAGTAAGAATAAAGGATGCAAACAGGGGTTCTGTTTGGTTACGGAACCCCAGAAACTTAAAAAAAAATGATTGAAACCAGTAGTATTTTTTTAAGTTTTTTTTTTAATACTGTTATGGGACTTGTGTAACTGGTTGGTTTGTATAATAGTTAGAGGCTTTTTAATTATAATTTATATGGCTCTCAACTGCTCGTTACGAATCACATTAAAAAAAAAAAAACTCCCACAAAAACTCATTCCTGTTATCTATATTACGATTACGAACACTACTATTATGAATAATATATAAGTTGAAATGAATAATTTTTTTTATACGTTTTGTATCACATTATGATAAGTTTTTTTGTATAATTTTATACAATAAAAGCCACACGCCCCAGAGTCACGCTGATGTTGAAAGTCTCTGGAATTCTTGGCTTTTCCCTGCTATAATATGCTTGAATTGTACATCTTAACCAGGGGCTCAAGTCTGCTATTATTATAAATTCGTCATTCCAACATGAGTCTATTGTTATTTTGCTAAAAGTTCGTAGTCTGCAAATCCGATCATTGGTTGGTCTGTGGTTCTTTAGCTGTCAAAGTGACATTACTGCTTACTGTTTATTTAGAACGGCCGCCGGCCGGTGTTTTCAGTGTTTTGTTGTTGTTATTGTATCAGTGTTTGGTTTTTGTTATATTTTTGTTTTTGCAAACATTCATTTGTCATTATGTAGGTAAGTACGAGATTACCATTCTATGCCATTTCTCTCAATGGAGTGTCGATGGTTGATCATTGGAGTCGCCATTATATTAATAGATTACTAAAAAAAAAAACTAAACAAAATTAACAATTATGAAATCAATGATAAACCTATCTGTCACTATTGTAATAGCAGACTTGAGGCCCAGATCATTATGTCCATTGGCGAAAATTACATAAAATTCCGTTCAGTAGTTTTTTTATTTTATCGAGTTCATTTCTAGTGTTCCGAACCTCAAAAGTAAAAAATGGAACCCTTATTGGATCACTTTGTTTTCTTGTTGACTTTTCCGTCACTTTTTCCGTCAGTCTGTCTGTCTGTCAAGGCCCTTTATCTCGGGAATGCATGGAGATATCGAATTGAAATTAAAACCATGTTTATCTCGGGTCTGTGATCCCTTGAAGCTGTGAAAAAATCAATCTTTCTAGTTTACGAAAAAAAAGAAGGGGAAATAACGTACATTTCGATACTCTCACGGGAATTGAAATTTATAGGGTACTTCTCGTTGACCCGGAACCTTGAAATTTGGCATGAAGTAAGGACTTATACCGCAGGTATAGAAATAAGTCTGAAAAATGTAAATCTTTAGATGTCACAAATAAACATACTTCTTTCGATCCGGAAAAATCATCGAGACTCGATTCGAGTATTGAGCTATTTACACACACCGTTAAACTTTAGTCGTTTTAATCCCGCGGAGGGTCGATTTGATACATGAAATACTATCGATTTGTAAAGAAAAAAATAAAAAATAAAGTACTTTTTTCAAAAACTCGAATTAATATACGCAATTAATTTCATTAAGAAAACGATTCAATGATCTTGTAGGTAGGGGTCGGTCGTTGCGTACTAACTACCTACAGTTCATTGGCTCAGCCGACGTTTACTAGAAGAAATTAATTTCTTACAAGCGTAAATTAGTTTGAGTTTAAATAAAAATATTTTTTAATTGTTTCTTTACAAATCGATAGTGTTTCATGTACCTAATCGAGCCTCCGCGGGATTAAAACGACCAAAATTTAACGATGTATATTAGTTTGTACACAACCCTCAGTATGCGAGTCCGTCTCGCACTTGCCCAGTTTTTATTTTTTTAAGTAATATAAACTAGTGCTTGACTGCAATCCCACTTCCTTGCAAACAATGACGCAATCGTCGATGGTGACTTGGCGCACTAGTTTATAAGAGCCTATTCACTCTAGCCTTGAAGACACCTAAATTATAATCGGACGGGAAGACCGCAGCAGGCAAATTGTTCCAGTCCTTCGATGTACGCTGTACAAACGACGAGGCAAAACGCTTAGTCTGGACCATAGAGGTGATAACAATGTAAGGATGGATACTCCCCGTACTTCGGGTTGTCCGATGCTAGAAAGGTGGTGATGGAATGAAGTCAAGCAATTCCCGCGCACACACTCCAAAATGCATCCTGCAAAATCCGAAAGGCTACCTTATGACAGACAGATGCGGAAACTGTACCTCGCAGTTTTTTTGGTTACTGCTCCGCGCCCGTGGATCGTAATATGTTATACCACCTTATTTTTTAGTAAATATATCCGAAACCCGAAAGACGGGTCTAGTATTTTTATGCAAAGAATCTATGTACAAAATTTCATTACTGTATCATGAAAAATTATGATACCTGGTTGTCCACACAAACACATGGTCACTACGCCGGTTTTGCTCCCGCACCCAGATGTGCGCTGGTGTCCAATGCCCGCCATGACCTGCTATGATCTGTATTGTACTTAGTGTCGGTGGAGTCCAACCTGTGACCTTTTATAAATATTTTTGGTAAAAAATATAACATGGTAAAAAAAATTTGGAATCGATTCAGTTAATACTGAACAAACTAATCAAGTTTCGCATTAT
Organism: Leucania comma; assembly: GCA_958295575.1. Taxonomy (NCBI): domain Eukaryota; kingdom Metazoa; phylum Arthropoda; class Insecta; order Lepidoptera; family Noctuidae; genus Leucania; species Leucania comma. Next base: position 2,260,081 of record OY282468.1, on the reverse strand, counting down.
ACTAAAAATAATGTTGTAAAGCCTATAGCTATCCTCGATGAATGTGTTATCCAACACAACTCTTGGTTTTTAAAATACTAAGTATAGATTTGTATCAACAAATTGATAATAAGTCTATAGTCTTCAATAGATACAGACGGAGGAGCCTAGAGAAGTGATGTAACGCATGAGGTTGCGTATGCGCAGCCGCTGGCGTCAAGGTCGATGACTTTCACACGCGGCTGATATAGGCCAATAACTGATCTTGAACTTTGTACTGTTGTCTATGTGGAGTACTCACTTACCGATCAATTTGTCCATCGATTGCTTGGTATCGATTCTAAGGAGTTTGACGAAAGTGGTTATATTGGAACCGGCGCGGGCGCTCTATCGCTGAGATTCCCGCTGTCCGCCTGTCTGCCACCAGGCTGTATCTCATGAACCGTGGTAGCTAGACAGTTGAAATTTTCACAGATAATGTATTCACAACAAATACTAAAAACAGAATAAAATAAACATTTAAGCTCTTTTGCCGTTTTTTTTTTGCTACGGACGATACAGAACCCTTAGCGCGAGTCACACTCGTACTTGGCCGGTTTTTAAATTTCGTTTCTCGGAATCGGAACCGAAATTGGAGGTGATATCTGAGGCAGACCGTAGCGGATCCGAAATTCCGAACGCAAGGCAAAGGGAGATAGGAGTAGGTTTTAGTCAGTAAAAGTTTGACATACCCTCGCGCCCCGCCTTAGAGAGAGATAAGTCATGGGATGATTTCCCGCCTAAAAAAAGAGGCAAGTATAGTACGCGGCAAATAAGTTGAAATATTTGCTATGGTTACGCGCCGCCACCCACTTCGATTGAGACCCGAAAATTGGTTACTGTGCATTTAAAGTCAACCGCCATGATAGTTCAACTTGTGTGACTAGGATTATACCTGATTTTCGGGTCTCAATCGAAGTGGGGTGCTGCGCGTAACCGCAAATGGTTCAAATTATTTGTCGCGTATCCTACATTGTTGTGAACCGGGCACGTTGTCTGTCCAAGAGGCATGGTGATAATAACTGCTTATCAATAAATAACCCATAAATTCATAGTGTTCAAATGTAAATCATTAATTTCGGTTTAAATAATAATAAAGTAATTAAAATTAATTACAGTAATAACTTAAATTAATTAAAATCATGCAGTCATTACACAGGTAATTCCATTAAATGTTTATTATGGAATTCATTAAATGTCAATAAAATAAGGCAAAGTAATAAAATTTGTAATCCTATATGTCAAATAATAGTCTTATTATTAGTCTTAGAATGTTCGCTGTGCCTCAGTGTCGCACAATCGCACTGTTGCCCGTGCTCAGTCACCAATACCTCGCACTTTGGCTGCACTAAATGGTCTCTTGGACTTCAATTCAACTAACGATCTGTTTGCGGATGAATGGAAGACGATTTTATTGGCATGTCAGAAGTACTGTGAGAGGGATTGATGTATGAGTATAACTTACATATCACGTTACATTTTTGTGTTTTGTTATATTTTCCGTTTTTTAAGTTTGTTTAGTTACTGTAATTGGTTGTAAGACCGTTGTAATTAATAATAAATAAATAAATAAATCATATAAGATGACATGATGCAATTTACAAAACTTAGAATTGATTTGTAATCTAAAGATTCACGCAAACTTTAAAGAACTTCTCAATTGAAAACCTTTATAAATTATAAAATGCTAGCGTGTTAATGTAATGTAATGTGTAATGGCGTGTGTGTGCCTGCTGCGGTCTTCCCGTCCGGTTATAATTAGGGTGTCTTTAAGGTTAGATTGAATAGGTCTTAATAGATGAGTGCACTTCACCATCAACGATTGCATCACTGCTTATAAGATAGATACGTTACGCGCTAACATCGCAATCAGAAAACCTGGACTCGAATCATACACATCTAGGATCTATGATCAGTGTTATCACAGTCACAAACCTATAGTCACTGATAGACAAGAACAGAGATAAGAGCCGGCGCTGTCGTGTAAGAGAAATAGCGTTAACCGATAAATGTGTGTGATCGTCGCGACCGATATGAAATCGTGCCATATAGGCACAATTTTCTCTTCCGCTGTTTTGATTTAACCTAAGCTGCTTACTATCAGATGAGATTACAGTTAAGCACTGTTTTATATGAAATTAAAAAGACTTAAGAACCCGTTTATAGCGCTACCTACCAGGTTCAATTGTATTTTCAAACCATACAGGGACCCACACAAATATGAAATTATAAGAAAAAAAACTTTTATTTTTTTGTTTCACCTGTCCCGATGTTGGTTTGTGATCAAATCTTGTAAATAAAATTGACAATACCTAATTATTATGACGTGGAGTTGATCTGATCATGGAAAAAGAAGGTGGCCTTAGGAACTCAGTAATTAAACGACACAACCCCATCGAGTTTGGGCTCGTATGATTCGTCTTGACAAGTACTTTGGTGGCACATGGCAACCAGGTTCTGGAGACTGGAAGATGGTTATAGAAACTCGGTAATAAGCGCAATAAGATAACCCTATCGTATTTGAACTGTTTGGAATGGTCTTGATGAGTAATTATACTGGTATAGGTGTATACCGCGCTATAAAAGCTTGCTATGAAAAAAATATTTTCATTGAACACTTCTTTAATCTGGACAATTCTTTACCAATTCTTCTGATAGGAGAACTTTCAGGTCTGGCCTAGAACTCACTAAACGTGATGCCGCTGGCCTTAAAAGGTCAAGAATACCTATAAATGCTTTATCATTATTTGTTTAATACCAATCGTGTTTGATTACAATTAATTGATTGCAAGTCACGTCAGGGACGTAATGTTGAATCCATACCATTCGTTATCCTTATAGTAAGTACTATTATAAAATAAACTCGCCGTGTCTGTCCGTCTGTTCGTGATAAACTCAAAAACTACAAAAGGGATTGTTTTTTTTAAATCTGTCATTATTTTCAAAACTACCCTCAAAATATGGGTATTAAACTTTTATGAAAAAATTCTAGCAAACGAAGTCACTGGCATAGTGTTAGTAATTAATAAAATGTGGAGGTGGAGGGAGCGTTTGAATAGAATAGAAATAGTTTTATTCAGTACCTCTACCATGAGTTTTAAGCAATAGTATTCGTCGCTACTCGATATCGACGCCGTAAATATTTTGTATGGCAAATTTTGCAGCGCCTCTAGCGGTCACTTGCAGAACCAAAATTTGCCATACAAAATATTTACGGTGGTACTGGACTGACACAACACAACGGTTACAAACACAAAGTAAAAAAATAAAATCTAATTTACAGAGTGCGCTAAGCGTGCCCGCACCGAAAGGAACCGGTGAACTATGTTCTTTGAACGGATTCTATTGTTCTTCTTTTCCCCCCCGAGTCCATGGAAAAAAATCGAGTGAAAACGTTCCTACATCAATTCCCAACGGGTCCACGGGATTTGTCCAAAGTACAGCCAGTAAAAACAATTTCCTGTTTGTCTTAGTCAGTTTGTAAGCCAGAAAAATAAATAGTTGCAGGCTAGGATTATTTTGATTTAATTTGATAATTCTTAAAATTTGATTTATAATTTTTAAATCTACTAAAGGTAAGATTAAAATTATTTAGTGAAATTATAAAACTGATCTTTTTTCATGTTTAGAAATGCATGTAAATTAACGTTTATCGTTTTCTACACGGATGTCGTTTCCTATGTATTGCGTATCTATTTGAAATAAAAATATTCATTGTCTTATATTTCATAGAAATAATAAAAAAATATCCCTTATCAAAGCTTTTACTGATGACTGTGCCATTCTCATGGATTCGTAGGGAAAGAAAATATTTAATATTTTAAAATGGCATGGACTCATTGGGAACACATGTTCGAACTTTCTATTTTCGAGAACAATGGGCTCGTGGACTTTTGGGAACAACCCCTTTGAGTTGCCCTTTCCTTTACAGAGCCGCTGAACTCCTTCGAACCATCCCACAATACTATTCCTCAATACTATACTGTCAATTGGTGTCATGTTTTGCTGTTCAGTGTATATCCTATACATTATTATTCCTCAATAGGTAGCTATGCTGTCACGTTATGTCTGTGTGTGTAATGTCGTCTATTCTATTTTCAGTGATAACGGGTGGCACAGACGGCATCGGCAAGCAGTACGCGCGGGAGCTGGCGCGGCGCGGCATCAACATCGTCATCATCAGCCGCAACCCTGACAAGCTGAAGGCTGTGGCCCAAGAAATCGGTTTGTATTCCCTTACATGATGTTAAACTAAAAATAATAAGAAATAGAGAAGAAAGTTTATTCTGGAGGTACAGTAAATGCTCATGTTAAGGCCAGGTTTTACTCATTTTGAACTTTTTTAAACATCTGGTAATTCACAAATATAGAAAAGAACACCATGAAAAATTATTTTATTAATATTTGCTATATGGCCAAGCGCTGGGCAAAAATGAAAACATGATATAAATTAGTTAACCCGATAAAAAAATCGCGAATCTGACCCTAATTTACGATTTGAAACGTGTTTATCTACGAGATTACATTACGGAAATATATTTGAAAGTCACAAAAAAAAAATGAAGCTTGTTATTTAAAAGCGCCTCGCAAAAAAAATCTTGAATAGTTATTGTTTTTTTTAATAAAAATTAACCTACAAAAAAAAAGCTTGTTATTTAAAAGTGTCTCGCAAAAACAAAAATCTTGAATAGTTTTTTTAATAATAATAATTAACCGTTGTTTCGGGGCCGCGAAGTCGACATAATCCCGGGCGGAGTTCATACAACCGGCCCATAATTACTTATTATTATGCTAATGTCATTGGCGGAACTGCAGGGTGGCAAGGCTGGCAAAATGCCACGGGCCCCCGGTCTGATAGGGCCCCTAGTCTTAGACGCCGCGAGCTCAGAAGAAGTAACAAAATAATATTTAAAAAAAATCTCAACGTGACATGATTTTTCTGGGGAGCCCCATCCAATGAATTTGCCACGGGCTTCAAATGACATAGTTACGCCACTGGTAGAAGGAAGATGATCGCTGTGTACTCAACTGTAATGGTTTTAGAAGAGCTAATATTGATCGTCCACTTGTTTGGAATCTCGTTTAAATAATATTTATAATTAGCTACGACTCTACGAGTAATAAAGTCTATACGAAAGTTTGCTGTCAGTCAATATTGTCGGCTGCGTTGAATTCATTAAGGTAAAGCACCTGCAGAAGCGTAAAACATCTTCTTCCGTGATATTTTCTTCCCGTTCCACCCTTTTATCGAACCTGTATTTATCATCATTATTATTGTTGTATTATTTTATCTAATGTGTCCCACTGCAGAGCTAAGACTAACTACCTACCCATACATTCTTTTCAAAGATCACGGTTCCTCATTTTCTCTTTCCAATTCTTAAGAGGGCCTTTCCGCACTCTTCTATTATCAACTTCGAACAAGGTTTAAAAGCTTATTGCTTCTACCGCAATCTACGCGATGTTTGATGAAAAGGATATAACGCGCAACGCGAAAAAGATATAACGCCTGAAAACACTGTTCGCATTCGGTAATTTCGTGATTTATTCGAATATTTCACAAAACATGTGAAAAGGAAATACGCGTTTTCGTAAAAAAATTGTCGTCATTCAGAATCTCGATGAAATGTTTAAGGCTTCTATTTCAGAAGTCTTAACTGGATTAGTTTTTCATCACAAATTTATGGTTTTTATTTCTATAAAAGCCGAGATAGGTAATATCCACAAGATAACTGTATATCCAAAATATCTGCAGAATGTGTAACAACATCATAATCACGTAGGAACAGTTGAATGAAAATGTACCTCGGGTTGGCCGCTCTTATTATGTAAGGCCTCCAGGTCGTCCCGATATCTCCTTCGTGGTCTGCCGCAGCCCCGCGTCTTATATATGATAGTATGTTATTTTGCTTTACATATGTATATATCAAAGGTCGTGTAAATTCTTCGGACATAATGACAAATGCTTGCACTGACTGAACACGTCCACTCAGAACTGTGTGGTTCTTTCTTCAAAACACCATCCCAGACACTATTCTGCATGGTTCTCATATGTTTTGACCATTACATGTTTGCTGTATGGATTTTAAAAGAGACTTTGACCCCTGAGTTTGTTTTGGTGTTTCTTCTCAGGGTAGTCAGCTAGGAAATACCGGCCTAATAGACGAAAAAAAAATTTGACGTGTAAAAGTGTTTTTGAGAACCTATTTGCAAAATAAAATATCATCATTTATCGTTTATCAATGACCAGCATTTGCCCACGATTTCATTCGCGTAAAAGTCGTCATTTACTGCGGACTTAAGTCGATGTCGGAGTCAGATGTGAAGTAGCATTAGCATTAGCTTGTCCTTCGTAGAGATTCAAGCTTACTCTGTTCCAAATTTCGTCGAAATCGGTTTAGTAGTTTAATCGTGGAAGCGTGACAGACCGAGTTACTTTCACATTTATAATATATAGGGTTACTGGTAATTAGTGAACGATATTTAAACACATGATTGTAGTCATGATAGCAAATTACTTTTATTATGGGATCAAACCAGAAATCGCGAAAAAAATCTGCCAAGTTCAGTACGTTTATGTTCGCCTAACTGGTCAAAATATGTGTATATTCCACAACTATCACACAACGCCGTCTAGTCCCAAGCTAAGCAGAGCTTGTGTTATGGGTACCAGACAACTGATAAACATACTTATATATTTCTAAAAACATACATATTATAGATAAATTACACCCAGACACAGAACAAATGATCGTGCCACGTGATCAGGAATCGAACCCACGACCTTTGGCATAGCAGTCAGGGCCACTAACCACTACTAGGCCAACGGGCTCATAAAACACAGGAATATATTCCTGTGTTCTATGAACAGGCCTGTCGAGTAATATGAGTAAGTATGGATTCTATCATATTGTGATGCGAATCTGGTGCATTCATAATGCTCTCCCACGGTTTTCACTTCTTACGTAATGAACTAATGGTGATCTGCAAATATTGCATCACTATTGTTTGTGATTCTGGTCACGCAACACTATGTTTTGATATGTTATGTTACAACCGTCATTGCTGACCCAAAACCCTCAGGGATCATTGTCTCAGATCATTGCGACACTCGCTATGCTTCGTTTTGCATTTTATTCATAAACCGGGTACATACTGCAGCACTGTACAGCTGTCACGTAACATGCAATGAAAGAATTTGCCGTCCACATCGTAGCAATGTACTATGTGTGCCAAATAAGAATAGGAAAGTCAATAATCTCGATCTGTCAAATGTAGAGTGAAAAGTACGGTTTGCAAAGAAAACTTATTTGCGTATCAATAAAGATTTTTTTTTTTGCTTTGTATTACTAAGTCTTAGTTAAATCCAGGTGAAGCAAAAACGGCAGTGTTCAATATAAATTAGCTAAATATATTAAGTCATAATTAGTTTAAAAAAGTATTTTAATTATTCTTTCTTATTTTCATTGTTAGGAACAATTCGCCTTCCTCTTTCATTTGCCACTACTCGGACACTTCACACAGTGGTGCTGAGATGAGCAAAATTGAAGAACTGGATGCTGATTAAAGTCTTTTCATACACGATCGTAAATAAATTAAATTTTAATAAATTTTTGTTTTGCTCATCCTACCGAATTTCTTCGATTTGACAGTACGACGTGACGTCACAACATGGCAATCGATCCTATTCTTATTTGGAACGTATTGTATCATGCAATGTAACAGAATTCCCATGGTGTGGACGCCTTGCGCGCGCGAACACAACATCAACTATGTGAGTAAGTGCATGCTCTGTTCATGCGCGCGCTGCGTCTACACTTGTAAAATACTAACTAACAACACGAATACTAATACGAATACTTATTAACTTTCTTGGTGTACAATAAAGTTATATTCTATTCTATTCTATTCTATTCTATACTCCTTTTATGCTACGAGTACCTTCCATATGACGTTATAGCAGTCTGTACCCGGCTTAAGGTTTTAGAATTGTTTCAACACTCCTTCCCAGTTATGGATGTAAAGTTATGACTATATGTCTATTAAGATCGTTTATCGTCCTAATTTTGGCTGCTTTAGGCGTTTACTATCGTTTGGGTACCTAATTACCACTAATTACCTATATATACCTTTTGAGTCGGTAGGAGTACTTTATAATTTTCTTTAATGCAACACCAATGCCTCGCTGAGCTCACAGCGCCTAGTCCGTTTAATAATGATAGATATCAGAAGGACCACTGAACTACTCGGCATTTGACCAAAATTCTGGATGACAAGCACACAACGTCGCGCGAACTTATCAATAATAAAAAAAGCCTCTTACGACCGGCCGTTTGCGTATTCGTTTCGATCATTCGAGCGTTCCGATCATTCGAAAAGCTCATACCGTAGATCTTGCGAACACATATTGACACATCATCTGATTTTTTTTTTTATATATATTTTTGTGGTAGCAACAATTAAGGTAGAACTACATTACGCACACGTGGGCCATGTACGCCGATTTGGTCGCGTCTATCTCTTCCATACATTTTATATGGAAACTAGACTGTAGAGTAGAGCTACACTTAATCCACGACACGCGACGTAGTACTACGTACAAAAAAACCGTGTTACACTTGTGCGTCGGTCTAATGTAGTTCTAACTTAATTATGCCTGTATTGATCCATCTACTGAAAGGCAAAGTCTTTTCGTAAGTGGTATATATCCTGTAAAGAAATGGCGTAAGCGTAGTTACCAATATAAATCTTGTATTTCCAGAGAAGGAGCACAGTGTGAAGACCAAGGTTGTGGTAGCTGACTTCAGCAAGGGCGCTGAGGTGTACCCGCACATAGAGGAGGAGCTCAAGGACATACCTGTTGGAATACTAGGTGAGTAGACGGTTCATCATCGTTATCATTTCAGCCGAAAGACGTTCACTGTTGTACATAGACCTACCTAAGTGCTTATTTACGGAGACGCGGCGCTTTGGGCGTTCGTCGTACATTGCAGCAGCGGGCCGCGTCATCGCACGCGCAAACACAAACATATGGCAATGTACGACGACAGCCTAACGCACCGCGCAACGTGCCGCGTCTCTCTAAACAAGCCCGAAGTGTCGCCACAACGAACGATCCTGTGCTTACTGCATCCATTGCGTTCTCGTGACTCTCACCAGGTCATCTGACATTTACTTTAGTACAGTGGTTCCCAACCTATGGACCGCGGACCACTGGTGATCTGCAAGAGCTGACATAATGGTCCATGAAAGATCTGAATATTTTAAATTCTCCTTTCGAATAGAAAAGTAAGGTGGCATTGATGCGAACAGATTTTAAGTTTCAATTAGAAATGTGATTTCTATAACAATGGACGTTGCATTTAATTTTAAAGAATGGCTGTGCTCATTTTTTGTTTGTATAATACACATAGATTTCTTATACATTTCGGGCCCTGCTAATGACAAACAAACTGAACTGAAGAACCACTGGTATAATAGGATTCTATTACATAATCAGGGATCAATGGTGACCTAAAACAACTCGGCTTTACAAGGATCGCGAGGGGGTGTATTTGGGGTGTTCCCCAACCAATCCTCATTTGTAGACACGTATGTACGGAATTGATCGGCTGCTATTGCTCTATAACTGAATTTGATTTGCTTGTGCTGTTAAGAGGCCCTACCACGAGTTCTTCTTAACGCGATCCATTTGGTTTATAGCTCTTTCTCGCTCGTACGCTTGATATTTTAAAACGTCGTGGTAAGGCCCATGTTCTAAGTATACACGGCTGAATTTTGAACGTTTTAATCCCGTGGAGGGTCGATCCTGTACACTAGCGACTTGTAAAGATAAATAAAAAAAAAATTAAAATTGTACTTTTTTCTAAAACTGGAATTAATATACGCATACGAAATTAATTTATTCAAGTAAACAACAGCTGAGCGAGTCCAATGACCTGTATGTATGTATGTAAAACTATCGATTTCACGTACCGGATCGACCCTCCACAGGATTAAAACGAGTAAACGAGTCAATGAATACTATAAATCTTGTAGGTAGTTGTCAACTTGTCAGTCGTTTCGTTCTAACTACCTACAGGTCATTGGACTCACCCAGCTGGCGCTTACTTAAAGAAATTAATTTCGTACATGTGTAAATTAATCAGATTAAAAAAAAAGTACTTTATTTTTTTATTTTATATTTACAAATCGATAGTGTTTCATGTACCGGATCCACCCTCTACGGGATTAAAACGATCAAAATTTAACGATATATATATAGATTATGATGGGCTAATGACATTATTGCCTTTGTCTGAACCTGAATGAGAGTTGCCTTGACTAAAACAAATAAAATTCAAGGCGTAGAAGCATGCATATATCACTAGCCCATTGTTGCATTACCTGTAATTTTTAACTGTAACGTGTAGTTAATGGCGTGTAACACATAGTGAATGATATTTTCATCCTGTGTATAAGTATTCATTTACATGTGTATAGGTATTTAATACAGGTAAATAATAATTAACCTACCTGCAGTATCGATCCCATCTCTCAAATACATTCAAAAGTTTTTTCTGTCAGTTTAGCTATAAAACCACTCATTGTATGGCTCCATGTTTTAAAGTTTAGATAGTTTCCAGTAAGTAGCATTTGATCTATATACACCGTTAAATTTTGGTCGTTTTAATCCCGTGGAGGGTCGATTCGGTTCATGAAACACTGTCGATTTGTAAAGATAAAATAAAAAAATAAAGTAAAGGAGATCATTTATTTTGGTCCAAATTCCAAAGTGCCGGCCAAGAAAAAAAAATATGGTAATCTGTTAGAGCTTGATCCCTTGAGCATTTTTTATTATCGCACCAAAACTGTAGGACCATTGCCCTGGGTTTTATTTAAGTTTTATTTACATTTTTGGTAACATAAATTGTAAAAACAAAGAGTTAGAGCTTGAATAGAAAGTTCCAGGTAGCTGCCGTTTACCATCACACAATGTGGTGACTTCCCCTCCCCTAGCCATTGTACGCTCGCCCCACCTCTAATATCTTATCTGTTACTTTAGTAGGTACCTGACGCAACGCGTATGATATTGTATCACTCCCGTCATGGATCTATCATATCGAATCAGTCTATCCCTTCTATCCCCGAATTCTTGAGTCTCAGTCGTTGACACGACAGCAGCGTTCGATTCACATATGGACCACGAACGATTCGTCCTGAATGATTTTTCAGGGGCGATCACAGTGACTGATGACCATCGCTTGAAACTCCCGGGCGATGTATGTGGTCTGAAAACCGAAAAGAATGCAGCTCCCGGCGAAGTAAACAAAACTCAAGCAACAGAGCAGCGTGCCGCGACAATGACAAAACGCTCAACCAATAGACAAAACTCACCTTGATATGAGAGACGTTAAAGTTGAACGTAGAGCTACCCTAGCACTCATCGAAGATCCTAATGATCCTTTGTCCCTCTTTATCTCAGAGGAGGTGGGAAATATCATCAAAAAAAGCTTTAGCCCCGGAAAGACCTCGGCTCTGACGGTGTCATCAACAAGGTGTTTAAACTCTTCCCATCCCAACTCATAATACTAATGAGCGTCGTCTTCAATGGTGCATTAAGGAATAACATGTTCCCCCAAGCGTGGAAAAAGGTCACTAATATCGGTATTCCTAAACTATGCAAGTCCAAGTCAAGTTTGCCCTTCCAGCTATCTTTTCATCAGTCCATTCAATGTCCTCGATAAAATCTACGAGAGGCTTATTTACAAGCAGCGCAGAGATTATGCTGAAGTTAAGAGTGTTATTCCCAACGGTAGTTTGGTTTACGAATCGAACAAGTCCAGCGATTCGTTGAACACCAATGCGCTGGTTTCCATCAGAACGCGATGATGGACGTCTAGTTTTTTGACTCAACGAAAGCTTTTGGCAAAGTGTAACATAATGGTTTATCATTTAAGCTATATCAACTCGGTGTGCCAGATTGTCTAGTACTCATCTTGCGGAACTTTTTATTGAATCGTACCTTCCACTATAGCTATTGAGCAAGCGGGATTTGTCAAGGGTAGAGGAACAAGAAAGCAGATACTAATTCTTCGACAAATAATCGAAAAGTCTAGAGAGTTTAACATCCTACTCTATATCTGCTTCGTCGACTTCTGCAAGGCCTTCGATACCGTGAAATGGCATATTCTATGGGACGTGCTAATTCAAATGGGAGTACCGCTCCACCTAGTTAGTCTCATACGCCGACTTTATGAGGACGGAACTGCGACTGTTCGTATAGACGACGTTGACTCAAAAAGCTTTTACACCCACGCTGGCGTTCGACAGGGTTGTATATTGTATCCACTCCTGTTCAACATTTATACAGAGTATATAATGAGAATCGTGTTGGAACAGTGGGACAAAGGGATCTCAGTGGGAGGTAGAAAGGTGTCTAACTTGAGATATGCCGATGACACTACCCTTCTAGCACAATCGAAGGACGATATGGAACACCTGCTGACACTTTTAGAGACAACAAGCCTCTCCTTCGGTCTTACGCTCAACAGAGACAAAACCAAGATGATGATAGTGGATCGAGCTGAACTGAATCATCCTGATATCACTGTGATTGCCAACTGTGAAGTTGTTCAATCGTAAGTATATCTTGGTTCCACCGTCACGAGCACTGGATGATGTGAAGATGAGATTCGAAGGAGATGTGCTATCACACGACCTGCTGTTGACAGGCTGAAAAGGATCTGGTGCAACCGTAACATCACTAAAGCCACGAAAGTCCGCCTCATGAGAAGCTTGGTCTTCCCAATATTTCTTTATGGCGCAGAAACGTGGACGGTTCGCCTCAAAGACCGACGCAAAATCGATGCACTCGAGATGTGGTGTTAGCGGCGACTGCTGCGGATCCCTTGGACAGCGCGAAGGACTAACATCTCGATCCTGGAGTTAAAAATCAAACAAAGATTATTGTCGACTGTGCAAGTACGAATCCTTAAATATTTTGGTCACATTGTTCGCAACGAAGATTCCATGGAGCGACTCGTTGTCCAGGGACAAGTGGAAGGGAAGCAATCACGCGGGCGCTCACCTACGCGTTGGACAGACCACATCAGAGCTGCAACACAAACTTCCATAGTCCAGTGTTCCCGAGACGCCGTTAGCCGGGATAAGTGGAGACACATCGCGGGAGCCTCACTTGCCAACGAAAATGCAACATCGTCAACCACGACCACTCTGTGAAGAATGAGCGAAAAAGGAGGAGGACCTTCCACTATTGACTACCAGATGGTAGCGCTCCCTCTATGCGATAGTGGGGAGATCTCCTCACCTCCCATACGAGCAGGAGTTCTTCAAGGGTCTCCTTCTGATCACCACATACCTATACCAATCCGATCCCTCGGGAGAAGCACGCTCGGTGTGATCCTAGATCAGCATTTGACCTTAGCTGAGTACATAAAGCAAACTTGTACGTATGTGTGCCGCTATCGCACAAAGCAGGCTCCACTAAATTCTGCCAACCCGTAGGTATGGTCGCATTTTTAATACGCTTACTCCATCTTTGCACATGCAAAGCCCCGCCATCTCCATATAAGGCAAATACTTCAAAAGCGATCCCTAAAAATCCGCGGAGCCTATCATGTCTAAAATGAGAGTTCTTTTTGACCACAAAAGGGGTTTTTTAGGGGAGATCATAAAATCTCCATCATCCAGCATTTCATGAAACGCTTTCCAACGTTTTCTTAACGCTACTATTAGACACCGCAACCCCACCTTCTGATATTGACCGTCTAAAATGAGTGCTTTTTGAAATTCGCCGTCATATGCTTTTTTTATGTGGTTCTAAAAGATAACTATATGGGTACTTGTTATGACTTTTCTAAACAATTAAAGCATTGAGCATTACACCGGTATTTTTATTCTTCGAAAATCTCAACAAATACAATTTTTTTTTTTTTTAAGTAATGCAGTAAAGACACAGCTACTGGCTGTTTTTTGCTGTTGCATTTTTTTTAAAGTACTGTTATGTATATAGGATATTTCATTTTTTGAGAGCAATTTTCTTTGAAAACCAATCATTTTTGAACTTAAATAATACCGAGGCTAATGCTCCCACAGCATTCTTGCCATAATAAAAAATGTTCGTAAGAACAAGTTCTAACAGAATATTGTATTTTTTTCTTTGGCCGGCACTTTTAAATTTGGACCAAAAATGTATGGACCGTGGGTGATGTCCTTTCCTAAGTAAATGAGTCAATGACTTTGTAGGTAGTTGTCGGTCGTTGCGTACTAACTACCTACAGTTCATTGACAGAAATTAATTTCGTAAATGTGCAAATTAATTCGAGTTCTAAAAAAAAGTACTTTATTTTTTAATTTTCTCTTTTACAAATCGATAGTGCCCAATCGACCCTCCGCGGGATTAAAATTACCAAAATTTAACGGTGTATATTGAAACCGTTTTGTATAACACGCCCTATTATAAGATGGCGCGCCATATTAAAACCATGTCGCTGTTATGTAATGCGGTTAGGAACCTCACGTTCAGCCATTTTCTGATGACGATACGTTCTACAAAGCGGCGTCCAACGTTTAGCTTTGTATAGTAAATATCGTGGCCATATCGTGAAGTGAAGTGATCAATTTCTATGATCTGGCCACGATATTTGATAACTCAAATTGGCCAGATCATTAAAAGGGCTGATTTCATCATTCAATATAAAAACTTAGTTCAACGAAACTGAGCTCAGCGAAATCTAGTTTAAAGACCCGTGTCGTAAACATGGGCGACAACAAAAGAATTGAAACTGAGTTTAGCGTAAACTAGGTTTAATTCATCGCGGTGAAACGCTAAATGAAGCTATAATCTCGATTAGTCGCTCAAACTGCGTTTTGTTTGAACAAATCGCGATTAGTTTATTGGTGAATTTGGTGAATTTGGTTTATTATGATCGAAAGAAAGTAGGCCAATCGGGGATTGAAATATCATCAAACTTTAACGTTTAAAACGATCTGGCCAGTTTTACTTGGCCTATCATGAAGTAATCAATTTCTATGATTCATGTAAAAAAATTCATAACTGTATAATGAAAAATCACAAAGTTATAAGCCTTTTGCCCGGTAACCATGTGTTTATGTGAACATTCAGACCAAAAACACATGGTCACCGGACCATACGGGCGACTGAGGGGTTGTTTTGCTCCCGCACCCAGCTATGCGTATCACTGTACTAATGCCCGCAATGACCTGCCGCAACCTATGTTGTAGTTAGTGTCGGTGGAGCCCAACTTGTAACTTTCTTTAAATATTTTTGGGAAAAAATATAACATGGTGTAAAAATTATTGTAATCCATTTTATTACTGATTCTGAACAAACTATATTCAGGTTTCGCAGATACTAAAAAATAATGTTGTATATTATTCATCCATATTTGTCTTTAAATTCCAGTCAACAATGTGGGTATCCAGTATGACTACCCGATGCCCCTGTGTGAGACCGCACCCTCCAAGACTTGGGAGCTGATCAACGTGAACGCGGGAGCCGTGACCGCCATGACCAGGCTGGTGCTGCCCTACATGGTGCAGAGAGGACGCGGCGCCGTGGTCAACGTGTCCTCAGGCTCGGAGCTGCAGCCCCTGCCGCTGATGACGATCTACGCTGCCACTAAGGTATATTGATATGAGCAGGCAGCAGGTTTGTGCTGCCCACCATACTGCATAGTTGCCAATTGACTTTACTGTTAAGTTATTGTAAGCTATCGCAATTGTGTATTTAAAGTCCCACATACGAAGCAAAGTATAATCTTCTATTGGAGCGAGTACAGCGTAAGTTTTGTCGGTACCTTTACATGAAAATGTACGGGTATTATCCCTACTTGTATCCCTCTCTGTTCGTCTCAGGAATGGTGGGTATTGATACCCTCGAGCTGAGACGTAAATGTGCACTTCTTGTCCATTACTTTTTGCTGTTCAATGGCAAAATCGATAACCCTGCGGCTCTCTCACGATGTGGTCTATCTGCGCCGCCGCAATACACGCGACTGCGCTCGCGCCCTCTGCTAGCGACTCCCAGGGTCCGCACTCGTACCGCACAATATGCGGCAACAAATCAGGCGGTGTCACTACTCAACACCCTGACTGCTCAGCATCCGGATGTAGATATGTTCCATTCTAGTGTGCGATTGTTTTTAGAGAAGTGCAGAGAATGTTTTGGCGGTTAATTCGAGTTATGGTTTATGATTTAGTTGTGTTTGATTCTTTTTATTTTATTTTTATACTTTTTTTTTATGTTGTTATTTAAATTTTAATTTATTTTTTTTCCTAAATGATAATGATAATGATTTCTATATTGATTTTTTTTATATTATATTGTAATAAAATAATGACTCTCTGCACGTGTTGGTTTCGGCTGTTAGTGCAGAGAGTACCTGTTGTAAATAAATAAATAAATAAATAAATACCTCCGTTGAAAAGGGAGGATCCTCCGACCAGACAGGTGTTATATCTGGTGGGCTACTGCCCGATAGATGATTTCGGTTTGTTCTATATGTTCTAATCGCGCGGAGAATCTTACTTGCGCGATGCAGGATTAGTTCTTATGTGACGACATAGATGTCGCTACATGTATTTTTCGATAGATTATAATTTATCGAAGTAAAACTGTTAAATCACAATCTGTCTTGCGGTAAATTGTCAACTATTTAAGGGTGTCCCTGATTGGTTGGTCTTACATTAAGACTGTGATTAAAATTAATAAATTCTCTATCTTCTCCAGGCGTACGTCCGAGCCTTCACCATGGCCCTGCGTGAGGAGTACGCCCCGCTCGGCATCTACATCCAGCACCTGGCGCCGCTGTTCGTGTCCACAAAGATCAACGCCTTCTCGCAGCGCCTGCTGGAGGGGAACCTGCTGGTGCCTGACGCGGCCACCTATGCTAAGCACGCTGTCAACACGCTGGGGAGACAGCACAATACCACGGGCTATTGGTTGCATGGGATACAGGTACCTATATATATATATATCATCCTGACTCGCACTTGGCATTTCTTTTGTTATCTGAAGTAGATATAATAAGATAATGGTTCGGTCTTCTTTTTTCTACCATCGGACAACCCGACGTACGGTGAATTACGTTGTTAATACTTCTTCGGTCTGGACTAAGCGTTTCGCCTCGTCGTTTATACCTCGTACATCGAAGGACTGGAACAATTGACCTGCTGCAGTCTTCCCGTCCGAATATAATTTAGGTGTCTTCAAGGTTAGAGTGAATAGGCTCTAATGAACTACCGCGCCTCACTATCAACGATTGCATCACTGCTTACTATCAGGTGGAATCGCAGTCAAGCACTAGTTTATTTCAATAAAAAAATGGTTTAATGGACTGCACTTATTTGAATAAATACTGAAGGATATTTTTGATTTTGTTTCCAGAACTTCTTCATCAAAGTGCCTCCCGTATGGCTAAGGACTAAGATCGGCATGCAGCTCAACGTACAGTTTCGCCAGGAGTACCTGCAGAACGCCAAGATTAAGAGCAACTGAGGACCATCTCCTGGAACCAGCAAGAACATACTCACCAAACCATACAGATTTAAATAGCAAAGATAGGCTCGTCCGAATGTTTGCTTAAACGTATTCAACTTACAAGAAAAGTGGTTGCTTAGTGTCTCGCGCACACGACCGCTTCCGCTGACAGCCGACCGCGGAATGACTTGTTTCGGTCTAGTCCGGCCGATATCTGGCCATATTGCGGCGTCAGAAAAACCTTCGCTCTACCCTCTTTTTACCATATTATTATATTAAGTCAAAGTCAATCCACCTCAACATTCCAAAATCTGTCGACGAGTGTAATTTCAAAGAACTAGTGAATTATTTTAGCTAATGCAGAAATAAATGTTATATTTTGTATATATATGAGAGTTTTAATTGTGATATTTTTAAGTGTATTTTTTTAAATAAATGTAAATAATAATGAATAAACCAACGTACTAAATTCAATGGTTTCATTTTATAAATAACTACCTTTTGCCTACGGCTTCGCTCCCGCTCTACCCTACTCTACCTTACTCTACCCTACTCTACCCTACTCTACCCTAACCCTACCCTACCCTACTCTACCCTACTCTACCGTACTCTACCCTACTCTACCCTACTCTACCCTACTCTACCCTACTCTACATTACTCTACCCTACTCTACATTACTCTACCCTACTCTACATTACTCTACCCTACTCTACCCTAACCCTACCCTACCCTACTTACCCTACTCTACCCTACTCTACCCTACTCTACCCTACTCTACCCTACTCTACCCTACTCTACCCTACTCTACCTTACTCTACCCTACTCTACCCTACTCTACCCTACTCTACCCTACTCTACATTACTCTACCCTACTCTACATTACTCTACCCTACTCTACCTAACTCTACCCTACTGTACTCTACCCTAATCTACCCTACTGTACTCTACCCTAATCTACCCTACTGTACTCTACCCTAATCTACCCACTTAACCCTACTCTACTTAACTCTACCATACTTTATCCTAGTCTACCCTAATCTACGCTACTCAACCCTACTCTACCAATAAAAGAGCAGGTTTAGGATTTTTTATTTAACGGGATAAAAATTATCGTATGTCCGTCTCCTGGTTCTAAACTTCTCACAAATTTTCAGCCAAATCGGTTCAGTCGTTCTTGAGTTATATATAGTGTAACTAACACGACTTTCTTTAATATATACAGATTTTAGGGGTAAATATAAGAGAATAATTTGAAAAACTTACAAAATATATATGTAGGTGCGTAATGAGTTAGAGTTCTGTACCTCAGTTGGTAAAAACTGAACCTTTATACTCATAGAATCACCTTGTCCGTCTGTTAAGACCCGTGTTTTCTCAGGAACGCGGGGATTAATAACAAATACCTACTCAGACTTGCTTGTCTCTTGGAGCTATAGAAAAATAAGTCAAAGCAACCTTAAAAAAAGAAAAGATAAGAAAGACAAACATGTTATCTGGCGCACATAGATATCACACTGTTGAATCGACATTTAGGAACTTGGATTAAAAATAAAAAACAACACGGCAAAAATGCCTAACTACTACAACAGGCAGCATATAGGTTGTAACGAAATGGCAATCGACCTTCAATGCTCAGTAACTAATCGTGTCTCAATCGAAGTGCGGCCACTTCACGCACCTAACACGGGTGGGGCTGGATCTGGCGGACGGGCAGTTCGGCTTGGATGCACTCCATGGTGGACGCCATCATGCGTGTGCGAGCCGTCACGACTGGGGATGCGGTGTCCCAGATGTGGGTCGTCTTGGCGGTGTCTTTGGACATCGCCAAGCATTAGTACAGCACTCCAGTATCACCAGGTGCCCGACTACTTTTGAAGAGTGATCGTGGCCTACCTGTTAGACAGGTACATAATCTACCTCGGTCACCAGGGAGAGTGGAATCGGCGAGAGATGTCGTGCGGTGTTCCGCAGGAATAGGTACTGGGATCGACCTTGTGGAACATTGGGTACGACTACGTGCTGCGGGGTGACCTCCCTGACGGAGTCAGGGTGGTGTTACGCAGATTGCACGCTGGTCCTGGCGCAGGGAAAGTCGTACCGAGTGACGGTCGTACTAGTGACACGCGGGGTTGCTACAGTCGTAGAGAGGATCCAGCAGTTGGAACTCGAGGTGGCGCTACGCAAGTCCGAGTCCATGTGATATCACGGCCCTCGGAGCGCGCCACCGGCGCTAGGCGTCGGCGTCGGGTCGGGACTCGTTCTCAACAGTCGATGGAATTTCGAGCAGCACTTCCGACGTCTGGCTCCCAAAATGGATCGGACTGGGGTTGGCGTGTCACGCTGTTTCCATTTTCAACATAGAACATCGCCAATGAGACCAAGATTTGCTAGCAGACAATTGAATGACATCAAAGAGGTTTGAATTCCAAAAACAAGCAGAAGAAAAAAGAATATTGGCAGAGACAGAGTGTGATTTCATTTGACACTTTCCAAAAGTGGAAAAGATGTGGTTTGTAAACGAATTCTTGCAACGTTTCTAAGGTTTTTTCGGTTATCAATAAAAACTTGAGGCCCGATTCCATGTAATTAAGTTCGACTACAGTTTCTAGTAACATTTAAGTGATAAGTCCAACTTTTCTCAACAACATGCAAGTGAGTAAAGTCATATGCAGGTATTCAAAAGAAATTGACAATAGTTCTTTCGACCCACTGAGGCCTAATTTGTAGATAGTTCTTAAAAATTACAGAGAAAGCAGGCTGTTGACATAGAACAGAAATCTTACGGTAGACATAGGGGTAATAAAAACGAGACAAGATGCTCAGCTCGATGTAAAGGGAATCAACGTAAAAAGATCTAATGACCACGTTTACTGCTTGTAAACAAATTGTTTCACATGGATAGTGGGAACTTGGGAAGAAATTATATGAAGGACAATAGAGTGAATGGCATGCATGACGATTTTCAGAGGATGATAGACGAAAGAAAAGGGTAGACTCAACCCCAAGTAATAGGAAACTTGCATGAAACAGATAGTTGGATCGCGAAATTATTCAAAAAAGCCACCGCGATTCTGGAATGCAAAAAACATCTGAAGGATCACAGAGACTACCACGGGCTTTTAACGCAATTCATTTGACGACCTAAACTAAACCGTTAAATGGATGGAGCTATATAGGATGTATAGCTCCACCCCTCTTTCTTGCTCGCATGACTGTCATTTTACACGTCATGGTAAAGCCCACGGTGGGTTGGTCCTCACTCAGAGCGGGAGGCGTTACTTGATGGCTTCCCGCATAAAAAAAAAAACAGTGAATCAAGGGTAAGAAGATAATGATAATCACACTCGCTGCTTCAACGTACTGCTAGCGTTCTTCTTCTTCTCATGCCGATCTGACTCAAATTTTGTCCGGCCAATATAATTTAGCCACCTGGACAGCTCTGCCGTTGGCCCCGTATAAGTCGTCGTAGGCGCATGTGGTAGTGCACGCTGGGTAGAAAAGGAGATGACGCGTAGCCTGTGAAGGGACTCCACACTGGCACTGTATTTGTGAAAGGAGCCCCGGGGAATAAGATTCTAAACGCCCGGCGCACCCTGGTCAGGTAGGTAGTACTCGTAACGCAG
Source organism: Leucania comma (assembly GCA_958295575.1). Lineage (NCBI taxonomy): Eukaryota > Metazoa > Arthropoda > Insecta > Lepidoptera > Noctuidae > Leucania > Leucania comma. The sequence goes on along the minus strand of OY282468.1, from coordinate 2,238,936 downwards.
AGTCCAGCTGCTTAATCCTTTCACCACGATGACTCAAATTCAAAATGCTAACGTTTAAAAATAAATAAGGAATATAAAACACAGTGTATTATCAGGGCTAGGAATAAGGTTCTTAAATCATGTTTTAATGATGATCAGGACTTTTGGTGGAATCAGCCAGCAGGCAGTGTCATCAGCAGCCGGGCTAGCAGCCGAAACGCCAGCCGAAGCAGCCACTTCGGCAGATTGAGGCAGAGCTTCAACCAGCCCAGGGAGCTCGAGTTCCAGTTCTTCATACGACAGACGGAGGTATCAGAACTTTAGCTATCACCTGCAAAGGCAGGTCAGATCAGATCATTCACAATTATTTTATCTCTGGTTCCGCAATTCATAGTTTTATAGTATTAACATGCGCTCGAGTTTGGTATGGCGCGGTCTGTCCGTACCGCTTAGCCACGCTGGACCTGGACCAAATCATCTTAGATGCCAAGTTTGACCGTGTGCTAACGCTGTTAGTTAATACTATATAGGTACTCACGCTGAGTTTCGCTCGATTTTGGTACGGACGGACGGACCAAATCCGCCGGTGTTTTTTTTTTAAGTTTTGAAGAGAATTCTTTACATGTTAAGCTGCCAGATATTGTGATTGAGGCAGAAAATGCTAGGCTTAATCAAAACTTATGGCAAATTCAGAAAATATTCTTCAGTGGAAAATGAACAAAAATGCGTCATCATTTTCAAAGAAGTATTTCTTCGTGCCTAGTGTATTGAAAAAAGTCTTTTGAAATATGTTGAAATTTGTCACTGCAGCATTCCAAAACACTCTCGCGCAATTCGCCCGAACCTGCGGCTAATGGTGAATTCCTTCTTGGCCGCAATGACAAACTTTCTGCACTTGTATCAAAATGTACCTACGGGTATAAATAACCCGTGCGGAACTAGGGCGAATCGCTAGTTTTGTTATAATCACAATAAAAAACTTATTTTCAACTACATTAATATTTTAGCTACGATGATCCACAGATCTGGAATTTCTCAGTAGCAGCGGGTGAAGAAACTTTAAATACGTACGCGCACACAAAATGGAACTTCAAACATAGATAACTGGTGAAATGTCTGTGTGGTCTTTTTTACATAGCATGCGTAGGATGACAGCAAGATGAAAACATGCATCTTAAAGATGAGAGAAAAGGATAGGTAGCCTGCATTGTATTAATCCGACACCTGTCACCCGCACCATCCTATAGCGATTGTAGTATAGGTGCACCTCTACCTCATCCTTCGTCTTTCCTATCCACACTGGTGTGACGTTACGTTATGTGTGATTTTAGACATTCTATCCACCCTGGTGGACCCGCCGCGGCATGACAGAATGGTTCCGCAGCCTGCCTGAAGACCACCTCTGGAACTGGTACATCTGCGCCTGCGTGCTCTTGGGAGTCATGTGGACCCTCGCGCAGTTTCAGGGCATCTACATCACCATCATCGATGCTGTCTACAACGTCTCCTATGCTGTCCACATGTTCGCCATTGGATACTTTTATATTACCGAAATGGAGCACACTCGTATTACGAGTTGGATTGTGCGTTAGTACACCTACAATTTTGTTGTCCATAAAATATTTTTTGGTTTTTAAATAGGTACGCCCGTTCATCGTCCGGTAACCGTACGGACCGAGCACGATCGAATCGAGTCGTCGACGGTGTGCGGCCAGACGTAGTGTGCTAGTGTGTGTCGGTGACACGCGCGTCAGCAAAACCGTAGGAGCTCAGCAGGGCCAAAACCTACTGGGGCAATGGATTGGCAACGCAAGATAAAAAAGAAACATATGAGTGGGTTTTAATCGGTAAAAGTCTGATACTCCCTCCCGCTCCGCTCTAGGGCGAGAGAAGTCTTTAAATAATTCTAAAAAAATATAATAGTAACTATACCGTGTACATCAGTTAGGCTGTATACAGAAAGAAAGCTGGAAACTTATAAGCGCTTACCGGCGATTGACAGCGCTGGTAAACCGCGCAGGAAAATACCGGGTGTAATTGACAGGTTGGCAAAAACGAAAAGTATGAATTCAGACTGCTATTGTTAATATTTTGATAGTGAAATATTTTCCCGGAAATGATAGGTGAACGTTTTTCAATTTTCAATTTTATTTCGGCTACGCAATGTATAACGAACATTGCGATACGCGCGCGACCCTGTAACTCGTGCGTTGTCCATTCATACCTTGTTTGGAATAAATACATAGTACACTACACACACAAACACACCTATCAAAAAATTTAAACACAAATTCAACACCTATCAAAAATTAAAATAGTCACTTACCTAAAGTCTCTCGGGTCGTTCACCCGTGAAACGAATTGGCGATTTAGCTGCTGCCGATGTATCAGCCATCTGCAGTACGCCAGTCTACGCGTTGAGTCACCAGGTACCAGAGCCTGCACTTTATGGATCCGATATGGACGTTGCTTGTCCTTTCGAAGGACTTTGTGCACAGCCCAATGTGAAACACGGGGTCCGTTATTACCTACGCTTTACAAGTTTTGCAGCAGTACGGGTTCCGAAACGCGGATTTCGACGGACAACATCTAAAATCGCCTGCTCAGAACGAGCACGGATTGTCCTTCCAGCACCCTGATGCGGCACAATAGGTAAATTTTCTAAAACACGCTGATATGCCCGTGTGATAGTACGACTATTAGCTGGATGTCGTTCATTTGGGTGTCTTTGAACATAGAGCCTTAATGCCAACGACGCGTTTCCTCTAGCTTCACCCAAGCACATTAACATCTGGCCATATTCGCGAGCACTAAACGTTTCATTACGCCGATTCATGACGATAAGTACCACACAACACAAAAACACACAACTCAACTGAACGCAACACACAGTCCCGAACTCTCGACAGTTGAAAGAAAACGAAAGAGACGTCTAGATCGCACCATCAATCGCGGCAAACTAAAATGGCGGCTCAGCGCCTCAGCGGCTTCGTTTGTCGGCACGCCTTTGAGAGTGTGACACGTGTAGCAATTAGGGCTGCCCACATGGTATGAAATTAAACATTTTTATTTCGGTAATAGTAAGTACGTTAGTCGAGGTGCCCATGGCGCAGTAGTTACAGTGGTCGGCCTGCGATTGAGATAAAGATGAAGAACTAGGTATTGAAAAATAATCGTATCGTAATCGTATGATAAACATTGTTATTAACCGCTATCTTTTGTAACTTTTACTCATGGTTCTGCTTCCAAGTTTAAACCTAGTACCTGTCAATCCCCAAGCAGCACGCGCGCGATTTTGCACCATTTTCTAAACACTAAACAAACGTCGGCGTTCGCATAGATTATAAATTAAGGTTTTTTTATAGGGTATTTATTCAAGAACGTAAATAAGAAGTTTTTCTTATAGTATGTAAAAATCGAAAATAAGCAAAGATTTTCGTAACTACACGCGCGTACGCCGGCTTTCGCTCAGGGATTGACAGGTTAAAGAATGTGAATCTGGCAATATTAACACGATGTTTTTATGTTTTATGTACCACTAAATTGTCTAAAGCAAACAATTTACATTACTGTAATGCAACGCGTGTGTACAGTTCGGGTAGCTTCGTAATTGATACTGTAGATCATTAACGATTTAAAATAAGGTTTTTGGAATTAATAAATAATAAAGTAATCATACTCCTGAGTATCTAATTATTATTAAAGCATTTTACATAAAGAAAATAAAATTACAAGTATTAAATTCCGTACGCGGTACAACCCTAGAGTGTCGGCGCGTAAGCAAAGGCGTACCAAACAATAGGAGCGAGCGAGCGAGCGGTATGCTGTCTCTGTCTGTGTAGGTACTATGGAGGCCAGTAAACTTTTACAGCTAACAGCTGATTCCGCGCGGGTTGAATGAATTTTCTTTTACGATTACATTGCCGAATTTAAGTTTTTTGCTTTTTTTCACTAAAATTGTGTTTTTAGGGCTGGATTTTGTTGTAACAAATGAATAAAACACAAATCTAGTTGAAAAACGGTCGGAAACATCGACAATTTTCCTGAAGAAAATTCCAACGTTTTTCAGTCATAATCATGGTCATGAAGCTACTGTTTCAGTTTTTGCCAACCTGTCAATTACACGGTGTATATGAACGCGCGCCGATAAGCACTGAACGGTGCCGACAAGTTCCGACAAGCTTGAACACGCGCTGGTCAGCGCTGGGCGCTGCCTTACGTTGTATAAGTTACTGCTGTCAAATTTTGTAGATAATTACTTATTTATTCTTTACATTTTATCGCGCAACGATACATGTTTCACAACGCATGGAAATTTTTATTTTGTTTAATCAGTATTTTATTCCATCTGTTCGCCTAACTTTCCGTGAGCTGTGTTAAATTTTTCCATTCATTCAATGTCTATTGAAAACATGTAACTTAACTCCGCTTGACTATTTTCTATGGGGCTACTTGAGTGGTCACTATGTGTGGTTGTGATTGCACGTGTTTCGGTACAATGTCGATGGTTGTTGTATATAAGCTGAACTATGAAGATTCGTCTAATAACGGTATTGTACGTGTTTCCAGTTGGTTTTCTCGTGGATATCGCTACGTTTGCTCACTATGCTGAGAGTATCCACCCGAACTTCAAGCTCGGTGTCTATTACGTGCGGTTGCATCGGCCGTTCAGATATCTTTGTAAGTTCCATTACTTTACATTAACATACTATAATAGTTAAATAGATTCTAAAGTTTATGGCAGTATAAAGTACCTAGCATTTCACCCAATTAACCGAATGCAACTGAGTATTGTGGTGACTGCAAGGAGTTCACATGCCGGTAAAGTGCAAACTGGCTTTTAGTATTGTCTTTTAAGGCTGAAGGTGAAAAAGAAGATAGGGATACAACAATATAAATAGCATAGAAGCTGTTTGATTACGTCTCAACCCACTACAGTATCTGTATTTTATAAATAGTGACTGGTCATCCTGATCTCCCCAACCCAGTATCTGGGATGTATCATAGTTTCAGGTATCTTACTGTCTGTGGCGACATTTAAATATCTATGTACAAATGACAGCGACGCCCAACGGTTCTAAGGTCCCAAACATAAAACTGCGATGCGACGTCGCATCGTAAAAATCTACGAGCTGGCATGTCGCAGCAACACATCCAATTTTTAGAATCGGTTCAGTAGCAGGAGGGGTTTGGTAGTAGTTTCAGAGATTATCCCTTCATACAAACTTAAAAATGTTCATCATTATCATTTCAGCCGAAAGACGAACGACGACGACGACGACGTCTTCTGTTGGGCTTAGGCCTCCCCCGATCCTGTCCTCGCATCCGTAGCATTACCGCGACGCTCACCAGGTCATCGGTCCACCTTGTGGGAGGCCTTCAACGCTGCGTCTCTCGGTGTGCGGTCGCCACTTTATGTACAGCGATAACATAACGTGAACAAATGATTCCAGGGTCTATGAATGACTACAACCTGAAAGGCAGCATCTTGGGAACTGCTATGAAGTACTGCTACATCTTCACCGTGTTGAGGCTCACGTGGGCTTATGTGTGGCAACGTATTGATAGGGTTTGTGTTCATTTCATAATTATTATTCAAATACTATCGTAAATTAGTTTTTATCACAGTTTTTCCGTGGGTGTGTGTCACATATGGGAACCATAATTTTAGGGGATACCTGGCACTAAGCGATAGTTTCTTTTGTTTGAGGTGAAAAATCATGAAATTACTTTCTATAGTGGAACGAGTGGACATGTCGCAGCTCAAGCAGGTATTGACTCAAATGGGCTCCTTCAGTTTTGCAAACATCTCTTTGAGGCGTGCGTGGAATACTATCTGGTAATTGTTGTCCACAAACCTGCGTCTACGGTAGCCGAAGTTCGACCAGCGTCTCCCGACGCCCGGAGCGTCGTACTGCGGTGGTGATTGGATCCTGAGAATGTCCTTTCTCTCACGGTTTCAGCCACCTCCTTCCCCAACATTACGGCTTTGCAGAAGGAGGTGACTGCTTCGCTTTCGCTCTGGACTGTGTAGAACCGAATAGGTCACCGCCATAGATCGTCTCCACGACACGGCGGTGGCAGACTTCCACCGAGTACTTCACCGTGTCCTCAGGGCAATCTGTACAACGGGGACACCCTAGCGTTTCTTCCCGTCGAATCCGAAACTGATACTTCCCGAAATCCCTGACCTGCGTTAGGCGGAAACTGAGGACGCCGTAGACCCTCTGTAGACACTCCTCAAAGAAGATACTTACTGCCGCGAATAATAAATGTAATCAACTTGAAAATCAAGAAGATTTCTTAGTTCTAAAACATGCATGACATGGTCTGCTTACGATTTTTTCCTTCATCGTTTTAAAGTAATATGCTTGCACCTTAATGCATAGGTAGGCTCTGAGGCTTGCACTGAATATAAAAAAAAGAATATTTCCGTTCAGATAAAGGCTGCGTACTATAATGTTAATGTGGAGTCGCGAGATGAACTGGATGCGCTGAAACGGGACGATCCAATGAACCCTGTGCACGAGTACCTCGCCTCTTTCTACATCATCAGCAAGATGTTCATACCTATGGGGTAATTGTTATAAGTCTATAATCCTCGGCACGCAAGTTGAACCACCATGGCGGTCGACCTTGAATGCGCAGTAACAGATTTTTGGGTTTCAATCGAGGTCTGCACGTAACCATAACAAATGGTTCAACTTATTTGCCGTGTACTATAATGGTTTCTTATTTATTTAATTTTTGTGTACCTAATCTGCATAGCCATAAATTTTGTTACACTTGAAGGCTATCATAAGATCTATAGCCCCAAAATGTCATTTGGTATGTCGGGCGAAGGGAATGGAAAGGGAAAAGACTCCACTAGTAGAGAGAGTAAGAGGTCCAAGGTACTAAATATTAGAGTTCGAACGGCCGAAACATCACATAATGTTGAATTTTTGCAGCCGTATTTACGTTTCAAAATTTCTTATGAACTGACATTATTCTGGAACAAACATAGATTTTTATAAATTAACGGAAGCGTTTTTCGTCATAAAAATAAATAATTCAAAATCTCTGAAAAACCCAGTCGGTCATTCCAAACCTATCTTTGGGACTGGGATAAATGTAAAAGTGTCCACCAGGGCCCTGGTACGAAGGTTATGAAGGAACGGAGTAGGTCTTTAGTCAGTAAGAGTCTGACACTATCTCCCGCTCCGCCCAAGAGCGGGAGGTGTTATTGGATGATTATACCCACCACAAAAAAATAGAAAAAAGAAATACAATTCTCCTTCAGACTATTCAAAAGTTCCACCACAATATCTAACATTCATCTCAGACCCGCGATCTACCCGGACAACGACGTGGAACGCATCGTGTGCGTGTGCATCATGATGAGCGGCTGCCTGATCGTGATCGGCGCGGCCGTGGCGTCGCTGTCGCTCATCATCAGCATCTACATGAGGCCTGAGGAAACCTTCCGCTCCAGGTACAGGCTCATGATGAAGGAAATGGTGAGTTCATCAGGTATTCTGTACAAAACGATTGGATCACGCTGGATTCAAGTCTGGCAGCCTTACCACCTTAAGTTTTCTAATATAGCATAAGTTGTTTGTCACAGATTTAACAGATTCGAAAAGACACATAATAATATGATCTCATTACATCTTGCCTGCTGGGGCCAAGGGTCGGCTTCTGAAAAGAATGCTCGACCCCGATATGAAAGGCTACGAAGGAACGGAGGGGTTTTTTAGTCAGTAAGAGTCTGACACTATCTCCCGCTCTGCCCAAAGGCGGAGGATGTCATTGGATGATTTTCACCCATCATAAAAAAAACCTTAATACATTTTAGTTAAGGTTTGGTATCATATGTAAGTTTTGCTATCCTATAACCTTAATGACTGTCTCTGAAAGGAGTGCCATTCACCAACCCGCACTGGGCCCGCGCGGTGGATTACGGCCCATTATCTCTTAGAGAGGAGGCCTGAGTCCCTACAGTGGGAACATTAAAAGGCTGATAATGCTAATACTAATGCAAAGCAGTGCAATAGGAGGCAAAAGCGGGTGGGGCGTAAGCGTAGGGATGGTGAAGCGTAAGCCCGGTGACAACTCGTTTTAGATGTGGGGCAAGCGAGTTGATCACACACCGCTTGAGGTTGGGTTGATGATAATTGTGTGCTGTAGTATCAAATTATATACGACCGAGTTGAGGCGATGATGATCCACTTCCGAGTTTATATATGTGCTTTTTATAGGGCTACACCTTTATAAGCGTTTGAAGTCAGCTACTATTTTCCTCCTTGTATTTTAGTCCGACACGAATGTCCCCGCGAACCTCCGTGCGAAGGTGAAGACGTTCTACAAGATGTACTGGCACAGACAGCGAGGGGTGTCGGAGACGCAGCTTTTACCAACCTTCCCGCCGACGCTGCCAGCTGCCATCTACCTGGATATCTACTTTGAAGCTACGCAGAAAGTAAGAGCATAAATTAATGGTAAGGGTATATAGGACCGGTCATAAAATCTGATACTAGTCACCCGGCTACTGGCTTGTGGAGATAAAATGCTCGACCGGTCTAGTGGTCAGTGGTCCTGACTGCTATACCGAAGGTCGTGGGAGAGATTCCCACCTAAGACAAATGTTTATGCGATGAGCACGATTATTTGTTCTGTGGTTGGATGTAATATATTCATCTGTAATAATGTATGTATTTAGAAATATATAAGTCTTGTATATTGAGTACTCATAGCATAAGCACTGCTTATTATGGGACTAGATGGCGTTGTGCGAAAGCTGATAAAAAAAAAAAGATGGCAGTCGCTCAGGGCATATTATTGTTCCTTTTTCACTGACTTAGATATAAAACCTTAATAAAAATGATAAACTGTTCCAGGCTCGGATTCTCCGAGACCTGTCTATTCAGATGCTGTCAGAGCTCGCGCAAAAGATGACGACCATCCACTTCATCCCCGGAGACGCCATCATCCAGCGAGGCTCCAAGAAGTGCAAGATCATTTACATTACTTATGGAGATGTTGAGGTAGGTTACCTATATGCAAAGGGAGATCAAGGGTTTTCTTCTGCCCTGTATCATGCACTCCAGGTGGCATGGAAGGGTGAACAAAACAGTTTTCAACCTGTAGCGACATCTATGTCGTCACAAGTGAACTAATCCTGTATCGTGCAAGTAAAATTCTCCGCGCGATTTGAACATATTAAACAGCCCGAAATCATCTATCGAGCAATAGCTCACCAGACATTACGCCTGTCTGGTCGGAGGATCCTCTCTTTCCAACGGAGGTAGGTCTGGATCTGTCGACCAGAGGATATCCATTGCCACCAGCAAACTGGACCTCTCTTAGATCGAGTGGCTCTCTAATTGGAGTCAGCCCCTCATACATGACGAGGCTCTCGGGTGGGGCGCGGTGGGCTAACAGAAGTCATAGTGGAAGTCATACTACACCAGCCTCCGACGCAAATGTACGAGAGAACACCGTGATGGTTTTAGTCAGTAAGAGTCTGACTGACCCCTCTACCCATACCAGGGTGGACGCATTAGGATTTCCAAACCGAATTTGTTTTTTAATAATATGAATTAGTGCTTGACTGCGATCCCACCTTATGGTAAGCAGGGATACAATCGTTGATAGTGAGGCGCGAGCCTGTTAACTTTAGCTTGAAAACGCCTTTAAATTATAACCGAACGGGAAGACCGCAGCAGACAGATTCATCCAGTCCTTCGATGCATGCGGTACCTAATCAATAAAAATCGATAAAAAGGGTTACTTCTGCGTTCTTTCAAAGTCTGGAGCTGGTTCCAGATGTTAACAGCGGAGGACGACAACACGGCGATACTACGCTTGACGCGCGGCACCGTGCTGACGCCGTGCGGCGGCGCCGTGGCTCCTGCCCTCAGTCCCTCCCACCTGGCCGTCCGTGCAGCCACATTCTGCACGGCGCATGTGCTCAAAGCCTCCGAGCTCTGGAGAGTAGTCTACAAGCACTCCGTTTCACAGGACAATGCGGGGCCAATCCTGGCTTCCTTCACGGTACAGTATTGCTATTCTCTGATAATTTCGTGGTAACTCAAAAAAACCAAATTCTCTTAAGTTTTTTTGCATTTTGTAGGTCATTGCCAAGTTGTATATTGATTAAAATGAGTATAAAAGCAACTGTAACACGTATTTATTTACGGAATTATAATGATAAAAATTATGAATACAATACAACCCTTTTAGTTAGACGAGAGATAGACGGACTGAAAAGGTCGCAAGCTACACAGGCCTTTAAGTTTTTGATCGATTGTCGAAAACCCGTCGATCTTTACTGATACGACGTATTTCTGGTGAGTGTTTAGTCTTATAGTACATGGGTATAAACAAAACTAAAGCTCAATGATTCATAATTTGATGCCCAATTTCTGAATATTGTTTTATTTAATTTCCAATTTTATATTGCAGGACCACATTGAAAGAGTGAAGAGGCATTACAGCATGAAGGTACCAGATGAAGCCATGTCAGTATTCTTCACCATCTCTCCCTCCCAACTCTTCTATAATTACTGACTTTGTCAATAATATCACGTTTATTTCGTCAGCCGCAAGAGCAGCATCCTGCAATTCAACCGCAACCTGATGTCGCTGAAGGGAATGAAGGACGAGAACGGCATCCCACTGCTGGCCAGCTCCGACATCTTCCTGGAGATCGCTGGCTGCTACATCATGAGGAATGTTAGTGTAAACTAAAAGTGGCTTTATTCAAAGTACTTACTTACAATGTAAATAAGCTTTAGTTAAAGTGGCTTTATTTTACAAGCTTTTATTTAGTTTCACCTGACCGATGTTTGTCTGTGATCAAATTTTGCTAATTAAATTTGTTCCACTTCCCGGTTAGGTACCGATTAAGTTGAAATTTTGTATGCATGTGCAAATCGTGTGACAATGCAATATTATGATGACATGGAGCTGATCTGATGATGGAGCTGGAAGGTGGCCATAGGAATTCGGTCAAACGACACAACCCCTTCGAATTTGGGCTCGTTTGATTTGTATTAACGGGTATTGAAGTGCTAGATGGTAACCAGGTCCTGATGATAGAACTAGAAGATGGCTATAGAAGCTCGGTAATAAGCGCAATATGATAACCACATCGTGTTTGAATTTTTTGGAGTGGTATTAATTATATAAGTATATCGACTGTGGACTGGCAACCAGTCCTATCTTAATTTCATCTGGTATATTGAATAAAAATGCTTGTTTTATAAATATTTTTGTTATACTTCTTATTAAAAACAAAAGTTGCATAGTATACTTTCTTTTAATATAAAATCGAGATAGAACAGCATTTAAATCAACAAAAGAAGTTAAAAGAAAACTATAAAATAGTTTATAATGGTTTTAAAAAGTGAAATCTTCAAAACATTGAGATAGGACCGGTTGCCAGTTCACAGTCGATATACTGCGCTATAAAAGCTTGCTATTAAAAAAAAAAATATTTTCATTGAAACTTGTTTAACTTAGACTTGATAACACCTAGTCTTCTAAGATCATATGATTGTATCACAATATTGCAAATTACTGATTGCAATGTGTTTGCAGTGTCCCTAAATTAAAGAATCTTATTATATTTTAGAGCTACGAACTAAAACTGTTAAATTAAAACAAAGCTCTTTAATTCTTAAATCCCGCGACTTATTAGGGTGCCTTCAAATCAACCGCAGTGCCGCGCGACGGCGCTGCGGCGGCGTGCTGCTTTGTTATCTATACTTATAATAAATCTGTAGAAGTAAAAATTCTGTACATTGAAAATATCAAAAAAATAAATGGCAGGGGGTGTTACTAGACCGACACCGAACCCAAAAATGTGATTAAAAAAATTTTTGTCTGTTCAGGCATCACGTAAAAATCATTAAATAACACCCCTACAGTTACTTCTTCGAACTTTAGTTAATTATACTCTACATAATTAATCCCGCTCTCTGGTAATGGTATCTCATTTGTCTGCCCATGCCAGCGTCCCGATGCTACCCTGACCGACCAGTCTGATGAGATCTGTCTCCGGGCGTCTTTCCCCTGCATTTTGCAGCCGAATTCCTCACTGCTGGTCGCATGGAACGCCTTCGTAGCTTTCCTCATATTACTCTGCTGTATCGTGAGTATCAAGCACCTGATAGTTTAGGCATAGCAATCAATGCTGATCTGATTACTGGCTGCCTATTTCGCGTAGTCGATGTCATAAAATGAAGGAACGGTGTGGTTTTTTAGTCAGTAAAAGTCTGACACGTAGAGCCGCCAAAACTAAGTGGCAATGGGCAGGGCACATTGCTCGCAGAAAAGATGGCCGTTGGGGCCAAAAGGTTCTGGAGTGGCGGCCGCGTACCGGAAGACGCAGTGTTGGAAGGCTTGCTACAAGGTAGACCTGGCAAGGGTTGCGGGAATCCGATTCATTTTGGCGACACTTGGGAGAGACCTATGTCTCTTGGATGATGATGATGATTATGATGAAAAGTCTGACAGACAGATGTCATTAGCAAATAATTTGCCATTACCTGTACTGTTTCGTCTTGAAAAATTACATCACCACTAGAAGAATGGCGTTGCGTCACCGGTACTTGGTGTACATCCCACCCATACGTACAAAACGTTTTGGGATCACCGTTCATATTGCGTACAGCTAAGGAGTGGAGTACCCGGCCGGAGTCTGTATTTTGCTGATAGCTACAACTTAGAGTTATTTAAGTTAAGATATAATAGGTTACTTCTAGGCACGCGTGCTCATTACCGCTTACCATTACTTGAGATATTGGTCAAATGCGAGGCTATCAATAAAAATGAAAAAAATACTGGGCAGCATCAGACAAAACGAGTCTCTGATGGTTTCGTACAAACTTACATCTAAAAACAGTTCAATTCCAGAATTGAATTACGAAAATGTTTCTGAATCACTTAAAATGTTTTTTTTTTTTAAAGACGACATAGGCGATTAAGACAGCAAAAATGTGGTTGCCTTTCAGACAGAACACATGCAAACCTATGCTATGAATCTTGAAACGGCTTATAGAGTCAGTCTATTTCGAAGGCGTTTCAAGTAGAAGACTACCTTTAGGGTTATAACATTCTGTTCAGATGCTAATGTCTTTAACCTTGTGTCCTGCAGGCTCATCCATACAACCTGGTGTTTTCGAAGGAACGGTCCTTGCAATTCCGTTTCTTTGATTTCGCCGTCACCGTCGTGTTTGTACTGGACCTCATCGTGTATCTGTCTACAGGAGCCAACGTTGAAGAAGGTATCATGTAATATTGTTATTTACTAGGTGATAGTTTCTGCCAAAGGGGCCAAAAAGTTCTGGAGTGGCGACCACGTAGGTACCGGAAGAAGCAGCCTTGGAAAGCCTCCTACGAGGTAGACTGTGCACCTGATGAAGGTCACGGGAATCCGATGGATGCGCAACGCACAAGACAACGTATCGACACGACATATTAATATACGTTCATAAAAAGGGGGTGACTTGCACGGTCAATAAATGGGCCCCCAAAAACAGTCGCTAACACCACAGAATAAATAGTACAAGTCTAACATGAAGAGATGTAGCAAAAAGAAGCCAATGTATCCTGTGGTGCTTGAGGAGTGGAGAGAACTGCACCACGGCTATCAAATCACGGGCGTACAGTCAATGCCTACCGGTCTTGGAAGGCCTCCCTGAAGGTTGATGGACGATCTGGTGACTGTCGTGGTAATCCCATGGATGAGCAACGTACAAGACGGGTCATTGTTGTGACACCTTGGATATAGCTAAATACAACAGTAGTCATCTTTTGGTTAGAATGATAATGATAGTGATGAATTTCTACCAGCGCAAGCGGCTTCGCCTACGTGAAAATCGAACATTATCCCAAGGGATCATACACCCAGGAAGAAAAGCTTATAAATCCTATAAAACATCTATAAAATCCATAATAATTATGTCCTAATCCAGGGCATGGTCTATAATTACGCCAAATGTGACCTAAAAAACAAACTTCAACTAAAACTTTCAGTGTTAACTGTATGCCGATTTCTGTTACCAGGTGTCCCGATAACATTCACGCAGACGTCCTCCCAGCAGATGCGTAGTCACTGGTTTGTACTGGACGTGGTGGCCACGCTGCCCATCTTCGAGTTCATCGGTGATGGCCGCTTTGGAGGCATGAACAAGCTACTCAGGTTACCAAAGGTAAATACAGAAGTATTACAAATTACGTATGTGCATGAACGTTAGTGAAACAAAATGAGCACGTAGGTATCTATCCATCGTCCGGTCCTGGTCCAGCCGTTTCCTTCCTCTGTGAAGCAATAATGCTAGGAAGGAGGTGGTGAAAAGCATGAGGGAAAGGCAATCTTTACACCCAGGTCTTAGGAGGAGGCGCCCTCGGCGTTGGGAACCATCGCAAGGCAGGATCGTTCACATGATGATCAAGTCCGGGTTGACGGGTTAAAGAGATGTTAGCGTGAGTGACTGAGCTCCCTAGAGCTGATACTTGCCAAAGTTAAATAATCATTGCGGCCTTAGGGTGTTTTTATTATCATGCTGATTTCATCACGCATGCAGGATTGCTGCGCCCCACACGCGTCCTGCGTGCGTATTCCCATCATTACAAAAAATACTTGTATAAAAAGAACATACCGCATGCAGAGCTAAACCGCTTGATAAAACTGAAGCTAAAGGAATATAGGTTGATTTTAATAAGTAAAAGTCTAACCATCATCATCCTGAAAAACAAGGCAAACACTACAAGTTTAAAAAAAAAGAAACAAAGATAGCGTGCCTTGCGGCTGCGCCAAATTATGTTCAGTTCAGTATTAATTCCAGACAAATAGTGCTTGACGCTGGCTGTCAACTGAACCTCAGCAAAATTCATCATCTCTCTAACCATTTCCCTACTAGTTGGGCTTCGATATGAATGTAAAAACGATAATTAGTTCTCTTCCTTGATCTGATGTTTCTAGGTGTTCCGAGTGCTTAAGAGCTTCGAAGAGAGTTGCGTGTACCGCAGCAACGTGCTTCGGTTCCTGTCGTACACGCTTTTGCTCCTCATCGCCTGCTACCTCGTTGCCGCCATGCAACAGGGTTTCATGTGCTTTAGGTGAGCACAACTGACTCTTGCATTGTCCGTTCTTCTTCTTCTTCATGTCGTTGGTCTTACAGCAATACGTGACAGCCTTGTACAGATTAAACTAAATAACAATTAGAAGAGGTGCAGTTTCAAATCTGTAATAAATTTCAGTGGTCTTAACTGGACTTTTTACCAAAAACTATTTTAAGACTACGACCCCCACCTGAAATATAGTTCAAACAGGGGTCATAGTCCTAACATATTAATATACATCAATAAAAAGGCAGGGGGTTACTTCCACAGTCAATAAATGGGCCCCCAAAACAGTCGCTAAAACCACAGAATAAATAATAGTACAAGTTTAACATGAAGAGATATAGCAAAAAGAGGCCAACGTATCCTGAGGTGCTTGAGGAGTGGAGAGACCTGCACCAAGACTATCAAGAAAATCCCGGGTGTATAAACAAGATCACCACCTGCACCTTACAGGATTATATATCCTTCCGCTAAACACGTTTATTCTGCGAATCTCCGCTCAAGCCAGCCAATAAAGGTAAGCCGGAGATAAGGAACAAGAATTCTCCCGGGAGTTCGGGTTCGTGGGGTCGCTAATGCTCAATAGTGCACCACAAAGCTGCCCTGCTAATTGGACACCTCACCTTAGGCATTTTACGGCAATGCAAACTCTATCAGTACAGACCTAGGATGTATTGGACCGCGCTTGTCCCGCCACGACATACATAGAGATACCGCAATGCAGCGAAGAGGTTATTTATTATTATGTTATTTAATCTGTGTCCTATGTGTTACAGGGCTGGTTACTGCTTGGTGACGAACTTCACTCACTCCCCGTTCTGGGATCACAAGCCATTGGACAGTGACACCATCGACGACAGACTGACTTTCGGCCTCTACTGGGCTATTTCGATGATCACTTTTACCAGTTAGTTACTTTTTAGTAAAGCAGTCAGTACCACTTAAAGCGCGATCACTGTTTGATTGCATAGAAAACAAAGATGCGCGGTGATACAATACAATACATGCAATTTGTTGAGTTACTAAAAGTGAAGTGTGAGGCGCATTTGGAAGTCCAATCTGCAAAGCCCACAGCACAGGCGTAGTGTAGCTAGCCTATCGGTATTTTACAGGTTGCATTTGCAACCCGAAGTACGGCGAGTCCACACTTTGGGGAGCATACCAGGGCCCTGGAACCAAGGCAAAGGAGGAATGGAGTAGGTTTTTAGTCAGTAAGAGTCTGACACTTTCTCCCGCTCCGCCCAAGGGCGGGGGATGTCATTGGATGATTTTACCTACTTTAACAAAAAAAACCTTTACGTTGTTGAACCCTCTACCGTCCGGACTAAGCGTTACGGCTCGTCGTTTATACCGCATACCTCGAAGGACTGGAACAATTTGCCTGCTGCGGTCTTCCCGTCCCATTATAATTTAAGTGTCTTCAAGGCTAGAGTACGGATACGGTAAGTAATGTTATGGCGATATATGCTTACGATTATTGCGTACGATTTCTCGAACCAAAACGTTTGAGAAACACGCACCGTCTAAATTGGCTTTAAGTTAACTTGTGTGCGTGAGTATTGTGTTGTGTGTGTGCTTGTATGTGTTGATGTGCCAGTTTGAGAGTATAGATCATGAGTATAGGTTACCCATATTATTATGTCAAGTTGTTGCCATCATGTTTTTTCCTTCTTTGTTTCCTACGTACCCAGATCACAGGCAGACCTGGGGCGCCACAGACTGGAGGCACGTGATGTACACGCTAGTCATCCTGGAGATGTGCGTCGTGCTGCGGATCTTCATGGAGGCCGTCTACTCCGCTACTATCATGGTCACCACAGCTCTTAGGTGTTCCTCTCTCTTCTTCTACTTTTAGGATTCCGTACCTCAAAAGGAACCATATTCTCAAGTTTGCGGTCCCTTGAAGCTGTGAAAAAAAAATCAAATCAAATTTCTAAGTGAACAAAAAAAAAAACAGATTCGGAAAACGTATATTTCGACACTCTCAAGGGAATCAAGTCAATTCACAGGATACTTTCCGTTGACCCAGAATCCTGAAATTAGGCATAAAGTAGGGCCATATTGCACAGGTAGAGGAATAAATCTGAAAACAGTTATGTTGTTACGACACAAAAAAAAATTGCTATTTAAAAAAATCTTCGAGATTCAATTCGGGAATTGAACTATTTACATAGGTAAGTTAGCACAGCACACTAAGGACGCAGTTTTTTATTATACTACTAGCTTTTGCCCGTGGCTTCGGTCCCGCTCTACCCTACTCTACTCTATACTACTTTACCCTTATCTACCTTATACCAATAAATGAGCAGGTTTTGATTTTTTTTTTGGACGGACATAGAATTTTTATCCCGTTATGTAAAGAGACAAAAATAAAGGGAAATAAAGGGAGTTAGTGATAGCGTGACGAGTGACAGGACAGAATGGAAGAAAAAACGTGTTGCGCCGACTCCAAATAAAACGGGATAAGGGCAGGAAGATGATGAGGATGAAGTAAACGAGATAAAAATTCTATGTTCGTATCCTGGTTCAGTGCAGTTTTTTTTAGCCAAATCGGTTCAGCCGTTCTTGAGTTATAAATAGTGTAACTAACGACTTTCTTTTAAATATATAGATTACTTTTCCAGGGTGAACTACGATTCTCGCATAGCCATGGTGAAGAATTTCTTGATCAGGAACGAGGTCGACCCTCTGTTGATGAAGCGCTTCATTGCTTACCTGCAGCTCTGCTGGCACACTGACAAGGTAATCGTTGCTGCTATGACTACCTTAGGTCTTACCGTGACGTATTGAAATGTCAAGCGTTCGAACGAGAAAGAGGGGTTTTTTTTGTTTTTTTTTTTTTTGGTAGGTAAAATCATCCAATGACAAATCCCGCCCTTGGGCGGAGCGGGAAGTAGTGTCAGACTCTTACTGACTAAAAACCTACCCCGTTCCTTCGTTGCCTATAGTGCCGGGGCTGAGCCTTCCTCTCAGAAAACGGCCCTTGGCCCCAGCAGGCTTCGGCCCTGCCTGCCTGCAGCTAGCAGGCTGGGCCTCTACGGTTTGCTGACAGCTCCTTGAGGCGCGCGGGAACAGAACGCGCCGTCGACGACTTGGGCTCGGTCCGGTCGGTTACCGGACGATCGGACAGCGTGCTACCCATTGCACGCCGTCCGCAAGCCCGCGCCTACGGTGGGAGAAAGAGGGGTGGGATACACCCTATATATCTTCATCACTTTAACAGCTTACCAAATAGATCGCGATAGCTCGTGGTAGGCTCACGTCTGCAAAACATTTTTTGAGGTTTTTTTTTATAAACAGTCGGCGAATATCCACCCGTATGTCGTTGAAACTTCTACGGTACGGACTAAGCGTTTTGTCTCGTCGTTTATACCGCGGACATCGAAGGACTAGAACAGTTTGCCTGCTGCGGTCTTCCCGTCCGATTATAATTTAGGTGTCTTCAAGGCTAGAGTGAATAGGCTCTTAATAAACTAGTGCGCCTCACCATCAACGATTGCATCACTACTGGGATTGCAGTCAAGCACTAGTTAACATCAATTAAAAAGAAAGTCATTTTTTTTCTAAAATGTGATTTCTTTCTTTAAAATTTGGTGTCGCTGATTACGATGCACAGTAAAAATCTAAAGAGTTTATGATTGAAATCATCTGTAACGGTTTACTTGATTAATTCAGCAAATGAGTACATATCTATTATAAAACAAAGTCGCTTCCCGCTGTCTGTCCCTATGTATGCTTAGATCTTTAAAACTACGCAACGGATTTTGATGCGGTTTCTTTTAATAGATAAAATGATTCAAGAGGAAGGTTTAACTATATGCATAATATATTTAATATCACCATTGCACCCGTGCGAATCTTGTTTTCGCTAGTAAATAATAAAATTTTAATTTCTTAAAAAAGTACATAGCTATAAACCATGCTAATAATGTCTTTTATATTGTCCAGGCATACAAGATGACTCACAAGAAGCACTCGAACATATTCTACGACCTGCCGGAGCACGTGTACCAGAACATCGTCGGCAGGGACCGCAGCATGTACATACTCGCCGTGCCCTTCTTGAGGGTGCGTATGCAGTGCTGGAACTGGCTTTTTATAAGCCTGGTGCAAACCGCCCCCTTAAAAAATAAAAGGAAAAAATTACGTTTTTTTTTTATGGTAGGTTAAATCATCCAAAGACAAATCCCGCCCTTGGGCAGAGCGGGAAATAGTGTCAGACTCTTACTGACTAAAACCCTACCCCGTTCCTTCGTTGCCTATCATACCGGGGCTGAGTCTTCGTCTCAGAAAACGGCCCTTGACCCCAGCAGGCATAAAATTACGTGTTTGCTTTTTATGGGTGCTGGATCCCTGAGCACCCAAATCAGAATTCCTATAAGGGTTTTTTAACTCAAACAAATGATCATGCTTATCACTCGAACATTTGTCTTGGGATGAGAATCGAAACCTCGACATCCGGCATAGCAGTCAGGGCCACTGACCAATAGACCAACGGGTCAGTCATAATTTTGTTACATGCAGTATTGAATTTTCACAGTAATGGGCATTTCCAAACATAATTATTTGTCGGTTTCAGATGGTCAATAAGGAGGATTTGAAGGCTGTGACGTCATCAGTGAAACTGTTTTACTCATCGCCCAATGAGATCCTGCTCAACACCGGAGAGCTTACTAACGAGATATACGTCATCAAACAGGGCATTTGTGAGGTCAGTCGTCTTACATAAGGCTTCTTTTTTAATACTTCTCAAATTGCATTAGTATTTTTAACTGTGATTTTTTTATGGCTGCCAGTAGGATATATACAACATTTTGTGTCTTTACCTTTGCCAGTATCTTCCTAAAAATCTAGACTACAACCTGGACACAAGTTAGGCCTAACTGTGTCGATGAAACGGCAACGACAAGACGGCACGACGACGTTGCCGCTTCATCGACATAGTTTCATAGTTTTGTATGCAAGCTTCAAGCAGGCGTACACCAAGCGTACATAATGACGAATACCCACGCTACGAAGCTAGGTGACTAGGTGGCCGTGGACAGTAAGACCTGTGTTAACCGCAACTTTCGACTATACAGATCCTCGACCCGACCTCCCGGAAAGCTATCGGCACATTATCCTCAAAGAACCATTTCGGAGCTCTGATTTGTTTGTTACGTAAGTAGATTATTTTTACATACATACTTTGTCTTTATGCGTCAATCTGCCAGCGCAGTAGCTTCAGTTGCCCGCGTGAATGTTGGATATTAACCCAAGGTAAAGCTCTCCCGGGAAAAATAATGCTATTATTTCCCCAAAGTCCATTCTATCTCTCTAAACTACTCGTAGATTACATAAAAACATAACAGACAGACTGAGAGGCAAAGTTACTTTCAAAGTTGTTATATTGGTATGGATTAATATTCTTTATTCTACAAAAACAAGCGTGCTTGACAAATAATTAATTTACGGGATTGTCTAGATTACTGTTCAAAAGTGGTGCACCTTTCATGGATTTTTGCCCATGGATTTTTTACCACTGCGGAGTAAGTTTTGACTGTGATACTGAGCATTATAATGTTCCCACTGCTGGGACTCAGGACTGTGATGTATGTGATGTTAAACCATTTTCACTTAATATTTCGTTTCATATTGATCTGCTTTAGAGTGTATAGTTGTATTTACCCAGGTCTACCGGCGTACTACACGATTCGCGCTGTCACGCACGTGCAAGTGATGTGCATCCCTAGGAAGGCTCTGGCGAAGGCGCTGGCCGACCCACAAATTATTCAAGCTATTAATTACGTCAAAAAAACTCCGGTGAGATGAACAGCTGGTTGCCATTGATTTACTCGTCTTTGAATTAATACGGTTTCTCAAGGATATGAATTTTTCGTCGGAGTCACCAGAATTAAAATAGTGAGAAGTTCGAAAGTTGCGCTGGTAAACTTTGTTATTTTTTTTATGACCACTATCTCACCTGATGGTAAGCGATTATGTGGCCGATAATGGAGCACGCTCGCCTAGACGTAACCTACTCACTCTTGACTTAAAGACCTCTAGGTTGTAGCTATCAAGAAATACATTCTCCGGCAGGGAATTCCACTCCGTAGCAGTACGCATAAATGTGCTGTTGGTTGTGTCTAATTCTGACGGGTGTGTCAGACTTTCATTGACAAAAATCTCACCCGAATGCCTTCAGTTGGCTTTTGTATTCTAGGGCAGTAGTATCTGTTGCTAGTGTGATTTGTAAATAAGTTCTAAGATTGCGTCATTTCCCGCAAATAGAATGTTTTTTTTTCCTTCTTCTTTAAACTCTTTCGAACGATCCCACAGCTTGGTGAGGTGTGCGTGGAATACAACACGCAGTCTCTCCGGGCCTGGTTCTCATCAGATGCTAAATTACTCTTTGCTCGCCGTCCGCAGGAATCGAATACAATTCCCAAAGATCAGGGACCAGCATCTCTTTCAGTGGCTGGAGCATCAGGATTGCCTCTTCTTCACGCTCTCCGCCAGTTCCTTTGCTCACATTACTACTTCGTAGCTTCCATTACTCTCTTGCTCTACTCCGTACCAAGGCCTGCAGTAGACTATCTCTTAATAAAAGTTGGTCATATTCACAAGCACTCTCAATCATTAAAGGGATACCAATGACTTCCAAGACAACTAGTACTTAATACTTACTAATTAATTTTAAGGAGTTTCAAAGACTGCAGACGCCGGTACCGTCGTTCGTCAAGTACGTCCTGCCGCCGCCGACGTCGAATCTAATGCATTTCCGGCTGCCCAGAAAACATGAACCCGACTCCGAGTTCCAGGACCCATTTAATAAACTTGAGTTTCTATCCATTCTACGGTAAGTTCATTATCATAAAGTGCATTCGTGTTGTTGTTAAATTAGCGTTAAAATGTACCTCCGTCACGCGTGACGTGTCCCGATTGAGCTGCCGTTTAAAGCGCGCTAGCAAAAATTCTTTCTTTCCTGCCCTCAGAAAAAAGCGACTGAAAAGCAAACCTGGCTTGTTCACATTTTTAGGAAAGAAGTATTTGAATAATTGTGAATAGACTAAGATTTAGAACTTGGTGCCATAGTAAATTTTATCCAGTTTAAAATTACCTATCCAATGATATAACACACAAAGCTATTGGAAGATGGGTCCAGATTTCATAGAAACCCTAACATCATTCACTTTGTCTCAAGCCTACCCTATCTATTTAACTGTTCTATGATGACGTTACCCGCCAGCTACGTGTTCCCCCGCTACACGATCAGGCCCGACGGCAAATACCTGCTGCGCTACGAGTGGTTCCGCCTCACCTGCGCGCTCTGCTCCGCGCAGCTGTTCCCTCACTACACCTACCTCGTGCTGCAGTGGCCCTTCCTCTACTACGTGACGCTCTTCCTGGATCTGTCGGCGTACTTCGATATGTATGTGTATAACTTCAATCTATTAACTCCGTTTGTCTCGTAGTTAAAAGCCCCACTGCTGATCGTGGGTCATTTAGCATCCTGGGTTTGTAGCAAAAATGTTTTTGGGTTTTTGCATTAATAATTCTCAACTCTCTTCGCTTTATGTGGAACGAAAGAGCGTGTCAGAACTTTTACTGATTAAAACCCACCTTTAGTTGCATTTTGCATTCCAAAGCCACAGTAGTTCACTCGATAGATGATTTCGTTCATAATTATCTTCAAATAGCGCGGAGAATTGTTGATTACGTTATATTTCGAATTTTTTGTAGATCTAATGTTGCGCTACGATTGTATTGTACTGTATTCTCCAAGTTTTTCCAGCTCCTAACTTCATTTATACTATGATTTTGTATTATATTAGATGTAATATATTAGATGAAGTAAAGTGTGTGTATAAGTGGGTGATCGACGTACCTACGAGCCAATACCGCGGTTTTAAAGAATGTCGGTTTTACTCGCGGCTTGTCGGTGCTGATCGACTAGCGAGTAAAACAGTTTTGAACGATGAGCCGAGTATGAGCCGAAAATGTAACAAACACGACGAGCCGCGAGCCAGGCTCGTCGTTCGTATTGCAATGATACACCGGCGAGCTTTACCGACGAGCCATAAGACCGCAGTTTTACTCGCCCGTCGACCAGGGCCTTTAAATTGTTTTTTTTTTTTTTGTTTCTGTGTTAGTTTCCAACGCATGCTGATTGGCTACTTCAACGACGACGGTATCCTGGTGTACCATCCTTTCAGTACTGCGTCCTACTACATCAAAGGAGGGTTTATCACGGACTTGATAGGATGCCTCCCTCTAGAAAACTTGCAGTCTACGCGCATGGACTATCATGGTATAAAATATAATGATTATACACTTTAGAACTTACTTAGCTGTTATTCTTTCGGAGATTGAAAATACTCTTGAGTATAAAGTAATACCATTTTCTTGAAATTTAGTCGTCAAATAATTCCTCCTGCTCTGGGTGGAGCGAGAGGAAGCGTCCGAACTTTGTTCCTTCGGTTGTCTTTTATTTTTCAGAGCCGTAATGATTCTATCTCTCATTTCCGTATCCCTGGTAGCCCTAACGCACCCGTAAATTATTTTGTTGACAGTTCTTTGGAAGCGCGCGTGAAACACTATGCGCCTTTGACCTAGGCTTGGCACTTAGGCCGTGTTTATGGAGACGCGGCGCGTTGGGCGTTTTTTCGTACATTGCAGAAGCGGGTCGCGTCATCGCTCGCGCAAACAACCATATGGCAATGTACGACGGACTGCCCGACGACGCGCCGCGCAACGCGCCGCGTCTGCATAATTGAGCACTTAGGCAGCGAGCTATAGGGTGGATTTTCAAAATAGCATATTATTGGTGTGATTCTATATTTTCACAAAAAAATCCACTACGCCTTATGTAAAATATACCTAAGAATATTCTTTTTACATTTATTTATGATTAGTAATAAAATAACAAAACAATTACCTATATCACAATATTAAAAACTTAAAAATAGTATCGCGGAAATCATTTACTTCTCCGTTATTTTCATTACCATGTTTATTAATTTCACAAAATCTCATACAAGTTTGCCTAAATCTTATTTGATTTAATCCTGTATGTAATGTTTTAAGTATAAACTGAATATTTATTACTTTTCTTAAATCGAGATTTACCCCTGACATTGTTATATAACCATTTAAAAATTCGTCACAAGAATATCGTCATTAGTTTCCACGATTTTTGTTTCAAGAAATTTGTTCAACGAAAATATTAAATAAAAGTAACCGAACGCATTTCGGATAGCTTACCCCGCGCGCCACTTCAGTCGTCGTTGAGATTCATACGAGTCTGCACAATAAAATAATATATAGAATATGTTACTATTAATGTTACTATTATATCTCAAAGGATGAAGTCTATAATCTTAACCGTATATCAACAACAGATTAAGTTTTGGAATCCTCCATTGAAAAATAGGATCCCTCCGACTCGTCGTTGTAGGTACAAGTTCTAATTAAACGGAGAATTGTAATACCGTGATTTTGGATTTTTAGTCCTTGTGTGGCGCATGAAGAGAACACTGCTATTTTGCTTCATGAGCGTAATAGATGTCGCTAAAAACTCATATTAGCATGAAATTATTTTATCATGTAATTTAGCAGGACAAATAAGAATATTTTTTTTTACACTAACTCGAAAATACCTACTGCTTGTAGGCACGCAATTTACTGTTTTCCGCACTAGTTTGGAAAAGTAAAAAAAAAGTAAAGAAAAGTTAAAATAAATAAATAATAAAAAAAAGTAAAGTAAAAAAAAAGTAAAAAGTATAAAGTTAAAATTACTCTTTTTAGGGCATACTGCCAATCTTTTTACTCGAGCGGCCTGTGGGTTCGGTATACGCAACGAGCCTACAACGTCCTGCGTATTCAGTATAATAATGCTTTCAGAATGCTGTTGGGGTTGCCGCGCCACTGTAGTGCGTCACAAATGTTCGCAAACGCGCGCGTTGATGGTTTTTACGCTATAATGCGTAAGAAAGTGGCGTCATTATTTCAAAGACTGCGCGGTAGCACCAACAGCATTTTGAAAATGATAGCATCCCGTCACGACTGTCCCATACAGGCACACTGGGTGGAAATAGTTACGGGAAAATTGTAACAAAATTAAATTGATACTGCCAAAATTTATTATGTACCTACTAACATAGACCTTAAGAATATTGTTACTAACACTATTAATATAGATTTAAGAATATTGTTACTAACATTCATATGGATCAGAGTCCGAAATAAATTGATATTATTATTATTATTATTATAGAGCCACCCTTACGAGTCGCACCCAACCGCCGTTTATCTATAAAACGTAATTTGATTCACGTGGAAATGAATCACTGCAAAACTCTGCTCCAAAACATCTTCACCTACGAATCCACTTGTATCAAAGTGTACAATATCCATGCCGCTTCATATCATTCTACAATGTTACGTAACATTCCCGGGAGCCTCCCAATACTATTATAAATTAATGATATGTGTCGCATTGATTTATGTGTTGCATTTAAACAGTCTTAAACATATACAGCCAGCTACCATAAAAATTGTATTCTAAACAGTAATCCTACAAGACGACGCCAGTAATTTGTTGCTTTAATTTTATTACATGCCAGAGACAAAACAACTTGCGTTATGTAAACGGGTTTTTTTTAAATGAAATAAATCTTCTTTTTCTGTGTCGATGGATCGCGACTTTAGAGCTTGAGGCCTAGTCACTGCAGTACGCCAATTAATTTTCTGAATGTAATACATAGTCTAGTGTCACCACAATGAACGGTCCTATGCGTCTCGCATCCATCGGATTCTCGCAACCCTTACCAGCTGATCGGTCCACATTTTATGAGGCCTTCCAGCGCTACGCCTTGCGGTACGCGTCTTTCGGCTGAAATGATGATGATGAAAATAATTTATTTATTAATAAGACAACATTTGGTCCACTATATTTGTTACTTCTTTCTACATTAGTACATAATTATGTTTAAATATATATAACAATACTAGGCGAAAAAAATATAGAATAATAGAATGATCAATAAATTAAAATGTCAAAATTAAAATATATTTATACAGAGGGCAAGATCCGTGTGACTCCAACGAAACAGTTCCTGATGCTGAACCGTCTGATCCAGATGTATCGGATGCCGGGAGCCATGAACGTGCTCAAAGACTACATCGAGAGACGGGACATTCTCATGGTGTAAGCCTTTCAAAACTTCATGATTTCTTTTACTATCTAGAATAGGATAGACTTTTATTTGAGACAAACAAAGCACAATAGTTTGAAACACAAAATAAAAGAGAAGGAAAGCATCGAATGCGCCGAGCGAACCGGTAGGTACCGAAAGGGTGACCACCACGTCAGCATTTGCCAGGCATCAGACACCCAAAGCTGGTTTTGCATTTAAGTAACTTTTTTATTATTGATAGGCTCGCGCTAACCGCTAACTCACCTGATGGTACATGATAATGTGGTAGATGGTGGAGCACGCTTGCCTAGAAGTAACCTATTCACTCTTGACTTACGGATCCCTTGATTGTAGCTACCAGGAAACACAGAATCTTGCAGGGAATTCCACTCCCTAGCTGAACGCATAATGAATGTGTTCCCAAAACGTTTTGTGCGTATGTGAAGCTACATACTATGCTGCTTGAATCGTAACAGACTTATGAGTCCATTACGACTCAAGCTTATGAGCATGACCATAAACTAAGGTGCTTTACTTTCTGGAAATTCTTTAATTACCACAGCTCTTAAAACGGTAGAGGAAAACTTTATAAGGAAACCGGCATGTCTTATATCAATAATATAATTCTGATATCCACCAACCCGCACTGGGTCCACTTTTTTATCCTGAGAGAAAATTACTTGCCTTTTTGTTTGCAGAAGCTATTGCCATCATACAAGTATTCAATGATATTTTTTCAGCATACAAGCGATACCTGTATTCATGGCGATTCTCAACATAATAACCTGCTTTATGGTGTTCTACTCCGCGAAGATATACTACACTCAAACTGATGATGGGTACACGTGGCACATCGAGCCCTTTCAGGACGAGGGAGGGTCCTGGATGCACCTGTTCAAGGACACTTGTGAGATTATATTTTATTATTGATAGGCTTTAACCACTATCTCACCTGATGATATCGCTTGCCTAGAAGTAGCCTATTCATTCTTGATTCCTTAGCTACGTTACAGTTAGCAGGAAACACAGACATCGGCAAGG
This sequence comes from Leucania comma, assembly GCA_958295575.1. Taxonomy (NCBI): domain Eukaryota; kingdom Metazoa; phylum Arthropoda; class Insecta; order Lepidoptera; family Noctuidae; genus Leucania; species Leucania comma. The sequence goes on along the minus strand of OY282468.1, from coordinate 2,211,625 downwards.
AATTCCACTCCATAGCTGTACGCACAATGAATGTGCTCCCAAAACATTAATAGACTACAAGACTTATTAGCATAGACTGAAACCGTCAATTAAAGCTAAGGAGGAAATTGATACCTAAATCTTAGCAGAAAATGGAAGCCATATATGGGATATGTCCTAAGGGAGAGACAGTTCAGTAGAATGCAAATATATAATGTGTGTAAAAAATTTAAGCAATTTTCACGACGCGGTTTACGGCTACGGTGTGCGCGGTTATTCGCGGCTGCCGCTCACAAGTGCCGCGGTCGCCCGCCGCCGCCACGGTTGGCGCCCGCACGCTTTGCCGTTGGTTGGAGGCGACCGCGCCCTATCGGCCTTGCTTGCGGTCTAAATTCGCAGCCGTTGCGGTGGCGGCGGTGGCAGTGAATCTACCGTCTCGTGAGTTTTGAAATTAAATAGCCGTTTCCTCTGTCGCGGCGGCCACGGGAGAAAACCGCTTAGTGAGTTCAGTGCCTAACTGGTCCACTCCATCTGAGGAGGTCTAGTGTCCTAGAACACCTTGTTATTTCTTAGTAATTATAGATGTTAAAGACAGACAACGTTCTACCTTCTTCTGCCATCTGTCTGTCCAGCACAGGACTGTATCTACCTACCTGTCTAGGGGGGCCGCAGCCCAACCCCCCCGCCCCCCTTTGGCGACGCCCTTGCATTGTAGCATACAATAAGAAGAAAAATGGTAGTCTAAAACCTTGATGCGCAAATTCGAGTCGCAGTTAGCGCGCTTTTTTCTTTTGCTAATGAATTATTGTTATCTCCATACGACAGTTCGTTTCAACTTGACGTCGACGCCGTGGAACATGCACCTGGCGACGTACTTCTGGGCGGTGTACGAGTGCAGCTCCACTGGCTACGGCGTCTTCAATGCCAGTAACCGCGACCTCATGCAAGTGCTCTTCATCGGCATGACCAGCTGTAAGGCTATGTTCATTCATCATCATTCTAAATTCACGAATATAGTTACTAGATTACTTAACTAGCTTCTACTGGAAGAAGCAGCGTTGGAAGGCCTCTCACGAGGTGGACCAATGACTTGATGAGGGTTGCGGGAACTGATGGATATGACACGCACAGGACTGTTTTTTTTTTTTTTTTTTTTTTATGGTAGGTAAAATCATCCAATGACAAATCCCGCCCTTGGGCGGAGCGGGAAGTAGTGTCAGACTCTTACTGACTAAAAACCTACCCCGTTCCTTCGTTGCCTATAGTGCCGGGGCTGAGCCTTCCTCTCAGAAAACGGCCCTTGGCCCCAGCAGGCTTCGGCCCTGCCTGCCTGCAGTTAGCAGGCTGGGCCTCTTCGGTGTGCTGACAGCTCCTTGAGGCGCGCGGGAACAGAACGCGCCGTCGACGACTTGGGCTCGGTCCGGTCGGTTACCGGACGATCGGACAGCGTGCTACCCATTGCACGCCGTCCGCAAGCCCGCGCCTACGGTGGCCGGAAATCGGGATCGGAATCCCGGCGGCGGCTGGGGCGAGCGCCCCGTTGCCTCTGCCTGATGCGGTCGGCCTCCTCCTTTGCTAGCATTACTGCTTCGCAGAAGGAGGCGACCGCCTGCCATCCCTCCTCACTACGGACCATGGCCTGAACCAAGGCCCGGCGAGAGAGATCGCTGCCGCCGATCGCCCCCACGAGGACACGGCGATGCTCCGCCCAGGCGGGGCACACCTCTACAGTGTGCTCCACCGTGTCCTCCGGATGTTCCGCACAGTGGCGACACCCGGGCGAATCCTCCGCACGAATCCGGAACAGGTACTTAGCGAACTTTCCGTGTTCGGTAAGCACCTGCGTCGTGCGGAAGTTGAGAACGCCGTGAGGTCTTTCCAGCCACGCCTCAAGGATGGGCCTTATCGCCCCAATTGTGGCGCGCCCCGAACGAGGTTGCGATAGTCGTTGACGCCATTTCGCCATGAGATCCCGCCGGAGCTCTGTCCGCCATGCCTCGACTTGTCGTGGCAGCGGAATTTCGCCCCGGCGTTGCATCTCCATGCGCTTGTCGTGCATGTGTGCAAGGACTGTTGCCTCCAGATCCCACGGCGGTTGGCCAGCAAGGAGGGTCGCCGCCTCGCGGGAGATCGTTCGGTACCCTCGCACCATGCGTATTGCCATGACCCTCTGGCACGCATTCAGCTGGGCCCTCGGTTGCTGTTGCAACGTCGGTGCCCACACCGGAGCCCCGTAGAGAGCCATGGACCGAACGATTCCCGCGTAGAGCTTCCGGCAGGAGGCGTCTGGTCCCCTGAGGTTGGGCAGGAGCCGCCCGAGAGCAGCCCCAGTCCGATTCAGTTTGGGAGCCAGACGTCGGAAGTGCTCCTTGAAGTTCCACCAGCTGTCACGCACAGGACTGTTCATTTATTGTGACACGTAGGGAGGTCTATGTCCAATAGACGGTCTTTTAGCTAAAATGATGATGATAATGAATTTCTGTTGGAATTTCGGTTGCGTGGCCTGCAGTTGGAGATGAATGGGTGGATTTTTATTATTTTCTGACTGTAATACTGCTTCTTTTTTCTTGTTTCGTGTTTATCTAACTATTGTTTGTGTGCTTGGAGTACAATTTTGCTCCATATTTGTACGCTATGTGTTGTGCCATAAAATTAATGTCCTTTTTTTCTTTCTTTCTTTATCTTAACCCACACAGTTGATCTTAGCCACTAGGGATTAATTGGAATTTCTGGTACTCATTGTATATATATATATTTTTTTTTATGGTAGGTAAAATCATCCAATGACAAATCCCGCCCTTGGATGGGGCGGGAAATAGCGTCAGACTCTTACTGACTAAAAACCTACCCTGCTCCATTAATTGACTTTGTCCCAGGGCCTCATTATATATAAATGGTAATAAATCTTCGTAATAAAAATCAAGGGTCAGTTTTTGCTACCAAACTATTCCGAAAATAGACCGCTTTTTATGATTTTTTGAATAAGTAATAAATAGGTCTGAGAATAAGCCGATGTTTTATGCCCTCCGACCCCCAAACCCCATTTTTTTTCATTTGGCAGAACAACGTTTGCTGAGTCAGCTAAAATTTTTTTTCACATTATTTTCAGCGGCCATGTTAGCCACGTACTACTCGGTGCGCATCATCAGCATCCGCGCGAACGTCAACAAGTCTCTGGCGGGCTTCAAACAGCACATGAAGGACATTAAGGTGTACATGGCCAGGGAGAAGTTGGACTCGGAACTGCAGAAGTATGTTGTGATTATTTTGACGTCAGGTTACCGTCATCATCCTGGAAGACACACCAGAGGCCTTCCACGAGCTCTTAACGCGATTCATTTGAGGACCAAAACTGAATTGTTAAAGGAATGGAGTTTTATAGGGTGTATAGCTCTGTACCTCTTTTTCACTCGCACGACTGACATTTTATCACGTCATGGTAAGGACCGTCGCAACAAAATTGAGCGAAGGCCACCAACGACTGGATCCCGAACAGCAGGAGCCGGCGACGCGGTAGGCCCAGAAGAAGATGGCGTGACGACTTAGACTCCTTTCTAAAGGATTGGCTGGAAATGGCAAAAGACAGAAAAGAGCGGAAGAATAGAAGCCTTTGCCCTGCATTGGGACACTACAGGCTCATAATAATAATAAGTGGAATAATAGTCGGAAGTGCCGTACTAAAGGTATGAGCCCGACCCATCATCATCATCAGCCTTTTTTTAATGTTCCCACTGCTGGGACACAGGCCTCCTCTCTAAGAGAGGGAATGGGCCGTAATTCACCACGCGGGCCCAGTGCGGGTTGGTGGATGTCACATGTCTTCGAATTTTTGGTTCTAGGACATGCCGGTTTCCTCACGATGTTTTCCTTCACCGTTTTGAGAGCAGAGGTGATGAAATAAATTACATAAACTAATGCGCCTGGCTGAGTTTGAACCCGCGACCTACAACTCGTAAGTCGAGGCCGTTACCACTCGGCCACCACTGCTCCTACGACCTCTTTTTACCTTCAACGGTATTGCCTCGCCTTTTCGACCATTCCTATACTCCCAGCCAAATAAATCCCAGCTGTCATTTCCCAAAACCTTTTTAAAACTGAGTAATCATATTTGAAACCCTGCTGAACGTCACATGTCAGTGACAACAGTTACGATACAGCATTCATACAAAGAACCATTAAACTTGAATGATTCTAGCTAATTTTATCTCCTGCTGGTATTTATAGCGAAACTAAAATAACATTCTGTTATTTCAGAGAACTCCGGCGCTACTACGAGTATAACTGGGAGAAGATGGGTGGCATCGACTACCGCGGAGTCCTCAAGCTGTGCGACCAGATCACTCTGAGGACCGATGCCATTCTGCACATATATGGACCTACTTTTGCTAAGGTATATAGCATAGCATATAACTAGCCTTATAATGTTCCCACTGCTGGGACTCAGGCCTCCTCTCTAGGAGAGGTAAGGAGCCATAATACACCACGCGGGCGTTGTACGGGTTGGTGGATGACATGTCTTCAAAGTTTTTGGTTCTAGAACATGGCGGTTTCCTAACAATGTTTTCTTATGGGGCAATAAATGTAACAGAAAGTTTTTACGCCCTCTTGCTCTACTTTAGAGCAGGAGCATGGACGTAGGCACCTATCCCCTAAGGTCGTCTCTCGCCAGGCTTCCTCCGGGTAACCGGTGGTCTCACCTGGCGGGGACTGACCGCCAAGATGTCGTGAAGAGAGCACTGCCCCGGCAGTGCCGAGGCGCTTCTACTGAACACATTGCAATTACACCTAGGCAAGCTGCGCACGCGCGCCTGCCGTAATGTCGCCGCCTTTAAGGCGCCCCAACGCAGGTCCCGTATATACGCCCCAACCCAACCCTGCAACTGCAGGATAAAGGCAGAGCTTACACTTCACCTCCCGCGCCCCCTTGCAGGGAGTAGCAATTTCCTGGAACGTAATAACCACATTCTCTGTCAGCACCCGCGTGGACAATACTGGTGTAGAACCTTTTTTCACGGGTCAATGTGAATTGAATAGGTACCTAAATTCTGTAGACAAAAGATAATAAATCAGTTGTGTGGTCTGGAATAGTATGTATATATTAATACTATTATTATTATTTTGGAATAGTATGTCTTTTGCTCATTACTCACTTATCACCCACACAATAAGTTCTCTGGAGGATATTCTCACTCTGGGGCCTTACAGTGAAGTGTGAGCGAGAAAGAGGGATAGCATAGAGCTATTGACTCTAACTGTGAAATGGATCGAGGCACTTTTTTTTTGGTTGTGGTTAAAATCATCCTATGACATCTCTCGTCCTTGGGCGGAGCGGAAGATAGTGTCAGACTCTTACTGACTAAACATCCACCCCGTTCTTTCGTTGCCTTTGATACCAGGGCCGAGCCTTCCTCTCAGAAGCAGACTCTTGTCTCCAGTAGGCTTCGACCCTGCCTGCTAGCAGCTAGCAGGCTGGGCCTCAACGGTTTGCTGACAACTCCTTGAGGCGCGCGGGAATAGTGCGCGCCGTCGACGACCTGGGCTTGGTCCGGATGGTTACCGGATGGTCGAACAGCGAGCTATATACCCATAGCTCGCCGTCCGCAAGCCCGCGCCTGTGTTGGCTGGAAATCAAGATTGGAATCGGAATCCCCGCGGCGGCTGGGGCGTGAGGGCCGTTGCCTCTCACGTGTGGCCTCCTCCTTTGCTAGCATTACTGCTTCGAAATGGATCGCGGTACTAAGAGCTCGTGGTAGGACCTCTGATCAGCATCCTAAACCGACAAATAAATAAAAGTCCTTCGCAAGAGGCTCTACAACTTCATCACCTCCAGCTTCTTCTCTTCTTCTTCGTCCACAGTGTCCTATACTAGCGCACGCGGACGTGTCGTTGCTACGCATCATAGGGCGCGCCGTGCGCAGCGTGTACTTCTTGCGCGACATGACCATCATCGAGCACAACGACATGGTCACCGACATGTACTTCGTGGATTACGGCGGCGTCGAGGTCAGCGTCGCGCAGGGGGACATGAACTCCGTACTGCGTCTGCCGAGGGGCAGGTATTGATAACATATCTATCTATAAATATAAAAGAAAGTCGTGATATTTACACTGTTTTTATAACTCAAGAACTTGGGCTTGGTGGAACAGTAGCTTAGAACCAGGAGAATATAAAGAGCAGACATTCGATTTGATGGCCTAGAAACAAACTGCATCATTGTCACCAAGTATGACGTCAAAACGCTGGAATTTGCGTCGCATTGCACACCGCAAAATTCTGCGATGCGTCGGACACCGCCGATGGTTGTGTTTCGGCCCTTATTAAAATACTCTGATTTTTGCTGTATCCGTCTTCACTTTGAAAGCAGAATTCAAAAACAAGTGAAAATCGACAAACAATTTTTTTTTTTTGAAGTAAGTAGTTTTTGTGTAAAATAAGTTTCACTCTGAAATCAGGCATTTCACACCATGCAGTGTTTTTTTTTTGTTTTTTTTTTATGGTAGGTAAAATCATCCAATGACAAATCCCGCCCTTGGGTGGAGCGGGAAGTAGTGTCAGACTCTTACTGACTAAAAACCTACCCCGTTCCATTCTTTGCCTTAGTCCCAGGGCCCCGGGTGCCATTTTCACATACCCTTTGACCCCAGTAGGCTTCGGCCCTGTTGGGCCCCTACAGTTTGCTGACAACTCCTTGAGGCGCGCGGGAACAGTGCGCGCCGTAAACGACTTGAGCTCGGACCGGTCTGTTACCGGACGGACGGACAGCGAGCTACCCATTGCCCGCCGTCCGCGAGCCCACGCCTACGGTGGCCGGAAATCGTGATCGGAATCCCGGTGGCGGCGGCGGCGTGTACGCCGTTGCCTGATGCGGTCGGCCTCCTCCTTTGCTAGCATTACTGCTTCTCCGGAGCATGGCTTGAACCAAACCCCGGCGCGAGAGATCGCTGCCGCCGATCGCCCCCACAAGGACACGGCGATGCTCTTCCCAAGCGGGGTACACCTCGACTGTGTGCTCCACCGTGTTCTCCGGACGCTCCGCACAGTGGCGACATCCGGGCGTCGTCTCCGCACGAATCTTGTACAGGTACGTTCCGAACTTGCCGTGTTCGGTTAGTACCTGCGCCAAACTGAATGTGACGACGCCGTGGGGCCTTTCCAGCCACGCCTCAAAGAGGGGCCTTACCGCCTCGATCGTAGCGTGCCCAGCACGAGGTTGCGACAATCGCTCTCGCCATTTCACCATGAGATCCCGCCGGAGCTCTGTCCGCCATGCCGCGATTTGTCGTGGCAGCGGAGTTTCGCCCCGGCGTTGCATCGCCACGCGTAATCATGCACCATGCAGTGGTGCTATTCTCTTTTGGGTGTTCGTCGTTGAGGCAGCGCTGCGTTTTCTTAGAGAATAGCACCACTGCCCCCCTAGCCAAGTTACAATCGTTTCGTTTTGCGTTAACGCTTTGAGTTGGCCACGCCCCCAATTCGTTTGTTCGAACAAAGGAGATGAGGGCGTGGCCAACTTCAAGCGTTAACGCAAAACGAAACGATTGTAACTTGGCTAGGGGGGCTGGTTTCATTTTGATTCAAAGTGGCCAATAGTTTAAAAAGGAAACTTCAAATCGAAACCCCTATTATAAGAGTATTGTTGTGTTTTAGTGTATTCGGAAACCTGGAAGGTACTCCAGCTCACAGGAGTCCGTATACCGTGGTTGCCACAAGCCGACTGCACCTGCTGATGATCAAGTCGGAAGCTTTCTCCACCGTGACCAAGGACTTTCCCGCTGTGAAGGAGCTTCTCATCAATGCTAGGATGGGATCTAAGGGGATGAGGGTAAGATTAGTGAGCTACTATAGATATTGTAACAATCAAACTGGAAACAGGATATTTTTTTTATCATCATCATCATCATTTCATGAGAAGACGTCCACTGCTGGATATAGACCTCCCTTAAGTGTTGCCACAACGAACGGTCCTACGCGTCTGGCATCTATTTGATCCCCGCGACCCTTACCAGGTCATCGGTCCATCTTGTGCAAGGCCTTCCAATGTTGCGTCATTCAGTGCATGATCACCACTTCACATCACTCCAGAATCTTTCGGCTCCATCAACCAATCGATAAGTAAACGAGTCTATGACCTTGCAGGTAGTGGTCGGTTGTTGCGTACTAACTCCTACAGGTCATTGGACTCGTCCAGCTGACGTTTACTTGAAGAAATTAATTTCGTACATGAGTAAATAAATTCGAGTTTAAAAATTAAGTACTTTATTTTTTAATTTTCTCTTCACAAATCGATAATGTACCTCAATACTCAATACTCAATACTTTATTGCATTCCATATTATGTACATAGATGGTATGAAATATTGCAAGATCAATATGGACCCTGTCGGGCACAGCAAAGTTAGGAGAGAGGATGAAGGCTAAGTAACAATTCATGCAAGTAATTATTGTGCGTAGAATCTAATAGATGTATAGGTATGATGTATTGGTAAATTAGGTCAGATTACCTAATCGACCCTCCACGGGATTAAAACGATCAAAATTTAGCCGGGTATATATAGGGTGACTGGTAATTAGTGAACGATACTTAGACACGTGATTGTAGTCATGATAACAAACAACTTTTACTATGGGACCAAACCTGAAATCGCGAAATATATTAGCCAAGTTTAGTACATTTTGACCAGTTAGACGAACATGAATGTACTGAACCTGGCAGATTTTTTTCGCGATTTCAGGTTTGGTCCCATAGTAAAAGTTGTTTGTTATCATGACTACAATCACGTGTTTAAGTATCGTTCACTAATTACCAGTCACCCTATATAGATGATGACGATGCTTTCCTTCAGATGTACATCCTGGGCAGCGAAGCCACAGTGGTGAAGATGCGGCGCGACTCGCGGTCAGTGCCGCCACCTCGGACCAAGTCCAGCATGGTGAAGTACATCTACTTCCAGGAGGGGCTGGTGCAGTTCTACCTCATCGGCATTTGCATGAGCTGCATCTATCTAGACTTGTATAATGCAGGATATGAGGTTAGTATTGTCATTACTACCAAAGAGAATCGTGTATCCCATCGAATGGGATAAAATGGACCCTCGCGTACAGCAGAATTTATAATAATGGGTGAGAGGAAGAGATCTCAGTAACTGGTAATTATGAACTCGTGATATGCAGATCAAATACTGGTAATTTGATATAAGGTTACATTCGTAATTATAGTACAAACCATCTCCAACATAATAAAAAGTGTGGCTGGAAAGGCCCCACGGCGTCGTCACCTTCCGTTTGGCGCAGGTGCTGACCGAACACGGCAAGTTCGGTCCGTACCTGTACAAGATTCGTGCGGAGGCGACGCCCGGGTGTCGCCACTGTGCGGACCGCCCGGTGGACACGGTGGAGCACACAGTCGAGGTGTGCCCCGCTTGGGAAGAGCATCGCCGTGTCCTCGTGGGGGCGATCGGCGGCGATCTCTCGCGCCGGGGCTTGGTTCAAGCCATGCTCCGGAACGAGGAGGAGTGGCAGGCGGTCGCCTCCTTTTGCGAAGCAGTAATGCTAGGAAAGGAGGAGGCCGACCGCATTAGGCAAAGGCGCACACGCCGCCGCCACCGCCGGGTTTCTGATCCCGATTTCCGGCCACCGTAGGCGCGGGCTCGCGGACGGTGGGCAATGGGTAGCTCGCTGTCCGTCCGTCCGGTAACAGACCGGTCCGAGCTCAGGTCGTCTACGGCGCGCACTGTTCCCGCGCGCCTCAAGGAGTTGTCAGCAAACTGTAGGGGTCTAAGCCTACTGGGGCCAAAGGTTATGCGAGAGTGTCACCACGGGCCCCGGGACAAAGGCAAGGAACGGAAAGGTAGGTTTTTAGTCAGTAAAAGTCTGACACTATTTCCCGCCCCACCCAAGGGCGGGATTTGTCATTGGATGATTTTACCTACCAAAAAAAAAAACATAATAAAAAGTAGGGCTGATAAATTTTGTACTGAACCACTGTTTGAACCCTTTTTATATGGGACCACTCTACTCAGACTTAGGTTTTTCCGTCAACCATTTGTATTTCAGGACAATAGCATGTGGCTGCTGATAACGCTTTACTCCTTGGACTTCAGTTTCCTGATGAAGATATTGTCACAACATGCCTTGCCGTTCCTTGTCACTAATAAAAGTATGAAGAGAATCATGTTGCCGATACGGAGACTGTAAGTACCTAATTAGAGCCATTCTGACAGTCACTTTATTGCAAAAAGCACAACACTTTATGGCAAAAAGAAGAAGATCAAGAATAACGATGGATAGGAACAAGAATTGCTGCGGCATAGCATCTGCAACTCCTAGCGTGAGTCTGCGTGCCGCTCCGCCGAACACTCCAGTGTACATCTTCCGTCTGCATCACATCACAAGGGTGAAAGACATCGTGGAGTACATGCGCCATTAGACAAAGTTCGCATTGAAGTTACGACTGCTGGAGTCGCACCGTAACGTTAATTTCAAGGTGTTCGCAATGCGAGTCCCAAACAGTTTTCTGAAGAATTTAATACAAAATCTATTTGCTAAAACCCCCGGTATGATCTTGGATAAATGTCTTCGATATTTAAACGATCGACTGACAGATCGTGAGAAGTGAGTTTTTAACAAAAAAAGAAAAAGCGTCATTTACACTTTTCTTCTAGCGCCTTTTTATGAATATAGTGTTTAGTTATTAGTTTTATATAGTACGCGCAGCCTCCCACCTCGACTGAGACCCGAAAATCGGTCATAATCCTCATCACACAAGATGAGCCATCATGGCGGTCGACCTTTAATGCGCAGTAACCGATTTTAGTTCAAGTGATCCGATGATGGAACGGGTTTGGAGGAATTAGGCTATGCAATTCCGACACACGCGCCTTGAAACGCAACTGGTAAAAAACCGACAAGCTAGCAACTCAACAGTTACTACAATCTGATTGTACTCAATATTTACTACAGTCTTGAGCTCCTTAGTGATCCTGAGTTGAGCTACTGATAGGTTCACTCCAATATGTGTCATTCTTTCCTCAAAAGACCATCCAAGAGACTAATCTGCAAGGTTCTCATATGATTTGACCATTACATGTTTGCTCTATGGACATTAAAAGAGACTTTGACCCCTAAGTTTGTTTCAGTGTTTCTTCTCATGGGAGTCAGCTAGAAACGACAGGGTACAGGGTAGTAGTCTAGTTGCAATTGACGAAAATATTGACGTATAAAAGTGTTTTTTAAAAACATACTTGCAAAGTAAATATTATTTATCGATTGGGCAGTCGGGCCCTGTAAATAAAATACTGGTATTCGGCTTCATCAAGAAACGAAGCCCAACGTAGAGGTGAGAGAGAGAAGATAGTGATGACTGCCAAGATAAAGGCCCTGATCGACTGGTGAATTAAACCGCGGTCTTATGGCTCGTCGGTAAAGCTCGCCGGTGTAACATTGCAATTCGAACGACGAGTCTGGCTCGCGGCTCGTCGCGTTTGCTTCATTTTCCACTCGGCTCGTCGTTCAAAATCGTTTTACTATCTAGTCGATCAGCACCAACGAGCCGCGAGTCAAACCAACGTTTTTTAAAACCGTGATATAGGCTCGTACGGCGATCACCAACTTTAGACTTGCCAGAAGATAGTTGTGATGTCTGCTCTTATTATTCCAGGTATTTCAAAGGAGAGTTTAGATACGACTTGTTATCGATACTGCCCTTAGAGTTGTGGAGTTTGTCCATGTCTGTGGAAAAAAAATGGATGTGGTTTAGTTTGATGCGGCTTAACAGGACCTTCAGAATTGTAAGAATGCTTCTTTCCTTTATCACTATATACATAAGAATAAGTTGCATTGACTGTGATCTGCGGGCCTAAAAACGTCACATGAGCAATTCATCTAGAGCAAATCATATTCCGAATTCCTAGCAGATCATAAGCAATTCTTCTAATGTTCGTAAAATGGTTGCACAAGCACAAATTAGTCGAATCATACTCAATTCACTGCATATCAGAATCATTTTCCTTGTAAATATTGCCGTATAAAAAAAATATGATTCATATTATGATTCTGCTAAAATTACCTTTTTAGCTCCCCTGTTAGATATCTATAATATATAATTATAATATTACTAGTTATCCCCCCAGTTTCACCCGTATCTTTGATTACTGCTCCTCATCAAACAAACAAGATATAGTAGTACAGATGAAGAGTTGGTTAGCTTTAGTTGAAATTTCCGAAACTACTGCTACGAATTGAAAAAGATATTACTAACAAAAAAAAAAGTTTTTTTTTAAAGTATTATACACCACAGGGGCGTGCAGGCGTACCCAATACTCCAGTATGGGCTGTCCCACCTCTTAGCTATAGTTTTTAAGATGATGTTGGCTGGCGCGTATCCTGCGCATGATGGCATGAAAGCCATCTATGTCGTCACTTAAAAAATAAACCACAAAATTCTGCATGGCGCAATTAAAATACTCCGCATGATTTGAACATAATACCATGAAATCATCTATCGGGCAGTTGCCCACAAGACAAAACATCCGTCTGATCGGAGGATCCTCCCTTTTTAGCAGAGGTATGTAGGACTTTACACTCTGTACTGCATACCTTCAAAGCATCTTTGAATTGAACAGGCAGAGCACTGTATGCCCTCTGCGTTTAGTTGACCCACAGGCTGCAGGTGTAGAATCAGGGGCGACGACTCCGTTGGTGCTCGGGGGCTCGAGCATCAATGAGAAATAAACAGTGCGTGTCGAGCACACCTGAGAATAGACATCAAAAAACAGACAGTATAATCACCTTTTAGGGATGAGCGTTTTTTCATTGCTCGATGCGACGACCCGTTTAGCACAATGGTTTAGAGTGCCGGTAGAGACGCAAAGGTCGCGGGTTCGATTCCCACACCAACACAAATCTAATTATATTTTTATCAAACATAATTAGAAATTAAGTAAACAATATACACCGTTAAATTTTTGTCGTTTTAATCCTGCGGAGGGTCGATTCGGTACATGAAATACTACCGATTTGTAAAGAGAAAATTACAAAATAAATTGCTTTTTTTTTAAACACGAATTAATTTACGAATGTACGAAATTTATTTCTTGACGGCGCCTGTAGAATGACTGACTACGCTCTAAACAGTGGCTTTTACGTTATTTAATAAATCAAAGCTTATATTAAATAACTACATAAAATAAATGCTGTGCTCCTTGCTAGGTGACAGTATACAAGTGCCTTCGCATGCGCAACGAGTGCATCACAGTGAACCTGACGCTCACCACGGGCATGGCCGTCTTCATCTGGTTCACTCTCTTCGTTCACACGTCCACTTGCATCTGGTACTTCATTGCCACCGTCGAGGACAACTTGCAGCCTAACTCATCATGGATATATCTCGGTACATATCTAATGTACTGTACAGTTGCTGGTTTATCCATTGACCAACCAACCAATACGTAGGTATTTCGAAAATTAGGATTTCTTTATGTTTTAAAACGCACTTGGTAGAGGAATAAACTTATACCGATTTATTCCAAAACGCGATCTAAAATAGTTCCGGGCCTATTACTAGTTTTCATCATCATCATCATTTCAGCCAAAAGACGTCCACTGTCCGTCGTCTGTCTGTCTGTCCTCCCCCAAGCGTCGCCACAATGGCCGGTCCTGCGATTACTAGTTTTGGCATTAAACCTAATAATAGTCCCGGAAATACATTTAGATCGCTTTTAATTGGTATTAAATTTTGTAATAATCCCGAAAACTACATTTAGCTAGAGTTTAATCGGTATTAAACCTAGTAATAGTCCCGGAACTATTTTAGATCGCGTTTTGGAATAAGGCGGATTATGTTTTTAAAAATATCCAAAGAGAGAAGATATTCTAGATAATATTAGGGGTTAAAGTATGCAATTGCCATTTTTTTTGTAGGATAAAATATATTTATTTATTAAAAGTATTTTCCCTTAATTATATAAAAGCATTTGCGATAGAACTCACTTGATTTGGTAGGTGCTCCACAACCTGTGTGAGCATTTTGTATTGCTCTCTGGAAAGACTATTTCCATCCAAAAAAATTGTTCAAATCACGGAACATTTTTTAGTCGATTGGAGCGAGGTCCAACGACTAAGGAGGGTGACGGATGGTTTCTAATTGCAGGTCTTGTAGTGTTAAAACTTTGTCTCCTAACAAGTCCATTAGGTTATAGGTATACGCCTCATGAAACTCGTAATGATAATAATATTAGTGTCAACCTAACTGATACACTTACCTACATGAAATGGTATGATAGATGATGGCCGGACCCACTGCGACAACTACTACATCTGCTCTTTGTATTTCGTCATCACGACCTTCACGCAAAACGGCGTCGGGGACATTATGCCCAAGAAACATGCCGAGGTAAGCATTGTCAATTAATTCTTATTATAAATAACATATAGGCATATGTATGGTAAGACTGAAAACCGGTAGTTGGGTTCTGTGAAGATGATATAACTAGTAGAGAGTTGACTTCGGACATGAGGGCATAAGCAAAAGACATGTTTTTTTCCAGTCAGAAAATCTTCGTGGGTGTCCTCTACCCTGGGGTGGACGAAGGGGTCGGTTAGTTCCGTACTGACTAAAATCAATCCGGTGTTCCTTTGCACACTTGTGTCAGGGGCTGCGGGTGTTATATGACTTCTGCTGCCCCAGACTATGATATAGACGATGCCAGCAGACCTCATCCTGTAGTCGGGAGTAACGTTAACTGCCCTATATGTCTAAAACAGACGCGTGTGGAACGAAAGAAAAGTGGAGCGAATACGCTTTGCTACCTAGGGTTCTGATTGATGATGGTGTGACGAATAAACTCGAATCCGTCAAACCTGGACCTTTTTAGGAAAACTGGAAGTGAATAATAACTATTCATTCGTCTTCGGTAAATATTTACACGTCTCCGAAGTCCGGTACGCCTGGTGCGATATGGGAAAGCATTTGTATGCTCCCTTTCCCTTTCCGCAGCCTCCTTCAGCGAGATGACATTCTCACAGAAGATCACCACATTCCAGAACTCTGCACTACCAAGCAAAAGACTCATTACCCCAACCTCTAATAAACTAGGATAATGGCAAAAAGGATAACAACGTGGTGACACAAAGAAATGAAGGCCGAAGAGTACGCAGACAAGAAAAAGTATGAATATGAATGATAGCTGGCAGAAAAAAGTAGCTCAAAGAAGCGAAAGATGGTGCCAAAGATAATATAACTAGATAAGAATTGAATTATGACAATGACGCTTTACTAGAGAAATGTATGAAAGAAAAAGACGTAAATAGTAACTGCATCAACCAAAATAAACGAGGATGCCTAAAAGCAGGAGGATGGACGATGACGAATTAATTTTGAAGCGGTCATTTTGACGAGCTGAAAGATTGTTTCAAATAATTACCGTGGTCCTAGAACGCAAAGAACAACTGAAGGAACTTTCTCAATTTAACATGCATACTATAATTAAACATGGTATGCATGTTAAATTGAGAAAGTGTTAGTGTGACGGCTAACAGGATAGAGTGGAAGAAAAAAAACGTATTGCGCCGACCCCAAGTAATATGGGACAAGGGCAGGAAGAAGAAGAAGAAGAAGACTATAATTAAACATGGTAACTCAATCCCCAAACTAAAATGTAACTGAGCAGACCAAATTTTTCGTATGCTAAAAAATTTTGCGAAGGCAACGGACTGGATCGGGATCCAGCAAGAGCCGAAGACGCGGCGGACCCAGAAGATGTTGTGACGAGTTGTGTTAGAACTTAGTGGATTTACACATTAGATAATGTTAACGGAATTTATTCAAAGAACAGACATTTGTCATAAGAAAAATATTTGACTTACAAAATCAACAAAACTTGGTAGCATAGCAACCCATCCAAGAAGTATTTACACTGATGTGCCATACAACCTTAACAAGTTGAACTCCTACCTTAATGATTGGCCAGAAGTAGCTAAGGGCAAAGAAAAATAGAAGAGAGCTCTTTACCTAGAAGTGGGACATAACAGGCTCGTAATAAACAATAATAAACTAATTTTATATTATGAATCGTGAATGTGAAGACAATTTGTTCTTTGCAGGTGTTGTTCGTGGCGATGCTAATGATCGTATCGACGATGGTGTTCATGATATACGTGGGGGAATTCTCCAACATCATTCAGTACCAGTCTTATCGGTCTTTCAGTTTCTACAGCAAGTTCCTCGAATTGCAGGTAACGAATTGCAATTACACCCTTTGGAAAGAATCTAAATTCATCTTAGTCAAGCCTGTCTTATAGCCTATCAAACATACAATAAATCTAAAATTTTATGAGGACAATAAGAGAAGGCCGTAGGGCAATAAGCGTAAAGATTATTTGAGAGAAAGTGACCAATTCTATTTGACGATGACTGATGAAGTTAATGATGGATATAGTGCAGTCAACTCATACGATGCAAGAAGAGACAAAGGCGAGAGCAGAAATACCTACATATCTTATATTTGAATTAAGGATTCGAGATAATTTTAAAATCAAAATTTGGAACGCCTTACTTTTTAAAAGAAAGGGCAGCTCTCAAAACGGTGAAGGAAAACATCGTGAGCAAACCGGCATGTCCAAGAACCAATAATTCGAAGACATGTGACATCCACCAACCCGCACTGGGCCAGCGTGATTGATTACGGCCCATTCCCTCTCCTAGAGAGGAGGCCTGAGTCCCAGCAGTGGAAACATTATAAGGCTGATGCTATGCTATGCTAGAAAGGGTTAATTAGAAATCAAATTTAAGTACACAAGTCATAAAGTATCGTACAATTAAAGTATAAACTTTAAGAGTTGTGTATTTAAAGTTGTTTGTAAAAGGTACAACAGATTGTGGCGAGGATAGAAAAAAAAAATATCTGGAATTATTTATTGAAGTGTAAATAGTGGGCCTACTTTATTGACTCCCTTTGTGACTCTTCTTCCCCTAAGGCATTTCTGAAAAACAATCGGGTTTCCCACAACCTGGTGACCATCGTAAACAAGTACACTCTGCACTTGTGGCGGGAGAACCGAGGCTTGCAGATGCCACAATTCTTGAACAGCGCACCCCTTTCCCTGCGACTCAGGGTCATGTCTGCTGCGTACTTGCATCACATCAACATGGTAACGTATAGCTGATATTCATCTACGTTTCAATATACACCCAGCTGACTTTAGCTTTCTTACTCTTGTAATTGCTTCCTTGGTCGATGCGTGTCTCAAGTAATTAGACCTATTGATCATTAACGTAAAGAAAGAATCCGTTTATAAAGAAGAAAGCTACATCAATAGATATTTTGATTCTGATATTTATTTCAGCATCACATATTTGAAGACTGTGAACCTGCTTTCCTAAGACAGGTCGTTGGCTGCTTGAAGTTGTATACTTATAACGAAGGTATGAATGTATATATCGTGGTCAGCTCATAGAACTTGATCACTTCATGATATGGCCAAGTAAAACTGGTCAAACCGTTTTGAACGTTAAAATTTAATGATATTTCAATCCTCATTTGGCCTACTTTCCATAGAAATCCTACATGATCAATGATATGGCCAAACGAGGATTGCTCAATTTTTATGATCTGGCCACGCTCGTCATATATGAATGACGTAGATGTCCAAGCGATTTTAATGTATTTTAGTCAGAGTAGATAAGAAATAAACGTGGACGACAAAAGTCTACTAAACTTCCATTAACACTGTTTATGTTATGTCATACAGTACGAGTAACTTCTGTTAATAGCTCCTCTCACGTGAAAGACTTACTCCCGCGGTATAAAGTATTGTTACAGGACATAGTCTACCCTTGAGACAAATTTCGTTATTTCACACTCACGTTTACAAACTTCCGTCTTTATAATATTTGTGTGATCAGGAATCTTAAGCAGCTTTTGGCAGATTTGTAAAGAACTTTTGTATTTAGGCATGTACGTCGTTAAGGAAAATGAAATCACTGACGCCATGTACGTGATCCACACTGGCAAAGTGCTGGAGACGTGTGAGGATGAAATAGCGAATACCTCTATCGTGTACCCTGCAGGCTCGTACTTCGGCATTGTAAGTAATTACTTAAAACACTTGCCGTAATGAAACAAACTTAAAAAATACTACAATAAAACAAAATTTCAGTTACAGGGTTTATTACGAAATACTCCGTACACTCACTCATATCGAACAATCATCAAATCCCAAGTACTCACTCTTAAACTTGACGACTGGGAATATTTATTGCAACACTTCCCGAACAGCAGAGATACCATACATAAACACATGGGGAAATTAGGAGACGACGATAAGAATTGGCCTGGCGGACCACCCACCGCAGCAAACACAGCAACACAGCCAGCTTCTGAATTCGAGGCACCATTAGAAGCACAAGATGCAGCTCCCGAGCCCAGTCCGCATTTAGCCAGAGAATCTAAAGCAGATGCACCTAACGTAACATCTCCCGACATAGGAAGTCAGCCTGAAGGTCCATTAATTAGCAGAATTCAATTAAATGAAGATGAGCGAGGTGTAGATCAACACGCTATTAGAAGAAAACCTAAAGTGGGCATCTTTGGACATATCGCTAGCACAGCAAAAAAATTGATGGGAAGAGTATCCGATCCTGACCTGGAAAACCCTGACGGCAAAGATGATCTTTTTCTCGAAGAAGATGTCGAAGCAACGGAGGCTCTTCTTGCGCAGTTTGAAAAAGCAAGACGAAAGGAATTGGAAGAAAAAAGATTGCGAAGTCGAAGAAAATTTTTCTTTGCCCAAGAAGAAGAAGAAGAAATAGAAAAACATATGTTCAGTTTGGGCATGAAAGAATCCTCTGATCAATCGGAAGGAATTGATTCTGAGACATTTAAGTTGCTTCCGCTCCGAATCCGTGACGAAGAGAAGAAAGAACTGAATCTAGAACACACACATGAACCTAAAGTAGAACGAGAAGAATCAGAAATTGATCTAACCGTAGATTTGTCGCATTTACAAATTAAAGATGAAACTAAGAAATCCGCTAAATTTGTGCCGATAACATCTTCGAACCAACTCTACTCGTCAAGCGAAATTCAAGAAACTCAACCTGCCCAAGTAATCGCAGATAATCAAGAGACTGATATTTCACCATTTAAATTATTCTATACTGCATCTGAATCGATCCGAGATCCTCAATCTACCAACATCACAGATTCTCAACCGGCTGAAGATCTTCCGGAAACACCTCTAGATAACGTTAAGGCATCTGAAACTGATACATCTCTGGGAGCTTTAAAAACCATAAAAATACATTCTGAATCTAATATATCAGAGTCAGAATTGGGTTTGGTGAAATCAGTAACTGCCGAAATATTAAAAATGGCTGAACTAAATGCTAAAATATCGAGAGACTTACCCAGCCCTGAGACCCCGCTTGGCGAAAGGGCTGAAAGTAAGACTTCGATTTCTTCAAATGTCAAACAAAAGGCTCTTTCGTCAATTGATTTAACTGAGAAACACATGTCCCCAGTTGCCGCACCAAGCGAGGCTGCTGGGCCTTCAAAATATGATGATATTTTATTCCTTCCAGCAGGTAAGATTTTTTTTTATAAACAATTTTAATACATTCGAGTAATCAGTTCCATTCCAGTTAATGAAAGCGCATAAAGGCGCTCTCATTATCCACCAGCGATCACATTACCTTAGGATGTATTTGTGTTAGGTATAAGTTGCAGAATATTATTATTTCGTGCACTCTAATATTCTAGGGATCTTCTCAAGCTTTTGTTTAGCCAGGGTGGCATAACAGAATCAAACTTATCATAAACCTTGCCATAACTAGTTTGTACTTTATCTACATCAAAAAATCATTATAACACTAACCTAGCTATTTCTCTAATCCTATATTAAATTTTCTTAATTCTTCTTTGCGGTCATGCTTGGTCAATATATATTATGATAAACATAATCAACGCAATTGATGCAAAAATCGCAGTTGGGGGGCGACCACAAGCTCTTATAGCAGTATTGTTTTAATCTTACTTATGTTTTTCCTACCATGTGGCCTTCAAAATAATCTTATTACCTTAAAACAAGAATGTTTTCTTAGCAATTTTGTGACGTCACTGTTATAAAGTTCCTTTATTTCATACTTTAATGCGATTTTTGACTGCTAACAATATTGTTTTTACGTCAAATTAGCAGCAGATTTATTATTGTTTTCCAAATATCTACTATTTAAAGTGTTTTTCGTGACATACAAAATATTTAAAACTTATTTCGATGCCTAAACGTGTCAAGTTAATTGTTTTAGTACCTATGTGGGTTATTAATTTATTATTGTATTCTAGATGGGGAACATGTATGAAATTTTTGAGTTTTTGGAAGCAGATAACACTGAATTCAATAGTGCACGAACAACAAGTTACGTATTTCACTGGAATACACTGTTTAACTTTACCTCGATTCCATGATGTCCAAGTACAATAAGTTTCAAGCATAGTTCATTATCCGCTTCGAACACCAAACACTTAAAGACAGCTAGATTACTCTAAATTTAAGCACCTGAAAACTATTTTAATTAAAAAAATCAAACTTCTTTCGCATTAAACAAATAAACACTGATAAGAATTTTGTTAATGTAAACAAACGTTCCGAATTCCAAATGTTACGACTCACACTAACGTGCAACTAAATTTCGACGTTGTCGCTCGCAGCTTTTTTGGTTTTTCTACTTTATTCATGTAAAATCTTAAAAGTTATTACGTCCTTTATATGAAAGTTACATTGATCCTTTTAAAAATATATTTTAACAAGGCATCTTTTAAGTTAAATGTATTCTATTAGCTCACGATGAACTTTAATATAGCGATTCAAACAACAAACATCTGAAAGAGACAACAGAAATCAGAATAGTTTATTTCAAATAGACCAATTACAGACACGTTGAATTGTCAAAATGTCGGTCAGTCCAAAAAAGTGAAGCTAAATTGCACGTTCCAAAGCGTAGACCTCTATGGAGAAAAACGTGCAAGAAACTCCATGGACACTCTTTTTAAATCATATTATGAGTTACATAAATCTTGATAACATATTTCTTGTCGCTTCTATTATGTGAGCACAATGAAGAAAAAATTAGAAAGCAAATAAAAAAATAAAATAAAATAATAAAAAAAATAGAAATTGAATTAAGCCACTAAGAGATGACCAGTCCAACTGACGGCGCCTGTTCACGAGCATGACGCGTGTCTCAGCCCCACTGATCATCATCATCATCAGCCTTTTAATGTTCCCACTGCTGGGACACAGGCCTGCTCACTAAGAAAGGGAAGAGCAGTGGTGGCCGAGTGGTAACGGCCCCGACTTACGATTAGTAGGTCACGGGTTCAAGCCCAGCCAGGCGCATTACTTTGTGTAATTTATTTCATCACCACTGCTCTCAAAACGGTGAAGGAAAACATCGTGAGGAAACCGGCATGTCAAAAATTCGAAGACATGTGACATCCACCAACCCGCACTGGGCCCGCGTGGTGGATTACGGCCCAGCCCCACTCAGCTCAAGGGCGGGAGATGTCATTGGATGATTCTACACACCACCAAAAAAAAAAAAAAAAAAAAAAAAAGCCCCACTCAGCTCAACCATTTTGAAGGGAACCGAATGACCCGTGCCACCATCAGCGAAACATTTGAGTGAGCATGACAAACTCTCAACTGCTATGCTCGTAACGTCAAACAAGTTGTTACCTAATAAAAGAAAAATGCTCCATGGTACTTCACATTCACAAATTAGAAAACAAAAGTGCTTCTACATTGTACAATGTTATTGTTCAAATACAACAGATTTGTTTTTTACCGCCATGTTATGAAAAAATTTACTAGTTTTACCGAAGTAATATTAGTTAGCTAAATTATTTTTCGTCACAAGTATATTGAAAAACGTCGTATGATACACGTGAGTAATGAATGGTTACCGTTCTTGGGTCTCATAAGACCCTCGCCGCGGCTCGGGTTTTAATACCGCCTCGACGGTAACACATGGACGTTACACACTTATATCATAATGTACTATTAAGATTGAAACAAAACTCTCCTGCAATAAGATTGTTTTCTCAAAGTTTATGGTCGGCCCCGGTCGTTGTTGATTTTGCCAATAGGTATAAGAACAGGGAATGTATATGTCGTGGCAATATCTTAGAATTGATCACTAAAATTATATGGCCAACTAAAACTGGCCACATCGTTTAAACGTTAACATTTGATAATAGGTATGTCAATTCTCGTTTCGCTATATCATTCATTGATGTAGGATTTCTATGATATATAATTAAAGGTCTAATGAAAGTAGGCCAAACGAGGATTGACATATAATTAAACTTATACCGCTTTATTCCAAAACGCGATCTAAAATAGTTCCGGGACTTCTACTAGGTTTAATCCCGATTAAACGCTATCTAAATGTAGTTTTCGGGATTTTTACTAAATTTAATACTAATTAAAAGCGATCTAAATGTATTTCCGAGACTATTATTAGGTTTAATGCCAATTAAAACTAGTAATAATCCCGGAACTATTTTAGATCGCGTTTTGGAATAAGGCGGTCAATGTTTAAAATGATCTGGCCAGTTTTACTTGGCCGTATCATGAAGTGATCATTTTCCAAGATTTGGCCACGACATACACACCCTACATAGCTCCATCCCTTAAACAGTTCAGTTTAGGTCGTCAAATGAATCGCAATTAGAGCTCGTGGCCTTAGATCCAACCTCAAGCTCCATTTTGATGGGAATTCCCTTGTTTCAGATGCCGAACCCGAATTCTCTAAGCGTGCTGCTCTTAAGGACGACAGCAGTGGTTCAGGCAAACCATTCGTCCACGTGCGTTACGAGGATGAAAAGAGTGAAGGGGGCAAACGAGATGAAAAGGAAGAGGAGGATGATATGCAGTTGACACCAACCAGAGTGCTGACGCTAGACAGTGACGAACCTGCGATCACGATGGCTTCGGAAGCCAAGCAAGGTGACGCGGACAGCCCTTCCACCTCATCCGCTGGAACGTCGAAGAAAGATAAAAAGCCTTATAAAAGAGAAACCATGGATTAATATTTTTTCTTAGGGTTCATCTACTTATTTTTCAGTTAATGTTAAGTTGAATGACCAAGTCACTTCTTGTTTCGATATTTATTATTTATCTAATAAATACTTTAAGATACCTACATCCATACTTTTATTTATTCACGGTCATAATCTATTATACTGCCAAAAGGTATTTTATAGCTTGCATTTTGAAGAGTGTGCGCGGGAATTGTACGACTTAATTCCACCATCTCAATTCTACCATCAGACAACCCGACGTACGGCGAGTATCCACCTTTACGTTGTTGAAACATCTACGGTCCGGACTAGGCGTTTCGCCTCGTCGTTTAACGCGTACATCGAAGGACTGGAACAATTTGCCTGCTGCGGTCTTCCCATCCGATTAAAATTTGGCTGTCTTCAAGGCTAGAGTGAATAGGCTCTTAATAAACTAGTGCGCCTCACCATCAACGATTGCATCACTGCTTACCATCAGGTGGAATTGCAATCAACCACTAGTTTATAACAAATAAAAAAAAATCATGGTAAACTCAAATCACGGTAAAGAGAAAAGTTTATTTGAAACCCTAGCAGATCGTACATTTTCATCATCACAACTGCTCTATAAAAAAAGAAAAGAAAACAATACGTTTCCAAATATCGATACCCAATAATATAAAACAGTATTTAAGTCTTGAAATATACCTACTTATAAATGATGAACTGATTACATATCGTACTGAACTTGGTAACAAACAATTTTGAAAGCTCCTATTTACGTTTCATTAACTATAGGTATACTTACACTAAAGATTTGAAATACACAAATAATTTAAACCTGAACACACTTATATTAATTACTTCCAAAATATGTTAAATTCATCAATAATATTTAACGACCGACGCTAACATCCTGTGGTACTCACGCTCTCCTACTAAGAGCTGGTATAGAAAACTACATCGCTCATAAAAGCATGAAGTTCTCATAAATAATGTATTTACGTAGGGTTTACGACAGGCTTAAATAATAGACATAGTATTATTCGGATGACCTACGAAATAACAGCAAATTATTCATGGAAAAGCACAATTCTTTACTCGGTTTGAATGGCTACACTATGACGATAATTAATTTAGAACATTGTTTTGTTCACCTAGCATAGCATAGCATCAGCCTTATAATGTTTCCACTGCTGGGACTCAGGCCTCGTCTTTAAGAGAGGGAATGGGCCGTAATCCACCACGCGGGTTCGGTGCGGTTTGGGTTAGTCGAATTTTTCATTCTAGGAAATGCCGGTTTAATCACGATGTTTTTTTTTCACAGTTTTGAGAGCAGTGGTGATGAAAGAAATTACAAAAGTTCCGCGATTTACAACTCGTAAGTCGGGGCCGTTACCACTCGGCCACCACTGCTCTCCTTGTTCACCTTCATTGGGCATAATTGCTCCAATACTGGGGAAAGGGTTCCCTCTTCTCTTTCCAAACCTCTCGGCTTTCTGTTTATGTTTGTCCCACAAACAAGATTAAGGGCCATCGTAGGAATTATTCGGAGTATCAGGCAAGCATATCGATATTGTTGATTGATAAGGTATTGATGATTTTAAGCATATATATAAATTGAGAAATGTAGACTAGGAGGATTTCTGAATAAATATAAATTAAACAAACCTAAATCCACGATTCGTAGAAAGGCCCGAAATCATGTTTGTTAGTTAATCCCGCGAATATTAAAACAATGACGAATGTAACTAAGGCGGACGACTAATATCAGCAAAGAAGAAAAATAAGCACTATATACTTGGAAACGTATGGATACTCAAAGAAATAACACTAAACAATACCAATGTCGGTAAATAGTAAATTGTGTAACTCGTACATTCTCCCGTGTCTCACTTTTGGGTGTCAAACTTGACTTGCCACATGCCGTGAGCAAAAACAACAAAAAAAAAATAAGTGTTTGGTTTGTTGGTTTTGGTAGATTGCCAACGCATTATGAAGCGAAGCATCAACGCAAGAGGCTATACATGACAGTTAGACAACTTAAAAATAATAAAAAAAAGTACCGACGTTTTACTAAAAATGGAACTGGATTGCTCACATTATGACAATGAACAGGGAAAACAGACGAAAGACCTAAAACCATACCATACCATTTATAAATGGAATGGAATGGATTTATGATTCTATAGAATGGTATAATAGAAACGGTATAAGACATAAGAGACGTGAAATTAGGAGATGGGAAGATGACATACGAAAAGGATGTAAAAGCTATCGAAAAAAAAAATTACATAATTTTTTTATTACCTACAATTATTTCCAACTTCTATGAGACGCTCTAATTATGATACAATAGCTTCTGCCAGAGGCTTCAGTAGCATTACGGTTATTTTTTTTTTTATGGAAGGTAAAATCATCCAAAGACAAATCCCGCCCTTGGGTGGGGCAGGAAATAGTGTCAGACTCTTACTGACTAAAAACCTACCCTGTTCCATTCATTGCCTTTGTCCCAGGGCCCCGGTAACATTTTCACATAACCTTGGCCCCAGTAGGGCTTCGGCCCTGCTGGCCCCTACAGTTTGCTGACAACTCCTTGAGGCGCGCGGGAACAGTGCGCGCCGTAGACGACTTGAGCTCGGACCGGTCTGTTACCGGATGGACGGACAGCGAGCTACCCATTGCCCGCCGTCCGCGAGCCCGCGCCTACGGTGGCCGGAAATCGGGATCGTAATCCCGGCGGCGGCGGCGGCGTGTGCGCCGTTGCCTGATGCGGTCGGCCTCCTCCTTTGCTAGCATTACTGCTTCGCAGAAGGAGGCGACCGCCTGCCACTCCTCCTCGCTCCGGAGCATGGCTTGAACCAAGCCCCGGTGCGAGAGATCGCCGCCGATCGCCCCCACGAGGACACGGCGATGCTCTTTCAAGCGGGGCACACTTCGAATGTGTGCTCCACCGTGTCCTCCGGGCGGTCCGCACAGTTGCGACACCCGGGCGTCGTCTCCGCACGAATCTTGTACAGGTACGGCCCAAACTTGCCGTGTTCGGTTAGTACCTGCGCCAAACGGAAGGTGACGACGCCGTGAGCCCTTTCCAGCCACGCCTCAAAGAGGGGCCTTACCGCCTCGATCGTGGCGTACCCAGCACGGGGTTGCGACAGTCGCTCTCGCCATTTCACCATGAGATCCCGCCGGAACTCTGTCCGCCATGCCGCGATTTGTCGTGGCAGCGGAGTTTCGCCCCGACGTTGCATCTCCACGCGTAAGTCGTGCATGTGTGCAAGGAATGTTGCCTCCAAATCCCATGGTGGTAGGCCAGCAAGGAGGCTCGCCGCTTCGCAGGATACCGTACGGTATCCCCGGATCATCCGAATGGCCATGACCCTCTGGCAGGCGTTCAGCCGGGCCGCCACTCGCTTTCGCAGCGACGGCGCCCACACCGGTGCCCCGTAAAGGGCCATGGAGTAGCATTACGGTGCAGTAACATTCTACTGGTGAAAGAATTTATATAATCGATGCAGTAATTTTTAAGTTCATTAATTACAAATAAAAATCCAAAAATCTTTTTTCTTTATAATATTATTATTTATCTAAATAAAAATAAATCCCCTATTTCCCTTGGTCTCGCCATCACGCGTGAACGGCTGGACCGATTTTGCTATTTATTTTTTTGTTGTGTTTGTTATTGTCAGGAAAAGGTGTATGAATAGTTATGAATGAAAAAATAGGGTAGAGTAGGGCAGAGTAGGGTAGAGTAAGGTAGAGTAGAAAGTAGTCAGTTGACGGGAGCGAAGCCGCGGGTAAAAGCTAGTGGTATATACAAGTATATATTGATAACAGAATAAACAGATTTTGTGACAAATAAGAAAAGGGGTATATATGTATATACCCCTGTAGGGTCATAACAGCGAACTGGACAGAATAGAAGAATAAAAAATGTTCGGCCAACTCCAAGTTACATTGGAAAAGAGCAAGAACATTATGATATTCCTGTATAGTCCATAATTACTTTTGTCCCAGCCGGTATAAAAATGTCGGTAATCAATGCATCGGCTTAAAATGTTGGCAATGATGCAGCGGAATGACGTCTGCCGAGAAAAAATAACAAAGTATTGATGTTTTTAGAGCAAGAAAACATAAAAATATCACGTAACACTGCTCTCTACAATAAACATGTTATGCAAGACGGTATGGAACATACTATAAAACGTATGGACGGAAATGAAACATATGGTGATATTGTTTGTGGGATTGTTTGAAAGAGTTATCATACCAGGGTACGCAAAGGGCAACTGAAGGTTCACAGGTAGATTTCAGTCAGCCAAGAGCAGGCGAAGTCATTTGCTGGTTTGTCGCCTAAAAAATGGAGTATGTGTTGTTCCCCATGGGAAGACGGCGTAAAAAAAAAGTCGGCGTATCTTTGGCACTTATACACTAAAACGATTAACATGTCTGTAAATGTAAATGTTATAGTTTCTTGCACATTCTTCTCCATATAGATCTAAGATTTTAAATGCGCAATTAGCATTATTTTTCTGGCTGACTTCTTGACAGTTAAAAAGTTCCTGTAAATGGTTCATTTTAAATAAATGCTTTGAATCTTGAATCATGGATTCTACATCATTCTTACATCTGTCAGGGCCCACGCCAGGGTGTTAGGCTACCGATTCTAAATTCTATAGTGGGCGACAAAATATTGATAACATCACATAAACAAAAACAGCTAAGACAGGGCCCAGGTGTCAATGTCCCGCTTCTGTGAGAATGTGATAATTGCTTTGCCAGTTTAATGACATGGTTAAATTATAGCTGTGATCCGCTCCCCCCGAAGATGATGGTATTTAACCTACACATACGTATTTTTCAAATACAGTTCTAAAACATTAAGCGCAGTCAACAGAATTAATAGCCGTCATACCGGAATTTATCTTTAAAGCAATTTATCTAATTTTTCTTTCTTAGGTTTTTTTATAATTTCATTAGCATAAGTATACGTTTATACTTCACACTATTTTTGTCTTTTGTTACCTGCCCTGCCCTTATGCCCTTATCTTATGGTAGTATAATTTTTTCATCTTTCTGTCCTTTTTCATCCACGCCGCCCTCAAACATTACAATCGAAGCACCTTGCTTTTCACTCCACTGCCTTCAAAATAAAAAGCTGACATTCTAAAAAAGCCTTTATTACAAAAACTCTCTTAGCTCATAAAAACGATATAAAATCCGTAACAAGATGATTTGTACCGAACATCAACAATTTATTAGCTAAATCAATAACATTGCTTTGGTATTAAATAATTTCCATCTAACTTGTTGTCTTTCTCATGGCTATATTTTTAGTTTAGACTTTATTTATATTGGAATGCCCAGCACTGCTTCCGCATGTCTCTTCTGACTGATGTTTGAACTTGTCCATTCTGTGCCACCTCCCTTGAGTCTACTTCCATGGTCTAGATATTTAAATGCTTGGGTGTACATTGCTTAACTTACAATTAACTTACTTACTAAAATTACGGTTTCCTAAATAATATTAAATGTTTTTATAGCGTTTGTTGACCGCCATCTTGGATTGGTCTCAAGTTTGAGTTTTTTCTGGACAGCATCTGTAACAAAAACACATTTAATTTAATAATGAAGAATCCAGCACTAGTCGCCGTGCCTCCACCCGCGCTGCGACCGTCTCATTTTTACGATCAGTAATTCTAGTGTCTATTTCCAGCGTCAGTATTTGAATATAATTATAAATCTACAGGAAACTTGTATTGACGTCATCGTGCACTCTAATTTATATGACTTATATACTTTATTTCAATTTTAAATAAAAAATAGTTGAGAAATATTTGCGGAGTCTTTAAATGTCGCAATAATCCGTTATTTATGTGTATGATTCCCGTGGACTTCGGTGCGGTCACAACTATTTGTGAAAACGTCGGTAACATCAAGAAATTATGACGTGCTCTTGTTAGTGGGCGTTTGAGAATACTTGCGTTTGATGATTATAATATTAATGTGGTTTTTAGCCGCCACTAGCTGGAATGTACTTGAAATCGAGACCTTCAAAGCTCCAATTATAAAAGAGTTTATCAAATGGCTTGCTAGACTAATGTTCTAGCAGCGGTGCCCAAGCACAGGGCGCAGTTCCTGGCGGGGTGCAAGTTTTTGTATCTTGTCCTTTTTGTTTGTATTGTACTTTTTTCTAGGGGTGCAGTTAAAGAAGCTCGCACCGGGCGTATAAAAGGCTAGTTACGACTCTGATTACTACGAATTAATAGATAAAATCTATGGATGGTTCTATTTCCGCAGTTAAATAGATCAGAGTTACCATAATCCAGGAACGCTAAGGCCAACTTTTTTAGTCATGTGTAATAACATTATTATCAGAAAAGAACGGTTGTGTGAAAATGTACCTTGGGTTGGCCGCTCTGATTACTTGATGCTCAAAAGGATATGTATGAAATTTCTTCCCTTGTGCTAAATTTCATACACCTCCTTTGGAGCATCTCAAGCATTAAGAGTGGCCAACCCTTTCATGTTCTGAAATAGGTCTTAAGATAATGTTTACCCCGGGGGTTTCTTTAAACATTGACGACTCGTTATTAATAACCATCTACGACCCGACCGTAACCCTTAACGAATCGGTGTTTTAACTAATGACGAATTACTACCGACACAGCCCGAACAGTCGCCTGGGCAGGGCCCATTAGTCGCAGAACAGATGGCCGATGGGGACGAAAGGGTCTGGAGTAGCGACCACGTATCGGAAGACGCAGCGTTCAATGGAAA
Organism: Leucania comma; assembly: GCA_958295575.1. Classification (NCBI taxonomy): domain Eukaryota; kingdom Metazoa; phylum Arthropoda; class Insecta; order Lepidoptera; family Noctuidae; genus Leucania; species Leucania comma. Next base: position 2,181,811 of record OY282468.1, on the reverse strand, counting down.
GCCTTGCACAGGTTCATAGCTCAAGTGGAGGATCGCAGGAATGTGATGGATGCGAAACGAACAGGACCAGTCGTTATGGTGTCACTTGGAGGAGGCCTATGTCCAACAGTGGACATCTTTGGGCTGAAATGATGATGAATCTTTAACCGACTACAACTCGTTATATTTACCCAATGACGATGAGTCGCTCGAAATTTCTCGTGCATTAAATAAATCATCAACGACACGTTGTCAATGTGTCAAAAATTTCATCTTTACTTTATTCGCATTAACATCAGTAATTGACAACATGTTTACGAGTTCGTAACACATTTCGTAATCATGATAATTTTATGTCAAACGACGAGAAAAATAAATCGTACGTAATTACGATTTATTATTCTCATTGCTGTCGTTTGACTGACATTACTATTTCGCTAATAAACATCATGGTTGAAATGAAGCCTAAGAAATATTTTGTAATTAAGACTCATGATTATTTAGACATGTGCCTATCAAATGTTTTTTTTTTAAATTAATTGATATAAACTAGTGCTTGACTGCAATCTCACCTGATGTTAAGCAGTGATGCAATCGTTGATGGTGAGGCGCACTAGTTTATTAAGAGCATATTCACTCTAGCTTTGAAGACACCTAAATTATAATCGGACGGGAATACCGCAGCAAGCAAACTGTTCCAGTCCTTCGATGTACGCGGTATAAACGACGAGGCATAACGCTTAATCCGGACCTTACAAGTTTCAACAACGTAAAGGTGGATATTCGCCATATGCTGGGATGTCCGATAGTAGAAATGAGATGGCGGACACAAGTCATGCAATTTCTGCGCACACTTTCCACCAATTTCGTTAGAGTAGAGCAAGCTGCCTCCCATCAGAAGATTTTTAAATCTCAGACACGTATGTAAGTATATAACATTATTTCCAGTGAAATAATAAAAACTCGCTAAGTGCGTCATTGTCCAGTCAACGAACCATATTTCTAGACAATATTTTTTTATCAAACAACTTTTGTAAAAACAAAAATTTAATTCGTTGATTTCGAATCTCTTAAATTTAAGGGTCTATTTTCATCTATTTTCTTAAATTACTTCAAAAAATCTTTTACTTTACTAATTCAAAAGGAAACCCAAAAGTAATCCCCATATTCCAAATCCAATTATTTACATACGTCGCATCCATGTTTGGATCACAGATATGATGTGTGCACCAAGCAACCCGATTAGCAGCAGATTCTGAACAAATTAGCTGTTACAGACGGACAATGTGAAGTGAATGATCCTATTAGATGTTTGGAACCATAGGGACATACAAAAATCATACATATAAGTCGCAAGAATATAGGTCGATGCATATAAGCAGATTTCAAAGCATCAGAAGAAGGCCTTAGAAACATACATATTATGAATACAGGATAATGACACAGCTAAAAGAAGATATAGTTTCAAAACGGACAGACATTGTGACTTTCTTTCTTCAGATGCAGAACTGGAGATGGATTTGAGTAGTGTTCTATAAATCTTCCGTATAGTCGGTACAAAGACCCGTGCCATAACTAGGGTAGTGACAGCGGCGCCAAAGCAAAGGACGCAAACCTTGGAGGCGAGCTGAAATCATCAAGCCAGGGCCAAATTTTGAATCATGCTTGGTATTTAGGCGATAGCGCATATGCAATACCTATTATTTATCGTGTACATAATATGGTTGTAGACGCAGTCTAATAGGAGTGCTGATTCCGCGGGTGCTTATGGCTGGGCGTAATAAAATGTTAGTACCTCTTTCATCTTTTCTGCGGTTACAACACAGACAAAGGCCTTAAATTTTAGACATTTTGTGGCATTCACGAGATCTGTTTGTGTAGTTTACGTCTTTTTAACAGCAGCTAAATTATCTTTAACGTATCAACAACACTACACTGCCGACTCGCGTCACTATCCGCAAGCTGTTCTTCGAATAAACAAAGTAAAACCTTCGCCAGCATCCCGTCAACAATTCACACATTTTTAATCCCGCTTCTATTGGAGTTGGCAACAATACCCAGCTATCTGAAATTCTCAATTTCATTCCTCTATTTTCAGAAGTATTGACGACGTCTGTTGCCCAAATGATTGATTAGAATCGTTAACCAACCTGTCACTACTTTTTCTATTCGTCTTCTCATTAGATTTCGCTCGTACCATCCATCTTCTCACGTCCAGTACGATTTACGTCACTTTTACTATTGTTTTAACATTGTTCGGTTCTTTTTTCGTACTATCTATTTTAAAATGGAGGTTAATTCAATATATAAATAAACGTTGATGCTATTTTAATACTTGGAGACACTACATTTCGATTTGAAGCGTTATGGTGCTTTATTTTTAGACTTGATTTGTTGTTTTTTTTGTTGATCTTGAAAATAAATTTTTATTAGTTTGTGCTGTCAATTTGTTTACTCATTAGATTTTTTTAACGTGGGATTTAATTTTCACTTCTGACGCTCTGCTTGGAGCAAGATGGAGGGTTTTTTTTTTTTTTTTTTTATGGTGGGTAAAATCATCCAATGACAAATCCCGCCCTTGGGTGGAGCGGGAAGTAGTGTCAGACTCTTACTGACTAAAAACCTACCCCGTTCCTTCGTTGCCTATAGTGCCGGGGCTGAGCCTTCCTCTCAGAAAACGGCCCTTGACCCCAGCAGGCTTCGACCCTGCCTGCTTGCAGTTAGCAGGCTGGGCCTCTTCGGTGTGCTGACAGCTCCTTGAGGCGCGCGGGAACAGAACGCGCCGTCGACGACTTGGGCTCGGTCCGGTCGGTTACCAGACAATCGGACAGCGTGCTACCCATTGCACACCGTCCGCAAGCCCGCGCCTACGGTGGCCGGAAATCGGGATCGGAATCCCGGCGGCGGCTGGGGCGAGCGCCCCGTTGCCTCTGCCTGATGCGGTCGGCCTCCTCCTTTGCTAGCATTACTGCTTCGCAGAAGGAGGCGACCGCCTGCCATCCCTCCTCACTACGGACCATGGCCTGAACCAAGGCCCGGCGAGACAGATCGCTGCCGCCGATCACCTCCACGAGGACACGGCGATGCTCCGCCCAGGCGGGGCACACCTCTACAGTGTGCTCCACCGTGTCCTCCGGGTGTTCCGCACAATGGCGACACCCGGGCGAATCCTCCGCACGAATCCGGAACAGGTACTTAGCGAACTTTCCGTGTTCGGTAAGCACCTGCGTCGTGCGGAAGTTGAGAACGCCGTGAGGTCTTTCCAGCCACGCCTCAAGGATGGGCCTTATCGCCCCAATTGTGGCGCGCCCCGAACGAGGTTGCGATAGTCGTTGGCGCCATTTCGCCATGAGATCCCGCCGGAGCTCTGTCCGCCATGCCTCGACTTGTCGTGGCAGCGGAATTTCGCCCCGGCGTTGCATCTCCATGCGCTTGTCGTGCATGTGTGCAAGGACTGTTGCCTCCAGATCCCACGGCGGTTGGCCAGCAAGGAGGGTCGCCGCCTCGCGGGAGATCGTTCGGTACCCTCGCACCATGCGTATTGCCATGACCCTCTGGCACGCATTCAGCTGGGCCCTCGGTTGCTGTGTCAACGTCGGTGCCCACACTGGAGCCCCGTAGAGAGCCATGGACCGAACGATTCCCGCGTAGAGCTTCCGGCAGGAGGCGTCTGGTCCCCTGAGGTTGGGCAGGAGCCGCCCGAGAGCAGCCCCAGTCCGATTCAGTTTGGGAGCCAGACGTCGGAAGTGCTCCTTGAAGTTCCACCAGCTGTCGAGGACGAGTCCCAGGTACTTCATCGTCGACCCGACGCTGATGTGAACCCCTCCTACCGTTAGCTGGGAACGCGGTGGTGGCGCACCCCGAGGGCCGTGGAAGCACATGGCCTCGGACTTGTGCAGTGCCACCTCGAGTCCCAACTGCTGGATCCTGTCAACGACCATCGCAACCCCGCGTGTCGCTAATTCGACCGCCGTCCGGTACGACTCTCCCCGCGCTAGGACCAACGTGTCGTCCGCGTAGCAGACCACGCTGACCCCGTCGGGGAAGCAAGATGGAGGGTCAGACTTTTACTGACCCGCCTGTGTTCGGTGTTCCTGCGGTTGCATTTTGCATTCTATTGCTGCGGTAACTCTTCCGAAGACTTCTGCAGCCCTGGCAACTCCATTAAACTTATCGGCATTTGAATAATAAAGCACAGCTGTGTCGTGGCTGCATAACATCAAACGATGTTCTCTGGAATTACGTACGATGTGGGAGGCAAGTATCTAAATAAATTGGCCGTACAATATTGTTTAGTCTGTACAACGTAATGTTTATTACAAAAAGCTCTCTGCTGAGTGGAAAGAGAATTGAAAGCAGCCATCGATGGATATTCAACGTGTTTACAATTACAATCAAAATGAAATATGTCTGGTACTAGAACTATTAACTTGTACGAGCTGATGTGTTTGTGAAGTTATTATGAATAAAAGTCATGTCAAGCTGTACACCTAGAGATAGTAAAATGTTTCTTAGAACATCTATTCCTTCAGTCTACTTGAAATATTACAGTAACGTTCTTTCCTCTGCACTAAACCCATCACAATGATGTTTTAATTTAGTCATCTTGACTGTAAATTTTCTGTTAATCGCGAATTTTAGCGGTGATTTCTTTTCATATCTTTTTTAAACGAATAAAGAGTTAGGTTACTACTATGAAAATGTTATCATGCCTTTTGGTAAAATATGTGAAAATATTCATTGAGTAAAATAGCGTTATGCTCGGTCGTTATGATTAGTGCGTGCCTACATGCCGCTGAAGTAGATTTGTTTTGATCTCATGTAAATGTGTTTGCTTTCGTCCAAACGCGTGTTTATCGACCAGTTCGTTTGTCATCAGATCTCTGGCCATGTTTTTGGATTATTGCAGCGCCGTGTGGGAGGCTCGTCACCATTTGACATGTTTACAACCGTCCAATGTGACCCGCATCATTTAAAACAAAAAGCAATTTGGCAAATTCACAATTTTTATGCTCCCCAATCTTAATTTGCCACGCTCTATGTCTTACTGGCCATTCAGTATTTCAGTTAGATTATTTCGGTAATTTTAGATGCGGGAATGTTATGATTTCTGTGGAGAAGCCGCAGGCGCCGGTCGGCGAACTATTTTTGAAATCCGAGGTTCAATAACGTGACGTACGAATCTAATGCGATCGTTTCGACATCACCAATGTTTTCATTGGGATTGTTATTTTTACATCGATTATCGTAAATACAGGTGTTTACTTTTAATTTTAAGTAAACAAATATATTTGGCACTAATAGGTACATAATTAGTTCACGCCTTGTTGTTGATTTTGTTGTGGGAACTGATTTTTATTTTATTTTATGCGAGCACCTCTACATAAACAATTTGTTTGTTTTTCTTTGTTTTGCTTCTTCTGTAAGTATACTAATAAACGTGGTGTTTTCTATCGATTTATAAACGACAATAGGTATACAAAACAACTTTATAAGTTCGCGACCACTTTGAACCACTCAAGAAGCGTAATAGTAAAAGTAAAAGCACCTCAGAACATTCCGGAGTAAAGCAGCCAGAGACTGGCGAGGAGGAGCACCAAGATGAGGTAGGTAGCGATGAGGCTGGTGGTCTCGTGGTTCGGCATGATGCAGATTATCAGATTCTGACACCTTCACCGGACAGACGGCTCCACGGAACTGACCCGCTGGAGATGCGACCGTCGCCTACGTACACCACGCCTATTTCACACGCCAGATATTTTCCAGATTTATAAATATGATTGTACGTTAATAGATCGTGCGTGTAGTGACAGGTGGCTTACATTTTGCGGAAAGTTAACATTACTTTGCGGCTCTACATACTTTTAACTTTTGCGGTTTCCATGTCATTTTTTCAGCTATATTTGTTCATGTCCTTGCACTTGCAACTTAGTTAACTAAGATTTCATCACTTATGACGGGTACACTCACAAAACTCACAGAGCTGGTGTTTAGAAGACAGTGGAGTAGAGTAGCCACAGGAAGAAGAGCAAGATCACGAGGATCATGTAGGTAGCTGCCAGGTTGACGGTCTCCGCGTTGATCGGCATGGTTGCTATGTCACGGAGCGAGCTGGACTGATCGCTGGAGGATCCACCAACCGCTTGAACCAGCATGTTTGCGTCAGAGCACAGGGCCCGACTTCGTATGGAAGGATGCTCCAGATTTTTTTTACTTTTTATTTTGTATCGGTTTTGTTTTAAGTTGTTCGAAAAGTTTGCTAGGCGCTTTGAGTCAGGCAAGGGAAAAAGGCCTATAAGTGACTGATGAAAGGGTCAATCAGCAACGGGCTGATTACACAGTTTTAACAGCTTATTCAGCAGGTAGAGTTTATCTAAATTGAGGTGCGACGGGCCGGAATTTGTATTTTCTGCACAATAAGTCCTACTTGCCGGTGGGGTCGCAGTCAAGCACTAGTTTATAACATTTTTAAACAAAATGGTGTGATGATAAATCGCCCTAAACTTGATTTCAAGTCATTGATAATGATGAGGAGGATTAAAGTTTAGAAAATCTTCAAAGGCACTTAGCAGTAAAAATCAAAATGAAACTCATTTATTTCAAATAGACCATTTACAGGCACTTTTGAATAGTCAAAATGTTGGTCAGTCAAAAAAAGTGAAGCTAAATTGCAGTTATCAACATGAGGAAAGCGTAGGATTATAGACATGAAAGCAAATAGTCAACCATTCCTCTTATCTATAACAATCTAGCACTAAGAAAAAGTGAAGCTTATTTATAATTTGAATGCAGAAAAAAAATATCACACAGTTCTCTCTCTCTCCAGTTTTGAAGGCTTCAAATAAAATTACGCATTCAATTTAAAAAAAAAAGAATGTATTTACAACACAAGACACAGAGTTTCCAGTCCTTTGGAATTTTCGGCATCTCTCGAATTATGTAATAACCGCGGCATCAATGATTCCAGTGTTATTTTTGATACACAGTCACCGCACTTTGTACGCTGAGTCACGGATCCGAAGCTTTTTTAAAGGTAGATTTTGACACTCCAGCACTTTACTTACATTTAGTCCTTAGAATGCTGAGTATAGCAGCCAGAGGGATATGAGGAGCAGCAAGAGGATGCAGTAGGTCGCTACCAGGTTGACTCCTTCGTGCGAGTTCATGGTGTTGTGTTGCCTCGAACGCGATACAGACGAGATTGAGAACAACTCTGTGGAACACAGCTTCATATACATGTATGTAATTGTTTAACGTGACGAATACATTCTATTTTTTGTTTTTTGGCGACGCATGTGATTAATTGACTGTCTTGTAAAAATTCTTTGTTGTTAAGATTCGGCATTTATTTACAAATACACATTGTGTCCCTTTTGATTTTATTTACATACTGTTTTGGCATCAAAACGGAATTGAACTAATTTGGTAGTTTCATTAAATAGATTGCCTCTTTTTCAACTTTCGTGTGTCTTGCCTTTTTAATCGCATTATTTTTTGGTTTTATTAATATATGCTAATTTATCCAGATGTTTATAACAGACGCTGTTACGCAAGAAATATGAGATTATGAAAAATATTTTCGACGTCTTCATCTTCCTTGCCAACGAAAATGTTCGGTGTTACTTTATTCATGAACTGTCGAGAAAACGGGTGAAACAGTACAAACTACAGTAGAAAAAAATGACTGGAATTCTCCAGTGCTACCGAGTCCGTGCCTGTGTTCAATTCACATTTATGGAGTATGATAAACCGGGCTATTTCCGCGCTCTGGAGCTTCGTTTGTACGTGAGAAGCTTAACCCGAGCGCGTACTATGCACTCGACTTTTTTCCGAACTCAATTCGGCGCAAGCGCACCGATGTGGCGCTAAAAATGTTTATCAAGATCGATTATTGGAATTCCATATTTACAAATGTAGTTTACTATTATCGCGTGTAGTGTTTTAACCCGACGTATGTCTGAAATGATTTTAGTGTGTCCGGTAAATACTGGTAATGTAATGTCTTATGTTCGATTTCTGGAACAAAATTTAGAATTCAACTGCTTGACATTGTAAATATCGCAATGAATATTGTTAAATCGACAAAATTGGGATTGCGTCGTTATTAACAGTCTCTTATACAATTAGACTGATGTAATGTCATCGTAAACATCATCAAACCGTTTGCTTTTGTGCGCGCAAATTGTAATGATTTCGGGGTTGTACATAATCATTGTACAATGAGTAGGTTTAAAAGGGTGACTGGTAATTAGTGAACGTGAATCACGAAAATAAATCTCTTGGTCAGTACAAGTATGTTTGCCTAATTGATCAAAATGTACTGAACTTGGCTGATTTTTTTCGGGATTTCAGGTTTGGTCCCATAGTAAAAGTCATTTGTTATCATGACTACAATCACGTGTTTAAGTATCGTTCACTAGTTACTAGTCACCCTATATTTAGCGTCAAATTTTCATATGGAATTGGAATGAAAATTGCGAAACTAGACCATTATAGTAAAAAGTGCTTCTTTTCGTATTCAAAATTCCTGAAACAAAAACCAACAACCATATGAAACATTTCAAGGTGTCAGACTACGTCATCGATATTTATATAGAATATAGGTCGATGGACTACGCATAATTATTCTATTTCACTAATGACATTATTATTAGGGTAGAGTCGCCGAAAAGTGGATAAACGAATGTTTGGTATATTTTTGTTAAAATCGGGAAGGAGAGTCAGACTTTTACTACTAGAACCCACTGGTTCCTTCAGATTCCCTCAGCACTCCAGAGCCACGAAGACTCTGGCGATCAAACGCAGCCGTGGCAAGAAAAATCGTCATAGGTTAAATATAACGAGTGGTATTCGGTTCATGATTATTATCATCATTATTTCAGCTGAAGGACATCCACAGTTGGACATAGGCCTTTCACACGTGTCGCCATTACGAACGGCCCTGTGCGTCTCGCATCCATCGGCAACCCTCGCTAGGTCATCAGTCCACCTTGTGGGAGGCCTTCCAACGCTGCATCTTCTGGTACGCGGTCGCCACTCCAGAACCTTTCGGCCTCAACGGCCATCTGTTCTGCGAGCAATGTGCCCTGCCCTTGTTACATGCATATTAAGAAATGGAAAAATCACTGGCTACTAACCTTTTCAATCAAGTCACATAGACTCCATGGTACCACAAGGAAAAAGGCATTCAAGTACAGTTACCAAAAAAACTGTATTAGTTTTATTTATGGTCCCAAAATACAAATCAAAAACAATTAGATATTATTTTTATAGGTGGAAGTAAGCGAGAGCAGTGGTGGCCGAGTGGTAACGGCCCCAACTTACGAGTTATAGGTCGCGGGTTCAAACCCGGCCAGGCGCATTACTTTGTGTAATGCGTAATGCGTAAATAACTTATATCATCACCACTGCTCTCAAAAACGGTGAAGGAAAACATCGTGAGGAATCCGGCATGTCCTAAAACCAAAAATTCGAAGACATGTGACATCCACCAACCCGCACTGGGCCCTTTTTTTGTTAATGGTAGGTAAAATCATCCAATGTTAAATCCTGCTCCATTCATTGCCTTTGTCCCAGGGCCCCGGGTGACATTTTCATATAACCTTTGGCCCCAGTAGGCTTCGGCCCTGCTGGGCCCCTACAGTTTGCTCAACTCCTTGAGGCGCGCGGGAACAGTGCGCTCCGTAGACGACTTGAGCTCGGACCGGTCTGTTACCGGACGGACGGACAGCGACCTACCCATTGCCCGCCGTCCGCGAGCCCGCGCCTACAGTGGCCGGAAATCGAGATCGGAATCCCGGCGGCGGCGGTGGCGTGTGCGCCGTTGCCTGATGCGGTCGGCCTCCTCCTTTGCATTACTGTTTCGCAGAAGGAGGCGACCGCCTGCCACTCCTCCTCGCTCCGGAGCATGGCCTGAACCAAGCCCCGGCGCGAGAGTTAGACGCCGCCGATCGCCCCCACGAGGACACGGCGATGCTCTTCCCAAGCGGGGCACACCTCGACTGTGTGCTTCACCGTGTCCTCCGGCGATGGCGGTGTCCTGGCGACACCCGAGCGTCGTCTCCGCACGAATCTTGTACAGGTACGTCCCAAACATGCCGTGTTCGGTTAGTACCTGCGCCAAGCGGAAGGTGACGACGCCGTGGGGCCTTTCCAGCCACGTGGCCCGAGTGGTGGATTACGGCCCATTTCCTCTCTTAGAGAGGAGGCCTGAGTCGCAGCAGTGGGAAAGTAAAAAGGCTGATGATGATTATTTTTATAGGTGGAAATGGGCTGCGCGGTCCCAGTCAAAGAGCCTCATGACCCAACCCATTTTAGGTTTCCGCAATCTTTTCTTACATTCCAAAAGTCTGTTAGCAACGCATATTTTTGTCAAACGTCCTCTGAATAGACTTGTGTATCATAATGTTCTTATTAAATAAAGTGATTCATTCACTCGCTGCAACTCCAGAATCACACATTTCGGCTGCCAAGCGGTAACTCGTAAATACATCTCTCTTTTTTTGTCTTATTGTTCTTTTTATACGCCATGTTTCACATTTTCGATTGTCGACGTGTATTTGTCGGTTTCTAGCTCATTTTTCAATTTCTCTACGTGCTTGCTATTCAGTTTTCTTTAATCTTTTTGAGTTTTCTGTTTTTCCTTGACAAAACAATCTAAAAATTTTCAGGTCTTGAACAAAAGAACTCAAAATATCTTATATGCACAAAAGTCAAGATAGGCTCAACCTTCATCATAGGAGTTAGGACTTCCTGCCTATGAACATTTGAAATGTGCTATTAGATGTTAGTTTAAAAAAAAAAAAAAAACATTGTAAGCTTAAATAAATTGAGGCAGCCCCTATAAGTTACAGTAGTACTTATGTTGGGGCTGTCGCACACTTCCCATATCAGCTAGCTAAATAATGTGTATGTCACTATTGAATTAGAACCAAAATCAAAAAAAGAAAGAAAAAACAGTTATAGCAATAGCATCAGCCTTATAATGTTCCCACTGCTGGGACTCAGGCCTCCTCTCTAGGAGAGAGAACGGGCCGTGATCAACCACGCGGGCCCAGTGCGGGTTGGCGGATGTCACATGTCTTCGAATTTTTGGTTCTAGGACATGCCGGTTTACTCTCAATGTTTTCCTTCACCGTAAAAACAATTACCGTTTGTAATTCTATAGGCGTCTATCTCGGATCGCTAGACTCTCTCCAACTTGACTGCAATAGTTCAGCGGGTATATTATTTTCTTGAGTGAAAGAGGGCATTTTTTGCTTAGCTGGAAAGTCAAAATCGTCCATGGTAACCAGGATAACACTAGATTTATTTAAATTACATTTCCTAGCTACGAGTATTTTATTTACCTCTCCATTTCACCCTATCATTACAGAAACTAAATAAACCTAGGTGTTTCTTCCGCCTAAACCAGGAACAGGAATCTCCCGAACTTACCATGTCTGGTGAGGACATAGAAATATGAGGGCCTGTGTCATGCGGAAGATGAGGATGCCGTAGAATTCCGGACTCACCTACTTTCGCAATTGTGGCGTGCCCAAACATTTATGAGCTAGGTATATAACTTTCATAAACAAATAATATATTCCACAACTATCACCCAACACCGTCTAGTCCCAAGCTAAGCAGAGCTTGTGTTATGGGTACCAGACAGCTGATTAACATACTTATATATTTCTAAATACATACATATTATAGAGAAATAACACCCAGACTCAGAACAAATGATTATGCTCATCACACAAACATTTGTCCTGGGTGGGAATCGAACCCACGACCTCCGCATAGCAGTCAGGGCCACTAAACAATAGACCAACAGGCCAGTCAAAAATCGTTCCTTTTAACATTCAACCAGAGAACAACAGATCATCCTTCTGGCTTCCAATAAGAAACATGTCAAAACTTCCTGATTACGTGTTGAACGGTAAGTAAACAGCTAAACCGGAAGACATCCGTTATCGGGCAATGTAATGAACTCGCGAGGAGTGAGGCGCGCCCCCGCGGTGCTCCCGACTCTGTGACACTTTGGGGCCGCGGCGCTGAAATAGGTGACTGTATCCAAACATTCCGTCATGGGTGAAACTACAGAGCGGCAAGCGGGAATTCCACGAATTTTATAGTTGAACATACTAAAATTATCCTCTGTCTACCCACATTTCAGTTCATCCAACGGACCTCCTACGCCTGGCGGTGCCCAGATAACATACTTATACAGCTATTCGTTAGTCTCATTTGGCGCCTTACTCTCGAGTTTAATTCCGATCGGTCGACATTGGAGTTGTGACATTAGGTACTCTTGAATTAGATGCTAGCGCCAAATTGGTTTAAAATTGCGTGACCACACGCCAAGCCCAATCCCCATTTTACTTAGTTTCCAAAGGTCACGCAATTTGGCCCTAGCATCGAATTCAAGAGTACCTGACGTCACTATTCTAATGTCAACCGATCGGAATTAAACTCGAGAGTAAGCCCCCTGTTGTCTCACTAATTTCTTTTTAGGGATCTGTACCTCAAAAGGAAAAAAACGGAGCCCTTATAGGATTACTTTGTTGTCCGCCTGTCTGTCCACGTAAAGACCCTTTATCTCGGGAACACGTGGAGGTATCGTTGAAATTATTACTATATACGCAGGTCTGTGGTCCCTTGTGAAACTTCTAGGTTAATGCAAAAAAAAGATATGGCTGTTTATGTTGCAAAAACGTATATACCTTGATTTTTTATTAGATGAAGTAAAGTGACAGCTATTACAATGGTTGTTTGACAGTTGGGCATTGTTATTTGACAGTTGGGCATTGTCCACTGCTGTCACTTTACTTCATCTAATAAAAAATCATAGTATAGGTATTTCGACACTCTCAAGGATTCAAAATTCATAGGGTAGGTACTTCCCGTTGACCAAGAATCCTGAAATTTGGCATGAAGAAGTATGGGAATAAAATTATAGTTACTTCTCAAAAAAAAAACTTTTTTCGATTCAGAAAAATCGTCGATACTCGATTCGGAAATTGAAATCTTTACATAAGTTAGTTTATACGGAACCCTCAGTGTGCAAGTCCGACTCGCACTTGACAAGTTTTTTTTTTTTCTCTAGCATAAAACAAAATAATGGGTAGATAGGGTAGGGTAGACTATGGTAGGTGCCTTCCTACCCTACCTTACTACATTAACTACTTAGGTAGGTAGGGTAGGGTAGGTATTGTAGATAGGGAAGGTAGTCAATTGACGGAAGCGAAGTCGCGGGCAAAAGCTAGATATCGTATAAGTTGATAATCCATCTGTGACGAAGCCCAAAATAAGAGGAAAAATCCCTTTTGGCCTTCGCCGCAGTTATAAAACGGGTCAATTAGAAAAACTACGATTAGGTATCTCAAAAAGTGACCCTTTGGAAAGGGAACTCTAAAAAATTTAATATTTCAAAATTAGGAAGGAATGCGGTGAACATAGTACCACAAAAATATTACACATAATATAGGTGCTTAGGACCAAAATTCAGCAATAAACTTTTATGGGTATTTGGGACAGAGAGTAAAGTCCCACATACCTCTATTGAAAAGGGAGGATCCTCCGACCAGACAGGTGTTATGTCTGGTGGGCTATCGCCCGATAGATGAATTCGGGTTTGTTCTATATGTTCCAATCGCGCCGCGAATCTTACTTGCGCGATGCAGGATTAGTTCATTTTTGACAACATAGATGTCGCTACATCACTCCCCTCCGGAGATCGGAGATCGATAGTTCTTGATGCTTCTTGATGCGTCGTGTGAGTGTGCCAAGCCAATGGAGGTTGGTTCCAGTGAGTCGGAACCGGATTCCGCATAGTTCTCGGTGAGTCGGAACTGTCTGCGGTGATGCCCCAGTGAGTCGGGGTGGTGCTATCCCAGTGAGTCGGGATACGATGCTGCAGGCTCCAGTGAGTCGGAGTAATGCGGCTGGCTCCAGTGAGTCGGAGCGGTGCTGTGCGACGTAAGGCTTGACTGCTGTCGTCGACCAGGAGAGGTTCTTCAAGGCTCTTCATGTGACTGGCCGAAGGTGCAGGTGTTTAGCCAAGGTCGCTGATGAGGCTGAGGGTGATGACCAGGTATGACCGAGTAGGCATGCTGCTGGAAAGCTTAAGGAGTGATGATGACGTCACGAAGTAGTAGCTGCACGAAGGCTGCGCTGACGTTCTTTGTCGAGGGTCACCAGTTTATGGGTATTTGGGACAGAGAGTAAAGTCCCACATACCTCTATTGAAAAGGGAGGATCCTCCGACCAGACAGGTGTTATGTCTGGTGGGCTATCGCCCGATAGATGAATTCGGGTTTGTTCTATATGTTCCAATCGCGCCGCGAATCTTACTTGCGCGATGCAGGATTAGTTCATTTTTGACAACATAGATGTCGCTACAAACTAATCGCGATTATATAAAACAAAACGCAGTTTGAGCGCCTAATCGAGTTTATACCTTAATTTTGCGTTTCACCGCGATGAATAGAACCTAGTGTACGCTAAATTCAGTTTCAATTCTTTTGTTGTCGCCCATGTTTACGACACGGGTCTTTAAACTAGATTACGCTGAGCTCAGTTTAGTTAAACTAAGTTTTTATATTGAATGATGAAATCAGCCCTTAGTATGTGTAATATTTGTGTTGTCAATAGTTAGAAGTGCTTTTCTTTGTTTTAGAATAAAAATAAATTGTGTACAAAACGTTTTATGTATTTCTTTTATGTACTAGACATTCATCTACAACACATAACAATTTCACAAATTCATCTTGAATATTTATGTAACTACCACAGTTTCTATAAGCGATCCAGTATTTTTGTGACAGAGTGAGCAGTGGTGGCCGAGTGGTAACGGCCTCGACTTACGAATAATAGGTCGAGGGTTCAAACCCAGGAGCCAGGCGCATTAATTCGTGTAATTTATCACCATTGACAAAAAAATGCGTCATCTGAGCATAAATCCTTTTTCGTGTCTTTTTACCCAACTGCGCCAGAAGGAGGGTTATGTGTTTCGAGAGTATGTATGTATGTATAATTGTTTAGCACGCTCTGCAGCCTAAACGGCTCGATGGATTTTAGCTTGAGAGGTGTCGTTAGATTCGTATTTCCTGTGAGAGTGACACTGGGTATATCAAAAAAAAAAAAAAAATGACGGATTTTTGGCGCCAAATTCAAATGTTTGGCACGCGCTGCGGCCTGAACGGCTCGATGGATTTTAGTTTGCGAGGTGTCGTTAGATTCGTAATTTCGTTTTTTTTTGAGGTATCCACCTCAAAAAAAAAAACGTTCTCTCTTCAATCATCTTTGGATACGCAGTAACAGCTTTTCGGGTCCCATTCGAAGTGAGGCCGGGCGCATCTCCAGCAAATAGTTCAACTTATTTGCTCGTACTACACCTGGCTTCAACATCCTTTCAGATACAAAACAGTGTATAATTAAAGTCTTGATATTGGTACATACTCTTTTTTTATAGTGGGTAAAATCATCCAATGACATCTCCCGCCCTTGGGCGGAGCGGGAGATAATGTCAGACTCTTACTGACTAAAAACCCAACCCGTTCCTTCATTGTCTTGGTACCTGGGCCGTGGTGTATACTTTCAATTTTCCCAAGGCCCGGAATAGACTTCGACGCTGCTGGGCCCCTACAGTTTGCTGACAATTCCTTGAGACGCGAGGTACATACGCTGCAATTTCGCTAACGAAATTACAGCTATACAAAGCAACACTTCGACATTATACCGTCTATTATAATGTACATATGGCTACATAAATAGCCCCATTTTATGTAAATACACAGAGCAGACACGTACGGACCGCCAGCGGTAATAAATCGTGAGATGCATCCCATTCCCAATCAAAACAACAAACTAGCGACTAACAATACCAACTCTATTTTAACTCCCAGCCATGGCCTGGGCATGCTGACTTGCTGCAAGGTATCTATTTTATATTTATTGTGTATGTATTTATTATGTAATGATTTCTCCGGCTCTAGGATGGAGCGGGAAGCCGTATCAAGCTATTACTGACTAAAACCCACGTTGTGTTTTTTTATTAATAAACTAGTGCTTGACTGCGATCCCACCTGATGGTAAGTAGTGATGCAATCGTTGATGGTGAGACGCACTAGTTCATTAAGAGCCTATTCACTCTAGCTTTTAAGACACCTAAATTATAATCGGACGGAAAGATCGCAGCAAGCAAGTTAGAAGGAATGGGCTGTAACACACCACGCGGGCCCAGTGCGGGTTGGTAGATGTCACATGTCTTCAAATTTTTGGTTCTAAGACATGCCGGTTTGGTTTCCTTACGATGTTTTACTAAACCGTTTCGAGAGCAGTGGTGATGAAATAAGTTACACAAAGTTATGCGTTTGGGTGGGATTGAACCCGCAACCTACAACTCGTAAGTCGGGGCCGTTAGCTCTCGGTCACCACTGTTCTTGTCAGGGATGCTATGAAGCTCCGTAACCTTAACCGAACCTATTTATTTATTTATTTATTTATTTATTTACACTTTATGCACAAAAGTACAGAGGCGGACTTAATGCCTTAGGCATTCTCTGCCAGTCAACCTTAGGGTGATGGAGAGACAAATAGTGGTAGGTGCAATAAAGAGAGAGAAAAGGTGAATACAAACATAGATATACTAATAAACCATAAATACAATACAATTATATAATATATATATACACAAATTAATAAACAACATAATATATACATATATATATGAATAAAGTCAAACCAATGGTTCAAATCGACAACTAGAAAATATTAACGTTGTGATGAAACCACTGCCAACTTCCTACGAATAAGCTCGCGAACTTTGGCTTTAAATGTCAATCGGTTTGTTGCCATCCTAATCTCCTGAGGAAGCGCATTCCACAAAGAAATAGCTTGTACGAAGAAAGAACAGTGAAGAAAGTCAGTACGATGTGTGGGAAATTGAAGTAGGCGGTTAAAAGATGAGCGCAGATTTCTATTGTGGTTGGCGCAAATGTATTGAAAATAAGGGGCTAAATAACTAGGAGAGTTAGGTGAATCAAGAAATGAAAACAAGGTAGTGAGCGCCCTTTGCTCTCTGCGCTGACGTATGGGTAACCACTTTAGAAGCGACCGATGCGCTGAAACATGATCATATTTACGTAGATTGAAGACGAATCGAATGCAGTAATTTAGAAGACGGTCAAGCTTATTGAGGAGATCTGCATTCAGGTCATAGTAGCACACGTCACCATAATCGATGATTGGAAAAATCAAGGTCTGCACAAGCATTGTCTTCGTATTCGATGGTAGCAGATTCTTCAACCGAAACAGAGCCCGCAACGTTCCTGTAACCTTCTGACTAACGCTAGCCACTTGAGTACGCCAGTTCAATGTACTATCAATGCGCAAGCCCAGATCCTTGACGTCGGTGCTAAATGGGACGATCGTGCCATCGAAACTAACTGGTGGCAAACTTGCACTGTCCACTTTAGCGATGCTTCTAGGACTCCCAATGATAATAGCCTGACATTTATTGGGGTTTACTGCAACACCAAACTTGTCGGACCAGGCTTTTATGGCTGTTAAGTCCCTATTTAATTGGTCAATAATGGCAGGTATCTCATCGACTCTTCCTTGACAGTACAACTGCAAGTCGTCTGCATACAGATGATACGAACACTGAAGTTCGGTAGTAATGATATTAATAAAAATTGAGAACAGAAGAGGAGAAAGAATACCGCCTTGAGGAACGCCAGTTTCCAACCCACACCAGCGAGATGAAGAATCTCCAACATGAACCGACTGCTGACGTTCCTGAAGATAGGATGTGAACCACTCCAGCGCTTCGGGAGAGACCATAATATAGGACAGAATGGCTAAGAGGATCTCGTGACTGACGGTATTAAAAGCGTTTGAGAAATCGACCAAAACCAGTACAGTGACTTTGGAGTCATCCAGTCCTGCCCTTATATCGCCAGTCACTTTAAGGAGGGCGGTAACAGTACTGTGCCCCGGCCTGAATCCAGATTGCAAAGGGCTTATGAGTGAATTATATCGCACAAAATTTGAGAGTTGTTTGTGGACACAGGCCTCAAGCACTTTGGATAGAAAAGGAAGGATAGAAATTGGGCGAAAATGGGTTGGAAGAGTAGGATTAGAAACTTTGGGTAGAGGACGAACATAGGCTCTACGCCATAAAGAGGGAAATACTCCGGAATACAGGGAAAAGTTTATAATATGGGAGATGGCAGGTAGGAGGTGATCAAGGATCGTAACGATCATTCCACGAGAGATATTATCACATCCTACCGCCTTGGATTTAATGGAAAGGATTATTTTTTTGATCTCTTCCGGTTCAGCTGGAACGAAACGAAAAGGATTAATTTGAGGACGCGTTAGACCATAGATTAGAGAAAGAGTTTGTAATTTAGTCAGATGATCCAAGGTAGGCACAGTGGAGAAATGACGGTTAAGATCATCTAAGTCAATAGAATTTGGAGGGTCTAAATGTCGCTGTTTGCCGATACCTAGAGTTCCGAGGAATTTCCAAATATCAGCAGAAGAGGAAGAAGAAATATTTTTGAGAATATGGCGGCGCTTGGCGTTGCGTATCATCTGATTACACCTATTCCTTGCAGACTTAAATAGGTTCCAGCTCTCTTCAGTACGATCCCTTTTATGTTTGCGAAATGCGCGGTCCCTACGTCGCATGGCTGTCTGTATTTCTTTTGTCATCCAAGGTGCGGGAGGACGTTTCAATTTTACCTTTTTGATAGGGGCATGGATGTTATATAGATTGACCACAATATCATTGAAAATCAACACCTTGTCATCAACTGAGGTGGCCTCCGTCATAAGCTCCCAATCAACCACAGATGCATCCTTATTGAGTTTTTCAACGTCCATCCTCGCAAAACAACGCCTGTACAGAACCTTAGGTTTAGGTTTAGGAGGTTTAAGGATATAGGAAAGGAAAATCATGTCATGATGAGAGAAACCAGGAGCGTCGTGTTGACCATGGATAGAGACGAGGGAAGGATTTGAGGTGAGGATCAGGTCGAGCCAGGTGTCATCACCTACAGTGTTATGATGAGTGGGTTGTAGAGGCAATACATGCAAACTTGCTGACTCTAAAAGATGGAGGAGCTTACGGGACCGAGGGGAGTTTTGGGCAAGGAGATTTGTATTGAAGTCACCCATTATGATGTGATGTGCATACTCAGAACCCAATGATTCAAGTACTGATTCGATATCAGTGAAGTAATCAACAGTGGGAGGACAGTAGACAACACCTAAGATGGTTTTGACTCCCCTGACGCAAACTTCGAGAAAGAGGAATTCAGCTGAGGCAGAAAAATTTGAAGAGGAAGAAGCTATTACTTTGTAAGGAAAATCACTTCGGAGATATATGGCCACCCCTCCCCCTCCCCTACCAATCCGATCGTTACGTACAAGAACGAAACCAGTGAGGGGGTAAGTAGTGGACAGAAGATGCGGTTTTAGCCATGTTTCAGAAATCAGGATGGCATGAACGCTGCTATTATTAAATGTATTGAACAATTCACTATAGTGACTAGCAATGCTTTGAGCGTTAATGTGACAAACATTCAGCAACCGACCAGACTCATCACCAAAATTACGGAGCACAAAGTCACCAAGGGTGTCGCCGAGAGAACAAAAACTTGTGTCGCTTGAAGAGGCAGTAGATTCATAAGCTGAGAAGAAAGAGTCATTGTCTGACATACACAAAAATTAAAAAAGTAAATAAAATAAATAAAAACGAGTAATAACATATATATAACATAAACAAGTATTACTAAAAATAGACAACTACTGTTCTGCACCACCCGCCAGCTAAAACTTAGCTAATACAATAAATCTAAAACATGACACACTGCAGTTACACAAAAGGAAACAATAAGAAACCTGTACAAAACTCTATCAACGAGTTTCTGAACGAGTATTGAAAATGTCAATACTATACTACGTCAGTCTGACTTTGACAACTTTACAGAAAAATAAAATAACAAGAAGAGTGTTGACAGAGGGTATTGAATAAAATATCAAGTTAAGTAATTATATAACAAATTAAATACATATCCATAAATAAAATAGGTATAGCCAAACAGTTGGGACAACAAAACAGAAGTGAAATAACTATGAGACGGAAACCCAACACTACGGTTAGTACAGACTGAGTTCAAAACAGTAAGACATTGAAACAGACAGTGAAACATTAAGATATTAACAACAACAAAAGTTAAACTATTTACGGTTTTTCAGGCTCCCGGCAGCGTCCGCACTCCTACCACTCGTAGATGAAATCGTGGCCGGCATCTTCGGGTACTTAACCACCAAGGGCTTCAGCTCATCTGTGGAAGTTAACCTGTGCCGACTTCCGTCAGGAGCCTTGATGAAAATGACACCATCTTGAGTCCAGCACGACCGCATGCCGAAGTGCTCACGCGCCTTGCCAAAGACAGATTGCCTCGCTCTGGTCAAGAATTCCTTGATAGACACTTTGGAGCCCTTCAGTCCCGTTTTGGCCTTCCAAACTGAAGCCCTGATGTCCACACTGGCAAACCTCACAAGAATTGGCCGGTGATGCTCGTTGCTGGGGGCCCCAAGTCTGTGACAGGTGCTAATTGAAGAAACTCTGAGGTCCTTGAGGGCAAGCTTTGTGCTGAGCACATCTAGGATTACAGCAACACAATCTTCATTCTCCACTTCAGGCAGCCCCTGGAAAACCAGTGCTTTCCGCCGATGCCTGGTTTCTAAACCATCTATTTGTTTGGCACACTCATAGATTTGGTTACGTAATAGTCCAAGCATAGAAAATATAAGCTCCCGGAATGTGCGAAACTCATCGGCTATTTTTGCCACTGTGGTTGCTTTAACAGGTCCGGCACTCTGGATCTGAGCTTCCAGATCACCCATCTTCTTCAAAAAGTTCTCCTCAAGCGTCTTCTGGGCAGCGAGAACCTCGGCGAATTGAGACATTATAGTTTGAAGTGCTTATAAATGATACTGTGACAGTTGTTAGTGATCAGCTGGCAGGTGGTGTTTACGTTCTGCTTATTTTTGCATAAATATGCCACAAACGTGAGTACTAAGATTAGAAGTGATGTAGACTAGGAAAAGTTTAGATCAATTATGATTTTACTGTATATTTATTTTAAATAAAATTCCGACAAAATCCGAACATCTGTACTTTTTTAACACCTACCCGCGAATCCTATTGGATTTCAGAAGAAAAAAATATCTGTAACCTTTACCGATATAAAACTTTCGGAGCGGATAACTTCGGATAATGGCGGAGTGTAAATGACAAGCTACGACAGGCTTTTCTTTGTTTTGTCCGGCCAAACTAATCTAGTCTAGTCTAGACTAGAAATAAAAGTCAAATCTTGCCATTTGTGTTTTTTTTATATAATTTTAAAAATCCTTATCCGAAAGTAGGGCGGCCATTCGTCCGGGATTCCCCGGATTTGTCCTAGTTTTAAGGGCGTCCGGGAACAGTCCAGCAGGGGTTTTTCCGGGTAAAATCCGGACATTTTTTGTCAGGGGAAACCCAATATTTTGTATGGTAGCAGTACTCTCGGCGAGATATGACGAGTCCTAACGAGCGTGAGAGACTGAATGAAGTATGGCAAATAGAACTAAGGTAAATCGAGTCGAGATTATACACCGCTCCAGTAGCGATCTCACCGAGAGTGTACTGCTAGCATTAAAGAAAGCAATAAATTAAAATTAATCTTTCTTAAAAAATCATTCATAATACCCACATTCAATAAGCCATGTCAAAATAGTCGACGTTCCTTTTTATTTTTGTTGCAAAAAAACTGCCAGAGTTGTCCGGGGAAAAACCATATTTCTCCTAAATATCCGGGATTTTTGCCGTGTTTATTAGGTGATGGCAGCCCTATCCGAAACTAGTATATAATCCGAAATAATTTCATATCAGTAGTTCCGATTGCTCCAGAAAGCAGGTTACATTTTTCGTTTATGTTTATGACATGTATATTTCTTTGGCACGTTCTAAAGCCTAGGCATGACCCAAAAAAACTAATAAATACCTACAAAAAAAAAAACTCGAAAACAAGAAAATAATGTCCGCTGGCTTACACATGCCTGCCAACAACAGGTTACACGTTTACCAGACAAATTGATGATGGTAGTTTGTTGTTATAAGCTCGGCTATATACAAAACATACAGCTTTTTCGTGTTTAAATCTAATATTTGTCTATGCTGT
Source organism: Leucania comma (assembly GCA_958295575.1). NCBI lineage: Eukaryota > Metazoa > Arthropoda > Insecta > Lepidoptera > Noctuidae > Leucania > Leucania comma. Next base: position 2,159,609 of record OY282468.1, on the reverse strand, counting down.
TAATAATCGTGACGTCTAGATCTGTAAATTTTTTTAATCACGTGCGAAAAGTAGTAAGCGCGCCATTTTACTGCGCCCGTCGTAAAACAGATCAAATGGCTGTTGAGTTGAAATGATGTCTCGTAAATATATCACTTGTGTAGCTCGGTTATGTTTTAAATTTTAGTATATACACCGTTAAATTTTAGTCGTTTTAATCCCCTCACCAGATATTGGTTTGCCACCTTGTTGAGGAGCCTACCAGGTCAACGCTGCGTCTTCTAGTACGTGATCGCCACTTCAGAACCTTTCCACCCCATCGGTCATTTGTTCTGCAAGCAATGTTCCCTGCTCACTGCACCTTAAGTTTGGTGATTCTTCAGCCTTCAGGCTAAGTCAGTAACCTTGGTTCTCCTGCGGATATCTTCAGTACTATCTCAGATTTGTAAAGATAAAATTAAAACTCGAATTGATTCACGCATGTCAAATTATCACTCCATGTTACACGAAGCCATGATTAAGTTTTCAATGACATTGGATGTTTGCTGCTCAGTGATATGTGTATGCTCACTTTCACGTGATTTTAAAAAGTATGATGTAATTACCATCCAGAACCCTCATCCCCCAAGTCATCAAAAATAAGCAAAGGCACCCCCAACCCCTGTAGCGCCTTCGTAATATCGATCTTAGATTATTCTATGACTTGAATGGCCCCTTACGTCTATGTATTCTTGATCGTGTGTCTTCTGATTCGCAAAGACCATCGTCTATGTACTATTTTAAACAAGGAATAATAAAGAAAGACGGAGAACCTTTTCAGCAACCCTACGGATCGAATCTCCCGGAAAAAGTCTTGTTTCTCTTCTCTATCCTTGCCTTGCCAGAAGTCTCCTTTTCTAACCGGCTGACGGCCTTGCTTCCTGGATTGTCCTGATAGCCGTGGCAAACCTATCACTCCTCAAGCACCTTAGAATATGTTGCCTCCCTGACGTTACGTCACTAAAGTGCTAGTATTTTTGCAATGGGGAGCTCATTGATTGAATATGTAAGTCATCCTCCTACCATTTTATAGCATTTGCATTCTCATTTCTCTTAAATGCACTTTCTTTTTTTCTTGAATACAGAATGTAAACTAAAACGTCGGTTTCAAGGCTCGAATTAATAGGCATCAGACAAGTCAGCGAGTGCCAACTGATCAGCAATAAGTGCTTACGTTAAAGCTCCCTAATACTCCTACATACACTCGGATAAAATTAACTGCGTGTGCGAGTATTACGAAACAATGTGAAGCATATTGCGCGGGCACTGCAGTTGTAGTGGCCGGAATATTCTATATTAGTCGGCTGTTTTTATACAACTATACATATACTAAGCATTTTGCCAGCCACTTCGCCCGCGAGATTTTTTCATAAAGAAAGAAAACACGTTTATTTAGCATAAAGACATACTTACTTCATAAATCGATAGGGTTTCATGTACCGAATCAACCCTCCGCGGGATTAAAACGACCAAAATTTAACGGTGTAGAGTAAAAAAACAAATACATATTTGGGGGTAGCGGAACAGAGAGTAAAGTCCCACATACCTCCGTTGAAAAGGGAGGATCCTCCGACCAGACAGGTGTTATATCTGGTGGGCTACTGCCCGATAGATGATTTCGGGTTTGTTCTATATGTTCCAATCGCGCCGCGAATCTTACTTGCGCGATGCAGGATTAGTTCTTTTTGTGACGACATGGATGTCGCTACATCACTCCCCTCCGGAGATCGGAGATCGATGGTTCTTGATGCTTCTTGAGGCGTCGTGATGCGTGCCTGCGTGCCAAGCCAATGGAGGTTGGTTCCAGTGAGTCGGAACCGGATTCCGCATAGTTCTCGGTGAGTCGGAACTGTCTGCGGTCATGCCCCAGTGAGTCGGGGTGGTGCTATCCCAGTGAGTCGGGATACGATGCTGCAGGCTCCAGTGAGTCGGTGTATTGCGGCTGGCTCCAGTGAGTCGGAGCGGTGCTGTGCGACGTAGGGCTTGACTGCTGTCGTCGACCAGGAGAGGTTCTTCAATACTCTTCATGTGACTGGCCGAAGGTGCAAGTGCTTAGCCAAGGTCGCTGATGAGGCTGAGGGTGATGACCAGATATGACCAAGTAGGCATGCTGGTGGTCAGGATACCCATATAGCCGTGGGTGCTGGCTGTATGGCTCGCTGCTCGAAAGCTTGAGGAAGTGATGATGACGTCACGAAGTAGTAGCTGCACGAAGGCTGCGCTGACGTTCTTTTGTCGAGGGTCACCAGTTTGGGGGTAGCGGAACAGAGAGTAAAGTCCCACATACCTCCGTTGAAAAGGGAGGATCCTCCGACCAGACAGGTGTTATATCTGGTGGGCTACTGCCCGATAGATGATTTCGGGTTTGTTCTATATGTTCCAATCGCGCCGCGAATCTTACTTGCGTGATGCAGGATTAGTTCTTTTTGTGACGACATGGATGTCGCTACACATAGAAAGGTAAATTGAAAATAGTACATTTTGATACAAATGCAGAAAGTTTATCAATAGCACGAGCCGTAGGCGAGTGTGTTATAGAGCCAAGGGCTATAGTGACAAACCCGATCACAATAAAATTGTGGTGGGGACAATCACGCGCTTTTTTCTGCACTAGTGCGGAAAACAGTCCATTGCGGGCCTAAAAGCGGTGGAATAAGAACGGATTTTCGAATAAATGTATTTAAATAGTACATTTTGATACAAGCAGAAGGTTTGTCATTGCGACCGAGGCGGAATTCACAAGAGCCGTAGGTGAGTGTGTTATGGAGCCGAGGGCTGCAGTGACAAATATGCGCCCAGCCTGATGCGATAAACAGCCACAATTTTATAAAAATAAAATTGTGGCGGGGTGAGCACGCGCACTTTTCCGCACTTGTGCGGAAAATAGTCCATTGTGTGCCTAGAAGCGGTGGGATAAGAGCGGGTTTCCGAGTAAGTGTATGAAACAAATAATGTCAACCTTTATTATTTACTTAGATACTCGTTGGTACTATTTGTGTTAACTTTCAAGTATATACTCGTAGGTACTAGGAATGAGATTTTGCATTACCCTTTTCACCACCTTAAAAGTTGAATTTCCAAAAACCCCTTCCTTTTACAGAACTTCATGTTTTAGTGCCAATAGTTTTGGCTGTGCGTTGATATTTTAGTCAGTCAGTTTCTCCGTATTTAGTTAGATTTAAAACAATTAAAAAAAACTTTGTGAAATGTGTCCCACTTTTTTTGACAAATAGCTTATCACAACATTTCAGTCGAAAGACATCCACTGCTGTTTATAGACCCAATGACCGATCTTTTCCGTCTCGCATCCGTCATATTCCTACGACCCTCGACAATTCGTCGGTCCACCTTGTTAGGCCTTATCCGCTTATATCCGCAGAAACCAACCAAGCCCGAAGAGTCGCCAAAGCACGAAAAGTAATCTACCTACTTATTTTTAAATGCCCCTGGATATAAAAATACCGTAATTATCATAAAATCCTTGACGGAATACGGCTGGTAACCGCAACTGTAAACGATCCTAGCTGAAAGATCAGCGCACTTCGTACCTACGCTACGCAATTATTTTTATTTTATTTTCGAAACTGTAATCATTTTTGTCGGCCAGCGGTCGCCTGGAATTATTCCAAAGAATTTTGTCGGGTTCAAAACACTTTATTTTCTCGACGTTCGTTGGAAAACACAAAAAATATTGAATGCAATGACCGATACTGACGCACCTATATGTAAAGGTACACATCGGGAAGTTATTTTGTGAAATATGTGACCGTTTTCACTGATGCTAAGCTAAAAGAAAGAAACACGTTTATCGGCACACTGATACGCCCAATGAAGTATCAATTATAAAGAAACTTAAATATCTACTTTATTATTGTGTGTCTCAGGGTTGCGCCAAATGGGTTTAGTTCTGCCATGCACATCACATTTATACCATGAGTCAACTGGATACTTAGCTTAGCATCAGTGAAAATCCAGATGTGCGAGTAAAATTTGCAATGAAGATACACCATTGCGATGTAGCTGTGCGAGGAAGATGCGCGCGAGCTATATATTCGATGTATTAGCTATATATACCAGTACGAAAGGCATCCATAACATACGTTTATTAAGATTAAATTTAGATTTCTTTAGAAATAAGCATCACCTTTGTACCTAAGGGCCCAACAGGGTCGAAGCCTACTGGGGCCAAATGTTGTGCGAGAGTGAATCCCGGGGCTCTGGAAAGAAGACAAAAAGGCCTTGGTTTGATTATGTTGACTAAGTTGTTTATGTAGCCTACATAAACTGTAGGTAGATGATGTCGTGACGAAACCTCAGGAACACTCAGCTACTGCTGTAGTGAATAAAGTAGATAACATTAATCACCATGCTGAACAGGGGTGACGACTCCGTGGGTCCTCAGAGGCTCGAGCACCCATGAAAAATAAACAGTGGATGCCGAGCACCCCTGAGAATAGACATCAAGAACAGATCAGTAATCGCTTATTACATAGGGATGGGAGTTTTTTCATTACCCGACGACCCGTATAACGCAGTAGTTTAGAGCGTCGGTTGAGACGCAAGAGTGGCTGGTTCGATTCCCGCACCAACACAATTCTAATTATATTTTTGTTGCGATGTGAAGGGCCGACAGGTCAGTGGCCCACACCATTGCAGCTCCATACATGGCCATCGATCGCAATATCCCTACATATAGCCGCTTATAGGCGGTACTCGGGCTCCCCTAGATTGGAAAAGCGTTGTTAACCCTCCAGACGGGCCAACGAAAGCTGTCCCAACAAAAAAGAAACACGAGAAACGATTACTATGACGAGTATGAGAAGCTAAAGTCTAAAAGGTGGAAATAAAACATAGCTGAAAGGAAACTATTTTCATTATCAACGTCCAGTCGTCTTAAGTGCGATTAGGTCAGGTACACCTACGGCAGCTGTGCACGACCTCATTTGCACAGTTCCAGCTCTACGTATTACTCTCACGTGCCATTATTGCTGTGCTTTAACTGTAAAGGATCAGCTCACGATTAAAAAAATATTATTCAACAATCGAAACCGCTTTGACAGGTATATAGATACCTACTTATTAAAACCATTAAAAAAAAACTACCATATGGGCCATAGATTTAGCCATAAAATATATTGAGGAGCGAGTAGGACGGACCTCCTGAACTGAAATAAAAGTAACGCCTGATGCAAAAGAATAGCAAGAAGAAGTAACAGTGTGCTCAATATATTGAAAGGTGGTGTAAAATAAGAAACAATGTATCTTTTAAGTTCTGTGTAACAGTAGTATATGATAAATTCTATTTTATCTTTTCCGTCGTCGCTGAACAATTTCAATTTCTATTAATAAACAACTAATAAAAGGCTTTCTTTTCAATTTTTATTTTTAAGTACAAACAGGGTGTGCAGCCTAACCTAATAAATTCCTTGGCCTACCTAACATGAGTCATGTCAATAAACATTGACATTGACACTGACAGTTCTCTGAAGTTATGAACAGGTTGTTATTGCAGAAAAGGCGTAAAATTAATACGGTTCCTAACGCGATAATAGCCTTCAGTTCTTGCGTATAATGTGAATACATATCTCATGTAAAACACCGTTTGATGGGTGAGAACCAACGTATAGCAAGACCTGAAGAAATGGCTACCACCAGCACCGCCGTTGCGACCGTCCCCCCCCAGACACAGGAGGTAATCCCAAACATTGTTTTGGTATTTCTTATCTTTTCTATTTGATCATTTAATACCAACCACGATACTGATATCTGTATCATTTTGTACATTTCGAATCTTATTGTTTTTACCGGCGCTATGGAAAACTTGAGAAAATTTGGCCAGTGCGTTCTGCGAAGGCAATTAACGATTTTTAAACATGATTACACCACGAAATCGGGTTTATTGAAGGATTTGAATGTGTTAGATCTTAGTAGAGTGATCGCGGGTCCGTTCTGTACCATGACGCTGGGGGATTTGGGGGCAAATGTGATAAAAGTTGAGAGTTTGGGCGGCGATGAGGCGCGTCGATGGGGGCCGCCGTTTATAAATGACAAGAAAGAAAACGACTCTTTCTATTACCTGTCGGTGAACAGGAACAAGAAGAGTATTTGTATTGATTTCAAGGCTCCAGAAGGTAAGTTGTTTACAATATTTAATTTATAATCTACATAATATAATAACTACACAACATTCTAACTTCTCTATTTGACTTTCCATTACTTCATACTGGAAAAATCCACTCTATAAAGTGAATCTTGATCATTAGTCAAAATCATGAATCCAAAAATATTTAAAACTATTTGTGAAATGAGTAATAACATATTATTTTACATATAAAGTTTTTTGAACTAACAGTTCCAAGTCAATCTGAAGTTATCACAGCTCAAAGTACCCTGTTTTATAAAGCTACAATGTCACAGGTAGTCTGCTTCAGATAATGTTGTTATTATTTTTATAAAGGATTAACAACTGACAAACAAACTAATGGCCTATTACTCTATGGACTAATTTTAGACCGCTTATCAGTAATTAAGTACATTTTAATGCAATATCTTTTGTTATTTATAAGACTTGAAAAAGTATACAACTTATAGATACAATAGACAGTCCAAAGTCATTCCTATGTGTTAATTCATTATTTTGGTGCCAAGGACCCACGATCTGGGTTGTACAATCATTAAAAAACTTAAGAATGTTTCTTAGCATTGGACTCACTCTCTCTAACTGGGCATGAGCACAAGTCAAAAATAGCAATGTATGTATGACAATGATTCCAGAGGCACCTTGTAGGCACACAAACAAATTATTGTACATTCTTGGCACTAAAAGTGATGCCCTCTCATATGTTGCATGATTCCACATGTTTATAATAAAAGGCAAAATTTCCAATGACTCAACAACGTCCAGGTCATACCCTTGAATAGAATGATGAAATTTTGCACAGAGGTTAGTTTTGAAAGAAAAAGAAAGGATTTTCCAAAAATCACTTTCTAAAGGGATGTAACGGGTGTCCAATGATTGTGTAGAGAAACCTACTATCATGCAGGCAGAAGCTAATAGTTTCCTAACCTGAGAAAACACTTGAAATTGCAGCTGTCCACTGCTGGTTCATAAGCAGTAAGTCTAAAAAACCCTGACACTTAAGACTTTCAGGATAAAGTGATAGACATTTGATTTGAGACACTCCCGTGACCGTCAATACAGTCTATCAATTAAAAACAGAGATAACAGTGGCACTTCACAGCTCTATAGTCCATGAGCTGAAAATAATTAGCATCAGCCTTATAATATTCCCACTGCTGGGACTCAAGCAATAGGCCGTAATCCACCACGTGGGCCCAGTACGGGTTGGTAGATGCCACACATCTTCGAATTTTTGGTTTTAGGACATGCCGGTTTCCTCACGATGTTTTCCTTCTTCGTTTTGAGAGCAGTGGTGATGAAATAAATTACACAAAGTAATTACGCCTGGCTGGGTTTGCACCAGCGACCTACAACTCATAAGTCGGGGCCGTTACTACTCGGCCACCACTGCTCTGAAAATACTTAGTATTGTAAAAAGTAAAACTAATACTGTTTATAATCAAAACAATTTATTTCTGTAAATTAAAACTGTGTGTAAGAAAATACCCTTATTTGACAAATCTGTTAGCCTTATCAAATATGATCTTAAAGATTTGTTACAAAATCACATACGAAAGTAAACTTTACTACAGTGAAATAAAGTTGAATTTAGCAAGAATATAAAAGAATACTGGAAAGTTACATTGTGTTGATGTTTTTCTCGCTCTTTAGTTATAATTGATTCAAACTAAAACGTCTTTGGGTCAATAACTTTTCATACTTATTTATTTAACAGTAAATGTATACACTCAGATATAAAATAAAGACAAGAAAGCAACAGAAAATATAGCTACAAAGGCGATGCTTATTTCTAAAGCAACCTCTTTCAACATACTTGCGAAAGAAGAGTTGGAAAAAAGAGATGTAGAATAGGTATCTAAGGCTCAGAACTCACGAAGCGATTTTCACCCGCGGCCGCCGCGGTTGTGGGCCCGCAGCTTCTGTAGAATGCAACACTTATAAAAAATTAAAGCACATGTCACGTCGCGTTTTACGCCCGCGGTGTGTGCGACTCCCGTTGCACCGGCGGGCCATCTTGCAACCGCAGGGAGCGCGCGGAGGGTCTTGCGATAATCACCCGACAGGGTTGCGAACGAAAATCGAAACCGCAATCGCACACAAAACTGCGGTCTCGTGAGTTTTGAAATAAAGCAGCGGTTTTCTCTACCACGGCGGGCGCGGTTGAAAACCGCTTCGTATGTTCTTAGCCTAAGAGTTGAAGGAAAATAAGTACAAAACAAAATATGTTATATAAAAAGTTTAATCACGTTCCATTTAGTTTTTTAACCACTAAATCATGCAGACTAACATTATAAAATTGTTAGGATATAATGTTGCACCAACTAAATTATTTATAATCATGAAATCAATTTCAGGAAAGAAAGTAATATATGACTTAGCAAGGAAATGTGATGTGCTTGTTGAAAACTTTGTGCCCGGCAAGTTAGATCAACTGGAGATTGGCTATGACAAACTTAAGACACTCAACCCAAAGCTCATATACTGTGCTATCACTGGGTTTGGATCCACAGGGCCTTATGCTAAAAAACCTGGGTGAGTTGAACATGCTGTTGTTGCATGTTTTTGCCAATTAAACGCTATCTAAATGTGTTTCGGGGACTATTACTAGGTTTAATAGCAATTAAACGCGATCTAAAGTGAGTGATCGATGTACGAGCCTATACCACGGTTTTGAAGAACGTCGGTTTTACTCGCGGCTCGTTGGTGCAGATCGATTAGCGAGTAGAGCAGTTTTTAACGACGAGCCGAGTAGAAAATGTATCAAACACGACGAACCGCGAACCAGGCTCGTCGTTCGTATTGCAATAATTCGCCGGCGAGCTTTACCGACGAGCCATAAAACCGCGGCGAGTAAAACTCGCCCGTCGATCAGGGCCTTTAATGTATTTCCGGGACTTTTATTAGGTTTAATGCTAATTAAACCCAGTAATAGTCCCGGAACTATTTCAGATCGCGTTTTGGAATAAGGCGGTATAAGTTTAATTATGCTATGCTTAATATGCTCATGCTGTAGTATGCTATTACTTTTCCTTATAATTTCTCTCATCTGTATGGGGATAAAAAATACAGTTTGTAACAAATGTGTAATAGGTTAGTCTAAGTCTGAATTTCCATTTACAGGTACGACGTAATAGCATCAGCAATGGGTGGCCTCTTAAACACCACCGGAGAACGAGACGGTGACCCTGTGAAGGCAGGCGTCGCCATCACAGACATCACCACAGGCCTGCACGCCTTCGGAGCCATCATGACAGCCCTTTACTTCAGAGAGAAGACAGGAAAGGGACAGAAGATTGACTGCAATCTTCTTAGTACTCAAATCTCAAGTATGATCAACGTAGCAACGATTTATCTGAACTGCGGCATTGAAGGGCAACGCTGGGGCACTGCGCACGCCAACCTAGTCCCCTATCAAGCCTTCAAAAGCAAAGATGGTCACATGGTCATTGGAACAGGCTCCAACCCCCAATTTGCCGACTTCTGCAAGATTATTGGCAAAGAGGAACTCATAACTGATGAGAGGTTTAAAGATAATTCGAGGAGAGTCGAAAATAGAGACGAAATTATACGAATTATCAGTGAAGTTATTAAGACAAAGACTAATAAGGAATGGTCAGAGATATTCAAACATGCGTCTTTTCCGAATGGTCCTATCAACAAAATGAAGGATGTGTTTGAAGATGATCACGTTAAAGCCATAAAGTTGGTGAAGGAGTTGTCTCATCCTGATGCGGGTACAGTTAAGGTCGTGGGGCCCCCTACTGTCTATGGATTGGGGGGAAACGACGCTAGGACTGCGCCCCCTACGCTGGGGGAACACACCAAAGATATACTGTCCAACTTTTTGGGTTATCATGACAAAAAGATTGATGGGCTCTATGAGAACAAAGTTGTTCAGTAATGTGAAATGTTAAAAGATAACCTAGCGAAATATTGACTAAATCTATATATTATATAGGTACTAATATTATAAAGAGGAAAGATGTAACTTTTTGTTTTAAAGTCAAAAACTAATGACTGATCTACCAACCGAATGTTAGGGCGTCTTCAAATTAGCCGCAAAGTGCCACGCGACGGTGGCGCAGTTTATTTTATCACCGAGTGAGGCACTGGACTCACGAAACGGTTTTCTACCGCGGCTGCCGCGGCAGAGGAAACGACTATTTTATTTCAAAACTCACGAGACGGTATTTTCGACCCCAAGCCGATAGGGCGCGGTCGCCGCCAACTGACCGCAGAGCGTGCGGGCGCAAACCGCTGAGGCGGCGGCGGGCGACCGCGGGGCCGGTGAGCGGCACCCGCGAACAACCGCGCACACCGCGGCCGTAAACCGCGTCGTGGAAATTGCTTTAATTTTTACATATACACCGTTAAATTTTTATCGTTTTAATTCTGTACATGAAACACTATCGATATTTAAAGATAAAATTTAAAAATAAAGTACTTTTGTTAAAAAACTCGAATTAATTTACGCATGTACGAAATTAATTTCTTTAAGTAAACATTAGCTGGGCGAGCCCAATGACCTGTACGCAACGGCCCACAACTACCTACAAGGTAATTGACTCGTTTACTTAAAGAAATCAATTTCGTACATGCGATTTTAATTAAATTTTTAGAAAAAAAGTACTTTATTCTTTAATTTTATCTTTACAAATATATAGTGTTTCTTGTACTGGATCGACCCTCCACGGAATTAAAACGATCAAAATTTAACGGTGTATATTTGCATTCTACAGAAACTGCGGGCCCGGAACCGTGGCGGCAGCGGGAAAAAACTGCTTCGTGAGTTCTCTCCCTAACATAGACTATATAATATTTACTACTGTCACGTGGGCAAAGACGTTGGTAAAAGCTATTCGTCTATATATATGTAAAAATAAATTGCTGTACGTTAGTTGCGTTGAAATTTAAAAGCAGCTTTACCGATTTGAATAATATTTTTGGGTTTGGTAATTTGATAGAAAAAAAAATGGTGATTTGGTACTTGAATAACATAGCATAAGCAGCCTTTTAATCCCACTGCTCGGACTCAGGCCTCCTCTCTAGGAGAGGAAATGGGCCGTAATCCACCACGCGGGCCCAGTGTGGATTAGTGGATGTAACATGTAGCGACATCTATGTCGTCACAAATGAACTAATCCTACATCGCGCAAGCAGATTCTCCGCGCGATTGGAACATATTGAACAAACCCGAAATCATCTATCGGGCATTAGCCCATCAGATATAACACCTGTCTGGTCGGAGGATCCTCCCTTTTCAACGGAGGTTTGTGGGACTTTACTCTCTGTTCCACTACCCCCAAAAACATACATATCTTCAAATTTCTAGTTCTAGGACATGTCGGTTCCCTCACGATGTTTTGCTTCACCGAATAAACAATATTATGCGCCTGATTAGGTTTGAATCTACGACCTACAATTCAGGAAAGACAGGGTAATAGCCTCTTACTAATTTCACAGAGGCAGAGCCGAGAACACCAACTAGGTTTATATAAAAGTAACGTTTTAAGGTGTACAATACTCAAATATTTACACCGTTTTGTTTAACTGATAGTGGTATTCCACACCAGTGTGTTAATTGTATTACAAATAGACCTATGTTTTGAATGGCTCCATTCAAAATTGGTGTTGTATATAGAAATTGTTTAGTTTTAAAACGAATTAACCATTTATAGTACCTAAGTACAAAAAGGGTAAAAAGGAAATAAATATCTTTTATAATCATAGAGTTTATTTTATTTTTTACATTTTAGGAAAGCTAGTAAATAATATTATAATCTTCTTCTTCCTGCCCTTGTCTCATATTACTTGGGGTCGGCGCAACACGTTTTTTTCTTCCACTCTATCCTGTCAGCCGTCACACTATCACTAACTTCCTTTTCTTTCATATCACTCCTCACACAATCCATCCATCTCTTTTTCGGCCTCCCTCTTCCTCTTCATCCATCTACTTGTAAACTCAGAACTCTTTTAGTAACATGTGTTTCATCCCTCCTCTTCACATGATCATACCAAGACAAACGATTTCCTTTCAACTTTTCAGTCACTGGCGCCACTTTCAAACTTCCTCTAATATACTCATTTCTCACTTTATCCATTTTCGTCACACCACACATCCATCTCAGCATTCTCATCTCGCGACATGCAGTCTTTTTTCATCCATCTTTTTCACAGCCCAACATTCTGATCCATACAGTATGACAGGTCTTATCACGGACTTGTAAATTTTACCCTTCAACTTGAGTGGCATCCGTGGGTCACAAGTTGTTCCCGTGACCTGTCGCCATTTCATCCATCCGGCGTTGATCCGATGTGTTACGTCTCGATCTACCTCACCATCTCCTTGAACGAGGGACCCGAGGTACCGAAAGTCGGAGCAGATTGGTATGGGCATTCCGGCGAGAGCTAAGGGCACAGGACCGGAAAGACCGCCGAAATCGCAGAACAAGTACTCCGTTTTAGTTCTACTTAATTTCAGGCCAACACTCTCCAGTCTGTGCCACCACACCTCCAATCTATTCTGGACCTCTAGGCCACTCTCGGCAATCAGCACAATGTCATCGGCGAAAAGCATACACCAGGGAGCCTCTTCCTGAATGTCCGACGTCAGAGCGTCCATTATCATCAGGAAGAGGTAAGGGCTGAGTGCCGACCCTTGGTGTAAGCCGACAGCCACATTGAAGCTGCTAGTGGTGCCCACTGTAGACCGGACTTGGGTACGGCATCGACTGTACATCGCTCGGATCAATTGCACATACTTCCCAGGCACACCTTTCTCTTTAAGGGCCCACCACAGAACCTCACGAGGTACCCGGTCGTATGCCTTTTCGAGTTCAACGAATACCATGTGCAAGTTTTTATGCGCACCTCTGTATTTCTCGCACAGCTGGCGTATAGCGAAAATGGCATCCGTTGAACCTCGACCAGGCATAAAACCGAATTGGTTCTGTGAAATTTCACTCTCTTCTCTCAACCTCCTTTCAATAACTTTCTCCCAGGCTTTCATGGTATGTGACATTAGCTTTATTCCTCTATAATTGTTGCAGTCAAGAACATCACCTTTGTTTTTAAAGATAGGCACCAAAGAACTGTTGCACCAATCATCAGGTATGGCTTCTTCCCGCAACAACTTATTGAAGAACAAAGCTAACCACATCCATCCATCCACTCGCAATAACTTCCACATTTCAACTGGAATTCCATCGGGTCCAATGGCCTTACCATTTTTCATACCATTTACTGCTATTCTGACTTCATCCATACTAACCATTCTCACTAACCCTACATTCACTGGTTTACCCTCTAAAGACCCACTCCAATTATTTTCCTCATTCATCAGTCTTTCAAAATAGTCCTTCCACCTGTCCTTGATTTCTTCATCATCCGATAGGACCATTCCAGCTTCATTCCTTACACATCTTATCTGACAAACATCCCTCGTCCTTCTCGCTCTTATTCTAGCAAGCCGGTACAGCTCTTTTTGGCCTGCAGGACTGTCCAGTGTATCGTACAATTTGTCTTGGGCCTTTGCTTTCGCTAAAGCTACGGCTTTAAATAAAAAATACATAATATTATAATAACGATAATAATTAAAAAATATATTACTTGCCATATAATATACCTGTACAATTCCCATAGACAAAATATGGTTCAAGTACTGCCCCCCCTAGCCAAGTTAGGATCGTTTCGTTAAGCGTGAACGCTTGGAGTTGGCCACGCCCCCAAATCCTTTATTCTGACCACGTGACTGAGCGTTGCGATGACTTGAGAACAAAGGAATCGTAACAAAACGATCGTAACTTGGCTATGGGGGCAGGTAGGTATTATATGGGTACACGACATTTTTTGTTTAACTGCGCTACCAACTCTCAGAAAAACTATGTATTTATTACTATTTATCTTTATTATTGAATTTTAACTTTATTATTCTTCGCACTTATCTAATATTTATCTTTATTATTGAATTTTAACTTTATTATTCTTTACACTTATTTGTTGCACCCAAAATACCATTATTTTACATGGAGCGACTTTGGTTAGCATTGCTTAACCTTGGGGACAGATTTGTACGGTTGTTATTACTTAACCACACACACAGTTACCGCTACCATTACATAAACACAAACAATAAGATAAGATATGGCTGGTATTGTGTACAGAGGTACCGACCATGTTTACGCCGAGATCAAAATATTCTGTTATCAGCAGAGATATCTGGGTATCTGTGAGATGCAGCTGATATTACTGTTGCTACGTACCTCTTTACTGGAAGTAGAATGTCGTTTACATTTTCACTTTTATTTATTTAATCGTAGAAGAACCTACAGTTAAAACAAATGGATAACAATTTGTATTGTGAGACATTGAACCAATTACAGGTTCTTACAGAATCTCACGAAGATGTGCTCTAAGAAAACCCAATCGTAGGTTAAGCTCGCCTGTGTACTCCAACCTGTCCTATTTTTTGCTAACTTTATAATCTATAGAAAAACAGCGTGTCACCCATTGCCGCGCCGACGATGGCCGGAAATCGGGATTGGAATTACGGTGGCGGCTGCGGCGTGAGCGCCGTAGCCAGATGCGGTCGGCCACCTAGGATTACTGCTTCACAGTAGGAGGCGACCGCCTGCCACTCCTCCTCGCTCCGGACTATGGCCTGTACCAAGGCCTGCCCGAGAAATCGCCGCCACCGATCGCTCCCACAAGGACACGGCGATGCTCTTCCCAAGCTGGACACACCTCTAACATGTGCTCCAGCGTGTCCTCCGGGCGGTCCACACGGTGGCGACAACCGGGCGTCACCTCCGCACGAATCCGGTACCGGTACTTCCCGAACTTGCCATGTTTGGAGAGAACCTTGCCTCATGCGGAAGGTGAGGACGCCGTGAGGTTTTTCCAGCCAAGTCTCAAAGTGGGGACTTTCCGCCATAAACCCCTTGGGGGGTAAACCGAGAATCACGCGAGCGAAGCTGCTGGCAGAAACTACTAAATACATATTTCTACCCAATTCCACAAGCCGGTACTACACTAGCGGTAACGACCCCGACGTGGTTAGGAAAACGCTAGCTAGCTAATGATAATGACTATTATTTTAAGCAAATTTCGACAGCACGCCATTATAAACCTTATTGCATGAAATTTAAGTAAGTAACACTTTAAAAACAGAATGTAATACTTTGAGAACACACTGTAATCTAACGGAAAAAGCAGTGTTGGAAGGCCTCCCACAAGACCTAATGCACAATGACACTGAGACATTGACCTAATGAGAGTCGCGGGAATGCGGTGGATGTGAGACGCACAGGACCGTTCGTTGTGCAACACATGGGAGGCCTATGTCCAACTGTGGACGTCCTTCGGCTGATATGATGATTATGATGATGTAATCTAACCTAAATCAATTTTTGTTACAGCAAGAACGCGTGGCGGTGATCACTCTCCGTCCCACGCGCGCCGATACGCGCAAGAAAGTTGTGTGGACGGAGGACACCGTTGACAATGAGCACATGAATAAGAAGAAGTCCAAATGTAAGCAACCTATTGTAGTGAAAAAAACATATTATAAAGGGTCTTGACAGACAGACGGACTACAAAGTGATCTTATAAGGCTGCTTGTCCACCGGTACGGAGCGAGGATGCGGAGCGAAGAAACGGAGAAGTATTAACCAATAGAAATGCACAAAATCTTCGCTCCTCTTCAGTAGACAGGAAGTACAAACTAGTTTAAAAATTCATACAAAACCGGGAAGCGGAGAAAGGAAACGAGTGCGGGCGCTATAACAAAACTATAGCTCAAAGAGTCTGCAACTCCGCTCCGCGTTACTTTCTCATTCCACTCCGCAGCGTCACTCCGCTCTGGTGGACATACATAGTCCGCAACTCCGCTCCGCATTACTCATTTGCTCCGCTCCGCTACCTCGCTCCGCTGCTGTGGACAGGCAGCCTAAGGGATCCGTTTTTTCCTTTTGAAGGACGGATCCCTAAAAATAGACACTTTTCACCATTAGATACGTTAAATTTTGTTGTTATTTTCAAAAGACAAAAATGAATAATTATGATACTCGATATGAAAGGCGACATAATAAAATAAAAAAGCTAATAACCAAATAAGAATAAATAAGCGCTCCGCTAGTGACAGCGTTCTTTCTTTGATTTTTAAATTATACAAGTTATAATAATATATCAGATTCGAGAACCTAAAAGCGGTTGCAACAGCTTTTACGTTCTCGAATCTTTGCATTGTGGTGAAAAGTGTCTAATTTTTTATTTATAACAGCTCTTGTTGGAGCCTTTTTACTACCACACTTTAAAACATTTTAAACTGTAGCCACAGTATTGAGTGTACGAAAATCCCGTAAACAAAAAAGAGGAAAAAAAACTGTAGCGATGTCTATGGCGCCACATAGAAACTAAAATTCAACATCCTTCCAACCATCGCGGTATCTCCGCGTGATTAGAACATATATAACAGACCGAAATCAAGTATCGAGCAGTTGTCAGGGCCAAACACAACACCTGTCTGGCCGAAGATCCTCCCTATCCAACGGAGGTTTACGGGACTTTAACTCTGTTCTGCAAACCTCTAAAAAAAAACTTCTATCAGTATTTCTTCCACGTGAAAGTAAAAGATGATTTCAAGAAAACCATACTAGGTACTGAGATAAAAGTATCCTATATTTAATTTCAAGATATTATGGTGTGTGCTAAATTTCTTACAAATTAATTAAACCGTTTTAGTGTAACCAAAGCATACACAACAAGTAAGTGTATAGCTGCAAAGTTGATGAATTCAGATACCAAGGACGATCTAGCATCTCGTTATAGCAATTACCACCAGTTGGCTAAACGCAAACACACGTCGGAAGTATTTGCGCCAATTCTGACGTCAATGATGGAGTATCTATTTCTCAAATATCCTTCTTAGTCAGCAAACCTTTTTTCAACCTATATTGCCCCGTGTTCGGCCAATCTCATAATTATCATCGCAGGCACTCTAATTTTGGTAACAAATTACCAATTCGTCTGCTAAAACAACAAGAGTATTTAACTGGTCAAAATAACTGTTTTTTTTTATTACATATAGATAGGCACACGTTTGACTCCTATGTCACCTAATGGTTAGCGATGATGCGGTCACCTATGACGTAGTAGTAGGAGTAAACTGTTCACTCTTGACTTGTAGACCCTCAAGTTGAAACCAGGCTCCGGCAGGGAATTCCACTCTTTAGCTGTACGCACAATCAACGTGTTCCCAAAACGTTTTGTTCGTATGGGTAAGATGTCTACCATGTACCAGTAGCGCAACACCGTACGTTTAGTGGTCTGATGATAGAACGGGCGCAGGTGGAATGAAATTGTGTAATTCCAACGCACACTCCCCGAAATGTAAACGATAGAAAACCGACAGGCTAGCAACTCGGCGTCGATGCTCAAGTCTTAGGGCTTGTTTACGGTGATGCGTCGCGTTGGGAGTTCGTCGTACTTTGCAGCAGCAGGCCGCGCCATCGCTTGCGCAAACACAAACATATGGCAATGTACGACGGACCGCCCAACGCGCCGCGTCTCCGTAAATAAACACTTAGGAGTTAACCTCAACGAGTGCATCATTGCCGATGATGTCGGCTTGCTTTTCAATCGTTCTTCTCAATTGCTTCTTCTCTAAATCTTCTCAATATATTCTTCACTCAGGCTGCTGCATATACGAAAAACCGAAGAGATTCGACGAGTCAGATTCAGAGGACAGTGACGACGAATGCGAGCACTGCTTCGGGCACGTGGAGAAGAAGCGCGGGAAGCACCATCATCATAATCATCAGCACCAACAGGACTGTCCGCAGCATGAGCAGGAGGCTGGCGCCGGCACTGTCACCATCACTGAGGTATTCACTGCTTCTTAGATTGTCCTTTTAAATAATCCTAGTACCTATTTGCTGTAGTGATCCTCAACTACTAGAGGTGCGGTTATTGGTAGAGTGAGAAGCCAGCGTTGTGCGTGAAACAACAAACTAAAGGAACCGCAGCAGGCGTCCATAGTTTCTTCTAGCGGTGTACGAGTATGTTAGGGACCTATCTAAGGACTAGATTTAAAAACTGGACCGTAATTTAAAATGAATATAATCCAGAATAAGTGCAATAATTGATGTTCATTAACGCATGGATTGCGTGAACTTAGAAGATCGGTAAGTCCTGCATGCTGCACCTCTTGTCACCACCGCTCGCCTCCTCCGATGTCTCACAACAGCTACCGAAGAATGTCGAGTGGCCGAGGGCGCCCGAACAAGCAGCTTTGACTGCGTGTAGGTGTCCCAAGGGATCATACTTTCGGGATAAAAAGAGTGTACTATTCCAGGACATTGTCCAAATTTCATTCTTGTTAAATCGTTTCGAAAAGTAACAAACAGATACACTCACAAACTTGCACCTTTATTAACACTCCAGTAGGCGCGCCTATATTTGAGACTAAGGGCTGATTTCGTCATTCAATATAAAAACTTAGTTCAACTAAACTGAGCTCAGCGTAATCTAGTTTGAAGACCCGTGTCGTAAACATGGGCGACAACAAAAGAATTGAAACTGAGTTAAGCCTAAACTAGATTCAATTCAATAATTCATCGCGGTTAAACGCAAAATGAAGCTATAATGTCTATTAGTCGCTCAAACTGCGTTTTGTTTCAACGAATCGCGATTAGTTTATTGGTGAATTTGGCTCTTAAGTACGCGCGCGCTCTACATATGTAGAACACTCTTAATGTAGGATTTATAAAGAAAAGTTATATAAATTGACAAAAACGTTCACGTCATATTATAAATAGCTTTATAATGAAACTGAATAAAAAAAAACATAATCATTTCAGAAATAATAGTAACTTAAAATCAGCGTGACCGATCTTCCGATTTACGTTCAGATTTTAAAAATGTATGTGTTCTACAACTGTAGAACGCGCGACTACTGGAGTGTTATGCGTGATAAAGTGACTGCATAAAAGAACGAGATACAAACAGCAATTTCAAAGTTAATGGTATCAGGAGCAAATCTAATAAACTGAATTTATTCACAGCCACAACCGCCTGCAGAAGCCACGGCGACGATCACTCTGAAGCCGAATGAGTCGGCCCCTCAACCCAGCGAAGCCGCGCCCCCGCCCGCGCCGGCGCCCCCCGACAAGAAGGCCGAGTAACTAACACACATACATACTGTTCAATAAGTCTGTTTACATGTCTAAATGAGTCCAGTTTTTGTCTGTTGAATGCTTGTTGTAAGTACTGGTCTTGTCACGAAGGGTTCCGAATAAAATATCTATAAAAATGATATCGACAAAATCACGGTTGTTGTTATAGTGTCAACAGAAATACATCATCTGTGAAAATTTCATCTGTCTATCATGGTTCTTGAGAGATAGCCTGGTGACAGACGGACTTATAGAGGAATCTTAGTAATAGGGACCCGTTTTACACTTTAGGTACGAAACCCTAACAAAAGCTGTCAAAAATCTGAAAATGCTAAGCATAGAGGGGATACTCCGTGGTAGCCCACGAAATTCAAATATTGCTAAGTTTTTTTTTTTTGCTCGATGGCTCGAGCACCTATGAAAAATAAACAGTGCCGAGCACCTCTAAGCATAGACGTCAAGAAACAGATCGCCTTTTAGGGATGGGCGTTTTTTAATTACCCAACGACCATTTAACTAGGCATGGGTAACTCCGGACACATCTATATCTTTGGAGATATCCCTAAGCGGACACATATCCACTCCTTCCCTTTCATAAAAATTAATATATCCTATATCCGAGTAACTCCGACCCACTCCGACCGATACCGAACTGAATGACGGCACCAAGAAAGCGCTGTAGGAAAATAAACGTAATAGACGACTTTAAAGCGATAAAGTAGCTTTTGGGACAATAAAAAGTAGTGTTCCCGCTTGAAATCAAAGAGTTTTCTGTTATTGTTTATACTTTTTACAATAATATTTGCAACTTTTGAGCGATAATTACGTGTTTATTTGTTATATGTGATTTATTTGTTTTGATTTACATTGGAATTATTTGGAATGCTTCATTCCATGGATCTATTTATATGTCGGAATTATCTATCTATCCCAGACCCAAACATATCCTCGCTCTTCCGCTCCTAATGGAGTTACTTCACTCCCGGATATATTAAGCGGATATGGATATATTAATCGGATATATATCTTTACTTGGAATGATCACATATTCAATCTTTTATCGGACATAGTTAGCCCATGCCTACATTTAACGCAGTGGTTTATATAATGGTTTCAATTAATTACGCAGTATGCAAGTAGGACACTTTGTTTATGTGTCGCTCGATCAGTGTGCATTTGTCTTCTCACACTACGCTACCTTTTCGAGACGTCAAATGAGCATGAACACCCATAAGGTTTTCTAAAAGCCGGCTTTCGCCTTATTCTGGCGTGCCCGAATTGCCCGTCACGCCGTCGGAGCCGGGGTACAGGCGCACCACGCGCCCTAACAGTCACCGGGTGGGAGGCAACTGGTCATCTCTCACCAGCACCATTTCTCCGAGCTGGAGTTGCTTTCCTTGCTGGCGCCATTTCTGTAGTTTTTTGGAGTTCTGTAATGTATTCTATGTAGGAACGTTTCCAGAAATGGGCTTTTAATTGCTGGATTCTCATATATCGTGAGAGAGTCGGTATCACCGAAGGTCCTGAGGAGAAGGTAAAGCTGTTAGCGTGGTCAAACGCGAGCCTATCCACAATAAAAAAAAAGTCTATTTCAGGGTTCGGATTATTTTACTATCTACCAATTGACACGTGACCAAGAGCCAAGGTAAAAACTTCAGAACCCCACCTGCTACATGCAAACCTATGCAATTTGCATGTCTAAAGTTTAAGTTATGTGCATATCTTACTAGAGCGTACCCCTCCCCGTCTGTCAAAATATAAAAAAAACCGGCCAAGTGCGAGTCGGTGTAGCGCATGAAGGTTTCTGTACCGTCCGTCCGTAGCAAAAACGGTAAAAAAATCACGTTTGTTGAATGGGAAACACTTAATATTTATTTTATTCTTTATCATCAGTGAAAATTTTAACTGTCTAGCTATCACTGTTCATGAGATACAGCCTGATGACAGACAGTCGGAGTGGAGTGATAGCAATAACTGTTTTTACCCTTTGGATCCGGAACCCTAAAAATACATAGAGTTTTCAGTTAGGAACACCACTATAAATTTCAGATTACTGATAACAGACTTTATTGTTTTCATACATTATGTAAACTTACTTATTGAACAGCCACATAAACTATGTACTTTTCCCTGTTTCCGATATTATAGCTAGACAAATTGTGAATAGAAAGTTGCGTATTTTTGTGATTGACTGTCACGTGTCGACTATGGTTTGATTGGCGCATTGTAACAGATTATTGAAGAAGACAAGGGATAGAACCGCTTGCATTGGATTGGTGCGAGATGCGAGTGTTTATCGGATATATCAGACGTACGCGGTTAAAGGTAAAGAACAAGGCAAATAGCAATAGAGATGAAGCGAAATCTAAAAAAATACATGCCATTTTGACCCCTGTGTTTACAAAGTTATGCATCAATTTCCATCGAGATAAAAAAAGATCATAGCATTCGATCTTTGAATACGATTGACTTGAATTTTGTTAAACGAAGTTCTAGCAAAATAAATGTCTCTAAAATTCTTAACACAATCTGAATTGAACTCTAACTCAATGGTATCGATTCGAGAATTGTATGGCAGGTTAACTTAAATGTTGGTGTACATTTTTTGGCATGATTGCGAAACGTATGACATTTAAATGATATACTTAGTATAATTTACTTGCTTGTTTATGTGTACCTAAATGTAACTTATTCCTTATTTTATTATGTTAAGTAAGTTAGGTGTATTGATTAAACCTTTTATTTCATTTATTTTGGTTTTATTTTTTATTTAATTACATTTTATTTTCATTTAAATATTTTATAATAAATTGAGGTGCCTGTTGGTAATATAGAATTGATGTGATCTTAAATTTTAATATTTTAAGTATAAGGGTTACCATTTATGAAATAAACTTTATCTGGCAATAATTAAAAAGTACCAATTTGGTAGAAATGGCCTACAATGTTTATAACGCTTATTATCAAATATACATTCGTAAATATTGGAATAAAATTGTGTTTATAAGTATTTTTTACAATCACAAATAATGATGTAGTGAAAATTCAATAATCCTACACATTTAGCTGCATATTCATAATACATATTAAATATATATAATATTTAAAACGTGCTGTACGGATGTAGTCAGAACTTTCATTTGAGATTTCTAGTTGTCGTAAATTGGGCCAGTCGTTGCTGTCATCAATGGTTAAAGCAGTTGTCTTTTATCTTCGAAAAACAAAGACCAGCGAACGCAAACGTCCACTGTCATAGCTTTTTAGTTCAGGTGTGTCCATGGTGTGTCGATTTCAGTGTCTATGAAGGTCGTATTAGCCTTATTTCCTTCGTACGATGCTTGCGACATTCTATGTCAGGGTTTCTATTAGACCGAAATTGAGAACGGACGCTCGCGCGGGCACTCGTCGTGTGACAAAGCGCTAACCGATAATATATTTTCAATGCACTTACTCGAAAACTCACTCTTATCCCACCGCTTTTAGGCACCCAATGGACTCTTTTCCGTACTAGTGCAGAAAAAGCTAATAGCTAAAGGAAAGTAATTTTGTATAGGCTCTTTTAGCTAGAATTTACCTCTTTTATCCGTTTTCATGGGGGGAGAGATC
Source organism: Leucania comma (assembly GCA_958295575.1). Classification (NCBI taxonomy): domain Eukaryota; kingdom Metazoa; phylum Arthropoda; class Insecta; order Lepidoptera; family Noctuidae; genus Leucania; species Leucania comma. The sequence continues at coordinate 2,136,671 of OY282468.1, read as the reverse complement.
ATCAAATAAAATATCAAATATAATTTCTACCGCTTTATGTGGAGCGAAATTATTGATATTATATTCTAGGGGCGGATACGTTACGCGCTAACATCGCAATCAGAAAACCTGAACTCGAAACTCAAACCTAGTCACTGATAGACAAGGACAGAGATAAGAGCAGACACTGTCGTGCGAGCGAAATCGCGTTAGCCACAGACTAGTGGCGAGCCACCTATTTTCCGCTGTTTTGATTTAATCGAGCGGAACAGTGTCAGACTTTTACTGATTAAAACCCACCATTTTTTCTGTTCCCCTTTGGCTTCCAAGGCTACCGAACTTCGAAAAGGTGTAGCCTGTTAAAATTTGCCTGAACTCTCATGACTGTTCTGATTACTGCCATATAGTGTTATATATTTCCATGTTAGTAGTCGGTAGTTATTGTTAGAATCACGCACATCTTGTGCGACTTGTTGTTAGCGAATATCGTTTATTTTAAATAAAATTTGAGAATGTATTTATTGTTTATTAAATGCGAAACCCTGTTCATACATTAATTCTTCGTTGAGACAGGGAAAAATGGAGCCTGGCAGCAGTTGCAGCATCTAAAATCAATAGGTTTGTATCCTTTGTGCAAATCCAGGGCATAGTTTAGTAGTGTACCAAGTTTAAGAGTGTTTTAATATCGTGCGGATTTTATCACGCATGCAGATCATGTATGAAAAGGACCTTTGCGGAGGTTACGCATGCGGAGTAATCTCGCATGCGTAATGAAATCCGCAAGACATTTAAAACACCCTAAAGACCAAAACTGCATTAAGCGGACGCCGATGATGTCGCGCGTGTCATGTGCTCGAATCGCAGAAACTGGATTTTACCTCCATGTAGTCGTATCGATGGAGAACTTTTAATATATCATTAAAAGGGGCGCGGCGAAATCGGACAGAGCACTGTTGTATGGGACCACGCGGGGGCCAGCTTAACACAGCGTTGGCTCTAAAGCGATTTCGGCCCTCATTCCCTTCGCTAGTCACTCCATACCATGGCCGGATACAAAATTTTACCGACGATTCACGTCTCAACGAGACATGGGCGGTATTCCGCCCGCGCGGCGCATATCTCCATCGTATCCATGCGATCCGTGCGAAGTGTCTGGGCGATCCGGGCGTTTCTTCCCGCTGAATCAGATACAGAAATCTCTCTGATGAGGGTCTGTAGCTCCTCCAAGAGAGGTATTTAGAAATCTCCGCATTTATTGACTATTGGAACAGTTGGAAAGGTTTACGAAGCCGTTTTCTCGAAAACTCGGATACTAATTCAAGAAATAAATAAACATGTAACATTTTCGATAATTTATTGAAACATTACATACATTAGACTTATGGTTATCAGTCGTATATCAGATCGGCAGCAAGAGTATTGTCATAGCTAGTGCAATATACATATACATTGGAAATAATGTTTTACATTGATCATTCTTTTGAAAACTGTGTATAAATACGCTATTGGGTTATATAAAGGCATTCTGAATCACAATGGGAGGCCTAAGACCAGCAGAGGACATCTGAATTACAATTACTGTTAATGTACACATCATTGGATAGTAGTGGTGGCCAAATGGAAATAGTCCTGACTTACAATTGTAGATCACGGGTTCACACCTAGCCAGACGGTGCAGGAAAACATCGTGAGAAAACCGGCATATCCCAGAACCAAACTTACGTCCCAACAGTGGGAACATTATAAGGCTAATTGCTTAAACCTATGCTTATACACATACATTTGCAACCAGAACATTAATATTTCTGTAAATATTTGTATTATTTCAAAAATAAAATGGCATTTTTAAAAGATTGTATTTTTGTTATGAATACTTAAATCATGATTTTTTGTCAAATATTTATTATGAAACTAACTTCTTCCAGCGGCTTCACCGCAAAAGCAGAAAAATATCCCTAGGGAACATATTACCGGAAAAAAATCTAGGACACAATCTACCCGTGTGCCAGATTTCATCCAAATATCTTCAGACGTTTGAGCGTAAAGGAGTAAAAAAAAACACATATACATACACTTTCGCCTTTAAATATTCAGTGTGTTGAACCTAGGTAACGTATAATCAAACTAAAATGTAATTGACAATCAATATCAACTAAATGTTTATTTTTTGACATGATCGCCAAAGCAAGGATCAAGATTGGTCAATCCTGATAGCATGTTTCGAGTTACAATGCTAAAAATAATTCCAATAATATGGTTAAATTCGATAATTTTGTTTTTTTTACTGTTAATCTAACACTTATTTTTATATCATTATTTTTACATAAAGAGTGTCATATTCGCAAAAGCGAAAAAGCTCTAAGTATAAATATTAATAAAAAAAATGCTGCAATTTAGGACATCTACCTATTTCTTTGGACATTGCTTAAATATCGTGCTATTATTTATGGCAACTTAAAAATAAGTCTTGATATTTCAATAAAGAAATATAATCGAAATAATACTGAACTAATCTCTTTTTGTAGTTAGGTTTTCCGGGTGTTTAATAATAGTAATGTTCCTTCCAAACTATACATATTTTACTTTATTTGTAAGAATGTATAAGTAAATAGCTTGTGTCATTCAAGCTTATAATAATAATCCATTTTAGTTGAGCTGCAGTCGCTGATAAACAGTTAAGGGTATGCTCAAAAGTAGCCCGCGAAATTCAAATTATTTTAAGTTTTTTTTTTTGCATTTTGGAGGTCAGTGTCAAATAGTATGTTAATGAAAATATTTGGCGGATGTAATTTGTATGTATTTATGGAATTATAATCATTTAAATCATCAATATAACCTTTTAGGTTCGTCTTACCCTATTTTTCGTGAAAACGTGTTTTTGGAGGGACTATTTGAAACCAAGGGACATTTTCGGAAAGGGACATTCTGAGCCTGAGCCAATGTCATTAATCTAGTTACCATATTAAATGTAGACCGACGCGCCCAGATGGGTGCATGTGGCCCGCGTGGTCCCAATGTAGTTTAACCTTTAGACTTAATAAAATTGTATTTCGCGGACTACCTTGGCTCTTTGACTTTATTATAACAAATTATAATATTAAAGCTAACATCAATTTTTTAAGTACATATACCAGCTATGATCACCTCCTTAGTTTTCTGAAACAAAGAGAGATGAAATTGAGGACTTTTGCTTGGTAGCAATAACAAATATTATTTAACAGAATAATTACTTGAATATTACAAAATTGGTCATAGGAGTTACAGACAGCCCACTATGCAGAGCCTGCATGGAGGAGAAGAAGACAGCAGCACATCTGCTTCTAAAGTGCCTTGTTGTCGCTGGATACAGGGCAAAATACTTCGGAAGCTCAGGTAACCTCAGCAAAACGGCCTGGCCTTCCATGAGGATATGGATTGAATGACACATTTGTCCCATGCGTACGCAAAATACGCGCTTTGGTCGTTGAGTTGCGGACACTAGTCCGAAATACCAGCCACCAATACAAAATTGGAAAAATACAAAATTACAAAAATGACTCAGTTTGTGATCTAGCTTGGGCTAAAATTAGGTTCAACTCCTGACATGAAACTTATCATCTGGAGAAATGCGGGCGTAATATACCGTTGCCAGTCTGCTATCTGATGAGAGGCTTCTTGTGAGGAACCGTTTTACTCGCCCAGCGCGTGCTTCCGTCAATGACAGAGTCCTCCCTTCTGCTGCTGCCGCTGTCACTGTCGGGACTGTCAAGACTGTCAAACTGTACTTACCTGATCAGAGGCTTCTTTGTAACAGTTTTCCAGACACGACGCGTGAGTCTTACAGAGACCGCCCATCTCCCTCTGCCGCTTCGGCTGTTTTACTACCGTCGTGGCTGTCAAGCTGATATGATAGTCTAGCAATAGAGTTTCCTTTTTAGAGGCTTCTCCTTGTAAGTGACAGCTTCCCTCGACCGGCGCTTGCGTCCTTCACTGGTAGAGTCCTCCCTCCCCACACCGCTAAAGCCGTTGTGACTATCCCGACTATCATGGCTGTCGAGTATAAGTTAAAAGACTAAAGTTACCTGAAAAGAGGCTTCTTGTAAATGAAGGCTTTTCTCAGCCGGCGCGTGCGTCCTTGTCCTTCACTAACAGAGTCTCTTCCTGCGCCGCTGGAGTTGTTACTGTCGCAACTGTCACTATCGCCGCTGTCACTGTCGCAGCTTTGGAGCTGATATAGTGTAGTGTTGCACTGCTAGAATTACCTGTTTAGAGGTTTCTCCTTGTAAGTGATAGCTTTCCTCGCTCGGCGCGTGCGTCCCTCACTGATAGAGTCCCCTCCTCCGCCGCTGCCGCTATCACTGTCGCGACTGTCATGGCTGTCGAGCCGGCTGCGTTGCCGACTGCTCTGATTGCTGTCGCGCGTATCTTGGCTTGTCAGTCTGCTGTGGTGGTGGCTGAAAAGAAATAGGATGGGTGATATGGTGGTTATTTTTTTCTGATTCTGTCGGATCGCGCAAAAGACGGAAATTATATCAAGGGAGCTTACGGTCGAGATAAACAGTATCGTATGATCTTCTCCAATATATTCTATTCCAGCTTGCGGCCAGTGGTAAATTCTGCCAAGGGACCTCCTTAATCTTTATAGATGACAATTTATTTTCAAACGGGCTCTGGGGCCCTTACGTAGGCCTACATTGTCTTTATGGAAAATCACGAAATGGTTAGAATGGCACAGGGACCTTGACTTGTTTTTTACGTCCAAGTGGGGCCCACCCCAATGGCGAGGCCCATGGCATTTGCTACTCTTGTCAGGTGGCTAACCCGGCACTGATCACACCATACGATTAGGAATCCTGGTGATTGACGACCGGTTATTTCTCTACACTAGAAATGTGACGTAATGTCAAAAAATAGGCTTACAGTACAGATACATATACGACAGGACATAGGAACTGAATCACGAAATCTTGCATCGCGGTATTAGAACATATACAACAGCCCAAAATCAATTATCGAGCAATCGCCCGGATCAGACCAAACACCCATCTTTCCGAGGATCCACCCTTTTCAAATGAGGTATGTGGAACATGACACCATGTTCTGCATCTCTCTAAAGGCCTTTAGAAAATGCGTACAGTTTTTGTCGCTCGCCTCCCCACTACAATATTATAATGATATACATACATAAAAAATACATCCAATTAAACGCGTCAATTAAGGTGGATACACACTATAGCATTTTCTCGAGCATTTCTATGTAGTGTTAACGTTCTAAAGAATGGTACAATATAAGTAAATGTTCAGTTTCAAAGCATTTCCATGTAATGTAACGTTCTTGCGAATGTTCTGCGCTCTGTTCGGCGCAATGCTCATAGCGAGTGTGCAAGTAATATTTCGTTGTAAACTAAACGGCCGCGTGCGTCGTTCGTCCCCCCCCCCCGCACCACCCGCGCTCGCGCTAAGGCAAGACGAAATTACTCGCGTTGGTTTATACAATTTAGTTTGTAACAAAACGGCGAGCGTGCTCGACGCTTGGTTCGTGAGGGTTATACACTAGTACATATAATAGAGCGGCTCGTTGTTCTGTTACTAATAAAGGCTCTAGTGTTCACTCAACTTTAGACCTACAATACTATTGAATTCCATGAATTACTACTTAGCCCTCTTCCTCTCTCCTAATTTTGCTGTGTCTGACAGGGTCCATATTGATCTGTGACAATTTTCAACACCATGTACACATATCGATTGCATTAAGATATTGAGTATATGCCCACCTGTCGCGACCATCCAGATTGTTAAGCCTCCGTTCGTGTTCGCTCGCCACTCTTCGGGAGGTGTCCTGTTCTCGACTGATACGCCTCTTATTCGCATGTTGCACCTCTCTCTCCGAGCTGTTCGCTCCCACTTGGTTCTCGAGGCTTTCGCGAAGAGTAGTCCGGACAGATTGCTCGGTTATTTCACCGTCCAACCTGGTTCTGGATTCGCTGTAGTGAAAATGTTATCAGTCAATGTGCTGATTTGAGGAAGAAGAAATCACGAATTTTGAATAGGGATGCATGTAATATTTTTTTTTGCTAAATTAAATTTAAAATTCTTCATCAACAACGAAGTTATACAGCTTCAAAGTTGCAAAGAGAAGTTCGACATGATCCGTGATGTCAACTGCCATGACACCCGTACGGCCGTTACGGCGTAGACAGAAAAGTGATGGCGTAGAGACGTTAAGCTCCTTAGTAGTCCTGAGTTGAGCTTTGCGAATACTGACAAATGCTTGTACCGATTTGACAGGTCCACTCAAATCTGTATGGATCTTTCTTCAAAAGACCATATCAGACAAATCTGCTTGGTCCTCATGTGATTTGACCATTACATATTTACTGTATGGACTTTAAAAGAGACTTTAACCTCTGAGTTTGTTTCGGTGTTTCTTCTCAGGGTAGTCAGCTAGGAAACACCGCCGTCAACATTTTTAACATTCAATCATTTTAAGCTGCCGGTAAAAACAAATGACGTATTTTATACGTTTTTAAAACCTACTTATAAATATCATTTGTCAGATATATTTGTTTAAAATTGTTTTCTTTTCCAACAAATTTGAATAGTGTCTTCAAAAATAGAATTGTATTTTTTTTTTAGAAAGCAGTGGTGGCCGAGTGGTAACGGTTCCAACTTACGGCGCATTACTTTGTTCAACACTGCTCTCAAAACGGTAAAGAAAAATTAACGAAGAAACCATGGCATGTCTTTGACCCTAAAATACGAAGACGTGACATCCACCAACCCGCACTGGCCCTGCGTTGTGGACTACGACCCATTCACTTTCCTAGAGATGAGGCCTGAGTCCCAGCAGTGGGAACATTATAAGGCTGATGTTATGCTATTCTATTTTTGTATATTTTATGATAAACTGGTTAATTAACAAATATTTTTTTCATGCGTATACCTTATTATGGATTGTTTAAAACTGTAGTGTTGACTAACTTGCTTTGTCGACGGTATTGTAGCCAGAGCAAGCGTCTAGTAATTAAAAGTAAATAAGATAGAAGAAGAAAATTGAGCAAAGTTAATATCGGTATGAATACCTTGGTTCCATAGCAGATTTGGTTTGTTGAACTGTTTTAAACTATGCTATTACTGAGTAACACTTTCTTTTAAATTGATATAAACTAGTGCTTGATTGCGATCCTACCTGACAGTAAGCAGTGATGCAACCGTTGATGGTGAGGTGCACTAGTTTATTAAGAGCCTTGAAGACACCCAAATTATAATCAGACTCCCGAAGACTTGAAACCTAATTGGAGTTTTGCCACTTTTACTGACTAGGTACCAAAACCCACTCCCATTTATGCGTTTACCTCGAATAAAAGCACATAGGGAGGCGTGAGCAGGCATACTTACGACACGATAACCGCGGAGTCCGTGGCGCCGTTGGGGCTGGGCGCGTCGAACACGCCGCACGCGCGCGGCGAGCCGCTCGGCGAGTCCAGCCGCATCTTCGCGAGGACCACTTTGAGGACGCGCCCGCTCGTACTGCACAAGTAACACCATTATTGATAAATGTGAGCCTCTATGGTTTGCTGACAGCTCCTTGAGGCGCGCGGGAACAGTACTCACCGTCGACGACTTGGGCTCGGTCCGGTCGATTACCGGACAATCGGTCAGCGTGCTACCCATTGCACGCCGTCCGCAAACCCGCGCCTACGGTGGCCGGAAATCGGGATCGGAATCCCGGCGGCGGCTGGGGCGAGCGCCCCGTTGCCTCTGCCTGATGCGGTCGGCCTCCTCCTTTGCTAGCATTACTGCTTCGCAGGAGGCGACCGCCTGCCATTCCTCCTCACTCCGGACCATAGCCTGAACCAAGGCCCGGCGTGAGAGATCGCTGCCGCCGATCGCCCCCACGAGGACACGGCAATGCTCCACCGTGTCCTCCGGGTGTTCCGCACAGTAGCCACACCCGGGCGAATCCTCCGCACGGATCCGAACAGGAACTTAGCGAACTTGCCGTGTTCGGTAAGGACCTGCGTCGTGCGGAAGTTTAGAACGCCGTGAGGTCTTTCCAGCCACTCCTCAAGGATGGGCCTTATCGCCTCAATTGTGGCGCGCCCCGAACGAGTTAGCGATAGTCGCTGACGCCATTTCGCCATGAGATCCCGCCGGAGTTCTGTCCGCCATGCCTCGACTTGTCGCGGCAGCGGAATTTCGTCCCGGCGTTGCATCTCCATGCGCTTATCGTGCATGTGTGCAAGGACTGTTGCCTACAGATCCCATGGCGGTTGGCCAGCAAGGAGGGTCAGCGCCTCGTTGGAAATCGTTCGGTACCCTCGCACCATGCGTATTCCCATGACCCTCTAGCAGGCATTCAGTTGGGCCCTCAGCAGCGACGGTGCCCACACTGGAGCCCCGTAGAGGGCCATGGACAGAACGATGCCCGCGTAGAGCTTCCGGCAGGAGACGTCTGGTCCCCTGAGGTTGGGCAGGAGCCGCCCGAGAGAGCCCCAGTCCGGTTCAGTTTGGGAGCCAGACGTCGAAAATCGTCCTTGAAGTTCCACCAGCTGTCGTGGACGAGTCCCAGGTACTTCATCGTCGACCCCACGCCGATGTGAATCCCTCCTACCGTTAGCCGGGAACCCGGTGGTGGCAGACCACGCTGACCCCGAAGTCGCCGCGCAGCACGTAGTCGTACCCGATGTTCCACAAGGGTGGTCCTAGTACCGATCCCTGCGGAACACCGCACGACATCTCTCGACGTTTCCACTCTCCCCGGTGACCGGGGTAGATGATATACCTCTCCGACAGGTAGGTCGATTACACGACAGAGGTAGTCGGGCACCCGTTCCAATGCTACTCTAGGGCAGGGAGTTAAAGGCGTTGGCAATGTCCAAGGACACTGCCACGACACACCTGCCCTGGGACACCGCATCCCCTGTCGTGAGGGCTCGCACGTGCATGATGGCGTCCACCGTAAGTGATAGGATAGGTGAAGATAGGAGAAAAAGTGTACTCTAACATGACGTGTAACGCCTAAATTGCTCAAAAACATGTCCCTCATTCACGAGAATGCAACAAAATTTTGGAGGGAAAGTTGCAGGACACGGGGCATGGACAACGACAACGTAGATTGAACATTATGCGTCACGTTGGGGGACACAATGTGTCTGAGGTTTTATGTATCTAAGGTTTGATTTGCTTCTCACACTGGGATTGTATAATAGTGTATGCATGTAGCGACGCCACAGCTCCGATCATTTTTGTCCGTAGGTATGGCGACGCAACTATCACCCCGTCTATTGATAGCTATTTTTTTTATGAAAAAGACACATTCAAATAACCTCACTTGCGCATCTTCTAAATCTTGACGAGACAGCTACACAAACAAGAAAGTTGCTGGGCGCTTTCCCAGATAATACGATTTTGGCTGAAGTTACATTTCAGTGTAATTTCAAGTAATATACGATTTAAATTGCAACTATCAAAAGGCTCTCACGAAACGTTATTGCATAATTTTCCGGTTATAATCGAATGGTACCTGTTCCGTCGCGACGAGTTGGGCCTGGGCGAGTAGTGCGAGCGGCGCGGCGTGGCGAGCGGCGGCGGCGACGACGTGCGCTTGCGGCGCCGCAGCGTCGGCGAGAACGCGCGCGCCGCCAGCGGGCTGCTCTCCGCCTGCACCCGCAATATACAATATAGAGACGATGATATGACAATCTATGAAAACACTGCCACGATAAAACATGGAATTTCTTGTCAGTTCTCCACAGGAAACGACGAAACGACGAACGGCTTCTGAAGTTTAGAAATAAAATTCAAAATCCTGCATCCATTGGATTATTCGGAATAAAGAAACAGAGAGTGCACCTGTACACTATATATGCGTACTTCACAAATCTCTGCTGAGATTGGCCACATTAATAAAGTTTTATAGCTATGTGATAAATTCGTTTTGAAGTGCTGTGGAGGCAATGTAAATCATACGTACCTTTGAATTGATAGGAGCAGTGGAAGTAGTGGGTGCATCATCCAGCAACCAGCTGGGACCTTCGAGAGGGTTCTCAAACGAGCCATCACCACCTGGTGGAGTGGGTTGTTTGTCCTGGGATGGTGGTGGTTGCTTATCTCGAGGGGGATCTTGTCTGTGCCAGCGCTCTTCCCTCGAACCATTTTGCAGCCTTAGACTGTAATAAAAATAAAATTATAGCAGTTAACAGTGACTGGCAGCTTTGTAAGTGCTAACAAAAGAATTCTTAGGACTTAATACATAAACTAGGTGCGTCGCTGAACCGTGCCAGGTTGCTGCGCGTGAACGACATGTCACCGTGTTTTTGAGTTGGGAAATCGGATGGAGCGGAGCGGCGTGTAAGATTTTACTGACTAAAACTTGACCTATGTCCTTTAGTTGCCCTTTCCATTCTAAGGCCACGGTCACTCTCCTAAAGTTCCTAGGCCCCTTCAGCTTTGCTGACATTTCCTTGAGATGCGCGTGGAACACTAATGGCTGTCGACTCCTGGTTATTACGGGACGGTCAGACCCCCGCGCCATACGGTAGCCGGAAATTGCCCTGCGACTGCCGATGCTCCGGGGCGTCTCCTGTGGCGGTGGCTGGGGCGTGAAAATCTCCATTCCCTGACTGTTGTGGCTAACATCACCATACCGAAGAAATTGACGACGTGCATCGTAATAATGATGACAATTATTACCAATTATCAATTAATACTCGGTATCTATTGTTTTGCGAATCCATCCAAAGGTTATCAGTATAAAATCGCTTTTAGCGATACTTAATCTGTAATTTTATCTATGGTGCACATCTGTCTATCTATATTAGTAAGACTCCTAATACGTTGCTCGTTGTGTTAATGTGTTTTAGCCCTAAGGTCAATCTAAAGATAATCCTCACAGGGCGACCCTGTATAACGGAGAGACGAGGGTAGAGAAGAAGAATAACTATGCGTTGACATACCTGACTGAGTCCATCTCCATGGAAGTGTCATTGACTATGGTCTCCTCTTCACTCACTGGATCCAACCGACTGCTATAAAGTTATATACTGATTAAATATTTATTCACATGCTTTGTTTCAAATTGTTAACTAAAATATGGATGCTTTGGCGTTGACTTGGGCATTTACAAAATCTCAACATACCAAACCTAGTTTAGTTCCCAAGCATTTTTAGACCTGGGACCATTTTGGTCTCTGTTGTTAGCAGGGACCAGATGTCCAGAAGGAAACTTAACAACGATAATTTCTATTAAAACCTTAGGTATATCATAAATTCAAAACTTTTAACAATTAGAAAGAAAAATTAGTTCACATCAAAATAGTTGGTTTTTTTTTTTGTTAGAAACTAGTGCTTCCCTGCAATCCCACCTGATGGTAAGCAGTGATGAAATCGTTGACGGTGAGGCGCACTAGTTTATTAAGAGCCTATTCACTCTAGCCTTGAAGACACTTAAATTATAATCGGATGGGAAGAACGCAGCCAGCAAATTTTTCCAGTCCTTCGATGTACGCGGTATAAAGCCGGTTGCAGACCAAGAGCTAAGCTTAGTTTAGCTTAGCTCGCAAAGCTGACGCAGTTTTTCATACATGTGTACAGACTGCAAACTGTGCAAACTAAGCTGTGTAAGCTAATTAAAATATACGAAGCTAAGTTAGTTGTGTATGCCGATGCACAGCTACACGAGCTAAGCCCCTCCCGCCAACCCCAAGATTGAATATATACCATGTAGACATATCCAAGGTCTGGAATATCTTTTTTTTAATATTTATAGGTTAGTATTAATCTCCTTTTTCTTTGTGTAACGTATTCATCACCGGAACTTTCTTCATTGATTATATTCATGGTGAGCGATGCCCGTCGAACTGAACTTCGCAACACTGACTGAGCTTTCGTTTAGTTCTAGCTGTGCATGGGACATATTTTTAGTTTATCTTAGTTTAGCTTAGCTCAGATGCCTTTATTTAGCTTTAAAATAGCTTAGTTGTCGATCTGCAACCGGCATAAACGACGAGGCGAAACGCCTAGTCCGGACCGTAGATGTTTCAACAACGTAAGGGTAGAAATAAGATGGAGGTATCAAGTCATGCAATTCACCGCACAGTCTCCAAAATGGATAGTTTGAATTTTCCATCTTTTCGTGGTCTATAATATTATAGCTCATGCGGCCCACAGGTTGAGAACCACTGCAGACTTATATACTTGTATTTGTTCTAACATACTTTTTGAACAATTACATAATATGCAGTGTTTTTCATTCTTTGATTGAGTTTGTTAGAGAGCAATTAGCTTTAGCTAGCCAGGAGGGAAAATTTTCCCTCTCAGCTAGCAAATTTGTGGGATATTAGTTAGCTTATATTGGTAATATTCTACTTACCGGTCATATTCATCTCCATCTGATACATGGCCCTCTGAGTCTAAACTGTCATCATCTCCTGGTGAAGGAAATTTTCAAAGTTTAATGTGTGTAATACAGGATTAGATAGTTAACTCGAGTCTTTTAATTTTATGTGTATGAACAACAATTAGGGCGCTTTCAAATTAGCCACAAACTGCCGTGCGACGGCAGCGCCGCTGACGCGCGATTGTCGCGTTTATATTTATATGCAACTAGCAGACCCAGTGAACTTCGTAGTCGTACCGCTTAATAGTCGATTATTTTTCGTGGACTTTTCCATATTTTCTCACAGTCTAAACCTTCCCTTGAGTATCAAGAATATAACAAAATAGGTATACACACACTCAAAAGAGCTCTTTCCGTCTATCGTCAACCTCAGCATGGTTTAAAAGCTTGTTGGTTCATCCGACAATATGTTTGATAAAGAAGCAACGCGAAAAAAGAGAGATAACACCCGAACGCTCTGTTGGCATCCGGAAATTCCGTTATTCACTCGAATATTTCAGAAAACTTGTTCCAAGAAATATGTGTTTCTTTAAAAAGTTTAAGTTTTTGGAAAAACAATTTCTTCATTCTGAATCTTGATTACATGTGCAAGGTTTCCATAGTTATATTTTCTTAATATTTAAATTTTTGAGTATATTATAAAGGGCCAAAATATTATACAAAAATTTTAAAAGAGTCAAGTACCCAATTAAAGCTTTAGTATTAAAATGGAATAGTTTTATAATTGCCTACCCATGTAGTTACCTCCCAACCTATGTTGCACAAAGTCTACAGGGCTCTCCTCCGCATTATTTGTCTCCAAGTCGTCATCAACCTCCATCTCTACATTGTTGTTCGGCAGATCTGATATGTCTATCCTTGTTAGTGGTATGTAAACATCTGAAATATGAGAAATTAACTTAGAACTGGGGGTTTTGAGTTTGCTTCATATTTAATGATGACCATACTAATATTACAAAGTAGCTTCTGCCAGCGGCTTCGTTTATGTCCAATAGTTTTACTCATAGAAACTCTGGGCCCACGTTTTCCCTTAGGGCAGGCCAACGGTGCGTTAAGCCCCATTCACGACTTCGGTCCTAGCGCCGAGCGGGTCGTATCAGTAGGCGATTGGTCGACGCCGCTCATAGCTCCCATAGCGGCGCGCGTTCGACCAATCGCCTACTGATACCAAACCGCACGCCGCGCCTGAGCCGCTTTTAAGAAGGCGCACGCACGGGCGCCCGTCGCGTGACAATGGGCGTGTGTCGTGTGCGGCGGTCACCTGCGCAGTGTCGCTAGTTCAACTTTAACAGTGTGCATGTAGTCGTGTCGATGGAAAACTTAATACATTTATACAGCAAAAGGGGCGCGGGGCGCAGCTGCCCCCGACGGGTGCTCGCACGGTACACTATTATATGGGACCGCACGTGCGTAAGCTTATCGCAGCGTTGGCCCTTAGGGGGGTGAATTTTGTTCAAATCGAAACCTCCATGCATTCTCGAGATAAAAGGTCTTGACAGACAGACAAACGGACGGATAACAAAGTGATCCTATAAGGGTTCAGTTTTTCCCTTTGAGGTATAGAACCCTAAAAACTGATGTAAATGATACAAATAGGTAGTAATTTTATTTACCTTGTAACATATGCATGGGCACAGCCCTCTCCGTTAAGCTCCGATTCTGGCTAGGACTTCTTGTTGTTGATCCTGAAAAAAATAATTATACAGTAAAAAGTGACACTATCTAGATAACACTAGGTAATCTACAAAATGGTACCCCAGAAAGGGTTGAAATAGAGGTTGTCAACTTAAAGACTCGAGGACGAACTTAAGGCTGAACTAGTCGCAGGCTCGAACTTACTGATTGGCCGCCGTCAAAAAGCGCGATGTCTCATCTAACATCGTTTCCGACAAAGATAGTATCACTAATGAGCTATTAGATGCTAGTCTATATGCACAGCATGTTGTTTGCATGCACACAAACACTGTTTCGAACTGAAATGACATAGATGGTGCGTAAAAAAACTATGACTAGTGCTTTGGGAGATCGTGTTTTAAGAAAAAATTACCACATAAATCAATTATTAGTCAATTGTATAGAACTCTTTGGTAAATGTTTTAGTGATTTTACATGATTTTTATTAATCTTTTATAATAAAAATTGAAATAAAATCATCAAAGAAACTAAACTTTGTTGGCTCATAAATTTTTATAGCCATATTTTTTTCTTTTTTGTTTACTTAAAGACAAAATTCGTCATAGGATAAAACAATATCAAGTTTAATTTTGGATATACAATGTCAAACTGTGGAGTAAAAGTTTTATGGTCCAAAACAGTATGTGTGCATTAATAATCCATTAACCTATTATAGTAATATGCTGTCATTAGGCACACAATTAAAAGGCCATTATGGAATGGCACTCTGACATTCAACTTGTTATAAAAATTCCAATAGCCACTCTAATGCATTTTGGTTGTTTATTTATAAGATTTGTTTACAAATTATTAGCGTTGATCTTCCAGAAATGAGAAAATGGTCCCGTACAAATAAACCAGTTCATTGTAGTAACCAATCAGTTGTAGAAGACTAGTGTTATTAATTTGTATTGAGAGCAAAACATTTTTTACATGATGCTATGCACATTATATGAAAAAATCAATGATTTGTCAATTGTTTTAAAAAAAAAGAAATAATGTGTCATATTTTGTAACAAAAAATCTCTAAAATAACAAATTTTAAATAATATTATTTTGTATTTGTGACTTCACAATTCCAAAATATTAGCATTTGTCAAAAGCACAAAATCAAAATTTTTAAATTCACAACTTACTTGGGTTACTAGTGTTTAACATAACCCTGTTGAGAGCCACAACAGGGTGCAATGACTGCCCTCCCATCATCATGGGAGGCACCCGGTGCACCCTTTCACTCTTTTCTGCTGGAGTCCCACCAATGTTACTCCAGCGAGGGGACTGCGTATCCAATTCTTGACGGTCTCTCATGTATGCTTTAGCTATTTCCATACTCTTGGCTATCTCGGCCGAAGCATTGACCAGGTGAGATATGGCCTTCTCACTGGCATCTTGTAATGCCGCATCCAGTTTCCTTGCTTGAAATCCGCCATTGTTTCTGAGCCTCTATTACACAAAAATATATACATGTTTTACATTTGAAGATTCCTAGACTATGAACTTAAGTTTAGACTATGATTTCCATTAGAGCAGGTTTTTGAACATTCGTAACAACTGTAAACTATACTAGTATTTATGTCTTAATTTTATGGAACCATAAAAACATTGTATTGCTGCGTTGCATAAAGCTTTGCCACATGGATGGGCTATAATAACATAGGAAAAAAATGTACACTTACGGTCAGTTTTAGTCTTAGTTCGTTAACTTCCTTCATAAGTGCTAGCTTCTCATCTTCTTTCTGGGCAGCAGTCATCTTCCAATACTGGGCCTTTTGCGCCAGTTCATTGTTTTGCTCCTTCAAATCTTTTAATTCGTTTTCTAGCGTCGCCATTGCACAAAATAATTACGAACGAATGCGAGCAAGCAAAATAACTTGTACTCAAGGTACAAAACAGTGGAACCACAATATGTGCACTAAAAAATTCATCAAGAAAATATTTTTAATTGTCCATTTTCATCATTATCAATAATCATGAAAAACGGTAAAATTAAATTCTTAGACAAATTTTGAAATTGACTGAGTCAAACAAATGTCACTGATTTGAATGTCATTGACATCGTTCTTGGCATTTAATGACCTGGATACTGGAGCCTTTCAGTTCTTAGTTAAGTCTTTGGTTCAAAGAGAATATAAATACTACGTCTCTTTGGCTTGTTTTAAACAGTTTAAAAAGCTTGACAAAAAAAACTGTACTTTTTACTTTAGAATGTGGAAATGCTCATTCCCAAGCATTTTGGGTGTAATGTGGATGTACTTAAATTGAATTAGCCTTCCTTCTCGGCAAGTTTTGCATATTATTGTTAACTTTCATCACGCTATCCATCCACTAAGATTTAATTTCTAAATAATTATTTATCGCTGAACCTTACTTCAATTTTAGAAATACATAAAATACTATACCCAGAATTTGATAAAAGTTAGTCTTATCAATTTATTAAACTTTAAATTAAATAATCACTAAATCGAATTTTATAGCTGAGTTCCTAAATTATTTTATTTATAATAATTATAAAAAAAAAAACAGTTTTTGGCGGGAATTCTTCGAGTGAAATATAATGGCTGTTTACTCGCATCAATTCGCGAGTCGCATCAACTCGCAAATACTCGCAATGCGAGAAACAGCTTATCCTGTATATTTTGAAGTAAAGAAACGTAGTTTTGCAGGTACATACGCCAGCACGTTAATCTACCCCCGGTCGCTGTGGCCGAAATCGGCTGGATGGCATCATCATCATCAATCTACCCAAATCTGTTAAATTTTACCAATCGAACATTAACCTTCGACTATAGTGATAAGGTTGAAAATCTATTAAAGAAATTTGACAGATTGAGGTAGGTTGATGTGCTGGCGTCTGTACATACACATCTCAAGTGACTGGGTAATTGGATATTAAGTAGAATCATTGAAACCGGTGCGCGCGTCGGTGCGATCGTGAATTGGAGCTGAGAATTTAATAATATTGTTTAGAACTTCAAGTAGTCACTTCAGTGAAAAGGTTGGCAATTCCTGAAAAAATACTACAAAAACATTAAAATGTGTCCATATTCTAATGATAAACAAATCATTTAAGAACATTTAATTTCGCTTATTCTGACTAAAGGACTTTGTATCCAAGGTCATAAATAAATAAAAAGTAAAAAATATATTATTTTTATGGCAGCACTTATCCCAACTGTCAGAAAAGCGTGCATGGTGATAACACGCACGCTTTGAGGTTACTATTTAAATCACGCTTTATTTTGAGGCATTTATTGTGTAAAACATGTCGTTCCGCGGTCGAGGTGGTGGCGGCGGCGGTCGAGGTGGTTACGGTGGAGGCGGCGGCGGCGGGGGACGAGGCTTTGGTGGTCGTGGAGGCGGTGGCGGCCGGGGCGGCTTCGGCGGCCGTGGTGGAGGAAGAGGTGGACGAGGTGGTGGCGGCGGCGGTGGATTCAGACAACAGGACCAAGGCCCGCCCGAATCCGTCATCCCGCTAGGTCACTACGGCTGGACGGTTCAAGACGACCTAATCTGCAAGGTGGACATCGAAGACGTGCCCTACTTCAACGCGCCCATCTTCCTCGAAAACAAAGAACAAATCGGAAAAATCGACGAGATATTCGGCAACCTGCGTGACTACTTCGTCTCAGTTAAGATGAGCGACAACTTTAAAGCAAGCAGTTTCAAAGATGGACAACAGTTTTACATTGATCCTGCGAAATTGTTGCCATTGAAAAGGTTCTTGCCACAGCCGCCGGGCGCGAAGAGAGGTCGCGGCGGTGGGCGCGGAGGCCCTCGTGGAGGTCGCGGCGGTGGTGGCGGATTCGGCCGAGGTGGTGGCGGAGGCTTCGGCCGAGGAGGCGGCGGCGGGTTCGGTCGTGGTGGCGGCGGCGGCCGGGGAGGCTTCGGCCGGGGCGGTGGCGGTGGCGGCTACGGAGGTGGTGGCGGCAGAGGAGGCGGCGGCTTTAGAGGTGGGCGTGGAGGCCGGTAGCTTCCGTGTGGTGATTAGACAATGGTTATGTGCATTTAGTGGTAAGGAGTTAGTGTTATTGTCCATTGTTAACATTGACTGTGAGGAAGTGAATGGAAGGTTAGGATATTCATTAATAATAAGTGTAACTGAGCTGATACATCTGTTGTAGACTTCAATACTGATGTACCAGCCCATAGAGAACAGATTAATTCTAAAATAATGCTAAATTCTAAAATGTAGGATACAGGATATCCTAATGTAAATGATTTGTAATGTATGCTTGAAAGGCCAATGCTCCTTTACAATAGTATGTGTCTTATGTGGATGTGCGTTCTGGCATACCGTCATATGCCGGAACACACACAACAACAACGATTGACGTCTTTTTAATTGTGTGTCTAATTACAGCATACAAAAGGTTGAACGTGAGTGAATTAAAAAAAAATATATATCTTAAAATGTAACCAACAGAATACCTCTGAAACAGTGTTAGTACATGCCTTACATAGCCGTACGTTAAATATGCACTTTAGTTGTGGACACCAGTCTGAAATATAAATACAAAATGCCTTACATAGTAAGTTTAAAAAGTTGTAAATTGGCTTATGATTAAGAGCCAAATTCAGCAATAAACTAATCGCGATTTGTTCAAACAAAACGGTGTTTGAGCGACTAATCGAGATTATAGCTTCATTTTGCGTTTCACCACGATGAATTAAACTTAGTTCAGTCTAAACTCAGTTTCAATTCTTTTGTTGTCGCCCATTTTACGACACGGGTCTTTGAACTAGATTACGCTGAGCTCAGTTTAGTTGAACTAAGTTTTTATATTGAATGATGAAATCAGCCCTAAGTTAATCAGTCACATCTCCTTAACAGTTTTGGATGTAACTAGACACTTTAGTAGACTGTGACTTGACATCTTGACAGCACATTCCCTTGCAGTAATTTGCTACTTTTCTTTTTGTTTTCTCCGTAAACAAGCCCTTAGGCTGTCAGCACCAAAAAAAATCTCATTTTGTTTCATTTTACTGTAAAGTGTGTTAAATTGCTGGTCACTATTTCTCCTTCAATATAATTATTATGACAGTAAAAACAAGGCTTTTCAATTTGATTGTTTTCTACTTAGATTGTAAGATTGCAGGAAGTGATTACTTTGGTAATAACTATAATTATATCAACATTTATAAAAAATGTAAAAATAATTATAAGAAATAAAAATGATATTTTAAGATGAAATTGTTTTTTTACTCTTAACCATTTTCCAAATGAATAATATTATAACTTATTAAATAATAGATTAACTAACATATATTTTGCTATGAGTTTTAAAACTTGACTGTCCAGGACATTTGTTACTGTAGGTCACCGATGTAAAGTTCCACACCAAGATATTTTAACTACACTATACCAATAACTTTAGGATAACACCCCTGAGGGCTTACAAAATATAAGTTATCCATTCCATATTGGTGGTTAAATGATTGTTCCAGCAGTGTGCAATGAATGCAGCTTATCTAACAATGTATAATGCATCCAGGGGCGTAGCTAGTGCCATATCAATTATACGGGGCCCCAAAATAGGCAAAAATTCGCAACATGTTATCCACAACTGTCTTGTAGCCATGCATTTGTAAAAAAATAACTTTTTTTTAATAATTCCCCTGTGGGAATTTTAATACGGATCCTCTGTGGGAATTTTGGTATGGGCCCCTGTGGGACTACCTACATCACTGATCATCCTTTATCTCTCTTAAACAGTCCAAAATAATCAAAATACATAAAATGAGCAATAGAGACAAGCCATCATTGTAGATCAGGATAAACAAATGAAATGGACTCTATAGCCACATTTGTGGTAGTATATTTAGAAGTGGGACACCAAAATTCTGTGGTGCTATTCTCAAAGAAAACGCAGCTCTGCCTCAACGACAAACACCCAAATACATACATCCACAATACACTGGATTGTCAACCTAATGCTCCTATATATTGGATTGTTAATTCAATGTATCCTATTTGGATGTTCGTTGTTGTGACAGCACTGCGTTTTCTTAGAGAATAGCACCACTGAGCTGAAACAAATGAGCAAAGGGTAAAGGGGTAGAGGTCTGTATTGTCAAAACATCACTGTGGTGTTATTTACAATTATTTTTGGTAATCACACAACACTAATAATATTTCACAACTTTTTACACAATGCCATTTAATCCCAAACTAAGCAAAGCTTGTGTTATGAGTACTAGACAACTGGTAAACATACTTATATATTTCTAAATACATACATTTTATAGATAAATGACACAAAACAAATGATCATGCTCATCACACAACATAAATGTCAAGACAAATGTTTGCTTGGGAATCAAACTCACAACCTCCTGCATAGCAGTCAGGGCCACAGACTACTAGACCAACAGGCTTGTGTAATGAAGTTTTAATACCTACAAAATATTTGCATTTGTCAATTTCAATTATTACTTATCATTTGTAAGACAGATGATCTCTTTTTTCATAAGATAGCAATGATTATACAATGAAAAATTGTTATTGTATATTATTTGACTGGCCTGTTGCTCTAGTGGTTAGTGACCCTAACTGCTATGCCAGAGGTTGTGGGTTCGATTCCCACCCAAGACAAATGTTTGTGTGATGAGCACGATAATTTCTTCTATGTCTGGGTGTAATTTACCTATAATATGTATGTATTTAGAAATATATATGTATGTTTATCAGTCGTCTAGTACTCATAACACACGCTCTGCTTAGCTTGGGACTAGGTGGCATTGTGTGGTAATTGTGCAATATTATTATTTGGGTCAAGTTTTTTTTTAAATTAATTTTTAGTTATTGTTGTTGCAATGTATACAATTATGTTTTACAAGTCCCTTGTGAACTTAGTCAAAACTCATTAAACATTGCTAGTAAGCACCAAAACAAAAAATGAACAACATCACATTGGTGTTACTGACCATATACACAAAAAGGACTAATCATAATTGTTTTCCTACAAATAAAGTCTTACTATATATTATTCTACATTCTCTAATTCACATTTCCCTCCACTTGGTATATAATTATCTGCTAGAGCCTTTCCTCTGTGGTTGAAGATATAGAAAGAGGGCAGATTCCTCTGAGTTTCCCATTTGACTGTGTTCAGTTCAGCAGCAGCAGGTATTTCTCGTAGATTACCAGCTACGTTCAGCACTCCCCACATCACAGCGAACAAACTTGCTACGGCTTGTACTACAATCTGAAAAGGAAAAAAAAACAAAATACCTATTAATCTGGTGTACTTTTGATGTTGCAGTTTCTTTAAGTACTACCAGATTATTACTTACATCCAAAGGCAATGTGGTGAATTCCTGTGATGTTATCCGAAGGTAAGAACGGTCTACAAAAAATGAAAGTAAATACTTTTAAATTGATCGAAATATTTAAAAAAAGTTAAGAATCATGTGGCATAAACACTTACGCTGGGCAGCTGAAAAGGCAGAGTGGAATAAGGATATAAATCCTACTATAACGATTATTTTATGCACTGAAGATCCCATCGTCAATTATCTGATTATTCTTATAATATTATTAAAGATTTTTTTATAGGAAACTGATCGCCACAAGATTGTCTCGGCTTGGCAAGATGACAGAACACAGACGTCATGCATGTCGCTGATAACAGATAATAACTTTGACTTTTCGTGCTTTTCTTTTAAATTGATAAGAAGCTCTTTGTGGCTCAAATCTAAATTCGACTAAAACCATTCTTGTCATTGTTAAAACCAATAAGATCTGTTTTTGAAGAAAAAATAAAATAGAATAGAATAAACTTTATTGTACACCAAAATATGTAGCAGTATTATTACAAAGTACTCTGTGATATGTAGTAACAATTCACAGGATATCGATGTGGATGAATTTTTTGATGCCCAATAAGTTCTTTTTCTACCCGTTTGTACATATTATTATTTTTAATTTGAAAATAGTGTCTATATTTGACGTATATTAAATACATAAAAAACAAGTATATAAAATTAAATTATTATTTTTTTAATTCACAGGAACTTAAATCTATGGGTACAATGGCGGTCTTATCGCTGACAGCGATATCTACCAGACAACCTTAGGATGGATTACAAGAACTTTAAAAAGGGGGCAGTCTGCGGTGTACTACTATTTTTAGCAAATATAATAATAAACAAAAATAAAAATACGACAAATGGATAAAATATACCTTTACAAAAGATAAAACATAAGCTTAAAATATATAATATATATCTATCAGTGCATGTATATAATATAAAGATATAATATATATAATTATGTGTTACATAAATAAATAGAAAAGAACGAAGACAAATCAAGAAAAGAAAATAGGGTAGTGATGGAAGAAACGAAATTAGGTAGAAGAAATCATAAAAAAATCATATTAGAGAGAATGGTAATGTTCTTTGACAAGGTTTTTAAAAGAACCTAGCAATTGGGCTTGCATAAAGTATTTTTAACGTAAATTTCCAAAAAGAATGGGAGTATTCATTTTACAACAAGATTTTTTCGCGGCTTCCCTCACTTCCATTGACTGAACCATTTTACTCTAAAATAAAACAAGAACTTCGATTCAAGAATCTTCTAAGTAACCATACAGCATTAGAAAAAAAAAAGCGACAAAAAAACCCTTTACTTATTTCAATGCTATACGGACTAATTCTAAAAACAAATAGTCGATTAAAACTCTACTAACCACATTAATATTTGACTGTTGTACTCGCTCACCTCTAGTTATTTCAAATTTGCGGCAGCGGCTGGGCGTGTGTATTGTGTTTACAATTTAGTTATTTTCGAGTTTTTATAAGAGAAAGTGCCTTTCAAATTAGAAGATGATAAGAAATCCAAGACTAGAGGAATTCCAAATGGATATGAAGCCTTCGCGAAGGCCTGGAAAACAGAGATTTTCAAATTTTATCTACAATGAAGAAACTCGCGAAATACTAGGACGAACGCCTGAAAGCTGGGGTCAGTGAACTTTTCTATTTACATATTTTCATGAGACTGAGAGATTTTCATAAATTATTTTTTTCATTAAAATTAGTTTCAAGTATTACATGAGTACTTTTTGTGAATCAACTGTTGTTTGGAGGGCGTGGTTTGTTGTCAGTTTCTTTCTGCGATACGCTCCCTATGGCTTTTACTATCGTTTTTACATAGTTTAATATACTTGAGACATCAATATTTCTTTTACTATTGGATTTGAAAGCCTATTTACTTATAAATTAGCACTTTTCGTGCTCTCGTCACGCTGTAAAAAGATTTTTTTTAAACTTCCAACAAGATTCCGGTGTCCTAACAATCCCGCATGGAAGTATAATTATTCCAAGAGCACAGAGGTCAAAGAGAATCCGCTGAGACCTTTATTCAATTAATTGGAAGTAAATCCTGGCAGCCAGTGTAAATAATCACATAAATAATCTTCAAACCGTTACTAATCTACTTAGAAGCCTTACATTCTCATTGTTTTAGAAATGCTTTAATTAACCTAATTCTAACAGTCACCACATCTAATAAGTAATCAATATACGTATATAATTATAGAATTTATACTAAAACTATATTTAAAAGAGAACTTGCTGCTATGATACAATGCATTTATATAACTCACTGGCGTAGCTATTGAAGGGCTAGGGCGCAACGGGGCCCCTAAAACCTCTATAGCAAACTCCATAATTAACTACTGAGAAATTCTCCCACCTCTGAAATCTAAACAAAATAAGTTGCATCACTATTTTAAACATGCAAACTCGTTTTAGTCAGTAAAAGTCCCTCCATGTCGGTCTACCCAGAGCAGGAGAATTTTTTGGCTGATTTCCCAAGTTAATATGCGGGCCTGTTTGACTAAGTGTAGAAACCAGACCGCAAAGGTCAGAGGTCAGAGGTCAGAGGGGGCCAGATTTATCTTGCCCCAAGTAGATTGATTGCTTAGCTATGCCACTGTTTATACTCACAAACTTTTGCTTTCACGGTGTCAGTATGTTAGATGATAAGCAGTGCTGTTTTTAGTTTTTACAATAGGGCAAAAAGTTATCATATTTCTTGAAATGATAACCTTTGGTATGTTTGAACAGATTAGAATATTTTTATTACTCTTTTGTGTGCCAGTCAAAGGTCTTTCTTCCCCTGTCTGATCCACAGTGACTGTTATCTGGGAGCAAAGTTTTATAACTTTGTTATTTGTTTCTTTATTTTTTATTGTACATACAGTTTTAAAAAACAATAAAAAAGTCAGTGGATGTACATAGGCAAGCTTAACCCATAATTGGGTTTTCATACAGCAAACCGTATACATAAAAAATGAGAAAGACACCTTACATTTGAGGATATATAAACATGCCCAACAAAACTACGCCAGGCTAGGCTTGCCAACACTTTAAATGAGTTTTGTATGCTATAAGGTTAGGTCTTGAATTCTTCTGATTTCTTTTAGGCTGTGGAATTGTTCAAAAGAGTTTCAGTGGTCCTGGAACTCAAAAGGCAAATGAAGGAACATAGGTGTTAGTCAGTAAAATTGGTTGTTTACTTACTAAAACCCACCTGTGACCTTTAGTTGCCCTTTGAGTTCCAGGACCACGGCCACTCTATTATAAATCCCCGCGGATCTAGCGGGGCCCTACGGTTTTGCTGAAGTCTCTCGAGTCACGAGCTGACCTCAAAAAAAAAGAACAAATAAGCTGTTGGAAGTTTTTTCATTTATATTTTCTTTTTCTTACAGGTAAAATCTTGATCTTCTACTCAATCTTCTATGCAGTTTTGGTAGCTCTCTTCGCGATCTGCATGGTGACATTCCTGCAGCATTTCATCAACCCTCGCGTGCCTCGCCTGCAGCAGGAATACAGTGTGATAGGCACCAGCCCAGGGTTGGGCTTCCGGCCGCTGCCGCCAGATGTTAGGAGCACCCTCATCTGGTATAAGGGCACGGGATACGAGAGCTATAAATACTGGGAAGATCAGCTGATTGATTTCTTGTCGGGTGAGTACCTATTGCAATGTGTTTGACTCTTTGACCATTTGCGACGGCAATATTCCGCCACGGTCGTGTGTTTGCGACCGGGTAGGTACTCCATCGCGTTAAGTTCTTCAATTCCCATAGGTGACAGAAAAGCTGACGAGATGGAGTATTCCGTCGTGGATGTTCGACTCTGGCGAAATCGACGCGAGTGTTTGTCGGATTAATCCGGTGTAGGCGATTCGATTAAAGGCTTTTATCTATACCTACTAATCTATTATGCTACGTTTACATGTGGGCCCAGCCTCGGCCAATCGCTATTGTGTAGCCATTGTAAGTATACAAACAGGGAAACCCCGTCAACATATTGGTGATTGGCCGAGGCTGGGCCCACATGTACACGTAGCATTATATGAAAGCGAAGTTCCACTCACTGATTAATCACGAAATTTCAGAAACTATAGCCCATACAAACTTAAAATTTGACAGGTAGGTTCCTTATAGGGTGTACACATCCGCTAAGAATGGATTTTTATGAAACTCCACCCTTTTAAGGGTAAAATGGGGGTTGAAAGTTTGTATGGAAAAATTGACTTTTATGTGGACATAGCCGCTGGCAGAAGCTACTAATATTATAAAGCTGAAGAGTTTGTTTCGCGATGCAGCACGCGCTAGTATACATCGAATTTTACATAGAATTTCGTCAATCGTTTGCTCGCAATCGCATAATATGTCTCCAGATTCGTCTTTTTATAAGTGTATGGTTTCTACCATAATTACATTTATAAAGTAACTGCAGAAAATTAACCTATGTCAGTCCCAACAGCGTTGTCGGACCTGACTTTACCCACTGCAGAGCAGAGTCCTCTTTTATTCTGTCTTAATCCTCATGCTCCTGTGCCAGCCTCATTCAGGTCTTCATCGGGTACGCAGGAGAGGAAACTTACCCACAGAAAAAAAAAACACGCAATGTATGTCGGAAGAAGACAGAAGACGTAGTGTTGGAAACCCTTCCGAAAGGTGGATCGATAATCTGGTAAGGGTCGCGGGATACCCATGGATGTGAGATGCACATTGCGATTCTTGGGGGAGGCTTAGTCCAACAGTGGACGTCTTTCGGCTGCAATGATGATGGCGAAGATGCGATGTGTATGTCAGCGGCGCTTGAGGAAGTTTTCCAAAAACACGAGAGCCGCATCAGCGTATAAAGGTGCTATTCGAACCTCGGCTGCGGACGCAGGCAGCATATGGCACACGACTGGTTTTCTATGTTGTAACGATTTCTCTGAAACCATTCCGAGCGCGGCTGCGGTTGCACGTGTTACTGTTGCCGCCGCATATGCTGCTTGCATCCGCAGTCTGCGGTCGAAGTTCGAATAGTATCTTCAGTGTAAAATAGGTACTCAGCACTGAAATAACCGTGTCGTTTACTTACAGTATACAGAAAGAAAGGTCAGACGGCAGGTGCTGGTCAAAATATTTACAACTGTGACTTCGACAAGTCGCCGCCGCCCGGGAAGGTGTGCGACGTGGACATCCGCGACCTGTACCCCTGCACCGATGAGAACCACTTCTCCTTCCACAAGTCTTCGCCCTGCATCTTCTTAAAGTTGAACAAGTTAGTGCTTTTTTTTATTTGACATAAACTAGTGCTTGACTGCTATCCTTCCTGATGGCAATCGTTGATGGTGAGGCGCTTTAGTTTATTAGGAGCATATTCACTGTAGCCTTGAAGACACCTAAATTATAATCGGAAAGACGCAGCTCTCAAGTTTTTCCAGTCCCCCGATATATGTGATATAAACGACGAAGCGAAACGCTTGGTGCAAGCCGTATTGGTTTCAACAACGTAAGGGTGGATACTGGATACACGCCGTTCGACGAGTTGTCCGATGGTAGAAATGATGCTGAGTGCTGTTTTATTGCTGCTGCTACAGATTTTTTTTTAGGTCTGACTGCATATACATAAAATATGTAGAAAACCTAAATATTAACTAAACAATAAATAATTTTATACTAAACCTAACTATGTACATAATAATAATAAATAATAATAATAATAATAATGGCGACCGCGCCATTCTCACAGACAAAACTATTTACTATAACAGACCGGACATAACATTACAAGATAAAGTAAATAAAGTTACCTATCTGATAGACATCGCAGTCCCCAATACACACAACATACAAAAAACAATCTCTGAAAAAATAAGTAAATATACGGAACTCAAAGATGAAGTAGTTAGAATATGGCGTCAAGAAAAAGTATACGTAGTCCCTATAGTTCTTTCCACCACAGGCGTTATTCCAAACCACCTTCTTCATAGTTTAAAATTATTAGATCTAAAAGAGACCCTCTACATTACACTGCAAAAGGCTGTGATTTTAAATACCTGTAGGATTGTTAGAAAATTTATGCAGATAGAAGAGAACGAAGTAGGACCTCATCACACAACACACTGAAATTTTGCACGCTACATTTACTTGGCGCTTGGCCCGTAAATGTGGTCGACACCAGCTAAAGAGCTGAGAAAAGAATATGTACCTGAAAATAATAATAATCTTTATTTAATCTTTTTTTACACATAGTTACATAAAATAGCCACAAATAAATCTTAAGTAAATAATTATGTTAATGCCCTAGAAATAACTTTGTGTTTATCTAAAATGATCAAGACTTCAAAGCTACAACTATGTACATAATATATAATAAGAAATGTTTTTTCATTACGGATAGGCTCGCGTGACCACTATCGCACCTGATGGTAAGCGATGATGTGGCCGACGATGGAGCACGCTTACTTAGAAATAAACTATTCTTGGCTTAAAAATGAAATCTTTAGTTAGCGCCAGGTTCGCCTTTTATATCTTAGCATTCAAGAAATGTGGTGACTTTCAAACTATCTGTCAGCTTTCATCTGCAGTCGAGCACAATGAGCCGTCATCGACCCGGGCTAGGTCCTTATCGGACGACGAGCTACGCATACTCACCGTTCGCAAGCTTGCGCCTACGTTGGCCGGGAATCGCCCTGCGAGTCTCGACACCTGGAGTACCTCCTGCAGCCGCCGGGGCGTGAGATTTGCCTCTCCTTCAAGCTTTTGCAGCTGGGCTATTGTGCTGAATTTCATTATAACGGTCCGATCGGTGAACAAATATGGTTTAATTTGAAACATCAACGTTCAGTAATCCCGTAATGTTACAGAATCTACGGCTGGCGACCGGATGTCTACCAGAGCATGGAGGAACTGCCCAGGGAAATGCCCATAGTCCTGCAGCAGCACATCTGGAACCTCACACATTATAACCCCAGATATGTTAGTATTGCTATTTATTTGTTACTATCGACCCGTCCCAATTCACCCGCGCCAGAGACTTACAAATCATTGAAATACACGGCCATTATCTAATATAATATGCAAGAATTATAAATCTGGACCTTCATAATGCATCAGTCTGTCTATTGATGAAAACCGAATGAATGTGGGGTTGAAACAAAAAATTCCGCCACTTGGGGGTCCAGAATCATTGACTGGATCCATGGTACCTACGCGTTTGTGCGTCGATAATTGAGACACGATGTTTAATGTATATATATAAAGGGTGAATGGTAATTAGTGAACGATACTTAAACACGTGATTGTAGTCGTGATAACAAACAACTTTTACTATGGGACCAGCCCTGAAATCGCGAAAAAAATCAGCCAAGTTCAGTACATTTTTACCAGTTAAGCCAACACAAATGTACTGACCAGCAGATTTTATTTCGCGATTTCAGGATTGGTGCAATAGTAAAAGTTGTTTGGTATCATGAATACAATCACGTGTTTAAGTGTCGGTCACTAATTACTAGAGTCTGTCTAACGAAAGCGCGACCTGAGAAAATGAGGTCAAATCAAAAAATATTGAATATGGTATTACTGTCATACTAGGAGGAAAAATTTTTGATACTTGAGTATTTTTTTGTATTTGCGAAAATCGTATAATTCTTTTTGACGAACTAGATTCCTAATAGCAAGTTAGAGAGATTAGATCCTATGTTTCAAACAGAAATAAGTCAAACAGGGCGTCCCGTTGTCCCCAAAGTTATTCACCACTTCTTTCAGACATTAGCAGTGGAATGGGAAGAGAAGGGCATTGTCATCAGCGAAGCTAAGTAATTTGCGTTTCTCTGATAATATTGTCCTGTTCTCTCCTACAGCCACAGGACTAGAGCAAATGCTGGATGGTCTACATATAAAAATGTTGAAGACCAAAATCATAACCAGCAGCTCCAAAAGGAACGGACACGTAGGCGGACAGAATATACAATACGTCTTAAAATATATTATTGTGTACTTGGGCCAAGTAGTCTCTTTCTGGGCCAGGTAAGAAAAAGAAATAACGTGTCGAACAGAAAATACCTGAAAAAGTTACTGGTCCATCAAGGAACTATGTAAGGGCACTTTGCCCATATCACTAAAGCGTAAGCTTATGGACATGTGTAATCTCCTCATTTGACCTATGCTGTATACAGACTTGGTGTTTGACTAACATCTAAAAGTCTAAACTCAAGGTTTGCCAACCGACCTGGATGTCTTTCTTAAGAAATGGAATAACCAATACAATACAAAAACGAGTAAAGATTTATTTATAGGTATAATTACTATTCTATCAAGAAAGTCACTGGAAAAGGTGAATAACACAAAATGTTGAATTTTATCATCCTCAAAGTATGCTATTTTATCACATCAATTCGACCGCTTTTGAACGTATAAAGTGCGGTAGTGAAGATATTTCTTCTTAAAGCTTAGTTTTAAGTGTAAAGGTTTTTTCTCCAAATTCCTTAACGCTTCAATGTTTTTTTATTTATTTCGCGCAGTCCTTGAATATCTTCAAGATTATCTATAAACATAAGATAAATTATTATTATATCGTAAAATATATCTAATAGTCAGTCAACAATGATCAAGATTATAATGTCATACTAACTTAAAAACCCGAGATCAAAAACAACTACTTTCTCTTCTTGTTTTTCTTTTAACTTACTGATCATAATATTTCACAGCTTTCCTACATAATTTTTTATTGTTTTACCCATGATAAGCAATTATATTTTTAAAATCAATCTGTTACAAAATAAAAATAAAAACTCCAGGTCGCGCTTTCGTTAGACAGACTCTAGTCACCATATATACACCGTTAAATTTTGGGCGTTTAATTCCCGTGGAGGGTCGATTCGGTACATTAAACACTATCGATTTGTAAAGATAAAATTAAAAAATAAAGTACTTTTTCTCTAAAACTCGAATTAATGTACTTACGCATGTACAAAATCAATTTCTTAAAGTAAACGAGTCAATGACCTTGTAGGTAGCTGTCGGTCGTTGCGTACTAACTACCTACAGTTCATTGGCCTCGCTTAGCCGACGTTTATTTAAATAAATTAATTGCTTACATGCGTGAATTAATTGGAGGTTGATAAAAAAGTGCTTCATTTTTCATTTTTATTTTCACCAATCGATAGTGTTTCATGTACCTAATCGACCCTCCGCGGGATTAAGACGACCAAAATTTTACGGTGTATATTATGTATGTATACTGAGTTCGGAAGTCTCTGGCGCACCTTTACTTTTTTTTTTATGAATTGTATAAAAGTACACAATCGTTTTCAGGGCGACATGGTGTGGGTATCGTGCCAGGGCGAGACGCCAGCCGACAAGGAGAACATCGGGCCCATCAGCTATCTGCCCTACCCCGGCTTCCCAGGATACTTCTACCCATATGAAAACGCTGAAGGCTACCTGAGTCCCCTGGTCGCCATTCACTTGGAGAGACCTAAGAGTGAGTATTATTGGCTAGCTTCTTCGTCATTGAGAGAGAGCTCTTCTGCGTCGTATAGATGACTAGCACTTTGCTACGAACGAAGTCTCTGCGTTCTCGAAACTTTATTTTGAGGGTCGTTAAAAAAATTAATAATGATTAAAATTAGCGCCAAGTTTCAAGTTTATAACCCAAGAAATAAAAATCCTCCATACATCTTTAAAACCCCTAAATTGTTCTATTGGGGGTAGTTCGAAAAACGAATAATGACAACCTATAATATTTACTTTGGTTATAATTTTTGCTAATTGGTACACAGTATGTAATTTAGCATACAAACAAAATTACACATTTTTTCCCACTTAAAGGTTGAGTTTTCAAAAAATCCTCCTTAGTGTTCGCCTACGGCATAGATAGAACAATCTCTATAAAAATTATCGTCAATTATCTGTAATTTCGAGGTGGGATTGCAGTCAAGCACAAGTTTTCCTTTTCAGTTTTACTAGTCAGCGTAAGTCGGAAAATTAATAACAATATTTAATAAAATCTTAATGTAGAACCTGGTAGTTTTAATTTTATTACTCCAATTTTTCAGTAAATCGATAAAATGTATATTTTTTTTCAGTAAATTGCATCAAGAATAGACAGTGACAGCACTTTTGGTCATGACACAACCTTATGAGCTTAAAACTTTTATTCGCTACGTTTTTCAGCCGGTATCCTGATAAACATCGAGTGCCGCGCTTGGGCTAAGAACATTAAGTACGACAGGAGAGAAAGAATCGGCGTGGTACACTTCGAAGTGATGGTCGAATAGTTACTAAATATCCGTCCAAATATGTCTACTCGGCTGTATGTGGTACAGTAATATCTTGAAAACATTCATAAAATTTTAAGATATTATAATCTACCGATACACATTGATGTATAGCATACGCATGACTGTGTGTAAATGTGGTAACTTTATACAGGTTAATCAAAACCCATTTCAAAATATCCTATATCCGGATTACATGTTTTTCATGACATTACTGTGTCCGGTCTACTCAGTAGACCGAGTAGACCAAAGCCTTTAGTTCATTGTATAAATGAGTATTATTGCAATAAGTAATAATTTTGTGAGATTGGCATTTTAAAGCTTGGTCTTTTGAGAGGACCAGAATAATTGACATAGAAATTGTATTTTTAAATTATGAATATGCCAGTGCGAATATTATAGCTATATGATTTTTTTTTTAAATAAAAAGACTCGAATATTAATGGAATCTCAGGGCAGCTAAACCAGTTTGTGGTTTTAAGAAATATGAATCAGTGATATATCTGCTATGGTATATACCTATTGGTATATAGAAATAAATGTGACACGTCATTCCCTATATTGGGATTGGCTTCCAGTACCTTTAAACAAATAAATCTATAATAATTTATGAATAAACCTGTAAAATTAATTTATATTTTTAACAAGCTCATGTTATACAACAGTGTTACTTAAATATCCGTCCATTGATATATCCTTTTGATATGCCTTTATATTTGTGTTGTGTATGTAACTTAACTGTATTTTTTTGTGTGTTGTGTTTTTTAGTTCATAAGAATACTGTGTATGTTTTTCATACTGACTTTTTACGCATTTATTCCCAGTGCAGTTGATATACAGAACGGGCTCTGTATAGCGTTAACTAAAACCGGTAGTATAGTAAAATTTGTTACTTCGAGAGTGCGTTGAGCGCATTATTTTTATCAAAGCCGTCAGTTTTATAAGTTACTAGCGACCCACACCGGCTTCGCACGTTTGAAATTTAATTGTTAAGTAATATGTAAAATTCTC
Organism: Leucania comma; assembly: GCA_958295575.1. NCBI lineage: Eukaryota > Metazoa > Arthropoda > Insecta > Lepidoptera > Noctuidae > Leucania > Leucania comma. Next base: position 2,104,062 of record OY282468.1, on the reverse strand, counting down.
AGCCAGAGCCTGTTTCCTGACATTGTAGCTGTCAGGAAACAGGCCTAGGTGTTTTTAAGTCAATATTGAATTGATTGCTTCTAGGTAAGTGTGGTTTATCGTCAGTCACATTGTTGCTTACCAGCAGGTGAGACAGTGGTCAATCGCGAGTCTATCAATAAAAAAAATCCTGGGCATTATAAAAAAAAATCATATGAAGTTTGACAAGACGATCATGGCTGATTGCGGTTGTCATATATAAATAATGTACCGATGGACCACGAATTAATCACAAATAATTTTTTGGGATGCTCAGGTGGATGCCATTGAACCAATCACAACAGCTAATGGACGTTTGATTTGAACCTGTATCCAATTTATTAAAAAAAAATGTTATATTTGCGACGGGTGCCATCGTTCACGATGCCGTTGAATGGGTGTAACCCAGAATTCATATTTTGTTGTGTTGTTGAAGTAAAAAAGATGATGAAAAAGACATCAGTTTTGCGATAATTTTCATGTAAGCATAACATAGAAATATTTTTTTTCGTAGTATAAAACAAAGCTTTTTTCCGCGTCGGCGTCGGCGCTAACTCCAAAAGATGCAAAGGGTTTATGTATATAATTAGCACTCGAACGAAGCCGGGGCGGGTCACTAGTATCAGTTAAAAACACGATATTTGTAATAGGGAATATGCATGAAAAAAATATTTGTTATCTAACTTATTTATCAATAAATATACAAAAATAGAATATTAACAGTGAAAACAATATCAAAATTCGTAGGAAGGCAAACGAGATATAAAAATTTTGAATAAACATGTTTCTCTCTCAAAACGCCGTTATCTATGGCAGCCGTATGGACCTGATGAACTTTGACGAAAATTATATGCTTATTCCCTATTACCTAGCTAAATTTTACTACTCAGTATGTAAATTAAGTTTATTATTTTATATAATTACAAATTAGAATCTTGTTTGAGACTGAGTTTTCAACCGCTTTCTATATGAATTAATAAAAAAAAAACTAATAGGTCAATAGGTATCGGACAAATTGGTCCAAATAGTTTATTTTTTTTACATTGTACTTATAGTACCTACTTATTACTAACTTTATATTTATACGAATTAGCATTTTATTGGTTATTTTGTACATCTTTTTTATTTTCCTTTATCAACTATTTTTTTTTTCACAATTTCATACAATAAACCAATATATTTTTTTACATTGTACTTATAGTACCTACTTATTACTTTATAATTAAATTAATTAGCAGTTTTTGGGTATTTTATAGATCTTTTATATTTTCCTTTATCAACAATTTTTTTTTACACAATTTCATACAAATAAAACATATTTTACTCCTTAATAAATGACATAATTATGACATTCCGCTATTTTAAAAGAACAATAATTTCAATGCCATGTTTGGTCAATGTAGACTGAATGAATATTAGTATAATTAAATTATGCTTTAATATGCAAAATTTTAATAATTTTAATAAAGAAAAAAGACATTTAACCGACTTTACAAAATGGAGATTTTATTATTATATGAATCTCATCCTATATATCCGTCCAATGATATTAATGTTTGTATTGACAAAATATTTCATACAATTGTAAGCTTTCTCATAAGGCAATAAAGTGTATATTAGAATGATCGATATCTTTCCATATCAAAGTGCCTGAAGTGTATTTTTAAGCAATAAAAAAAAACTTAAATTATTTTGTCGTTGTTTCATTAAATCCTGCATTTTTTCAATAAACACCTCTTCAAAGTGATAATGGAGCTGTACAGTGGTGGCTAAGAGGTAACGGAATGGAATGATGTGGCACGAATATAGGTTGTGTTTGCCAGGTTCGTAGGCTCTGGCAAGCACAGGAATCAATAACATAGTATGATGTAGAAGCACTTTTTGTTTTCTGAGTGTGGAGGACCATGGAACATTTTTATTAGGTCACAACTTATTTGACATTATGAGCATGACAGTTGAGAGTTTGTCATTCTCACTTAAATATCTCGCTTATAGTGTGTGTTATTGGGTCATTCAGTTCCCTTCATAATGGTTAAGCTGAGTGGGGCAGAGGCAGGCGTCATGCTCGTGAACGGACTCTTTCAGTTGGGACTGGTTTTCTAAGTTCCTTAGCTGCCACTGGCTTAACTTAATTCAATTTCCATTTTCTAATTAATTTATTTTATTTTTTCGTTACTTATTTATATGATTTAAAAAGACTTTCCATGGAGTTTTTTACACGTTCTTCATTTTCTCCATAGAGCTTTACGCTTTGGAACGTACAATTTAGCTTCACTTTTTTTGGACTGACCGACGGTCTATTTGAAATAAACGATTCTGATTTCTGATTACTTTATTATTAGTTCTTTGTTGTCGGGCAACTACGGTTTCCATATTAAAAACGTGACTTTTTTTTAAATTTTTTACTACGGAGTACGAAACACTTCGAGCGCGAGTCCGACTCACACTTGACCGTTTTTTTTAAATACGCCATCTTTTTTTACGATTATTTAAGTAGGTAACAGCGTACCTACTTAAAGCCCTTGTGATTGTTATAGAAATTAACCGAACTTTAAAAAAAAATTGCAATAAAATATATGTCAATCCATTTGCACATATTAAATAGGTACCTATGAGTGCAATATTTCTCTGGCTACCTTTTCAAGGACACGCGTGATTTGAATTTATATGAATAGCATTTATCCCACCGCGCCTCGGCCTATTGAAAACTGATTGCATGGGGTTACTCAAGGTCAGCCTTTTTAAGCAGTCTATAAAGCGCAGACTGCATTGTGCAAAATAATTAAGGAAAGACCTTTGAACTCAAAACCCGTAGTTCACTAACATTGTGCTGGACACGTCATCATTATGGCGGTAAGTACCCTCTTTGAGGAGTGGAAAGACCTCATGGCGTCCTCACCTTCCGCATGACGCAGGTTCTCAACGGACATGGTAAGTTCGGGAGGTTCCTGCACCGGATTCGGGCGGAAGTTACGCCCAGGTGTCACCACTGTGTGGACCGCTCGGTGGACACGGTGGATCATATGCTAGAGGTGAGCCGCGCTCGAGCAGAGCGTCGCCGTGTCCTCGTCGGGGCGATCGGCAGAAGCGATCTCTCGCGCCGGGCCTTGGTACAGGCCATGGTCCGGAGCGAGGAGTGTCGCGGTCGACTCCTTCTGCGAAACAGTAATGCAAAAAAGGAGGAGGCCGACCACATGAGGCAACGGTGCTCACGCCCACCGTAGGCGCGGTCTTGCGGACAGCTGTAGCTAATATAGATATGTTCGTAGCTCATAAACATATTTATTTATTTATTTATTTAATCTTCATGCAACACAACGTACAAAGGCGGACTTAATGCCTTAGGCATTCTCTACCAGTCAACCTAGGGTGGTGAAGAGACAATGTGGTAGGTGCATAACAAGAAACATGTTTTTAGAAAACATGAGTACAAAGTATAGATACTTAAAGTTCAAATAAACATACATATATAATTAATAAATATATATATATACATAAATATATAAATATAAAGTAACGAAAGAAGTTATTGAGATGATTCAGCTATTAGTGGAGAAAATACTTAATTCCGCAACTTCCGCTTAACTGCATACCGACTTTCGGCCGCCCTGATTTCGAAAGGAAGCGCATTCCACAAAAGAATGGACTGTATATAGAAAGAAGAATGGACAAAATCAGAAGTATGAGAAGGACAGAGCAGTAGGAGATTATTAGAGGAACGCAGATTCTTTGCGTGTGAAGAACCTAGAAACTGAAAGCGAGATATGAGATAGGATGGAGGCGAGGGAGAGTTGAGTAGAGAGAAAAGTGTAGTCAGAGCGCGCAAACTTCTTCTCTGGCGAATAGGCAACCATTTGAGCTCAGACCTGAAGTTCGACACATGATCATATTTCCTCAGATTAAATATGAACCGGATGCAATTGTTAAGGAGTCTATCAAGCTTGTCTAGTAAGACCGCGTTCAGGTCAAAGTAACACACGTCACCATAGTCAATAATAGGGAAAATCAAAGAATATTGTCACATACAAATCATGTATATATGTCACTAATTAAAGGAGGATCATGCAGTTGATCTATGGAGTAGTGCACACTACGTCGTTTACTTAACACCTCAACTTCCCACATCGCACAGCGAGCAATGAATAGCTCGCAGTCGGATCGTCTGCTAAACGTCCGGACCGAGCCCAAGTCAACGACGGCACGTAACGTTCTACGCGCGCCTCTAGGAGTTGTCAGCAAACCGCCCAGGACGGCCGAAGCTTACTGGGGCCTATATCGGTTTCTGAAAGGAAGCTAGATTTGGCCCCAGTATGAAAGGCAACGAAGGATCAGGACATCTTTTGCCCTGCCCAAGGGAGATTTCATGGGATGATTTTCCCACTGAAAAAAGAAACATCCTGTTTTGCATACCTACATCTAAAACGCTATTTTCGGTACCTATATCGTCGGACAAATAACACATCGCCTGATTATTAGGTACTTATTTTCATTCAAGTCTGGTTTTTAATGAATAATTAGGTACGGACGCGACGCGTCTCAAGCTAACAGCAAGTAGAGTGATCTGATTGGCGGTTAATAATTATGAAATCATTCATACAATCATTGTAACTAACAATAACTAGTCATAATCATTTTGCGTGAATCCAGAAACCTGTTTCTGACTAGTTACCACTGACCAGTTGGTAGACTAGTTTTAAGTGATTTTATAGGATATTTATTTTTCAATACACTTGAAAACTCTCTCTTATTCCATTGCGTTTAGACACGCTGGATTGTTTTCCGTACTAGAGCAGAAAAGTGCGCATGCTCGCCCTCGCCACAATTTTTCACAATTGAAGAAAGTTTGTTATTGCGACTGAGGTGGGATTCACACGGGCCGTAGGCGAGAGTGTTATGGAGCCGTGGGCTGCAGTGATTGTACGTGTGTCAAACGACGTTTTTTCAATACACGCGCGACTCATGGGGTTTGACCCGCGCCTGTTGGGGGTCGACGCGCGCCTGATATGATAAACAATTGTTTTATAAATGATAAATTACAACAAAATTGAGGCAGGGGCGAGCACGCGCACTTTTCCGCATTAGTGCGGAAGATGCCATGCCTAAACGCAGTGGGATAAAAGCGGGTTTTCTAGTAAATGTATTGAAAAAACATTAGATTGTGATACATCCACATGCTAATGAGAAACGAAGTAACTATACTATATAAAGACATGGCAAAACATTACTTTTTTTGCTACATAAACGGCTGTATCTATTTTTTTTCGTTAACTTAGAGGTTTGATTTTTTACAGCTTCAAGGGACCGCAGAGCTGAGTATATGGTTTTAATTTCATCTCGATACCTACATTTGTTCCCGAGGTAGACAGACAGACGGATAACAAAGTGGTCCTATAAGGGATCCGTTTTTTCCTTTTGAGATATGGAAACCGACTCCATTCAGAAACAGCAAAAACAATACTGTTGCTACGAAGCGACAAGAACGCAACGTGTGGTCATTCCTGTATTTGTTTTAAGTGGGTCCACAAACTACAAGAGTGCAGCGAGTGGGATACGAACGCACCGCGTCAAACTAAAGGCGGTTACACACTGGGACGTAGACGATTAACGACATTATCATGAAATTAACGGTTACACACTGGGACGTAGACAATAACCGACATTATCATGAAATTAACAGTGCGGATGTGTTGTGGAACATGGTTGACGAAGCTTTAAAATTTTAGTGTAGTTTCCTTCCTTGGAGGAAGTCAAACTACAGTTATATTTTCAGCACCATTTATCGAGATCGCGTCTGTTTAAATGATTCCACATTTGCAGTTGCGTATACACTTGAAAGGTAAAAACTAAACACGTAGATATACCCACGTCACAATATTCACCATGAACCAATTAGCGAATAATTAAAACAGCTACAGAACTCTCGTTAAAATTCTGTAGGAATATTCGAAAGAGTCCTCAGGTCATTTTTCTTGTTTTTAGATGGGAAAATCATGCAATGACATCACCCGCCCTTATGCGGAGCCAGATATAGTGTCAGACTTTAACTGACTAAAGACTCATTCCATACCAGGGCCGAATCTTCCTTTCAGAAGTAGACCCTTGGCCCCAGTAGGCTTCGACTCTGCTGGGCCCCTCTGGTTTGCTGACGTCTCCTTGAGGCGCGCGTGGAACAATGTAAGACTGAAAAGATTACTCGTGGCCCTGGTATGCATAGGCCAAATAAAGGAACTTAGATGGAATTTAGTCAGTCAAATTCTCACACAGAGCGTGTGAAAATTTTGCTTGCTCCACTCTAGGGAGGGAGAAATCAATCTAACAAGGTACGCTTGAACACGTAATCGCTCGCAGTGTGCGCGCACCTCTCCTCTAATAAGCCCTCTTTGCTATAATAGGTGGAAGTAAGTACGGATGCGGTCCAGACTAGTTGTCGTGGCAATAATCACTCCCTTGTAGCTGGCCTTGCGTGCCCAAGGTCGGTTCAATCGTTCTTTAGATGCTACTAGAAGAATGGAATCTGCCAATCTAGTAAAGTGAGAAATATCTCCCGGGGTGACGAGTGCGTTCCTTGCGATGTAGGTATGTGTGTCACTCTGAGTGATACATTGAGGAAATATGGGGAAAGGAAACTACACGATTTAAAAGATTTAGCGACAGAATTAGGCTGGAGTGTAACCTTAGGAGCGCTCCTCGCTCGCTTACAGCATTGTTCGTTTATTTTCGAAAACTTTTTTCAATATGTATCAAATTTTATTGCAATATCGGGTTGCTCTTGGCCATTTGGGCTCGAAAAGCATGGTACAGGTTCCGAGTTATACGCCTTCGAATTTTTGTTTATTATTTAATCACTCTATACTGTACAAAACGGAATCTCAGGTAAAATTCTTATCTAGAAATAAATTGTAGTTTTGGTTGAAAACCATGAGATAATGTTAAAAATCTTGATTTTTTTTTAAACAAACGACCTTCCTGTTCTCATTAGATTAGACAATTGACGTATTTATAATGAGTTCTAAGTACCTAAAGCTCTGGGGAAGCCGGGAGGTGGGGGCGAAACATAGGTTCCTAAATCAGTTGGTTTCCATCTCAGGAGAGAGGTGACATGCTTTCTGTTTAATATTATCTATTGTTATTGTTGTTTATGGAGCCATCAGTGATACGTGGTAACCTCCCTGACTTATTCCCTGGAGTATCACGAATATTTCAAGTCGAAAATTGGCCAAATCCGTCCAGCCATTTTCGAGTTTCAGCGAGACTAACGAACAGCTATACATGTTTATATACAAGAAGATGTAAATACCAACAGAACAGATTAGGTAAAAGTTTAACCAATCCACAGACTCCTCAACCTTCTTCATTGCGATGATTTCCGCGCTCCAGCTCTACCACCCACATACTCTATGGTTGCATATTATTTATGTGTCTGGTCACAAAAACCTCATCTGGTAAACAGTAAGAACCGTGGCGATCTGTCGCACATGTTCCCCAGCCTCACGTGTTTACATGTGTCGCAAGCATGGTGACGAAACAGGAGTTTTTGTGAAACGTCTGGATTTTAAGTGAGGTGAGATCATGTTGAAAATATTAACTCTGTGAATGTGTCTTTAATGAATTAATAATTATTGTTTTATGCTAATTAGGTTACGATAACCTGTATTTCTTGGCTCCTGTAATGAAGGATTTTTTTTTATTTTTAATGTTTTATTTTTATTTTTAGCATAAGTGATATCCTGAAGTTTAAAATTTCTTAATATACATTTAAAGGTTTGCTGTAAGAAAACTTAATTGTGGGTGAAGCTCGCCAGTGTACATCATCAGTCCTATTTTTTTTTTTTACTTGAAATCTGTTTAAAATAAAGAATATAAGTTTTTTTACTTACTTTGGGAATTACTCCTATATCGTGGATGGCTGCCTACACAAACATGTAATTAACACAGACCCGGAATAAGTATCTGTCTTTACAAATATTTGTTCCGCGCGCGGGAATCGAACCTGCGATAGTCAGTGCAGCAACCAATCGCTCAACCACTGCGATTACTGTCAAGTAAGATTTTGAAATTTTGACTGGCCTGTTGGTCTACTGATTAGTGGCCCTGATTACTATGCCGGAGGTCGTGGGTTCGATTCTCACCCAGGACAAATGTTTGGTTGATGAACATGATCATTTGTTATGTGTCTGGGTGTAATTTATTTCATAATTATGTATGTATTTAGAAATATATAAGTATGTTTATCAGTTATATAATACTCTTAACACAAGCTCTGCTTAGCTAGAACAAAACAAAGAAAAAAGATAGATATAGACCAGGAGTTCACTGATCACTGTTATTTGTGTCAAAGAGAGTAAAATAAACAAATCATTATTTTATCTAAATTATTGTGTTTTTTTTTTATTCATCGATCACTAATAAAACCCTTTTAGGGATCTAAAGTTCTTTAGTAGTGATCGATGTCCTTATTTTACTTTCTTCCATTTTTTCGGTTTTAAAACATTTTGCATACCTAACCGATCTACATTATGTACTAATCATAGATTTGTACTATTATTGAAGACTGATCATAATATTATACCTACCACGATAATAATATATAATTCGTAACATAAACATAATGTGAGAAGTGCTACTGATAGTGTAAATATAAATATGTACACCGTCCTGTATATATCTATGTGGCAAAAAGCTACAGGTTAATTGTTTATCATAATGTTATGTGTGAGTTATTGCAAATGAATACCGAAAACATTATGTACTTAAGATATTAATTTTAATACCTATAGGTATATGTGCCTACAAGTAAATTTTAATAACCTAGGCTTCAATACACCTACGATGTTTATAAAACAATGATTACATAATTACAAAGTATAGTTAACATTATGATGTACTAACCTACTGAGTATTTCACCACTTCAATGTAATTGTGTTCACCTAACAAATCGGCGTATTGTACGCGGCAAATTAGTTGAACTAAAATCGCCGTCGTTGCTATGGTTACGCGCAGCCCCGCGCTGTGCTGCATATCGATTGAGACCCGAATCGATCGCCATTTTTTGTTCAACTTAAATGCCGCGTACAATACCTGTATGTTAGCAGAAGCTGTTTACTGAAGAGGTAGAATAAATCTCATTAAAGAATAAGTTTCTAAAAAAATAAATAAAAAAAATCTACATAAAATACACGTTACAAACTTACAACTATATCCTTCTATAAACTTCTGTCCATCCACCTAACAACGAACATTAATCATAGAAACCCGACATTCATAACGACACCTATTCAACACTTGATCCGCTACCCGACCTGCGTACGCGCAGTGTTCCCGACTCCGTCGCGAATGACGGTCGCGCAGAGCTTCCCCCTGTCCTCAAATAAATCGTAACTTCGAAAGTTTATATAAAGTCGGTTCAAATGGCTAGCAAAGCGAATGGAGTCGAGGAGTGGGTGCGAGCTCCCCCCCCTCCAGGGACGTGTTTCTCCAGGTTCGCGAATGCCATCTACAACCACGAGGAGAACAGTTTTCTGGGAAGGACGCCAAAGAGATGGGGTATGTTTGTTTGTTTATGTGTAACGTAGGTTTATAAATTTATAGAACATAAGAGTGGGTTTTAGTTGGTAAAAGTCTGACACCCGCTCCGCCTAAGTGCGGGAAAAGTCATTAGATATTCCCACCAAAAAAAAAAGTTTCAATTTCTCTTAAGAATTATTTTAGTTCACTTTTTCGGTCTTTTTTTTATATCGTTCACTTAAAATGAGATATAAAGAGCTTATCTCTAAGTATCGTAATATTCGCAAGTGGTATGTGGTCGCCCATAGGGTAGGTATGCAGGTATGTATGTATTTTTAATTTGAATTTAAACACATTAATACTATCACACTTCTTTAATTCTTCCGGTATCTCTATTCGTATTTCAATTTTATGAATGAATTAATTATCCATTCATAGTTTTTTTTTATTGGTATGATATAGGAAAGTACAAAAAGTGTTACAAATGCTTAATATTACCTCCGCTAATCTAAGGTGTGCAAATATACAATAGAATGCTGGTTTAGCAACAAGCCACTGCTGCGGTGGCTGCACCGATGTGAAACTAGAAAATTATCTTAAGGAAACCAGTCCTGGGATAAAAGGTCATAAACTCCAAGACATGGTCTACTCGTTTACCAAATTTCATCCAAATCCGTCCAGCTGTTTGAGCGTGAAAAACTAATAAACATACACACACACGTTACACCTTTATAATAAAACTAGCTGACCCGGAAAACTCCTCCTAATAGTAAATTTTTTTTTCGTTAATTTTTCCATATCTTCTAATCGTTTAAACCTTCCCTGGAGTATCACGAATATTTCAAGACCAAAATTGGTCAAATCGGTCTAGCCGTTCTCGAGTTTTAGCGAGACTAACGAACAGCTATTCATTTTTATATATAAGAAGATTAGTGTTATTAACTAATAGAAAGACATCCACTGTTGGATATAGGCCTCACCCAAGTGTCGCCATAACGACCGGTCCTGTGCGTCTCACATCCATACGATTCCCGCGCCCCTCATCAGGTCATCGGTACACCTTGTGGGAGGCCTTCCAGCATTGCATCTGAGAAAATTGGTTACCTACTGGCATTTAGGTATAGATAGTCCAGGGTGCGCGCTAGAATGCCATTCACGTTTTTATGCATGTAAGTATGTATTGTATGTCTTTTTTTTTCTGTTTATCGTAGGTAAAATCATCCAATGACAAATCCCGCCCTTGGGTGGGGCGGGAAATAGTGTCAGACTTTTACTGACTAAAAACCTACCCTTCCATTCATTGCCTTTGTCCCGGGGCCCGTGGTGACATTCTCACATAACCTTTGGCCCCAGTAGGCTTCGGCCCTGCTGGACCCCTACAGTTTGCTGACAACTCCTTGAGGCGCGCGGGAACAGTGCGCGCCGTAGACGACTTGAGCTCGGACCGGTCTGTTACCGGACGGACGGACAGCGAGCTACCCATTGCCCACCGTCCGCGAGCCCGCGCCTACGGTGGCCGGAAATCGGGATCGGAATCCCGGCGGCGGCGGCGGCGTGTGCGCCTTTGTCTAATGCGGTCGGCCTTCTCCTTTGCTAGCATTACTGCTTCGCAAAAGGAGGCGACCGCCTGCCACTCCTCCATGTATTGTATGTTGTAATATCCTTATTACCTAGTTCTGTCGTGTCACTGTACGACCACATGACAAACTAATGGAAGGGAGTTAAGTGGTGCTATTCTCTAAAACGCAGCGCTGCCTCAACGACGAACACTATTATTATTATTATTATAGGATACATTGAATTCTCAATCTAAAAGGAATCATTATGTTTTGATTATGAAACCAAGAATGTCAATGACAAAAGAAATATGATCTATGAAATTGCTACATTGTTTGGTTTAAATAACATAACTGATAAGCTAGCCGCTAGGTATCCAATATCGCTACTTGTTTTCATTTTAATAGCTAGGTTCGCTTTTGTTTTGTTTACATACTTATACCCAAACCAATCAAACGACATTTGTGTGGGAAATCGTGAAATGGAAAAGTCAATTCACGATTTTACCGTTCTGGGTGGAGCGAGAGGAATTGTCAAACTTTTACTGACTAAAATCCCACCTGCGGCCTTCAGTTGCCTTTAGCGTTTATGGGCCACAGTGAAAGAAAGAAAGAAAGAAAGAAAAATTCATTTATATGCATTACAAAACGGAAACACGTTAAAATTAAACAAAAAACGTAGGTACACTGAGTAATGCCAAAAAGGCCACAGCTCAGCATAATGCCAAATGGCAACACAAGGCTACCACCTGACGCTGATTTTCAGCTGCAGCCCTTGCTCAAAAACAGAAAAAAAAGTAGTAAAAAAAGGTGAATATTTTAAAATTCCCGTGGCTCTAACAGGCATCGCTTTTCTTTGAGACACTGGCGCCATCGACAACTCTGGCTCGGTCTTTACCGGACGGCCGGATAGCGAGTTACCCATTGCTCGTCGTCCACAAAACCGCGCCTAACGGTGGCCGGGAATCATCAACTTTTCCTTCTGACATCTAAGACAACTTTTTTCTTGTGGCAATCCCCACTCCCTGGTAGCAGCCTTATTCATGTTCTACCGGGTAATATGCCCGACTGAAAAAAACTGAAAATACATACGAAATAAAAAAGAATAAAGCAAAAAGATGCCTATCACAACATTTGCTGCATTACTTTTTGGTGCGAAGGCATTGATACAAGGGAAGATGTTACGCGGTAACATCGCAATAAGAAAACCTGCACTCGAAACTCGCACATCTATGATCAGTGTCATCACAGTCGCAAACCTCCATTCACTGTTAAACAAGGACAGAGATAAGAGCCAGCGCTGTCGTGCGAGCGAAATCGAGTTATCGAAACTAGACGACGGGCCAGCCCTCCTAGCCAAGTTACGATCGTTTCGTTAATTGTGAACGCTTGGTGTTGGCCACGCCGCCAATTCCTTTGACCACGTGACTGAGCTTTGAGATAACGTCAGAACAAAGGAATTGGGGGCGTGGCCAACTCCAAGCGTTCACGCACTTGGCTAGGGGGGCTGATTTCAGTGCCAGCGGTCCATGGGCTAGAGGCGAGACCTATCTTCCGCTGTTTTGATTTAATATAAATGGGAAAGTGGGAAGAACCTGTATTTCTTCAGTTGCCTTTTTCATTCCGGGGCCATGGACCCCTGGACCCCTGAATCCGTCAATCTGTAACACCTTGAACATATCGTTATCACACATTATGAAACAATAGTTGTTATTGTATCTACCGTAATGCATAAAATCAGACTGCGGCGCCATATTGTAGGTTAAATGTAAAAATTCATTCTACCCACTTTGACTAAATAAGCATGTTTAGGAATGGTGGTTTTCGTAGCTCAAAAGGAAAAATGGAATCCTTATAGGATCACTTTATTGTCTGTCTGTCTATCAAGACCCTTTATCTCGGAAACGCATAGAGGTATCGAGTTTAAGTTAAAACTACATGCTCAGGGTCTGTTGTCCCTTGAAGCTGTGAAAACATAAAACTTTTAAGTAAATAAAAAAAGATAAGGTCGTTTAAGTCTCAAGAAACGTATATTTCGACACTCAAGGGGATCAAAATTCATAGGGATATTCTTGTTGACCTAGAACCCTGGCTTTTCCAAACTTTATTACTGAGAGGTTTACCTAAATACAGACATGGCTTGTTGCTTATTTTTTTTTAATTTTTATAAACTAGTACTTGACTGCAATCATACCTGATGGTAAGCAGTGATGCAATCGTTGATGGTGAGGTGCACTAGTTTATTAAGAGCCTATTCACTCTAGCCTTGAAGATGCCTAAATTATAATTGGAAGGGATGACCGTAGCAGGCAAATTGTTCCAGTCCCTCGATGTACGCGGTATAAACGACGAGGCAAAACGCTTAGTCCGGACCGTGGAAGTTTCAACAACGTAAGGGTGGTAATTCGCCGGGTTGTTCGATGGTAGAAATGAATGCTTTCTATCTCGGCACTATGTTCCCTGAAATAATTTTCTAATTTCGCACGCGCAAAGCCACTATCATCACACTAATAGGTAGCTATATATACCTATACATAGTTCAAATATTACATAAGCAGATTTTTGGCAAATTTTAACCTCCCCTCCCCCTTTGTCAGCAAAATTCTCACCTCCCCATGTTTATGTAAACATTGGTACCTACATGCATTTTTCAATGTATTCTGGTTTCGTTATTAGTGAACATAAGATAAAAGTCTAGAAACAAGCTCTTTACAAATCGATAATATTTCATGTACCGAGTTGACCCTCCGCTGGATTAAAACGACCAAAATTTAACGATGTATAATAACAATATTTCACAACTATCTCACAACGCCGTCTCAAGCTAAGCAGAGCTTGTATTTTGAGTACTAGACAAGTAGACAACTGATAAATATACATATTTCTAAATACATACATGTTACAGATAAATTACACCCAGACTAACAAATGGTCGTGCTCATCACACAAACATTTTTCCTGGGTGGGAATCGAGCCCACTACCTCCGGCATAGCAGTTCGGGCCATTAACCATTAGACCAACAAGTCTGTCAAAATGTTAATGCTATCAAAATCCATAATGTGTTCATCTTTTTCGCAATATCAACTACGTTTTATAACCTAATGAACATCCTACTTGCAAGTCTTCTCAACCAACGCAGTGCATACGTACCTACTTATAAAAATCAACTTGCTTAACAATTCCCAGTGACCATCGTAAAATATTACTACAACCAACTCACTCCTACACTCGCCAGGTTAAAAATAAAGAATAAGCTATTATCTAATTTGCCAGGCAGGAGGGATTCTTCTAGTGCGGTCATAAAATCAAAATTGGTCATAAACGACCACTGTTGAATGCCGACCTCCCCCACAGAATGTTATAAAGACTAAACTGTTACTGTGGGAGATATTGTCGTCATTTTTATACACTAGCCACCTGAGCGGGCTTTAAACGGGTGTAATTTTATAGCTCCACCCTAGAGCAAGATAAGTCATAAGTATGCATTAGCATAATCAACCTTTTAATGTTCCCACTGCTGGGACTCAAGCCTCCTGGCTAGGAGAGGGAAATGGGCCGTAACCCACCACACGGGCCCAGTGCGGGTTGGTGAATGTCATATGTCTTCGAATTTTTGGTTCTAGGACATGCCGTTTCCTCACTATGTTTTTTTCACCGTTTTGAGAGCAGTGGTGATGAACTACAATCAACAAAGTAGTGCGCCTGGCATTGGTATTATTTACCACATAAAAAAGTCCATTGGTTGACAGTCGTTAGTGTTGATCGTGTCACTGTTGGTCTCTGAGGGTTTCAGGGCCTGGGTGGAGCAAATGTGGTGTCTGATGCTTTGCCCAGTTGGCCAGTACGACTGCTGTAAATTACATTCAATCCCTAGCTCGCATGAAGTGAACATAGGCTTTGTTTAGGCTGTTCCAAACCAATTTCGATGATGTCTAAACCCTTAGCCATCAATAACTAAACAAGTAACAAGCCTAACATCCCTTGTCAAATCCCAAAACTAAAGGGTTGACCAGACGGTTGCAAACCAACGTCTCAACCAAGGTGACCTTGCTAGTTTCAATCTGTGTAAACAGCAGTTGCAGTTGCAGTTGTTTTTACGCCCTTGGTTGGGGGCGCGTTTTCCCAACCGCAGTGATTGAATTTCGAACGTGTTGGCGCGTGGTTTACATCCATCTAGCCGCAATACAAACCAAACTCCAACCAAGGTGACCTTACGAGGAGGAGTGGCAGGCAGTCGCCTCCTTCTGCGAAGCAGTAATGCTAGCAAAGGAGGAGGCCGACCGCATCAGGCAACGGCACTCACGTCGCAGCCGCCGCCGTTATTCCGATCCCGATTTCCGGCCACCGTAGGCGCGGGCTTGCGGACGGCGGGCAATGGGTAGCTCGCTGTTCGTCCGTCCGGTAACAGTCTAGACCGAGCCCAAGCCGTCGACGGCGCGCACTGTAGGCCGAAGCCTACTCTAGGCCTCTGGTGAGATATGAGAGTGCATATCAAGGACCTGGAACCAAGGCAAAGAAGGAACGGGGTAGGTTTTTAGTCAGTAAGAGTCTGACACTATCTCCTACTCCGCCCAAGGGCGGGGGATATCATTGGATGATTTTATCTACCCTAAAAAAAACAAGATGACGTTGGTTGGAACGCTAGATTGCAACCATGCATAAGGGCGGTATTTGTCATTGAATGATTTTACCTACCATAAAAAAAAATATTATGTGGTCCAACTTTAAACATTACCTGGTAGGTACAGCTTGCATTCCTTTCATTTACAACTAATCACACTTTTACAGCCTCAATAAGCGATTACACATGAACAATATCAGATGACCTATATCAATAGCAAACAATGCAATATCGAAGCCAGAAACACGACGCGTGAGATTCAGTTACCAACACTAAGTGCAAACGTCCGGAAGTGTCAAAACGATTCATTTATATTAATTTATGAGACAGATTTATTGTATTGGTCTGGAATACTGGAATTTTCCAGTGATGTGGCTCATACGTAGTTTAACCTTTTCACCAGCACGTTAAAATAGCAAAATCATGCTCTAAACGCTGACGAGCAGGTCGGCGATGTCACACGTACCAAGTAAAAGGTCGAGTCAGTAAAATGTTGCTCGGCCGAGACAGTGATGTAAGCGAGTTGTAGTGATAAGCGCTCGGTCGAGCACTTCACGCTATGGTCATACTTACCGAGTATTCGGCCAAGAGCACTGCCTCGCCCGTTTGCTCGGTCCGTGTAATCACGGCATAAGAGTGGCCAATCCGAGATACATTTCCATACAAAAATGTAAAACACTATTGTTAGTATATGCGAAATCTGAATATAGTTTGTTCAGTATCAGTAACTGAGTCGAATCTAAAATAATTTTTACACCATACTATATTTTTTTTCCTAAAATATTTAAAAAAGGTCACAAGTTGGACACCACCGAGACTAAGTACAATAGAGGTCACAGCAGGTCATAGCGGGCGTTAGACGACAGCACACAGCTGGGTGCGGGAGCAAAACAATCCTTCAATGGCCCTGTTAGCCCGATGACCACATGTTTGTGTGGAAAACCAGGTAACATAACAAGCTTATAACTTTGTGATTTTTCATGATACAGTAATGAAATTTTGTAAATAGATTCTTTGCATAAAAATACTAGACCCGTGTTTCGGGTTTCGCATAAGTATACTGAAAATAAAATATACTGAAAGTATAATATATCTAGAGAAACCTTGCACATTTAATCGAGATTCTGAATGACACCTTTTTTAATAAAAACTTTATGGTTTTCCTCTTTTGAAACCATTTTTCATCGAAGTATTTCCTGGAACAAGTTTTGTAAAATATTCGAGTAAATGATGGAATTACCGATTGCCACCAGACTTAGTCAGGCGTTATCTCTCTTTTTTGCATTGCTTCTACATCCAGCATAGTGTTGGATTGCGTCAGATGAAGCAATAAGCTTTTAATCCATGCTCATGTTGACTCGGGCGAGTACGAAAGGCCCTCTTACCTACAAAAGAAAAGCTATACTTTGTTATAAAATTTATTAGTCTGTCATGGAGTCGTAACCGGTGGTGTGCTGGATACATTACGTTTTCTCCTGTATACATCGATGCCCCCGGACTATAAGTCGGTAATCGCAAAAATTTGTTGTCCGATTTCCGACTCTATTGCCCGGACAATAAGTTGGTAATCGAAAAACAATTTTTTGCGATTACCAACTTATTGCCTAGGGGCGTCGACATGACTGGTGGTCAAATCATTTCATCCGAAAGACGTCCACTGTTTGACATAGGCCTCCCCCTAGTTTGGGATTCCCACAACCCTCACCAGGGTATTAGTCCACCTCGAGGGAGGCTTTCCAACGCAGCATCTTCCCGTGGTCGCCACTCCAGAACCTTTCGACCCCATCGACAGTCTGGACTGCAATGTGCCCTGCGCGATTCTTGGGACAATGTCGTTAACCTTGTGTCTCCTGTGGATATTTTCATTACTTTTTCTTTTACTATTAACTTTAAGAATTTAAGGCACTGGATCTGAAGAACAATAGTATAAGATATCCACAGTACCTCTACCATGAGTTTTAAGCAATAGTATTCGTCGCTACTCGATATCGACGCCGTAAATATTTTGTATGGCAAATTTTGCAGCGCCTCTAGCGGTCACTTGCAGAACCAAAATTTGCCATACAAAATATTTACGGCGTCGATATCGAGTAGCGACGAATACTATTGCTTAAAACTCATGGTAGAGGTACGGAATGTAAAGCAGATTGTGATATCACGTTATCATTTCTATTTCCCTTCACATTTTACTAGGTTTTGTGGCAATCTACGTTCATGGCACAAATGTCACTAGTGGACTTTTCAAATGTTACACTGAATGACACACTTATCAATATATGTACTTATAATAGTTGCATGACCGTAAGTGTTGCAGATTAAAATAAAAATAATAAAAAAAAAACAATGCGATAACAAATTCACCTTTTGTATATTTTTGTAATGACTGTTGTTATTATTAACTGTGACGATTCATTAACGTTTAATATGATAGAGGTACTTTTTTACCTCTTTCAACTTTTCTGTGGTTCCGTACCTCAAAAGGAAAAAATAGAACCCATATAAGATCACATTATTGTCTGTCTGTCTAGCTGTCTGTCTTTCCGTCAAGCAAGAAAGACCCTTTATCTCGAGAACGAGTGGAGGTATCGAGTTGAAATTAAAACCATATTCACAGTTCTGCGGTCCCTTACATTGAAGCTGTGAAAAAATTAAACATTTAAGTTTTTTTTATTATTATTCATAGGCTCGCGTTTGCCCACTATCTCACCTGATGGTAAGAGATGATGTGGCCGACGATGGAGCACGCTTGCTTAGAAGAAACCTATTCACTCTTGACTTAAGGACCCCTAGGTTGTAGTTATCAGGAAACACAGACTCCGGCCGTAGACGTCCGTGGCCGTTTATTCCGCAAAAAACGTATATTTCGACATTCTCAATGGAAGTAAAAATTCATAGGGTACTTCCCGTTGACCTAGAATTCTAAAATTTGGCATGAAGCAAGGCTTCACTGCATAAGTGTAGGAAAAAATCTGAAAACTGTAAATTGGTAGTTAAGTCACAAAAAAAATTTTGCTATTCGGGAATTGAACTATTTACATAAGTTAATTGGTACCTACGGAACCCTTGGTATGCGAGTTCGACTCGCACTTGTCCAGTTTTTTTGGGGTGGGAATTCATCAAATTCCTCCCGCTCAGGGTTTTTTTTTTTTTTTTTATGGTAGGTAAAATCATCCAATGACAAATCCCGCCCTTGGGCGGAGCGGGAAGTAGTGTCAGACTCTTACTGACTAAACACCTACCCCGTTCCTTCGTAGCCTATCGTGCCGGGGCCGAGCATTCCTTTCGGAACTAACCCATGACCCCAGTAGGCTTCGACCCTGCCTGCCTGCAGTTAGCAGGCTGGGCCCCTTCGGTGTGCTGACAGCTCCTTGAGGCGCGCGGGAACAGAACGCGCCGTCGACGACTTGGGCTCGGTCCGGTCGGTTACCGGACGATCGGACAGCGTGCTACCCATTGCACGCCGTCCGCAAGCCCGCGCCTACGGTGGCCGGAAATCGGGATCGGAATCCCGGCGGCGGCTGGGGCGAGGGAGCGAGAGGTACTGTCAGACTTGTACTCCACCGGTGTTTCTTTAGTTGCCTTTAGGGGTTTAGTGCCGTGGGGACTCTTTCGAACAAACCCACAGATGATAAGTGTACCTAAATACCTATTGGTGACAGTCAGAATAGGGCAGGAACATAAAGCGAGAAAAATACCCCTTAAAATATTTTAAGGATTGTTGGCAACATTAAAAACCTACCTGCCGTTGTCCATATTACTAGGAGTCGGTGCAACACGGTTTTTTTTTCATTCTGTTCTATCACCCTTAACGCTATCCCTAACTCCCTTATCTTTCATATCACTCCTCACACAATATATCCATCTTTTGTTTGCCCTCCCTCATTCTCTTCATCAATCTACATGTATACTCGTAACTCTTTTAAATTTTAGTAACATGCGACAAACGTTTCCCTTTCAACTTTTCAGTCATTGGCGCCACTTTCAGACTTCACTTCAACCTGTGA
Source organism: Leucania comma (assembly GCA_958295575.1). Taxonomy (NCBI): domain Eukaryota; kingdom Metazoa; phylum Arthropoda; class Insecta; order Lepidoptera; family Noctuidae; genus Leucania; species Leucania comma. Next base: position 2,084,357 of record OY282468.1, on the reverse strand, counting down.
ATTGTAAACAAAAATTTCAATTTTTTTCACATTGAACAAATTTTTCTAACATCAACATCAAACATTATTGTAACTGTAGTACATTTATATATTGAATTTTTCTTATTCTTTTGTCCGTTCGCATGCATTATATAATTATCATTTATTATATCAATTATCATTTTTCATTATGTATTATAATTATAATTATTAGGGAAACCTGTAATTAGTCATGGTTTACTGTAAAGCACTTACTCTGTAACATATTTTGTTTATCGCTGTTGGTTACCTAAATAAAATAAAATACATAAGTTTGAAGTGAAGTCTGAAAGTGGCGCATAGGATGCACGCATAGGAGAAGGATTTAAATTGATTAAGAAAATTCTTTCACTGGTTCTAAGTTACACCATCGCTAAGCGCTATAGACCACCGTGGATTTTAGGAGGACCAATCTTCCAAAAATCCACGGTGGCTATGGGGCGAAAACGCAGGAAAAACTAGATCTTGTAATAAAGACAAAAGACTCATTGTGTATTCTGCGAAGTGCAACCAACGCCTTATTACAGCGCCATTAGGGCCACTCACATCCTACGAGGGGCATTCAATAAGTACCTAGCCTCATCGCCAGAGGGCGCTGTAGTTTCAAAAGAGTTTTACCACAGTGTAGCACATTCTTTTTTAATTCTTTTTTCAAATTTTCATTCCAATCCCTTCATTTGTTTTAATTTGACAACTTAAGGAAGCGAACGTGTCGATCGGTTTTACAAAAATGGAAAAAGAGCAATATCGTTCGGGAATTCGATTTCTATTTTTGGAAGAGAAAACGCGCATCGAAATCAAAGAGCGCTTGGATGCTGTGTACGGTGACTCTTCTCCATCGATGGCCACCGTCAAGAATTGGTTCAACGAGTTTGCACGTGGCCGTACGTCGGTTTTTAATGAACCACGTCCAGGTGCACCGAAAACAGCTGCTACGGAGGAAAACATTAAAAAAATCCATGATCTCGTATTGGCAGATCGCCGATTGAAGGTTCGGGAGCTAGCTGAGACTGTAGGCATTTCAGAAGGAACAGTGCATCATATTCTTCACGAGGAACTCGGCATGAGAAAGCTGTCGGCGCGATGGGTGCCGCGTTTACTCACACCGGAAAACAAGCGCAACCGTGAGACCACATCGGAGACGTGTTTGGCTCTGTTTAAGCGGAATCCAGCGGAGTTTTTGCGTCGTTTTGTGACCGTCGATGAAACTTGGATCCACTGGTACACACCAGAGACCAAGGAGCAATCAAAACAATGGATCCAAACCGGGGAACGTGCTCCAAAGAAGGCGAAAACTGTAAAATCTGCCGGAAAAGTTATGGCCACCGTTTTCTGGGATTCACAAGGTGTGATCTACATCGATTACCTCGAGAAGGGTAAAACAATTACAGGGCTTTACTATGCCGATTTATTGGGCCGATTCGACGCCGAATTAAAGAAAAAACGACCCCATCTGGCGAAGAAAAAAGTGCTGTTTCACCACGACAACGCACCGGTTCACACGTCTGCCGTTGCCATGGCCAAATTGGTCGAATTACGCTACGAATTGCTGCCCCATCCACCGTATTCTCCAGATTTGGCCCCTTGTGACTTCTTTCTGTTTCCTAATCTGAAAAAATCACTCGCCGGGAATAGATATGGATCAAATGAGGAGGTCATCGCCGCCACGGAGGCCTATTTTGCAGAGTTTGACAAAAACTATTTTTCGGACGGGTTAAAAAAGTTGGAGCATCGCTGGGCTAAGTGTATCGAACTAAAAGGAGACTATGTTGAAAAATAAATTGCCACTTTTCCAAAATTTTCGTTTACTTTTTGTAGGCTAAGTATTTATTGAATGACCCTCGTATTAACGTTTACCGGCCACAATTTTGACCTAAGTACAGTTGTTACATTCTCTTATAAAAAGTGTCATGTTTACCTAAATTGGTCTATTATTTTTTAACTCAAAACGGGATATTATATTCTGTTTATACACCGTTAAATTTTGTTTGTTTTAATCCCGTGTAGGGTCGATTCGGTACATGAAACACTAACGATTTGTAAAGATATAAATGAAAAATAAAGTACTTTTTTTTTAAACTCGAATTAATTTACGCATGTACGAAATTGATTTCTTTAAGTAATGTTTTAGTAAGCAATTGCTTAACTACGGCACCACCAAATCATTTGATTAATTTTTGCGACGGCCCGTCGTAATAATTAATAAAAAAATATATATATTAACGGTAATTTGAAGATTACTGAAGCACTTAATTTACTACAATCTACATAAATCTAAAAAGAAATGTGATGATCGATAACAGAAATGCCTATTTTAGATGTTTTTAATTTGATTATTTGGTTACAATTGACAGTGCTTTTAGTGTGCTTATTATAAATAAATAGCATAGCATAGCATCAGCCTTATAATGTTCCCACTGCTGGGACTCAGGCCTCCTCTCTAGGAGAGGGAATGGGTCGTAATCCACCACGCGGGCCCATTGAGAGTTGATGGATGTCACATGTCTTTGAATTTTTGGTTCTAGAACATGCCGATTTCCTCATATATAAATAGATAAATAAAATAAAGTCTTCAATCAATAGACTTGGGCTGTTGGCTGATTTGTGACAAGTGCGTCTCAATTAATTATATTGCATTCTGTGTGGGCAATTGATGTGGTATCAATAAGTAATCATCGGTAACTCTAGTGTTGTATGATCGATCTTTGGAGTCACATGATTCATGTCTGTCGGTATTTGTGGGTTGTGGCAGACCACACCGTTTTTCATCTTGATCAGAATCAAGATGAAAAACGGTTTCTCCATACAAACTTCCAACTCTCGTTTTACTCCCTTAGAGGTGGAGTTTCTTGAAATTCGTTCTTAGCGGATGTCTACACTCTATAAGGAATCTACCTGCATAATTTTAAGTTTGTAGGTGTTATTGGTTTCTGAGATTTCGTGATTAATCAGTGAGTGATATTTCGCTTTTTATTTATACTTACTAGATTTCTCTTCTTTAATTGGGCAGCATATTTTCTGCAAAAAGATTGACTCGTTTTAATTTCAAGTCTATTAAAGGATGAAGACGCACAGGACCGGTCGTTATGGCGACACTTTGAGGAGGCCATATCTAAGAGAGAACGTCTTACGAATGCAATGATGATGATATAGATAAAATATAGATTGTAAGATCCACCACTACCTGTAACATAGTTTCTCAAAGTGGATTCCATAATTTATAATTATGGCAGAGATTTTTTTTTAATTTATATAAACTAACTCTTGACTGCGATCCCACCTGATGGTAAGCAGTGATGCAATCGTTGATAGTGAAGCGCACTAGTTTATGAACCTATTAAAAACCTAAGACAGTTGTCTTCATGGTTAAATTGATAATTTAGGTAAATTATAATCGGACGGGAAGACCGCAGCAGACAAATTTTCAAGTCCTTCGATATAAATATGTACTAGGGACGTAGCTACCACCGTATCTGCCGTATCAATTATTCGGGGCTCCCGCCCTACAGGGGCCCCGAAATAGGCAAAAATTCGCAAAATTTTATCCACAGCCGTGAAGAAAGAAAAACTTTTTATTTGCCGAATAAAGGCGCAAGTTACCAGGAAAAAAAGGTTTACAAGGAAAAATTAATATTGTGAGAAGTATACGCCACGTCCGCGCAAAACGGCCGAGCACTCAGATTAATGCTGTGACCCCACGCAGAATGCGACGAGTCTACGACGCTGGTTTTCAGTGCGGGCCGGTGACGATGTAGACATATAGACGTCGGCACGGTCTTGTATGCAAATTGATTTGAAAATAAATAGACGAAAAAAATAAAATAAAATTTAAATAAACCTATGGGAAGTACAAATATACGATATAAAAAATAGAAAAAGAAAAAAATGTAAAAATACAGTGGCAACATTACGACGCGTCTGTGCCAAAAGATCGCGATTATGTTTAAGTATTTAAACTCTATGGACGCAAGGACACAAAGCGTGTACAATGCGGACACTCAAATCGCAAGAAAATTGAAAAAAGTAATAACGTTCTCAGTTCCTATTTACGAACTGTAAACCAAGCATTTGTAAAAAACACCATTTTTTTTTATACACCCTGTGGGAATTTTGATATGGTGCCCCTGTGGAACTAGCCAGGGTACTGGTATGGTATGTACATAATGTTTAAACGACAAGGCGAACCGGTCCGCGAAGAGATTATACCTTTGAGAAATCCTGATCTATAGAATTAGTATGGCAGTGAATAAAATACCGGTAATACGATTCCTTTACGAATCGTATATAGTTAAATCGTACTTTAACATGCAAGTACACAGAAGGGTCAATTTCAATAGCCATAGAATCCAGTACGACAATCAAGTTACGATCTACTGCGTGTTTTGTAATGATTCTTTTATACTGTGATCAAGGACGAGGGGACGGTAATGAGGACTATTGAAGCTCTGTCAAGCGAACGAGAAACGTCCTCGATTGTGTGTATAATAACTTTAAGAGTATTGGTTTAAAACGGTCGTGAATTCGTGATGTATTTTATAAAGTCACTAGCGGCTTTAACACACGTTGTCTTGCACAAAAGCTGGCTTTTCGTCAGAATAAAAAGTTGATAACCCACCGCCATCTACCGAGTCCGATTGTATTTTCAAACCAGTTTATACACACAAAATTACGCGGTCATAAGTCTTAAGTGCGCAGCAAATAAGTTGAACCCTTTGCTATGGCTACTCGCAGCCCTCCACTTCAATTGAGACTCGAAAATCTGTTACTGCACTTCAAGATCGATCGCCACGATGGTTCAACTTTTGTGACGAAGATTATAACCGATGTGTGAGTGTGTGTATATGTTCCTCTTTTGAGCTCAAACAGCTGGACGAATTTTGATGAATCCTTGCACACGGGTAGGTCATGTCCTGGAATAGGACATAGGATACTTATTTCCCGGGAGTTTATTCCTTTGGCAACATTCTTTTTTTTTTGGCAGAAGCTAGTATTTCTATAAACTTTAAGCTATAAGGCAGTACATCAGTGGTCATAGAAACACGCTGGCTACTCTTGCAAAAATTGCATGAATATGGACACTAACAAAATTATTCCTTTTCATCACAATGATCGCTCGCCCTTCGTTCATTCACCGGTCTCTGGCACACATGGCCCAGTCAAGCGTGTCAACCTTGTACCGATCAAATACAAGATACATTTGATATAATATAGCGCAAATAATGCATTTATTTGTAGTTATTACAATACAATGTTATGCACCGCTGTGTTGGTTTAATGGGTTATAATAATAATCTGTAATCGGCGTCGATGCTCCAGACTTTGGAGTTTTGACTCGACAAGTGCATCATCATCTTTGGCTCTCTTCTCAATCGACTCCAGGGCATCAAGCTGATATTTAGCAGACCCATCCCAAAGATGAGAGCTGTACTCCATACACGATCGAACTTGAGAACTTGAAGTGTTAGGTACGTTTAATTGAGTAATAATATCTTCAAGGCCATAGCAACTAGAAGTTTGGACATAACTATGCCTACCAATCTAGGAAGATTTTACATTTAGGTTAAAGTACCTATATCCTGGAGTACATTGTGCCTTTTGGCACAAGCGTCATCCATTGCTTTCTGTCATTGGCAACTCTTCTCTAGTTTGGATCTATTGTGTGTTTAAGTTGGTCCTCCAATTTTTTGCATTCTCGATCTCTAATTCTTTGACTAGAGTACCATTCAGTCAGGACTTTGCTCCATTTGGGGATGTAAATATTTCCAGGACAAATGGAAGGATCAGGCGCGTGATATTCAGCGTTTCGCCTCGTCGTTTATACTCGTACAACGTACATTTTTGTTTTTATTGTAGATAGGTTCGCGCTTGACTGCTATCATATCTCACCTGATGGGAAGCGACGATGAGGTCAACGAAGGAGCGCGCCTTCCTAGAAGTAACCTATTCACTTTTGACTTAAACATCGAAGGAGTGGAACAATTTGCCTGCTGCGGTCTTCCCATCCGATTAAAATTTGTGTATCTTCTAGGCTAGAGTGAATAGGCTCTTAATAAACTAGTGCGCCTCACCATCAACGATTGCATCACTGCTTACCATCAGGCGGGATCGCAGTTAAGCAGCAGTTTATATCAAATAAAAAAAATTGTATCTCGTCTGTTGGTCTAGCTAAGAAGCCAAATATGTCAAATAAATTCACATTACTGGTAAATGTAGGAGTAACATGGTACAGCACCAAGACGTCTTAAATTTTAATGACCCAACATCCCAATTGGCGCAGCGACTAAGTGTCCGCCCGCGCGCTCAGGGTCGTGGATTCAATTCCCGCATCCGGACAAACAAAGTGAAGTGGTGGCCTACAGATGTTCCGGGTCTAGATGCTTCTTAATGTTCCTACGTCATAGAGAATCTTTTAAATGTTTAATACTCATATAGTGGTCATACATTACGTGTATATAGTATGACGGTATGGTTGGCAGTGGTTGCGCGATTGATTGCTGCGCTATTGTGACTATATGGTCGAGTGTTCAATTACCGCACGGACCAAATATTTGTATGTACCTTAGCATAGCATAGCATCAGCCTTATAATGTTCCCACTGCTGGGACTCATTCCTCCTCTCTAGGAGAGGGAATGGGCCGTAATCCACCACGCGGGCCCAGTGCGGGTTGGTGAATGTCACATGTCTTCGAATTTTTGGTTCTAAGACATACCGGTTTCCTCACGATGTTTTCCTTCACCGTTTTGAGAGCAGTGGTGATGAAATAAATTACACAAAGTAATACGCCTGGCTGGGTTCGAACCAGCGTACTACAACTTGTAAGTCGGGGCCGTTACCACTCGGCCACTCCTTCTCTCAGCAATTTAGCAGAACTTTAGCAGTTTTTGTCAATTTTGTGTTATGACAATGCCCCACCAGCCTCTTTCCTAGTTACGTCAACCGGAGGAAATTGGGCAAAGGGTTATTAGTTTAATGTTTTCTGCATTTGGGCATACTCATAATCAAGGTATAGGTCGTAACTACTAACCAGGGAGGGATATTTTAGGGGTATTTTATTTAAAGGTTTTACTGTGGTGCATTAGAGTGACCATAGTATTTCGATTTATCTATACACCGTTAAATTTGTTCGTTTTAATCCCGTTGAGGATCGATTCGGTACATGAAACACTATCGATTTATAAAGATAAAAAAAGCACTTTTTTTCTAAAACTCTTAATATACGCATGTAAGAAATTAATTTCTTTAAGTAAACAAGTCAATGACCTTGTAGGGAGTTTTCGGTCGTTGCGTACAAACTACTTACAGTTCATTGGCCTCGATCGCTATTCCAATGTCGACCGATCGGAATTAAACTCGAGAGTAAGCCCCCTGGTCGGATCATCGTATTGGGCTGCACCCACGAGGTCTTTTCCCATCCACTTTGTACAATTTACACAAGTCACACAATTCTGTGAAACTTTCTAGACTTATCATTAGGGAAGTCGTTTTCAGGAATGACACTTGTAGCTACGGAAACTCACACATTTCGGCTGTTTACAAAGAAAAAGTCGGCGCCACTGGAATTGTCCAGACACCAGACAGCCCCATCAATATAAATGTCATAAAAACATTATTTTGTGTACGAAGAAATGCTCCCGCGCTATTTCTGTTACCGCTTTTAAAATTAGAATGCTTTCGTCATAGCTTATCAGCATGGAGATTGATTAATGCTTGTAAATTGTGCCCTATTTAGTGTCGTCTAAGGTTGGGATTTGTTTGCAAGTGATTTAGGTTAGTAGGAGATTGTTTGTTAAGCGCTTAGGGCTTGAGTTAGTCAATGGATAGTTGGCTACCTGTTGATCTTCTTGTTGATGAAATGATAATTAGGGCTTGCTTTTAATTATGCTCGCTAAGCACTAATGGGCCGGCCTCTGAATTGAGTACCTACTTATCTATTTGGAGTAATGATGGTTAATAACATTTTATTTGTTTGGAAACATAAAATATCCACCACCATATCTGTCGCACTATTACTTCTCTTCTTCTTCGTACTCCACATCACACTTCCTGCCGCTATGATGACTCCTTTTCTGTAACTGCAGTGCGTCTCTGGAACTCTCTCCCACTTTTCCTTCGCTACAGTCCTCTCTCTGGATGTATTTAAGAGGAAAATTAAAGAGCACTTTCTTTCACAACTGACATAATATTATATTGTTATTAGTATATATGTTTTTTATTTTTTTAAATACGACTTATATATAGGTTTGTGATGTGAAAGTTTCAAGTCCAGGTTTTCTGATTGTGATGTTAGCGCGTAACGTATCTACCCTTAAATTACATATCAATGGATGCAGTGGCAACTAAATATCCGCTTCAGAGATTTCACTACAACATGCAGAAACACACACTTAATTTAAAAGCACTAGAAAGCAATTTTGGTTATAATTACTCGAGCCCCAAGCGAACGCCGGCGTTCGTACATCTAGTGTCTTTCTATTGTGTCTCTAATCACGGTGTTCAAAAGATTAAGACGCTCCGGTTTCCTCACGGTATTTTCCATCATCGTTTAGTTAAGTGGTGATAATTAATTAACCACGGACGTTTTTATAATCGGGACTCTTACTTACCACTGAACCACCGTAGCTCCCAGTCGGGGTCGATAACAACAAAGCAGCATAATAAAAAATAAAAAAAATGGGCAAGTCGCGAGTCGGACTCGCACGCTGAGGGTTCCGTATAAACTAACTTATGTAAAGAGTTAAATTCCTAAATCTCGAAGATTTTTCCGACGTAACCATTACTTCTTCAGATTTATTCCTATACTTGTGTTATAAGACCTTGTTTCATGCCAAACAGGATTCTAGGTCAACAGGAAGTACCTACCCTATGAATTTTTATTCTCTTGAGAGTGTCGAACGAGTGTCGTTTTTATTTTTTTTTTCACAATTTCAAGGGACCGCAGATTTGAGTATATAGTTATAATTTCAAATCGATACCTCCACGCGTTCCCGAGATCTGAGAAGGGTCTTGATAGACAGACAGACGGACAATAAAGTGATCCTATAAGGGTTCCGCTTTTTTCCTTTGACGGAACCCTAAAAATTAAAAGTACCTATTCAAATACCAGACGGCAAAGGAAAAACTTAAGGAAAAGTTGGTGACATAAGTTTAATCACATATTGATGGCACCAACTGCATCAGACTGTTTGAAAAGTGACTTGTTTGGGACTTTTTAGTTTTTCACATTATGCCTTCTGGTTACCGCCATATTGGATTGTGATTACTGTCATGTCTTTAGTGACACTCGCGCGACTAAGATGAATCGATTGACGTAAGAATCTACAAAATCTGCCCACGCGTTTGGTCTCTAGAGCGTCACAAAAGAATAAACATAGACTAATCAACGCAACCCTCCATTGCGTCCCGTCGTGGGGGGGGGGGTATAAAACTACGCCAATATTACATCATAATATCGACTAAAAATCTCTTTGCGAATAATTAAAAGAGCTACTGAACTTCTCTTGGAAAAATAAAAACACTAAAAACTGCCGAACTCTTATACTTAGGATTTTAATTGTGAGGGAAAATCTTCTTCAACGCATTGACTCGAAAACCCGCCCTACCCTTACCAATTCTAGGAACGCACTTTGGTTTTTTCGTACTAGTGCGGAACCCCGCCAGCAGCCTCCACGAGTCGCGCCTCAGACCGCGTTTATTTATTTCTTCGTAAGTGAAGAAATTTGTTTGAGACGTAGAAAGTCATTGCAGTTCTCGCCTTTATAATACCCTAACCTGCTGCTCGGGCGAATTCCGACCCGGTCGCAGTGATAAACTTTCTCAACTTGTATCAAAATGTACCTATTTCACTGTCAAAGCCATTTTTCAAAAAGTAATTAAATATCTCTAATGAACACAATACAGACCACAGATATTTGTGTCAAAAAATAATACAGACATAAAAGAATAGGGCTCAGTTCCCATGTAACGTGCCTTAACGCGCGTCAGCGCACGATCTTTTGAGAGAGTTCAGGATGATGAGCGCTGGCGCGCTTTGCGAGAGTACTCGTCACTACTCGTCAGTCTAGTTTCATAGACCTTAGAAAAATGGAAAGTGCGCGCTCAAATAAACAGCAAACGGACGTTACATTAATATCAAAGTGCGAGTCAACGCGCGATCGACTGCGTCTAGAATTTTTTTTTCTGAACGCTGCGTTGACGCTCGCTGACGCGCGTTATCGCGTGCGCTTGTGATCGATAGTTAGGTATTTATTAGGATGTCTAAACGAGCGATTTGAAAACGCGCGTCCAAATTTTGCCATCTGAACATAGCCTAAGTCTTTCCCGGTGCCAAGTATTCACCGCTGACGGACACAACGAAGCTCTGTTTACTCCTAAAGGGATATTTTTGTAATTGAACCAAGTTTACAGTACATTTGGACATGGATTAATGTTTTTATTTGTTTGCATACGTTATGGAACTGGCAGTCAGCCAGGTTGATGCGAAGTAGTAAACTTTACACATTACAACTGATATGATATGCTATTTATTAACTTTTTTTTATCCTAAAGTAATTTCTACCAGTACTTTCACCCTTGCTAAAATTATCTCAAAGGAACATACTCCCAGAGAATAAAAGTCTAGTCAAAGTGTTGTTCCAGGATATGGCCGACCCGTGGGACAAATTTCATACAAATCAGTTCAGCCGTTTGAATGTGAAGGAGTGATAAAAATACTCACACATACCTACACTATCATACATAGTGTGATAATATTGTATAAGTATACGGTTTAGTTATATAAGGTGACTGGTAATTAGTGACCTATACTTACACACGTGATTTTAGTCATGATAACAAACAACTTTTACTGTTGGACTAAACCTGAAATCGCGAAAAATGTCAGCCAAGCTGAACTTGACTGTGAACATAAAATGATTGAACTGACCCATATTTTTTTTTTTGCGATTTCAGGTTTGGTCCCATAGTAAAAGCACTTAGAGATAGTGCATTTAGTTATCTATCACCAAGCTAGAGGGTTTTAATCAGTAAAGGTCTGACACTTCCATCAGATTTTTTTACAGACTAAAACTGTTTTTCTTCAGTTACCCTTTGCGTTCCAGTACCGTTTTTGGGCTTCCGTATCTCAAAAGGACAAAAGTGGAACCCTTATAGGATCACTTTGTGGTCCGTCCGTATTTTTTGTCTCAAAAAAACGTATATTTCGCCTCCTCAAAGGAATCAAAATTCATAGAGTAGTTCTCGTTTGCCCGGAATCCTGAAATTTGGCATGAAGCAAGGTCTCATGGTAAAAGTATAAGAAAAAATCTAAAAACTGTAAATTTGTAGTCACGGCACAAAAAAAAACTTTTTTTGCGATTCGGATTTTTTTTAAAACTCGTTTCGGGAATTGAACTGTCTTCATAGATAAGTTTGTGTGGAACCCTCAATGCGCGAGTCTGACTCACATTTGCCTGGCTTTTTAGGTTCTTACAGCCCTAGATTTGTGTGTTCTCTAGTAGATCTCATCAGCTATCTGAGCGGAGCGCTGCTAAAGTAGTAACACTGAGTGCTGGAGTCTTCTTTCTTCTTCTTAGCTTTCTTCCGCAAATCAAACATGTACCGTATGGTCCTTTTGCCTTCGGGATCGGTCATAACAGTTACCGCGGCCCTGGATCACTAAAGGCTTGAAGGAACACAGGTAAGCGTAAATTTGGTCCCAACCACCAGAGCGTCGAGGGAGAGTTGAATGGTCCTTTTAGTGACAACTTAAAGTCCAATTACAGCCATTAGGTACTATCAAAGACACCTCCGCCTGATCACAGCTAAGTTCATTCTTGCTTGCACTCGAAACAAAATCCTTAAAGAGTTAGGTTTGGCGTTCGCCGCAGGATGCAAGCAAAATTTTTATAAGTGATGAGGCAAAAATGAACACGATGGTACCTATGTATGTCTCCATTTAAGGACCGACAAAGACTCACCGATCAGTGACTCGTACCGCCACGTCATGTCATGGCAGGATGTGGTGGTTAGGTAATTTCGCCTCGAGACAGGCCGTTGTAAGTACAGTCAGTACGGTTGGACCGAGATGAGTATCTTAAGTGTGCTGTTAGGAAATTCTCAGTAGTGCGTCATAGTGCCGGAATTTGATAGGGATAGGTACCCTCCACTATTAAATGGTTTTACGGCGGCATCAAGGAGTCGTCAGCAAACTGTAGGGGCCCTGTAGGGTCGAAGCCTAATCTGGGGCTTTGGGGAGGTATGAAACTGCATACCAGGGCCCTGGAACCAACACAAAAGAGGAACGGAGTAGGTTTTTAGTCAGTAAGATCAGTCTGATACTATCTCCCGCTCCGCCCAAGGGCGGGGGATGTCATTGGATGATTCTACCTACTTAAAAAAAAAAAAACTATTACATGGTTTTAAAATAATACTTTCAAGACCTGGCACTGGCAGGCCTCGGTTCCGGGATCGTTGTATAAAATAAAAACAATTCAGGGCGAGGAGATCTCTATATATTGATCACTTCATTACACTTCATCGAACACAAACAGACTGCCGAAACAACAAACTATTTTTTTTTTTAATCATATTTTCAAACTTATTCTAGAACAGCCAACATCCTTCAAAACTTCTATGAAGCCAGTACGTTAGTTAATACGCAAGTACCTCATGCGATCTCCTTCGACATTACAATACTCCCGATCGAAATTCAACCACGGTGGTCAATCTAAACACACAGAAGCACAAGTGTATGCGCAAACACAGATGTACTCTTTGTTCCTTTACTCTCATAGTCCGATGGAACGGCAATTTGACACAACCGGAGAGAGAACAGGCGCAGGATCAACGGTATTTTGTGCTTTCCAAGGCACGAGGATGCCATGTTACACCAGCAGCTTCTTTGCTACAGAGTACTTCCTAATCGAAAAACCCAGTAGCTCATTTTGCCCGATCCGGCAATCACAGAACCCCAAGCTCAGCAGTTGCGCTTGCGGCCATCAGAGTTTTTGAATAATTGGCCAAATGGGTGTATAGGTACACCTATGCATCACCCTTTTTATTTCTGAGGATGATAAGCCATCAAATAAAGTCTCCTGTTCTGGGTATAGTGAGAGATTTTTAGAATTGTGATTTTTATTGACTAAAACCCTCTGGTGTTCTTTTAGTTATACTTTGCGATCCAAAACCGCGGTGACCACCCCTAGTCTCTGTCAATGAGTGCTTATCAGCGTCGGGCCCAGATTAAGCTAACGTGGGGCCTGTAGCAAATTCTAACTAACCCGTTGAAGTTGATAGGGAGTCGTGGAGGCTACTTGGCTAGCCTGATACGATAAATACAATAAATTGTGGCAGGGGCGAGCTCGCGTGCTTTTCCACACTAGTGCGGAAAATAATAAATAGCGAGCCTATGCCAGCCCAAAAGCGGGTTTTCAAGTTACTGTTATTGAAACATTTATAAATCAGTGCAAGGCCGAAAAGGCGCCTCACTCAGCTTATACTGCGATGTTTAAAACGACAAATAACGCTGCGGTATTCTGGTCCGCTGTGATGCAATGGACATTAAAAAAGCCTATCGAAATAAAATAAAATAAATAAACGATAGCGAGATACGATTCAGCTGTCTTGTTTCCTTGTATCATTGATCTAACTGCTGTAAAAATTCCTCATAAAAAATCCTTTATGTTCCAGTCGTAGCTCACTCGAGTCCAGGTTTCTCATATAAAACCCTCATGTTCCAGGTATAGTGCTGACGTTCTACCTGGTGTTCTACGCGGTACTGGGGCTGATGTTCGCGCTGTGCATGGGGGGACTGTACCTCACCCTGGAGCCGAACAGGCCCACGTATTTGCTAGAAGAGTCACTCATTGGTAAGTGTCTACTTTAAACGGACTTCTACAACAAGCTTCCTGGTAGTTTTAAGGTCACAGCTCAGCAGAGCCACCCGGCAGGTCTGCACGTGTGTTTCGTTAACAGACTACTCGAAAATTCTTTGACCAAGCGACGTGCTTTCGTTGACCACGCGAGGTCCACTGGTTGACGACGCGAGGTCCATTGGTTCACGACGCGAGGTCCACTAGTTGACGACGTGAGGTCCACTGGTTGACCGCGCGACGTTTATTGGTGATAACCGGGGCGTCCACCCGTGGACCACCTGTCGACAACGATTGGACGCTGTGCGACGAAGCGGTGCGGTGTGGGTGCCGGGTGGCTTTAATGAGCTGTGACCTTTAAACTTATATAAGAGTCGAAGAACTGCTGCCTAAAAAACAGCCTGATAGTCTTCGATTGAGCAATGGAATATAAGTGTGTGCTTGACATCTATATGACCTGATGGTAAGCGATGATGTGGTCAACGATGAAGCACACTTGCTCAGAAGTAACTTATCCACTCTATCCAGTCTCCGGCACTGAATTCCATTCCTTAGCTGTCCGCACAATGAATATGGTCTCAAAAAGTATTGTGCGTATGGTCGGGACGTGTACCGGTGGTACATCATTGAACGTCTGGTGGTCAGCTAGTAAAGTGGCTTTGAGATCGATCTCAGAAACCTTTGATCAAACATTGGAAGATTCAGAAAACTTCTACTGTATTCCAGCAACGAACGTACCGCCTTAAAAACCCTACAGGCGTTAGTCGAACTGCGTACGGCCGATCGTATTTTTTTCATACAAAGCGCGCGGTGCGACAACCGTGCGGCAAACGGTCGACTACAAGATGGCAACGTTACTAGCAACATGTGTTTAATTTGGTATTGAATAGTGCGGTGTTGAATAGCGTATCACTGGCATACAAACGCACGGCTTTCAAATACGTTGTCAATTTAGACGCTTGATGTCGGACTGCTAACGTACTGCAACCGGCCGGCTGCCGCACGGTAAACGAGCTGCAGCGGTCCGATATAAAACGTCTAAATTGAAAGCGCCCTAAGGAGCGTACTTAGTAACGTGTTGTTGTACGTACTACAGTCTACAAACTATTAATGTATAGATGCTGTGCTATATCGTAAGGAGGTCATGTCGCATTTAGACGTCGGCGGTCAGGTCGGCGGTTCCGTACTTTTTATTATGTAATGGGCTTCCTACGGCCGGTTCCTTTGCGGGGGACAATTGACTGGGAGAGAGGTGGGATGGGATGGACAAGGATTTCCTACAATTCTTCTAGCATTCGAGAACTTGTCATATGTTTTATTGGTGTGCTATTGGAACGGTTTTTTTTTCATATTTTTTTTAGGGGTAGGCTTGCGTTTGACCATTATCTCACCTGATGGTTTGTTTTCAATTGTAATAATCCATGAAACTTCTTGCACGTTCTTCTCAAAAGACTCCTGTTCTCCTGTCGCAGGTCTGCTGGAAGAAATTTCACTTGAAATAAGCAGTACCTTTGTGCTCTTCTATCTGTGTTTGTTATTTTCTTTTTTAAGTGTTTGTGTGTACATAAATGAATAAATAAATAAATAAATAAGACGTTTTGGAACGTGCAATTTAACTTTACTTTTTTGATCGACTGTCATTTTGACACTTCAAAAGTGCCTGTAAATGGTTTGTCCTACTAATATTATTATAAACGCAAAAGTTTGTATGTATGGATGTTTATTACTTTCACTCAAAAACTATTGAATGGATTTCGATGAAACTTGTAGGGAGATGATGATTTGAATGATGCGATTCACTACCATAACTGTTTATTTAGTTTCATTATACTAAATAAAAATAGTTCACTGGTGATTTTATTTAAAACAGTTAAATTATAATATACACCGTTAAATTTTGGTCGTTTTAATCCCGCGGAGGGTCGATTCGATAACCTTGTACTTTGTAGGTAGTTGTTGGTCGTTGCGTACTAACTACCTACAGTTCATTGGCCTCGATCAGCTGACGTTTACTAAAAGAAATTAATTTCGTACATGCGTAAATTAATTCGAGTTTAAAAAAAAGTACTTTATTTTTTAATTTTCTCATTACAAATCGATAGTGTTTCATGTACCAAATCGACTCTCCGCGGGATTAAAACGACCAAAATTTAATGGTGTATACGTGGAGCATACTGAAAGTCTCTGGATCTGGCCACTTACAATAAAAAAATGAAAAAAAAATTATAGAATTCGAAAATGGAACGATTTGCAAGCATGTTACTTTTTAATTTGCGAGACTGTCATTTGTTTTCTTCTTTGTGGCTTCCTTTCCAAGATAGTGTGTCGCTATCAAAATGAATTTAACTCGTGAACGTTTTCGTTCAATGATTTTTATGATATTCGTTGTGGCTTAATTCAACAAGAAAGTTACCAGAGACTTCAATAGGCATTTGGTAACGAAGCACCATGTCGCAGCTCTGTATATTCGTGGTTTGGAGAATTTAGACGTGGACATAATTACCTCTATGAGGCGACTGCTGTTACAGACTCGAATATTGACACCGTACGAAAACTTATTGAAACTGTAAACGGTAAACCTGATTTTCAGGCGAGAGTGGATTAGCTATCGGTTATCGTTTGGTAATCCAGTACAAATAAAAATCGGCCTAAGTGTAGGCCATGCCAACATACCTCATCAGAAAAGACGTTCTTAGCTGTGGTCTAATAGGGCAGTGGAGAATATTCTCCTATCTCCTCCCTTTCATCTTCATTCCTGACGATACCAGCTTAGTCTTTATGTCTTTACCCTTATCCTAATTCTACAGGTCCTCACCAGGGTTCATAGTTATTGTCAAAACGGCTTTCTGAAAAGAAACCTCAAAGCATTTTTAATTGCCAAGGAGGTCAGACCAAAAATTCGAAGACATGTGACATCCACCAACCCGCACTGGGCCCGCGTGGTGGATTACGGCCCATTCCCTCTCCTAGAGAGGAGGCCTGTGTCCCAGCAGTGGGAACATTATAAGGCTGATGCAATGCAATGCAAGAAGGTCAGTTAAAAAAAACAGAGTCCTATTATTAACTGTCCTATTATTATTATTTTTTTTTTTTATGTGTGGAATTGTATGTACAATAAAGAATAAGAAAGAAAGAATAAGAAAGAGTATAAATTTCTATGGTGCAGAACGTTCACGAAACTCTAAGGAAACTCTTATTTATTTATTTTATCTTCATGTACAGTAGTGGTACATAGCGGACTTAATGCAACAAGGCTTTCTTTACCAGTCAACCTTTGGGTTAAACATACTCTCGAAAAACATAACCCTTCTTCTGGCGCAGTCGGGTAAAAAGACAACACTGTGGTAGGTGTGCACAATAAACAACAGATATTCCAAATATAATGTAGTATCATTAAAATAAGATACTTTTAATAATAAATTACGTATTATCAGTATTATGCTAATATTTTATAAGTACTAATAAATACTATGATAAATATCAAATCATTATAACTAAGAGAAATTAAAACATGACAATTATAACGCAGATCGAATTAAGGTTGAGAGGACTTCAAGTAGTAGTTCCGAATTTTACGCTAGTACTTTTTTGACGTTTAGGGAAGTACATTCAAGAATTTAATGGTAGAGACAGCGGCAGCGTAACAATTAGCCATAAACCCAGTACGATGAGAAGGAATATGAAGAAGTCAACTCTTAGGCCGTGTTTACGGAGACGCGGCGCGTTGGGCATTCGTCGTACATTGCAGCAGCGGGCCGCGTCATCGCTCGCGCAAACACAAACATAAATGACAATGTGAATGTACGACGGACCACCCAACGCGCCGTGCAACGCGCCGCGTCTCCGTAAACACAGCCTTATTGTTAGACGGTTTTCATTTTACAAATCAATTGTGTTTATACCATAACTGTTTATTAGTTTCTTGCCTTAGCGTACCTTATCAGAAAAAGTTAACACATTTAATGCTAAGACCGGTTTCGCACTACGTCCGGTATGGTCCTTAGTAGCCGTAAAACTATTTCATTACAATAAAATTGTGGCGGGGGCGAGTACACGCACTTTTCTGCACTAGTGCGGAAAACTATCAGTTGCGTGCCTAAATGGGATAAGAGCGGGTTTTTGTCGGATCGGATTATAATATTAGCATAAATACTTATTTTATATTAGAAGTAACTTATTGATAAATATGTGTTATTTATTTATTGTACCATACACATCTACCATAGTGTTGTCTTTTTTAACCCAAAGGTTGACTGGTACAGGATCCCTTGTATGTGGACTGTACATGAAGTTTAAATAAATAAATAAACAACAATGATAACATTGACTAGTGCTTAGTCCATAACAAAAAACACGATTGCTGTAAAATTTAATCCAAGAAACGTAAACTTAAAACTGCCATTTTTATCCATTTTTTTTTCATTTTTCCAGATATTAAACGTGTTAGTTTAGGATAAAATATGAGGCATTTTTGTTTCTTGTGTTTTATCGTGTTTCAATAGTAAAATTCCGTTCAGTGTGACCTTATTCAGTATAACTGTTAGAATGTAGGTAAACAGGATACAAACAATGGAGTATTTTAATTGTTATTCTGAATTATGTCACATCCTGCCATAAGTTTGTTTTACATCTATTGGCATTGTTTGGTAGCTACATTGTAGGTATGCGTTTATTTAAATATCATGTAATGCATTCGTAGAATACTCATGTTTAATGCACTATAATAAACATGCATACATACAACAGTCTTTTAAGTAATTTGTAATACTGTTTTGACTGCGATCGCACCAGGGACCCAAGTCTGCTATTTTTGTAAATTCGACATTCCAACACAATCCCATTGTCATTTTGGTAAAAGTTCTTAATCTGCTAAATCATAATGGTCGATCATTGGTCGGTTATTGGTCTCGTAAACGAATGCTGGTAGAATGACTTTGTCGTATTCAAACAAATCTAATGGTAAGTCACTAATCTAAGGAACTGACAAAATTTTAGCAGATTACCTCATAAGTCAGAAATTAATTTGTCATTTGTACGAGATTACCATTTCTTTTAATGGTGTGATTGACTGTTGGAAAACTATAGTGACGCCATTATATTAGTAAATTACCAAACTTTGTCAAAATCAACCATGATGAAATCAATGATAGACGATTCTGACACTATTGTAATAGCAGACTTGAGGCCCTGGTAGTAAGCAGTGATGCAATCGTTGATGGTGAGGCTCACTAGTTTATTATGAGCGTATTCAATCTAGCCTTGAAGACATCTAAATTATAATCAGACGGGATGACCGCAGCAGGCAAACTATTCCAATTTTTCAATGTAGGCGGTATAAACAACAAGGCAAAACACTTAGTCCGGACCGTAGAAATTTCAACAACGTAAAGGTGGATATTAAACGTACCCGGGTTGTTCGATAGTAGAAATGAGATGGCGGAATCAAGTAATGCCTATAGAATGCATCCTGTAAAATACCGATAAGCTGGTTACTCTACGCCTGTACTCAAGGCTTTATAGATTGGACTTAACCAAATCTGGATCACAAATTAGTCTACATAAATGTCTATAATTCTTTTTTTTTTGTAAGTATAAAATGAGAATTCTAGCCTGGAATTGTATGATTTGATGGAACAAATTTACAAATATCTATTTTTCTTTGAAATTGCAAAAAAATTATCGACGGCATGGTTGACGCATTAGGTTGAGCGATTGACTGCTGCATGTCACAGGTTCGATTCCCGCTCGGAACAAATATTTGTACAGTGTCTGTGACAGTGTATAAATTATGTTTGTGAACGCAACCACGATACTGGAGTAATTCCTAGAGCACAAACATTAAAAAAAAACGCTTCTAAGATACTAATGTTTTTAAACTTTCTTTAAACTATTACTATATAATTTAAAGTAATAAAAACAAAAGTTTCCCGTTTAGATGGTATAGTACACGGCAAATAAGTTGAATCAAATTGGCCGTCATTGCTATGGTTACACGCAGACTCCGCTTTGATTGAGACCCGAAAATTTGTTACTGTGAAGGTCTATAGCCATTTTGGTTCAACTTATATTCCACGTCTTGTAACCATGATTTAAACTTTGCTTTACTTTATTTTCAGGAGCGAACCCCGGCGTGGCGTCCCGTCCGCTGTATGAGACACTAGTCCTCAACTACAATGTGGAGAACCGCTCCGCCTACGAGCCTTACGTGCACCAGCTCGATGAGTTCTTTGCACGTGAGTATACACTGGTACCTGGAGTATCAGGGTCTGGGTCTTCCGGGTCATTGGAACACGATATCTTCGTGGTTCAGGAAGAACGCAACTCCTATCTGTATGGGAGTCGGTGTTAGGGAGCTAAAGCAGAAACATTATTGTATTACCGTAGGGCCACGTATTTCGCTTACATCAGCAGATAAATTAAATAGGGTACAAAATGTGTTATGTATTTTCTTTAATATATTAATTAATCATCTCCTGTCTGGGCCTCAAGTCTGCTATTACAATAGTGTCAGAATGGTCATCATTGATTTTATAATTGTTTATTTTGTCAAGCTTCGTAATCTATTAATATAATGACGTCATTATGATCATGTTTCATCGAAGTATAGAATGGTAATCTCTTATCTTACTTACATAATGACAACTGAATGTCTGTCTTATATCATAAAAACCAAACACTGATACAATAACAAAAAGAAAACACCGATAACGCCGGCCGGCGGGCGCTCTAAATAAAAAAAAACGGTAATTTAAAAAACTAATTAAATGAAACTAAAAAAAAAACTTTTTTAAATTACCGTTTTTTATTTTTATTTATTTTTAGTTTTTTTTTTTATTACGATATCACTTTCATAGTAATTACGAATCTAACGACACCTCGCTAACTAAAATCCATCGAGCCGTTCAGCCCGCAGAGCGTGCCAAACATTTTAATTTGGCGCCAAAAATCCGCGGTTTTGTTTTTTACCCGACTGCGCCAGAAGGAGGGTTATGTTTTTCGAGAGTATGTATGTATGTATGTATGTATGTATAATTGTTTGGCACGCTCTGCAGCCTGAACGGCTCGATGGATTTTAGCTTGAGAGGTGTCGTTAGATTTGTATTTACTGTGAGAGTGACACTGGGTATATCAAAATAAAAAAAAAACAAAATGGCGGATTTTTAGCGCCAAATACAAATGTTTGGCACGCTCTGCGACCTGAACGGCTCGATGGATTTTAGTTTGAGAGGTGTCTTTAGATTCGTAATTACTTTGAAAGTGATATCGTAATAAAAAAAAACTAAAAAATAAAAAAAAAACGGTAATTTAAAAAACTAAAAAACCCGACTGCTTTTCTGAGCATTCATGAAAAAGCCCTAAAACAAGAAAAATCTGGCAGTCGGGACCAATTCTAGAAAGTCAACCGTCTAGTCAATAGATTGGAGTAATCTGCAATGTAATATAGGTATGTGCTCTCAATTCTAGAATGGGTCCCGACTGCCAGATTTTTCTTGTTTTAGGGCTTTTTCATGAATGCTCAGAAAAGCAGTCGGGTTTTTTAGTTTTTTAAATTACCGTTTTTTTTTTTTTTATTTTGATATACCCAGTGTCACTCTCACAGTAAATACGAATCTAACGACACCTCTCAAGCGAACCGTTCAGGCTGCAGAGCGTGCCAAACAATTATACATACATACATACATACATACATACTCTCGAAAAACATAACCCTCCTTCTGACGCAGTCGGGTAAAAACAGTAAGCAGTAATGTCACTTTGACTTTGACAGCTAAAAGACCACTGAACGACCAATGATCGATAGTTATGAACTTTGCAGATTACGAACTTTTATGGTAGCCACACACGTTCCAGTATACTTGCGCAATTTAAGACTTGCACAAGTGTACTGAAACGTGTGTTGTACAGAAACTTGCGCAAGTATCTTCCAACACACGTTTCAGTATACTTGTACAAGTCTTAATTTGCGCAAGTATACTGGAACGTGTGTGGCTACCATTAGCTGCTTTTAGCAAAATGACAATGGAATCGTGTTGGAATGATGAATTTATAAAAATAGCAGACTTGGGCCCCAGTTGTCTTACGTATAGTTATGAAACTATTACACTTTTTACTGGAGACCCGGATTTATGCCGAATGTGTGTGATCATCGGGATCGATGTTACACCGATTGCGACTGAGTGAAATTAGGACAAACTATCGTGATTTCAGAGGTCCACGTGCTAGAGGCGAGACCTATCTTCCGCTGTTTTGATTATATCAATGGTTAAGAGTATATTTCCGCTCAAACAACAAGCAAGCGTGATATTCAGCACACAGTACAGACACGCCACTCCCTCGGGCGCGGTTCAAACTAAATAATTCGCTTACGGATGGGCTTCAGCGAGCCACAGTCGCGAATCAATACTTCAATGGAAATGTACTACATGGAACATCGTTACTACGGGTATTCTATTAACACAGTTGGACAACCTTCACGAATGTAACTGATTGAGGGTAGGCAGATGACGTTATTGCTATGTTTTGTATTGATATAATTATATACACCGTTAAATTTTGGTCGTTTTAATACCGTGGAGGATCGATTCGGTACATGCTAACATCGAACCCTTATAGTATCACTTTTTTGTCCGTCTGTCTGTCTGTTAAGACCATTTATCTTGGAAACGCGTGGAGGTATCAAGGTGAAATTGAAAATATTTACTCAAGTCTGCAGTCCCTTGTTGAAGCTGCGAAAAAATCAAACTTCTGAGTTAACATAGGGTACTTCCCGTTGACCTAAAACCCTGAAATTTGGTCTGAATTGCGTCATTTGGTCTCATAGTTTATGTATAGAAATAAATCTGGTTACGTCCCAAAAAAAACTTTTTGCGATTCGAAAAAAAATCTTCGTAACTCAATTCGGGAATTGAATGGTTTTCATCAGTAGTTTCGCATTTGCCCAGTTCTTTTTTTGTATCGGGTGGAATAATTCAAAAAGCGCCTAGGCTTTAAAGGACCAGGGAGCGTGGAATTTTTACCTCACTACCCTGGTGATCAACATTAGCACATTGAAATGATCCTGAGACCTCTTAAAAGTTACCATCCCTTTGTACCACTCCTGTTAGGAAATATCCCTGAGGAGTATGTATGGGGTTTTCCACGATGCCACCGACTTCCTTGACCTAGACCCGACTTTGGTACCTAAAAAACCTCAGACACCCCAAATAATTTTTAATTTAGCTGACCGAATTCTGAGAAAAAAAAGTCGTTAAAAAAACAATTAAGGTTTTATGAGCTGTTTTAGTTTTACCATTTACTGGCAATTCTGATCATTCTTTGCGTCAGTGATGACTGATTGATTTGTTTACTTCCAATGGTACTTGATGCAAAATTCGTATGCGCATTGAGGGTCCATATTGATATTGCAATATTTCATACCATCTATGTACATAATATGGAATGCAATAAAGTATTGAGTATTGAAATAAAAACTATTTATTATCCCGCGTATGAGAAAATTTAAATTGGTCGACAAACTTTTGAGTTCGTTTACCTATTTTGGCAGATTTGCGCACGTGATAGCTTGACTTATTAATAAATAGACACGGCGATATTTTTAATGAAGAATTTTGGAATAATGTGACCTATATTAAAAAGTGGTTCAATTGATTCTGCTCGTTATTCTGAGCAAACTATTTTCAAGTTTTGCACACAATTTTTTGCAATTTATACACAAAGGACACGATTTAGATAAGTGATAAAAAGGACGTCAAAACTTTTAATAATTTTTATCCTTCAGCGTACAGCAGTGAGAGCTGGTACTCGTCTAAGAAGGAGTGCACTGCGGCAGACCGCTACGGCTTCCCTGACAACCCCTGCATCTTCATTAAAGTTAATAAAGTGAGTAATTCCTTTTCTTTTTTAATTCGCGAACACGTTTTATGCCGGGTACAGGCTCCTGTAACATAACATGCAATGTAACACGCAATGAAAAAACTTGCCGTCCACATCGTAGCAATGTATCATGCAATGTATCAGAATTCCCATAGCGTGGACGATCTGCGCGCGCGAGCCGTGCCCACTACGCGATTATATGAGTGGTTACATACTTGGTTCGTGCGCTTGCACTAAACGCCAGCGACTTAAGGGGATTACATTGCCCAAATCCAAAAAAACACCTAGGTTGATTGAAGTTTATAGATTATTCCTTATGTACGATTACCATATAAAAAATGAAGGGAATACTTAAAGACATTACAAAAAAATATCCTAACTCTAGAAAAAAAATCTGGTAAATAGGCCTTTTTTGAACATTAATTCCATATTTTCTCGAAAACGGCTCTATATTTATACATTGAATTTATATCAAAATATATGTTACGATAAATTGAATAACTTGTATTGATTTTTTTTTCTAATTTCATTGAATATCGATAAGTAATCAAGAAAAAATCGAATCAGTACTAACACCCCGCGCGCAGCACCCCCTGTAATGCCTGTGTAGAGGTCAATTCTTCTCTACTAGTGCAGAGGTAAATGCTACAAGGTCATTGAGCAATGTAATACCCTTAAAGCGAACAAAAGAGCGCGCATCAAGATTTTTTGAATACGAATATGTCCATCATTTATTAAAGACAATATGAATAAAAGGCGTATCTTAAAAGATTGGTAATTAAAGTATCTTTTAGTTTGTGAAAGTTTTATAAAAATATATCCAATGGTTTTTGCCTGTTCTTCCCTTTTTTGTCTGTGTTACATGTAACGTTCAAAATAAATTACATCAAGTTCTATGAAAAAAATATCCAATTATTAGGCAAATGGTCTTGTTTAACATATATTTCTTTTTTAAAACTTACCGACTAGCCGTTTAGACGTAATAATGGATTTAAAATCATCTTTCTGAAGCCTACTCGTCGGTAACAGCTAGGTAAAATCGATTCAGTAGCCGATTCTGAATAAATACTACTTTTAGAATGTGCGTTTATTTTGTTACATGTTATATAAACCGTTAAAGTTTGGTCGTTTTAATCCCGTGGAGGGTCGATTCGGTACACGAAACACTATCGATTTGTAAAGAGAAAATTAAAATATAAAGTACTATTTTTTCTAAAAGTCGAGGTAATATACGCACGTAAGTTTAAGTAAACGTGTCAATGACCTTGTAGGTAGTGGTCGGTCGTTGCGTACTTACTATCTTCTACAGTTCGTTGACCTCGCTCAGCTGACGTTTACTTAATAAAATTAATTTCCCACATGCGTAAATTAATATGAGTTTAAAAAAAGTACTTTATTTTTTATAGTGATAGTGTTTCATGTACGTAATCGATCCTCCGCGGGATTAAAACGACTAAAATTTAACGGCGTTTTAGCGTTTTTTGGTCTGCGTCATAACTGACACAAATGAATTATTTTCTTTCTATCTATATATTTTTAACGTTGCCTTTATACCCGATTTTAGATAATTGGCTGGCAGCCACAGTACTACGACGTCAACGAGCTCCCTGAAGACATGCCGGAGGACCTCATCGAGCATATACAGAATTTGGACGCAAATCTGGTGAGAACTGTGTTTTTGGCTAAGGAGATATTTACGGAATGAGCTCAATCTGTCTTGGACCTAATCCTTCGGTTTCTACCAGACCAAGTTATTACTAGAAGAGAAGATAGTCAAATCTATAAAAAAATTTCGGTGTTTTTTTTTTCGGATCATCCAATAACATCTCCGCGCTCTTGGGCGGAGCGGGAGATAGAGTCAGACTTTTACTGACTAGAAACCCATTCCTGTTCTTTCGTTGCCACCACGAGACTCATCATTGAGATGACCTCAGAACAAATCAGAATCAGAATAGTTTATTTCAAATAGACCAATTACAGGCACTTTTGAATTGTCAAAATGTTAGTCAGTCCATAAAAAAGTGGAGCTAAATTGCACGTTCCAAAGCGTAGATCTCTATGGAGAAGAACGTGCAAGAAACTCCATGGACACTCTTTTAAAATCATATTATGAGTTACTTAAATCTTGGTTACATTTTTCTTGTCGCTTCTATTATGTGAGCACAATGTAGATAAGTAATGAAAAAATAAAATAAACTAATTAAAAAATAGGAAATACAAAGGAAGTAATACAGAAATTAGGAAATAATACAAAGCAGTCTGGCAGTGTGTCTGGTGTCTGTTAGTGCAGAGAGTACCTGTTGTAAAATAAATAAATAAAGGAATTGGGGGTGTGGCCAACTCTAAGCGTTCACGCTAAACGAAACGATTGTAACTTGGCTAGGGGGGATGGACATGGTCTACGCGTGTGCCGAATACGTTTAACCCTTCGAACTTGAAGAAGTAACAAACATACTCCTCCTATAAAATATTTATGTTATTGTCACAGTATTATTGTTCTGTACGTACTAAATTATTAAATTTTGACCAACAGCAAAAGCAAGTGTGGGTGTCATGTGAAGAGGAGAAGGCGAACGACACCAAGTTGGAGTACCCCTGGGGCCAAGGCATGCCTGGCCGGTTCTACCCCTTTAACAACCAGGAGGGGTACAAGAGCCCACTGGTTGCAGTCAGGTTATCATCACCAGGTAATTATGAATGATATTTATTTTGGTCTAGTGGTTAGTGGCCCTGACTGCTATTCTGGAGGTCGTACGTTCGATTTCCAGTATTACCACCCAGGACAAATGTTTGTGTGATGAGCATGATCATTTGTTCTGTATCTGGGTGTAATTTATCTATAATAATCATCATCAGCCTTTTAATGTTCCCACTGCTGGGACTCAGGCCTCCTCTCTGTGTATGTTTGAAAGGGTCCATGGATGGTTTATAAATACTATTAGCCCCGGTGCAATTCCATATGCGTGATGAAATCTATTAAAAACACCATTAATGTAGGAAAAATTGCTCCGCAGCTTTACTTGTCTTATTCTTTTCTTGAAGTTAAGAATAGCATAGCATAGCATAGCATCAGCCTTATCATGTTCTCACTGCTGGGACTCAGGCCTCCTTTCTCTGGGAGAGGGAATGGGCCGTAATTAACCACGCGGGCCCAGTGTAGGCTGGTGAATGTCACAAGTCTATGAATTTTCGGTTATAGGACATGGTGGTTTCCTCATGTTTTCCTTTACCGTTTTGAGAGCAGTGGTGATGAAATATATTACACAAAGTAATGCGCCTAGCTGGTTTTGAACCCACGATCTACTACTCGTAATTCGAGGCCGTTACCACTCGGCCGCCACTCCTCTCCAGATGTATCTATCTACTATCCTATAATATAGATATGTATGTATTTAGAAATATATAATTATGTCTATCAGTTGTCTAGTAGCTATTCATAGCGCAAGCTCTGCTTAGTTTGGGACTAGATGGCGTTGTGTGAATGTTGTGGAATATTATTATTTATTGTTATATTACTGCTCCCAAAACGGTAAAGGTAAACATGGCTGCATCATAAGGAAGCCGGGATGTTCTAGAAAAAAATTTGACGGCAAGTGACATTTACCAACCCGCAGAGGCTGATGATGCTTGTTCATATTTATGAATTTGGGCTACATGACCATTGGAGCATTTCATTAAGGGCCGGTTCTAGTCCCTGTTTTTTTATATGAACTTCGCTCGGGACTATGTCGACGTCGCGGCCCCAAAACAGCGGTTTTATTTTTACATAAAAAAAAAAAACAATAACTTTAAAAGATTTTTGTTTTTATGAAGCGCTTTTTAATAACAAGCTTTTTTTTTTTTTTTTGTAACTATCAAATATTTCCGTAACGTAATCTCGTGGATAAATAGGTTTGAAATCGTAAATTAGGGTCATATTCGCAATTTTTTTTTATCGATCCAACTAATTTATATCATGTTTACATTTTTGCCAAGCGCTAGGTCATATAGTCAATTTTAATAAAATAAATTTTCATGGTGTTCTCTTTTATATTTGTGGATTTCCAGAGATTTAAAAAAGTTCAAAATGAACGCCTTAAACGCTTACATAGATCTGGTCTTTATTTAATTTCCTTTCTTTTCAGCACATAACCTCAACATCGTAATACGATGCAGAGCTTGGGCCAAGAACATTATACAAAACAAGAGCCTGAAGGAGCCGTCAGGATACACTCGGTTCATGCTGTACGTCGAAGGCAATAGCAACCACAACAAGACGGAGGTCTAACATTAGCGGCAATGTACGTTGTACATAGCTATAGGAACGTTCCGTTACAGTAATGGAACTATAGTACTGCCGGTTAGGATAAGTATGCACTGTGTAGTGATGTAGTTCGACGTCCCCAGGCATTAAGTCGGTAATCGCAAAAATTTGTGTTTCGTTTACCGACTTTATTACCGGACAATAAATCGGTAAATCGAAAAACATTTTTTTGCTATTACCGACTTATTGCCTGGGGACGTCGATTTGATTGATTGGTTAAAGTTTTAGCGATATTATTGGGTTTCCTACCTACATAGATATTGTAATGACTACCTACCTATTTGTGTTAAATATTTTCCATCATAATTTGCATAATGTGAAGAATTGTTGACACTTCTTTGACACTTCTACCACAAAATAGATAGGTACAGAAGACAATCATATGTATGTTCTTCACTTTTTGTGCCTACGCTCGGCGGTCGCTAGAAAAAGTACTCTGTGATCTAGCGCTGGTTTAGCACTGGTTTAGTCACGAACAAGATATCGTGTCCGTGAGCGCTGTCTATGTGTGCGTTGCTCGAGCGCGAGACGTATGTAGATTGTCTTCGGTACTATCTTTCTTTTGTGCTTCTGCGGTCTGGAGTCTGGACTAAATGTTTCGCGCCGTCGTTTATACTGCCTACATCGAAGGACTGGAATAAGTTACTGTCTTCAACGCTAGAGTGAATAGGCTCATAAACTAGTGCGCCTCATATTTTTTAGGCTAACTTTTCCTAGTTCATTAGTCTGCTTCTCCATTATCATATAGTTTTCGATGTACAAGACCAATTGGAGCCTAGCTAAATCACTTCTTCATGTATAAAAGAAAAACATCAACCAGCTACACAGTGCGTACTTAGACTAAGAAAAATCAAATTAGTTGAATGTTCACACGTGAACGAGTGAGTGATGTTGTTGCAAGCTGTAAAATTAGTTTTTCGTGATAATCGACTTTTTAGAGTACGGTCAACAAAGCAGGTTTTGTTTGGTGAGATGTAAAGCTGTGTACTCACCTACGAGCCGTAACTGTAACAGTTGCAGATACAGTAGGTAACCAAATTTTATAAGTGAGTATGTAGTTCGCGAGCAGTTCGCGAACCCGTTGTTGTTCGATGCGAGCCAGTCGCAGCGAGCCGAATCTTGTCGGGTTTTTCCACGAATACAAAGAAGCTCGCAATGAGCTCGCGGACACTTGAAACGATCGCTCGTAAATAAATACGCTTTTTGTAACAGCCATGTGCGCGCCGCGAGCTCACGACAAATACTGCGGATTCATTCGCTTACACTAACCACAACGAATGTCTACACGAGTAAACGTCTACACTTGAACTATGTTACTGTATCTGCAACGCTTACAGTTACAGCTCGTAGGTGAGTACCAGGCTTTACGTTCGACACTTTTTTGTCTGTACATTTAATATATGAACCGCTATATTCCAAGGCACGAATCCACTTCGAATCATCAAATTGTTATTCAGATTTACAGATCTTCTAGTGTACGGTCAACAAAAGAGCTTTTCGGTAAATGAGCTGCCAAACAGTTTTTTTTTGTCTGTAGGTACGTTTATAAGATTAACCCTATATTCCAAGTTTCGACCCCACCTCGAATTACAAATTGATAGTCAGATTTACAGATTTTCTAGTGTACGGTCAACAAAATACGCTTTTGATATGTGAACTGTCGATTTGAAATATGGGTTGGAGTATTTAACTCTAATTATTCTGAATCATCTATGGGTCGTAATTATGTTTTATCGACAATCGGATAACGGAAAAATATTGTCCATCCTGTCAAGCAATTAAAAAATAGTAGGTAAATTTTGATACACGTGCAGAAACTTTGTCATTGCGACCGAGGCGGAATTCGCACGAGCCGTAGGCGAGTGTGTTACGGAGTCGAGGGCTGCAGTGACAAATTTGCACGCGTATCAAACGACGTTTTTCAATACACGCGCGACTCGAGGAGGTCGACGCGCGCCTGATACGATAAACAATTTTATTTAAAATCGTGGCGGGGGAGAGCATGCGCTTTTTTCGGCACTAGCGCGGAAAATAGTCCATTGCGTGCCTAGAAGCGGTGGGATAAGAGCGGTTGATGGTTTTCGAATAAGTGTATTGAAAATATTATATTATCCAGTAAAGTACTGTAAAAAACTTAGTAAAATGATGTTATCTATCTAGTATGTTACATCATTATGTGTCCTTTTCATAGACAATTAGTTTATTTATGATCTGATCCAGTGAATGTACCTTTTGGTTAAGTGATGTGAATTGTGATTGAAAGAATAAATATGATGGTATTGTTAAGAGAAAATTGTCTGTGGTAGGTAAAAGATCTATAACGTTTATAGTTTTTTTTAAACATTTAAAGAATCTTTTGTACCTAAGTACAAATACAAATCTTTGTGATTATTGTACGTATAAGTACATAAAGAATCTCAGGAAAATGAAACCGTAGCTATACCTGCTTATACTGAAGCAATATTAATGCTTTTATAATTTTAGTAGTATGCTTATCAAGCAAAATAATGTTTATATTTATATAATAACTCCCACCTTCTTTTCTTTGAAGTTTAGATTTTAAATGCATGTGTAGCGACATCTATGGCACCACATATGAACTAAAATATGAAATCCTGCATCGCGCAATTAGACTAAGAATTCACGAAGCAGTTTTCTGTAGAATACAGATATATACACGGTTAAATTTTGATATTTTCAATCCCGTGGAGGTTCGATCCGGTACATGAAACGAAATTAATTTGTTAAGGTGAATATCAGCTGAGCGAGTCAATAACCTGTAGGTAGTTACTAGTACGCAACGACCGAAAACTTTCGTAATATGCGTAAATTAAGTCGAGTTTAAAAATAATTTTATTTTTAATTTTATCTTTAAAAATCGATAGTGTTTCATGCACCGTATGGATCATCCACGGAATGAAAACGATCAAAATTTAGCCGTCTATTAGTGAATGATCCTTCTACAGTTCAATGTTTTTTTTTTCATGACTATTGTAGACATAAAACTATTATTTTTCGAAGCAGTTTGAGTATTATTTAGATACTATTGTAGTTAGACAATGTGTGTTATGCCTGGTACGAGTACAAATCCTATTTAATAAAAATATTCCATGTTTGTGAAAATGTGAATTTATTTCGAATAAATCAAGATCAAATTGAGATTTCTTGTTTTTTTAATTTATATCCATTTGTAGCGACATTTATTTCACCCCATAGGAACTATTCTGCGATGCGGTATCCAGAGTTCTCCGCATGATTACAATTATGAGGCAGTTGCCTGGACCATACCCAACACTGGTCTGGTTGGAGGTCAACACCTGTCCATTTTCAATGGTAGTTTGAGGTTTGAATCAATGTATCCTAAGCTTAACTGTGTTGTTTATGGTTACGCCGATCAGCGTCTCACCGTCAACGACGGCTGGCGCTGACAATCAGCGCTGTGGCTCTGTCCTGCACACGAGCTCCAGCATTTTGCTGAGCGCTGGCCGTTTTGCGCGGATGTGACTCATATCTTATTATGTACTTTTTTTATATAGAGTCAGTATGTGTAGCTGTTATTTTAAGATATGCGCCATGTTTGTGGCAAATAAACTCTTTTTCTTTCTTTCAAAAAGTGCAAAATAACTTTAATTTCGGAAGTCAGTGTTAAATAACGAAGATACCAAACTATTAGAGAAACGCGTTGACTCATAGATATTATTTTTGTAGAGAAAAACAATTGTAAAATAATATCTTACATCTAATTAAATCTAAATCTAAAGCAGGCTAACATACAATTCATTACGTTTCTACATATTACTTTTGAAGAAAATTACATAAAGTGAAAGTTGTTTAATTACTCAAGCCCCAAGGTGTAAATACCAATAAAGGCCAATAGGTGTGCGAACGCCGGCGTTCGCACACCTATTGCCTTTCTATTGTATCTCTCATAACTGTATTCAAAAGACTAAAGACTATTTGTGTTATGAAATATTTAAGTATCAGAATTACAATTAATATTTTAACAATACATTTGTTAAAAGGAGAATTTATCAACTTTTTCATAGTAAATATTATAGATTTTTACTAATCTATGAAGGGGAGTCCACTCACCTGCGTTTGTTTGACTGATAGTCGTAGCAGGAGTCTGGTAAGCAAGCACCTCTCGATTACCAAGAACAGTTCTGGGTTTTTCCCAAACAACCCGACAGCCCTACTCTAGGTTTTCATATCATAATCAGCCTTATAATATTCCCATTGCTGGGACTCAGCAAGGCCGCAGAGGAGGGAAATGGGCTAGAATCCATAACGCGGGCGCAGTGCGGGTTGGTGGATGTCACATGTCTTCGAATTTTTGTTTGTAGAACACGCCGCTTTCATCAAGATTTCTTTAACTTTTTTAAATTTTATGAACTAGTACTTGACTGCGATCCCATGGTAAGCAGTGATGCAATCGTTGATGGTGAAGTGCACTAGTTTATTAAGAGCCTATTTACTCTAGCCTTGAGGACGCCTAAATTATAATCGGACGGAAAGACCGCAGCAGGCAAATTGTTCCAGTCCCTCGATGTACGCGGATGTACGATGTTTTCCTCCACCGTTTTGAGAGCAGTGGTGATGAAATACCACGGTGAAATTAAAGGGAAACCCGTAGTGCTAGAACACAAAGGGCAACTGAAGGACCCAGGTGTGGTTGGCAGCAAAAGTGCGACAAACCCTCGCGCTCCGCACAGAACGGGAGTAGTCATTAGATGTGGAAATCATCCCTTGAAAAAAGCGGTGATGAAATAAATTACACAAACTAATGCGCCAAGCTGGGTTTGAAACTGTGATCGCAACTCGTAAGTCGAGGCCGTTACCACTGGCTCGACTCGGTCACCAACCTTTAAGTTTCCAATTAACTTTATTCCTCTCCATTTATCTAGTCCACACCTCTGACGTCCTTGGCAAGTTAAACAAGTTGTCACCGAGTTAGCACTTAGTACATTAGTTTGTAGTTCAAGGCTTGGCCGCCAGGCGCGCTGGGCGTCGCTGGGCGGGCGGCTCGCCGGTTTCAGGCAGATTTGGGCGGCAGATCGCGATCATAGATTAAGTGGGTTTGAAGAAGGCACTTGTATTGCCTAGTAGTGATTTTAGGGATGAAATTGATAATGGATTTTGGTTAATTGTACTATATTTTATTGAGTATATGTAGGTATATATTACATTAAATATATATGTATGTATATTTTATTTATATATATTTGATTCCTTGTTTTTCTTAATAATCTTTTGTTTTTTTTATGCACTTGCCATGTTTTCTCTTCACCACCCTAGGTTGACTGGTAGAGAATGCCTAAGGCATTAAGTCCGCCTGTGTACCTTTGTGTTGCATAAAGTTGAAATAAATAAATAAATAAATAAGTAGGTATAAGTATAAAATCATTATTTTACGGGAATGTCATCTCTTTTTAACAATCTAAGAGTAATTTGCCTAGAATTTGTTGCTACAATGTTTTGAACAATTAATTAAAATAGTAGTTGATTATTGCTTGTATACGCTCAAAATATGTAAAGCGAGCAGGCAATTAAACTCCACAGGTCTCACCACGAGCTCTTAACGCTATCCATTTTACGACCTAAAGTGAACTGCTTAAGGGATGGAGCTACATAAGGTGTATCGTTCCATCCCTCTTTCTCACATGTACGCTTGACATTTTAACACTTCATGTTAAGGCCCCTGATTTCTCTCGTTGACGTTCGCTTCTAGAACGTAAGACAATGAAGGAACATAGTGGCGGAGTTTAGTCAGTAAAAATCTGACACGCCCTCCCACTCCGCCCTAGAGTGGAAGAAGTCATTGAATGATTTCCTATCTAAAAAGCCTGTTTATTCGTTATATTTGGACGAGAGAAACTTCGCATATACTGTGATGTAAAGGAAACACCTACTTGCGGCTTTGCCCGGGGGAAATTAGAAAACATGTAGCCTGTGTCACTCAGTGATAAAGTAGAATTCTACTGGTGAAAGAATTTAAAAAATCGGTCCAGTAATTTTTAAGTTTAATCAGTACAAACAAGAATACAAATCTTTCCTTACCAGCTGACCAAAGATTCAAAGATTTAAAGCATTTTATTTCAAATGAACCATTTACAGGCACTTTTGAAAAGTCAAGAAGTCGGTCTGTCAGAAAAAAGTGATGCTAATTGCACATACCAAAGCGTAGATCTCTATGGAGAAGAAAGGGCAAGAAACTCCATGGACACTCATCCTCCTCATCCTTATCACTTAGGGATATAAAAAATAGTTTACCACTTATTCTCTAACCTACCAAATACAACTACACAAAAATGTATAAAAATCGGTCAAGCCGTTTCGGAGGAGTTCGATATCAAACACTGTCACATGAGATTTTTATATATTAGAAGATATACCATTGATTTATTTAACTTTTTTCAATGAGTATAAACTTTTTCCTCAGGTTTTTTACTAGACTATGATCAATATTTTCTGCGGTTTGGAAAATAGTCGCCGTCCTCACAGAGTCACCTCTCAGGTAGGCACAAAACCCGCCCCAGTTACCTCATGGCGCTAACGCTCGCCACCGTCAGTCTTCACCCACCGACCAGTCACGATGGGCGCCGACAAGCCGAACGGCGTCGTCAACTACTCCCGGAGACCAGTCCAGAGACCATTCCTCCAACGCATCCAGTACGGCATCTGGAACCCTGAAGATAGAACGTTCCTCGGCAGGACTCCTCATCGATGGGGTAAGTTGGAAGTTGAACGGCCACTTTTGATTTTGAATTTGGAAGTTGAACAATTATTTTTGAATTTGGAAGTTCAATGGACAATTTCGAGTTGGTTTTTGAATTTGGAATATTTACTTTTTTACTGTTTTTTTGGGTAGATGTGGTCATTCGTGTTACTATTAAATTCTTCAAGGCATAAGAAGCTTAGAATAGAGTGGGATATTCTGATGGTGCAACAGATAGAAGTTGTCCATGGAGTTTCTTGCACATATGCATAGAGTTCTACGCTTTAGAATGTGCAATTAGCATATTTTTTTTCTGATAGACTGACTCCTTGACCTTTCAAAAGTGCCTATAAATGGTTTATTTGAAATAAATGCTTTAAATCTTGAATATTGAAGTTAGATGGAACTCTCGAATTCTAGTGGTAAAATGTTTGTGATTCGGAATGGAAGTTGATAATTTTAATTAAGCTTTTAGGCTTTTTACGATTTAAAAAAAGATGTTTTATATATTTAAAAATATTAATATTTTAAACAACTGTTTGAATGGTTTAACCCTGAACTCAAACTAAAATCTGAGAAAAACAGAAAATGGTTTTACTCTAAACGGAATTAAACTCGCGTCCGATGAAATGGCAGCGGTGGACAAATTACTCGTTCATCAGTATGTTTTCAGAAGGGTCATGAAACGTGTAACGTCATTAGGATGACCCAAAATGTTTCAGGAATTACTGCATGGCAACGTAATGTCGGCAACCTCCAAAATCTAAATAAAAACAAAATAACCACCATAAACCACTACCAAAATTTTTAATTAGATAGACCAAAGTAACAGCTCTAACAATGATTTAATGACAACGGGACATTGTCATAGTGTAGTGTTTTGAAAAATAAAATAAGACTGGGCTTAAAGGTCCTAGTGGCCAGGTCATTAAAATCGATGAGGAGTCGAATCGTGGAGGGTCGATCATGTACATGAAACACTATCGATTTGTAAAGATAAAATAAAAAAATAGAGTACTTTTTCCTCAAACTCGAATACGCATGTACGAAATTAATTTCTTTAAGTAAACATCAGCTGAGTGAGTTCAATGACCTGTAGGTAGTTGTCGGTCATTGCGTACTAACTACGGATGATTTTCCACCTCAAAAAAATTCAACCAAACAGCTATTCTGCAAGTTTAACTACAAAAGTTTAAAATCAATAGCAGTATGTTTTTACCCGACTGCGCCAGAAGGAGGGTTATGTTTTTCGAGAGTATGTATGTATGTATGTATGTTTGTATGTATGTATGTTTGTATGTATGTATGTATGTATAATTGTTTGGCACGCTCTGCAGCCTGAACGGCTCGATGGATTTTAGCTTGAGAGGTGTCGTTAGATTTGTATTTACTGTGAGAGTGACACTGGGTATATCAAAATAAAAAAAAAACAAAATGGCGGATTTTTGGCGCCAAATTCAAATATTTGGCACGCTCTGTGGCCTGAACGGCTCGATGGATTTTAGTTTGCGAGGTGTCGTTAGATTTGTAATTACTGTGAAAGTGATATCGTAAAAAAATAAAACTAAAAAAGTAAAAAATAAAAAATGGTAATTTAAAAAACTAAAAAACCCGACTGCTTTTCTGAGTATTCATGAAAAAGCCCTAAAACAAGAAAGTCGTTGTAGCAGTCGGGACCCATTCTAGAAAGTCAGCCGTCTAGTCAGTAGATCTATGATGTAATGGGTCCCGACTGCTACAACGACTTTCTTGTTTTAGGGCTTTTTAGTATTCATGAAAAAGCCCTAAAACAAGAAAGTCGTTGTAGCAGTCGGGACCCATTCTAGAAAGTCAGCCGTCTAGTCAGTAGATCTATGATGTAATGGGTCCCGACTGCTACAACGACTTTCTTGTTTTAGGGCTTTTTCATGAATACTCAGAAAAGCAGACGGGTTTTTTAGTTTTTTAAATTACCATTTTTTTTTTATTTGAAGTTTCCCTGACCCAGCAAACTTCGTACTGCCTAAGTCTATGAGTATTGTGATAACGGATTTTTGTTCATGACTTTTTTCATATTTTCTCCAGGGAAGGTCAGACTTTTACTGACTTAAACCTACCTGTGTCCTTTAGTTGCTCTTTGCATTCCAGGACCTAAATCTCTTTAAAAAAATCCTGTGGTCCTAGCGGGCATCGGCCCCTACGGTTTCACAGACATCTCTTTGAGACAAAACTGGCATCGCATAAGTCCATTACGTCAGGGAACACCACGTACCATCAAAGACACTACCGCCTGACTACCGCTAAGTTCATTTTTGTTTGTACTCGAAATGAAAACTATAAAGGGTTTGGTTTGGCGCCGCGCCACAGGATTCAAGCCTTCAAGCGAATTCTTTTTTAAGTGTTCAGGCAGAAATGACCGCGATGATACCTGTACGTCAATACACTTCCTTCAAAAGTGTGACGTATTTGAGTATTTTACTACAACAAGATAACTATTTATTTATATGACTGACATCCGCATTGATCAATCGTCATGCAAGAAAATCAGTAAATCTGCCTATGCCCTGCACACATTGTCGTCTATGATAGGTGTGGAGGCATTACTTACAGCTTACTATGGTTTAACAGAATCTCATCTACGCTATGGTGTCGTTTTTTGGGGCAACTCAACAGAAAAAGACACGGTGTTCAAGGCTCAAAAGAGATGCGTTCGTTCAATATTTAAAATTAAACCTACTGATAGTTGCGTGCCTTACTTTAAAAAATATAAAATACTTACTTTGCCATGTCTGTACATTTTAGAGGTAGCTGTATTTGTCAAAACAAATCCACACCGATTTAAACGATTAGATGAAGTAGTCCCACGTAACAGGCGCGACAACAGTAGGATTTGCTCTCATACTGCGAAAACATCCCTCATGCGCAAAAGTGTTTTCTGTATGGCTCCTATGATTTTTAATAAATTGCCTAAAAGTTGGAGAGAACTGCCCTTGTCACTTTTCAAAAATAAGCTGAGAAATTTTTTAGTTAATAAAGTGTATTACAATGTTTTAGATTTTTTGAATGAAAAGGACTTTTCTATTCCGACTTCTAATATAAATGGTTAAGAATAACAATTTAATAATGTGAATTTTATATCAATTGACTTTTGAATGAGACCTACTATTTGACTGCATAATAATGAATATACTGGACATAATTTAATTTATTTTTGACTATAATATGCTTATACTATCATATCTTGACATCAATTATTATTTATTTCTTGTGTATTTTGAAATGAAATTTAAAATGACTAAGTAAATGCAATTAAATGTAATTTTTATACCTACAAAATTTGTACGCCGTTATAGGCAAAACATGGACGCTCACAACATATTAATTTAATACCTTGCATGTCTGATTAGTCAGTTTATGTAAACGCATGTTTGACAAATAAATTATCTTTCTTTCTTTCTTTCTTTCTTTCTTTCTTTCATTCATCAAATAAAGTAATGACTAAGCCGCTATATCTACAGAACCGTGTGTATAAATAAATTATTTTTCTTTCTTTCTTTCTTTCCTAGTCGCGATCGATACGGCTATGACGTTTGACGCTCCGATTGGTAAACTCCAAACTCTTGACCAATCAGCTAGCTTGTCGGCTTTCTATCGTTTACATTTCGGGGAGTGTGCATTAAAATTGAATAATTTAATTCCGCCAATTCCGTTCCATCATAGGACTACTAGACATACGGCGTTGCGCCACCGTAACATGGTAGACATCCCGCCCATAAGTCCAAGCGTTTTAAGAACACATTCATTATGCGTACAGCTAAGGAGTGGAATTCCCTGCCGGAGTCTGCGTTTCCTGATGGCTATTGGTTATAACCTAGTGGGCTATAAGTCAAGAGTGAATAGGTTTGACGCGTTGGACAACTATCAGGCGAGATAGTGGAAAACTGCATAATAAAAAGACTGGACAAGTGTCGGACTCTCAGACTGAGGGTTTCGTACAAACTAACTTAAATATAAATAGTTCAATTCGCGAGTCTCGGAGATTTTTCCGAATCGATCAAAGTATTTTTTTTTTTGTGCCATTATTAATACAGTTTTCAGATTTGTTCCTATATTTGTGCTATAAGAAATTGCTTAATACCAAATTTCAGGGTTCTAGGTCAACGGGAAGTACTTACCCTATGAATTTTGATTCCCTTGAGAGGGCCCAAATATACGTTTTTGTGACAGAAACGACTGTATCTTTTCTTCGCGTTAACTTAAAAGTTTTACTTTTACATAGCTTCAAGGGACCGCAGACCTGAGTATATGGTTTTAATTTCAACTCGATACCTCCACGCGTTAATGAGATAAAGGGTCCTGACAGACAGACAGACGGACAACAAAGTGATCTTATAAGGGTTCCGTTTCTTCCTTTTGAGGTGCGGAACCATAAAAAAGAGTCAAGCGCGAAACGTTTCAATCGCGTTAATGTGAAAAGAAAAACTCGCTCACAACGCACTGAGATTATCTACTGCACTTAATTCTATTCAGGTAGCTACATATTTGTATGTTTACATATATTTCAGTATAGTTTTATATTTTAAACCTTGTATAAACAGTAGTCAAGGCAGCGAGGTTCAAACCGAATCGTTGCGTTATAAATCTAGTAGTGACATGTTTATTTGATTTTTTTTTATCGCACGTTCTCGGAATGGTATTTAAAGGATAAAATAGCCGAACTCAATAAAAGTCACTGTACATACTTGTATCTTAATAGTATATTATAATACAAGTGTATAATGTACATGGTTACATAGGATACATTGAATTAACAATCCAATGTGTAGGAAAGTTAGGTTGACAATCCAATGTATCCTATTTGGGTGTTCGTCGTTGAGGCAGCGCTGCGTTTTTTAGAGAATAACACCACTGCTCACATCAACGGTACCATCGTTGGTTACAAAATCCAATTAATGTGTGTTCCAACGTGGATTCATGATGAAAGAAATGGCAGTCAGTGATAGCATTACGAAAACGCGTACGGGAAATGTGGGACAAGTTACAGAATAGGTGTGCGGACACCGGAGTCCTCTTGGGATTTGACAGTTTAATATTCTGCATGTCGTCCTAAATGGGCCGTAGGCATATGGGACGCGTTTAAGATTTGAAACAGTGAAGAAGAAAATTTTAAAGACGTAAACGATTGGAAGATCGAAATGGAAGAATATTACGTGAATCACCAACGACAAGTAAAGAAAGAAAGAAGGACATGACAAGGGCAGCAATATGATGATCAGTGGATCGACTTGTGCCTGAATGTATAGCTATACTTCAGGTGGCCCTTCCCTATGTCTACGTCAAGCATAGTTTAAAAGCTTGTTGCTTCATCTAACACAATCCAGAATTTTGATGGAGAGGCAACGCGAAAAAAAAGAAATAACGCCTTAAAATTCTGTTGGAATTCAGTAATTCCGTGATTTATATTTCACAAGACCATGTTCCAGGAAATACGTGATTTTTTTAAACCCTTTAAAGTTACACCGAGGAGGCCCAGCCACACCGAAGAGGCCCAGCCTGCTAACTGCAGGCAGGCAGGGTCGAAGCCTGCTGGGGTCAAGGGCCGTTTTCTGAGAGGAAGGCTCAGCCTCGGTACTATAGGCAACGAAGGAACGGGGTAGGTTTTTAGTCAGTAAGAGTCTGACACTACTTCCCGCTCCACCCAAGGGCGGGATTTGTCATTGGATGATATTACCTACCAAAAAAAAAAAAAAACCCTTTAAAGTTTTTATCATGTAGAATCTCGATTAAATGTGCAAGGCTTCTATAGAAGTACTTTTTTATATTTTTAATATATGAGTACATTATGGAGGGCCAAAGTTTCCGTAAAATACCAGATTTTCAGACGTACGTTTGTTTGAATTAGTTTTACACAAATTTATGTTTTGATCACTATAGAAGCCTATTAATCCATAAGATATCTGTGTATCCAAAATATCTGAAGAAAAATGTGTAATAACATCATAATCACGCAAGAGCGGTTGTATGGAAATGTACCTCGGGAGGGCCCCTCTTAAGCTGTGTACGTAGTTCTTTAAGCCCTGAGTTAGTAACCGAGTGCAGGCAGTCTCATGAATCATTGCAGAGTTATTTCCGATGTTATCCCCATCATAACTGATGAATTTCGAGCACGTGAACTCCGGAATTAGGGTAATGGTGCTTTTTATATCTTCAACGAAGTGTTTCTACATTACGTACAAGGTCTTTATATGACAAAACCGAAAAATGGGTATTGTACTGAGTCTAGAGTGTACAGCTAAGGAGTGGAATTCCGAGCCGGAGTCTATGTTTCCTGATAGCTACAATCTAGGGGTCTTTAAGTCCAGAGTGAATAGGTTAATTCTAGGCAAGCGTGCTCCATCGTCCGCCACATCAACGCTTACCATTTAGTGATTAGTGATATAGTTGTCTATCAAAGTACTAAGCCAAATCTAATTAAAAAAAATGCAGCACTTAATCCAAGGGCGTCGCGCGCCGATGATCAAGAGGGATGGGGGGGGGGGGGGCTATTGGAAGTATGGAGAATGGCAAGTCTGTTATAGTTACAGTCAAGAGAAAACTTCAACATTTTGGTGTTAAAGTTGGTGGAATACCCACAAAAAGTCCGAGGGGACTGTATTTAAGGTTCAGTTGAAAACCAACGTCAGGCAACTGCTACGAAGTTGTCTGGCATCATGCTGAACTGACCTATTTGGCGCAGCCGTGAGGCTTATTCCTGTTGTTGTTTTTTTATAATTATTTTATTTTATTTATGTTTTAAACATTGTATTTTGTTTCATTGCAAGCTAAATAAACATGTTTTCTTTTTTATTCACCACCAAAATTCTTACTAGTGCTAACTCTAGTACTGAAAGTGCTGCCCCAACCTTCCTTAGTGAAACGTCAAAGCCACCAAAACCAAAGTGGTTCCCTTGACGACGCGTTTCACTTGTTCAAATGTTCCTTTTAATTAATCGAGTTTCATAAATTACAAGTTTACAAGTGGTTAATAAATATTACGAATGTGGCAGAGACAATACGGGGGGTAAACGAACAGAGGAAAAAATCTAAAGTACTGCACAAACCGGGTACCGAACCGCGGAATACCGAAGACATTCGAATATCGAAGATACTCAGAAGTCGTGCTGGTGACATGGTGACCACTGGAACATTTCAAGAGAATAAATTACTTACTTAAGTTAGCAACAATTCCTATGAGGTTTCATGAAAAATAAGTGAACACGTATATACCAGCTGAGTCACTAATTACTTAGGGTGGTGAAACATGCGACACTGTGCATACAGTTCTAAGCTATATTGTCAAGTTAATTAATTTGACTTGGTCTTATGTCTTATCTGTTCCATCAAATTTAGTTTAGCTAGACGATGTATTGCTAAAAGAACGAAGTAATGTTGTTGGTCAATCACTTCCCTCGAATTTTTCCAGGACATTCGCAAGGAAATTGAAACCTATAAGATACTTTCTGTTAATTTAAAATCTTGTTCAGTAAGAAGCAAAATCTCTTAGCAAAAGAAATGGAAAAAGTCTGAAAACTGTATTGTAGTTTACGTTACTGGTTGCGCCAATTTGCTATGATCCGCGACTTTGTTTTTTGTAATTTATTTTTTTGGCCTAGCAATCCTATCCCTACCGTTTCCGCTTCCCGCACGACCTCTTGAGAAATGATTTGACATTGACGTTTGTGCATCGAGTGAATGTGACCGCACCGCTAACCGCGCCCGCTCGAAATTACAAGAAAATTGACTATTTTCGTGATCCAATCATTCAGAGACTCAACAATAGTGCAGTGTTAGTGCAATACAGGACCTGGCAGTGGTTAAATGTACGAAGTCGAGGTCCGCCGGCGGCGCCATGTGGAACCTTCGAGGTTAAAAGGTCAGTGTTCCTTTCCTAATACATTTATCCCATTAATAAACGCTAGACGCAGTACTTGCATATTGTTAACAAACCTTAGATCGCTTTTTCAAACATACAGTCCATTAAAACATCAAGCAAATTCGCGCAACCATTATTTTTGGTCCTACGAGCAGGATCGTGAATCATTTTCTTGTAATTTCGCAATATAGTATTTGTTCCATAGGGAATAAACGCAACGCGCCTGTTTACCTAGATATAATAGTAGAAAACCCGCATCTAGGCATTTAGGCAACTATACGTTATTTCGCTCGTATAGTTAAAGAGTCATTGATAATTACGGTACCTACGCCGTCAACCGCACCGCATAATTATAGTTAGCTACGTAAATATCAGCGTAGATATAAATCGATCGCATTCTTTTTCTTGCCAAAATTCATTCGGAAGTCCTACAAATTGCATGTAGGTAGACGCATTTCAAAAATACCCGTTCATTGTTGAGTGAATAATTGTAGGAAACGGATAAACCATAGATTATATACGCATATATTTAATCGAGAAATTGGGTAATATTCACTCATTGATTCAGGTTGTTCCGTTCGTTCGCCGTTCACTTTGTTGTTTACAATATTACCATATTGTTATCTGATAATTATCGCTTACTTAATAATTCGTTAAGTGTTTGTTTGAGTGTATAGTGTGAATATATCAAAACAAGATGTCTCTTAAGGGAACCAAGGTTAGTACTGATTTAAAGGTTCAGTTAAAGCTTTTATACGCCGAAAGGGACTCACAGTTTTCACGTGTTCAATCAATTTGTGATAAATCTTTGCAAATCTCGGATCTGATGATTAGAGATGCTTTCTTGTGTTCGTTGGAAACTTTAGATAGTTTGCGCGCGGATTTTAAATCTACAATTAAGAATATAAACATTTTAGAGTTGGAGTTAAATCCTGATTACTGTGTGAGTTATCAGGCATTGTCGTCCTTTGATGACTTGTATTGTCGTATCAAACGTATTGCTAGGAGTTTAGAGACTCTCCCCCCCCGCGAGTGGTTTATCCAACCCTCCTCGCGAACGCCCACGATTGCCGCCAATTCAAATACCTGAATTTGATGGTGACATTCGAAATTGGAATTTATTTATAGATAGTTTCGAAAATATAATACATAGGAACACATCGCTGACAGATCACGAGAGATTGCATTATCTCGTAGAAAAATTGACCGGTAAGGCAAAGGCTGTCTGTGCTGGAATTACGTTTAGCGCTGAAAATTACAATTTAGTTTTGAACACTTTAAAAACAAAATACGAAGATAAGCGATTAGTAGCCACCGCATATTTAGATCAATTATTCGATTTGAAAAGTTTTTCCGTTTGTAACGATCATAATTTAGAGAAGTTTTTAAATATTTTCGCATCATCTGTTCGTGCAGTAAAGAACCTAAAGGTCAATGACCTCTGTGACTTTTTGTTTTTGTATATCGGTTTAAAGAAATTAGATCCTGAAACTGTTCGTCTGTTTGAAACGACTCAGCGCGGTAAAGAAATACCTAAGTTCGAAGATTTAGAATCTTTTATTCGCGACCATATTAAGGTATTGCAGCGCAC
This sequence comes from Leucania comma, assembly GCA_958295575.1. Classification (NCBI taxonomy): domain Eukaryota; kingdom Metazoa; phylum Arthropoda; class Insecta; order Lepidoptera; family Noctuidae; genus Leucania; species Leucania comma. The sequence goes on along the minus strand of OY282468.1, from coordinate 2,040,118 downwards.
GTCGGCACGTCATGAAGTCACGAATAGGACAGGTTCCGATCGCCGTATAGACGCGTCATCGAAGTCAGTCAAGACTGCACATACGCTAGTTAATACCGCCTCAACACCTGACTGTTCTCTGTGTAAGGGTAGCCATGCACAGCTGTACAAGTGTTCGGGATTTCAGAGATTATCGCCTAGTGATCGTTACAAGTTTGTCCGCACTAATAATTTGTGTTTTAATTGTCTAAGTGACAAACATCTGGTTACGTCATGTAAAAGTGGTGTTAGCTGTCGTAAATGTCTAGCTAGACATCATACCTTCTTACATTTTGAGAGTAGTAAGCTGCCATCGCAGCAGCAGCCTGCGCAGACGCGCGACGCTTGTGACGCGCGGCCTGCTGCAAGTGCAAACGACGTAACATTGTGTTCGCTTTCCGCCGCTGGTACTCAAATCACTACCGTTTTACTTGCGACCGCGCAAGTTGTCATTGTAGATGCCTTTGGCAAACCGCACACCGTTCGAGCGCTACTAGATGGCGCTTCCCAGAGTAATTTTATTACTCGGGATTGTTGTCAACGCCTTGGTTTTAGTTTTAATAATTGGTCATCCCGCTCAGAAGTGAAAGGTTTTGGAGGTTTAAAGGCAACCATTCACGGTTCCATTAAAATAATATTTAGTTCACGTTTTAATCGTAATATTTCGTTTGAAATGGATTCGCTAGTCGCAGATAAGATTACGGAACGGTTGCCCACGGTACCGGTTGACACGTCCATGCTGACGGAGTTTAAGAACTTGCAGTTAGCCGACGGAAATTACGCTTTCCCTGGAGATATCGATCTATTGATCGGTGCTTCGATTCTCCCGCATCTCCAGTTATCACGTAAAATTCAAGGTCTTCCGATGTACCCCGCTCCGCACGCACTGGAAACAGTTCTCGGGTTTGTTATAGTTGGTTCCGCACCCGCTTATTTAAATAGTTACTCGACTGTGTCGCACTGTTGCACCGTCGAGCCGCCGCTTGAGTCTACCATCCGCAAGTTCTGGGAGATTGAAGAGGTCAATGTCCCGCCTATTCTCAGCCCTGAGGATCGGGTCACTGAGGAGATTTATACCCGCACGACTACTCGTGATAAAGATGGTCGTTATGTTGTCGCGCTCCCTTTCAAGGGTGATATTTTTTCGCTCGGTGGCTCCAGTGCCTCCGCAGAGGAAAATATATTCCATGTCGCTGGAACAGAAAACCCAGCTGATTGTCTCTCACGTGGTTTGCTTCCCGCGCAAATTTTAAATCATCCGCTTTGGTTTTGTGGCCCTCCCTGGCTGCATACCACTCCTAACGAGTGGCCAAATGCTCCGTTTAACCCCGCTACTGTTTCAGAACCACCCGAGGAGAAGAAACATACGCTTGTAGTATCAGTTCCGCGTGAAGAGTCAGTTGTTGTGTTGTTGTCTAATCGAGTCTCGTCTTGGTCGAGACTATTACGCTGTGTAGTTTACGTCCTAAGATTTTTGAGATTATTACCATCGCGTGGTTCTATAATCGCAGCTGATTTGGATAGAGCTAAATCAGTTGTACTTCGAGAGTTGCAGAAATTTTATTTTTCAATAGAATTTCGTAGTTTAGAATCACATAAACCTTGTAGTCCCGCACTTCAACATTTGAAACCATTTTTGCAAGACGGACTCATTCGTGTCGGTGGCCGTCTGCGAAATGCTAAGTTAGAGTTTGAACAAATGCATCCAGTAGTTCTACCACGCAGGGATCACGTTTTGGATTTGTTGGTGGACTATCACCATAAGGTGAATTGTCACGCTGGTCCCTATTTATTAATGTCCATTCTTCGACAGAAGTACTGGATACTTTCCGCTCGCAATTTGATACGCGCTAGAGTGCACAGATGTGTGCCCTGCTTTAAGCTCCGCCCGCGTTTCAACGCGCCGGAAATGGCCGACCATCGTTCTTGTCGTGTTGTACAGACGGTGAAACCTTTCATACATACTGGGACGGACTATGCTGGACCGTTTAAAGTCACTATTGCCCGTGGTCGTGGTATACGTTCCACAAAGGCATACATTTGCCTATTCGTTTGTATGACAACTCGTGCGGTTCACATAGAGTTAACCAGTGATTTGAGTACGCAGGGTTTTATGTCTGCATTTAAACGATTTTTATCTCGCCGTGGTCCCGTTAAGCGCTTATACTCTGACAACGGCACAAAGTATGTTGGAGCGCGACGCAATATTTCGGAATTACATACATTCTTACGCTCCAAGTACTACCAAAGTGAATTCGCCCATGTCTTAGCTGAGAATCGCATTGATTGGTGTTTTAATACGCCAGCAGCTAGTCATTTTGGTGGCAATTGGGAGGCGAATATTAAAAGCCTTAAGTCACACCTGTTTCGGGTCATAGGCGAACAGATTCTCTCGTACGAGGAGTTGAGCACTGTACTCGCTCAGGTAGAGGCGTTGATGAATACGCGTCCGTTGTGTCGGACTTTGTCTAGTGATCCATCGGAGCCACTAGCGTTGACGCCGGCTCACTTCTTGACGACGACTCCTCTTAAATATTTGCCCGCTTTAGATGTCGAGACTGACAAACTGCAGCTCCACCCGCGTCACGCTCTGCTAGATAGCTTAGTTCAGTCCTTTTGGAAGCGATGGAGGACAGATTATCTGCATACGCTGCAGTCGCGTCAAAAGTGGAACACTCCTTCAGATCCAGTCACAGTCGGTACTGTGGTGATACTGAAGACTGAGAGTGCGCCTCCTCTGCACTGGCCTCTTGGTGTAGTGGAAGAAGTTTTTCCGGGTTCGAACGGAATAACGCGAGTCGTAAAAGTTAAAACCGCAACTGGATCGTACCTGCGTCCGGTTATTCGCCTCTGCCCTCTGCCTAATCAGTAGTAGTGGCATAGTTAGTTATAAGTTGTTTCGCTACCTAGTATTGATAGTTTAGATTAGTAATAGGGTTTAGTTTCGCTTTTGTTTTTTTTCTTTTCTTTGAAGGTAACCCTTCAAACCCGGGGGGAATGGTTGCGCCAATTTGCTATGATCCGCGACTTTGTTTTTTGTAATTTATTTTTTTGGCCTAGCAATCCTATCCCTACCGTTTCCGCTTCCCGCACGACCTCTTGAGAAATGATTTGACATTGACGTTTGTGCATCGAGTGAATGTGACCGCACCGCTAACCGCGCCCGCTCGAAATTACAAGAAAATTGACTATTTTCGTGATCCAATCATTCAGAGACTCAACAATAGTGCAGTGTTAGTGCAATACAGGACCTGGCAGTGGTTAAATGTACGAAGTCGAGGTCCGCCGGCGGCGCCATGTGGAACCTTCGAGGTTAAAAGGTCAGTGTTCCTTTCCTAATACATTTATCCCATTAATAAACGCTAGACGCAGTACTTGCATATTGTTAACAAACCTTAGATCGCTTTTTCAAACATACAGTCCATTAAAACATCAAGCAAATTCGCGCAACCAGTTACAAAATAATTACTCTATTGAGATTTGAAAAAATCTACGAGAATTAAATTCTGGAATTAAACGGGACCCTCGTTGCACGAGTACGTCTCACACGTGACCGGTTATTTTTATTGTGTCGCAATCTTTTAGTTTTTCTTTATTTTAACAAAGTTTTGACTCACCAAACATAATAAATAGCTGAAATGAAAATGCTAAATGGCGAGAAACGCTCGTGAACATTCAAAGAAATTAAGCTGGTTTGCTGTCTATTATGTACATTATATATATTATGCTTAAAATTAGTTTAAATACTCATTACCCAACCTCGGATAATTCATAATGTGTTCAGTGATGACGGCATTTTATATTTCATCATCATCATCATCAGCCTTTTTTTAATGTTCCCACTGCTGGGACACAGGCCTCCTCTCCAAGAAAGGGAATGGGCCGTAATCCACCACGCGGGCCCAGTGCGGGTTGGTGGATGTCACATGTCTTCGAATTTTTGGTTCTAGGACATGCCGGTTTCCTCACGATGTTTTCCTTCACCGTTTTGAGAGCAGTGGTGATGAAATAAATTACACAAAGTAATGCGCCTGGCCGGGCTTGAACCCGCGACCTACTAATCGTAAGTCGGGGCCGTTACCACTCGGCAACCACTGCTCTGCTTTCTTTTATATTTACCGAGTACTAAACCTTCCATCGATTTTTTTTCAATAGGTCTGGTTTTCCTTTTAAAAACTTTATCTCTTTGTGTATTTTATTTCATCACCACTGCTCTCAAAACAGTAAAGGAAAACATCGTGAGGAAACCGGCATGTCCTAGAACCAAAAATTCGAAGACATCTACCAACCCGCACTGGGCCTTCGTGGTGGATTACGGCCTGGTTACTTTTATCATGATTACGGCCCATTCCTACTCCTAGACAGGAGGCCTGAGGACCAGCAGTGAGAACATTATAAGACTGATGCTATACTATGTATGCTACCCATGGCCCCAGTAGGCTTCGCCCCTGCCGGGTCCCTACGGTTTTGCTGCCATCTTTAAGGCACGTGGAATACTACGCGCCATCGACGACTTGGGTTACCGGACGATCAGACAGTGAGCTACCCATTGCTCGTCGTCCACAAGCCCACGCAAACTAGACCAATTTGTAGTGCAGCCGTGAGACACTATTTTATTTAATTTTTTGCGTCTTCATTGTTTCGTATATTCATAACCATGTTTTTTTCTTTCCCTTTTCAAAGAACTAAACCGAAAGTACCCACCGATACTACCACAAGTAGAGCACATTCTGACATCAATCGTCTGTAATACTGCAATGACCGCGTCACGCCATAAACTTTCCGCAAATAGTAGCCGAGGAGCCGGCCTCGGTAACAGCATATATTTGCTTCTACACTTACTGGAATACGTACATATGTAAATACTAGCATATAACAGTACGCAAGGTTAGGGTAACTGGTGGTAACTGGCGGTGACTGGTTATAGTTGGTTTCTGAGCTTTCTTTGAAAGGTTTCACGTTCGATCAAACATGTACATAGATATATTATTATATTTTCGCGATTTCAGGTTTGGTCCCATAGTAAAAGTTGTTTGTTATCATGACTACAATCATGTGTTTAAGTATCGGTCTCTAATTACCAGTCATCCTATACACCGTTAAATTTTGATCGTTTTAATCCCGTGGAGGTAAAAGTAAACGTCAGCAGGGTGAGTTCAATGACCTATTGTTAATAGTACGCAACGACCAACAACTACCTACAAGGTCATTGACTCGTTTACTTAAAGAAATTAATTTCGTACATGCGTACATATATTAATTCGAGTTTTAGAATAAAGTACTTTATTTTTTATTTTGTCTTTACAAATCGATAGTGTTTCATGTACCGGATCGACCCTCCGAGGGATTAACATGACCAAAATTTAACGGTATATATTTCCTACTTTCGCGATGGCAAAGCATAAAGAAGCTAACTAAAAAAACATTGACCGCATCTGTCTACGTTAGTTTGTAATAAATGTGTCTATCTATGTTTATATACTGTTCTAGATAGTCCTACATTACCGTAATGTTGATTCTACCAAGAAAACCAATGTATATTGTTATAGTACAGTAACTGTTACTACTCCTATTTTCATTAGCGATAACATTTTTATGATGATTTGAGTGAACATAAAACTTTGTTAGCGTTTATTGAGTACTATTTTGCGTTAGCACTGGATTAATTTGACTTGTACAGGTTATTTGTACCTAGTTTTAAAGATTGGCGGAACAGGGTGGAGAGTTTTTTCAACTTACAATGAAAAGGGAGGATCTTTCGATAGACAGATTTCAGAGATAGACGGTGGGGTCGGACGGGACGGCATTGTGTCTGGCCCAGGCAACTGCCTGCTGATTGCGCGCGGAGATTTCTGATACCGGGATTTTAACTTTTAGTATCTTTTTGACAGCATAGTCGCTGCTTTACACCGTTAAATTTTGATCGTTTTAATCCCGTGGAGGGTCGATTCGGTACATGAAACACTATCGATTTATAAAGATAAAATAATTCTTAAATCCGAGGTAAACACTGTGCTTTACTTTACGAATATAAGAAAATTAAAAACAAAATAAAAAACTCGTAAAACCTGAGGCATCGTATGATCCCCGATTTCCTGCCTTTTTTGATTTTTTTTTTTTGGTTAACTGGCTATTCAGCAGTCATTTTTCATTTTAAATCGACTCTTTAAATCGACTCTCCGCGGGATTAAAACGACTTATATTTAACGGTGTATATAGCAATATCTCTGACTGATAAAAGCTATATATTTTCTACACTACGAAGCTATATTTTATTCTTAAACAAAGTAATTCAGAATGGAGTCTTTTCCTTAACGACAGATGGAAAAACTCAAATAATACTTTCGCAGTATTTTTCACCTTGTTCGCTTTCCACGAACCCCGCCCGCCCTGAGCTGTCGCCCACCCGAGCCGTCGCGCCGCCGCCCGCCTTAGTATTGATGAATTCATGATTCAGTACAAGTCCCACAGGTATACAGGGCTGGATAGCTACCTAGAATTGTTCCATATATGTAGGCCAGTAGTAAAACTAGATATATATTGTATTTAGAAATGAAAGAGTATTGTATGCTTGAGATATCCGGCCCGAAGGGCCAAAAATGTATACATTTGTCCCCATACGTCTTTTACTAATTGATAAGGATGCTGAATTATATTAAGTAATACTTTGTAATTCGATTAATATATTAATATTGAGCCCACGACCGAGGTGTTGCTATGGCGCGGTCCGAATGTGAACTGCAGTTGATGTGAAATGTGTGTGAATTAATTACAGTTCAATTATGATGAGAGTGCATGTACGCAATGTGCGGTTACACCGTAAAATGTGTAACTGGGATACCTAAAGCACACCTCAATGAAAAAATTAAGTTACAATCATCATTCAAGTACAGAAATGTCACTTAGTTGTGTAGTGTTTTTTAAGAAACAGGAGAAGTCATTTGTTGAATTCCCACCATTGATATTATTATAAGGGAAGATGCGTTACGCGCTAACATCGCAATCAGAAAACCTGGAATCGAAACTCACACATCTATGATCAGTCTCTTCACAGTTAAAGCCCGGGCCTTTGGGCCTACTGACAGTGGTCACAACAATTTTTATATTAAGTGCGTTTTACATTAAACATTTGAAGGAGAAAACATGACTAATTTATTAAATATATAAATTATTTATTTACATTATATATTATAACAATTTAAAAATCGAGTTAAAATTACTAATTTTTTTGAAATATGATAATAAAATAAAAATTATTATTGTCATTCATCATTTACCTAAATTTATGAATTTTTTGTAGTGAATGCTAACCCAAAAAAAAAACACATTCAAAAAAGAAAAAACTTACAATTACAGTAAAAAGTTTACAGTAAAGGGTTTACAATCCATGACGACGAGGGCCATTGCCTCTGTGCGAGCGAGACGCATTATATTTACGCGGGAGTGACAGAGACAGGTAATAATAGGTCAACGTACGAAATTATTACTGCTCCGCGTCCGGGCTTTACTGATAGACAAGGACAGGGATAAGAGCCGACGCGGCGCTGTCGTCCACTTCGCCCAAGGGCTTCGCCTCGTCGTTTATACCGCGTACATCGAAGAACTGAAACAATTTGCCTGCTGCGGTCTTCCCGTCCGATTATAATTTAGGTGTCTTTAAAGCTAGAGTGAATAGGCTTTTAATAAACTAGTGCGCGTCATCATCAACGATTGCATCACTGTTTTTCATCAGGTGGGATCGCAGTCCAGCACTAGTTTATATCATTTAAAAAAAATCGTTTGAATTTCCAGAACTGTTCGTTTCCCTGACATCTTTAAAGTTATTGAAAGAATACGGTTTTTGTCTTCACCATTGAGGCACTCGAAGCCATTAGTACTAGCCACACGTGTACACACAATTAGAATTTACGATTGCTATCCTGACGCGAAGCTAAACATTGTGAGTAAACTCGGAATGCTATCGCCAATTTTAGCTCACTTGTGGAAATAATAGGAAGCGCCAATTTTCATAGAGGCCTTGTGTAATAATAACTAAAGCTTATTTAAAGACCATGAGAAAAATTGGGCTCATTGTCCAACCGAGTTGTGTCATATGCCATTGTAAAGGATTCGGTTTATAAATTTTTACTATGTGCACAACTTTCGATTCCATGGGAGAAAAAAGATATGCACCTAAATAGGCGTTAAACACTCATCAATTTCGATTCCCTTAATCACCTGGCATGGCTGGAAAGACCTCACGGCGTCCTCACCATCCGCATGACGCTGGTTCTCACCGAACATGGCAAGTTCGGGAAATACCTGCACCGGATTCGTGCGGAAAAGACACCCGGGTGTCGCCACTGTGTGGACCACCCGGAGGACACGGTGGAGCACACGGTAGAGGTATGCTCCACTTGGGCAGAGCATCGCCGTGTCCTTGTGGGGATGATTGGCGGCGGCGGAATCTCGTGCTTGGCCTTGGTACAGGCCATGGTCCGGAGTGAGGAGGAGTGGGAGGCGGTCGCCGCCTTCTGCGAAGCAGTAATGCTAGCAAAGGAGGAGGCCGACCGCATTGGGCAACGGCGCTCACGCTCTAGCCGCCGCCGGGATTCCGGTCCCGATTCACCGCAGGCGTGGGCTTGCGGACGGCGAGCAAAGGTAGCTCGCTTTTCGACCGTCTGGTAACGCGTACATTTCCCGCACGCCTCAAGTGTCTACTTCTGAAAGGAAGGCTCGGCCTTGGTATAAAGGCAAAGAAAGAACGGGGTAGATTAGTCAGTAAAAGTCTCACACTATCCAATCCGCCTTCGCCGGAATGCCCATATTTTATCATTGCTTTACAGTGTTCTGTTTATTCCTACAACCCCCTCTTATCTCAAAGAACGTTTTAAGTTCCTTCATGACACACATTCAAGACACTTGAGATCATCGGAGAATTTGTAACTTTTGATGCCCTCGCATTCTACTAAGTTTTGCGACAAGTCGTTTGCGATCCAGGCGGTGCGTTTGTGGAACGCTTTGCCGTCACCTATTAGGCAAGCCCAGTCACTAGGTTCTTTTAAAAATTTGGTTAAAGACCATTTCCTGTCTCTTTAATGCTATCCTGGTTCTACTTATTTTATTTCTTCCACCAACTCTACCTTATTTCTTTTCTTTTTTTTTATGAAATTGTGTAACATTTTATAATATGTATGTATATATATATATATATATATATATATATATATATATATATATATTCGTTTTACAATTATTTATTTATTTTCTTATTAGTACACCGCAGACTACCGCCTGTATTTATTTTAGTTCTTACGATCCATCCTAAGGTTGTCTGGTAGAAATCGCTTTCAGCGATAAGACCGCCATTGTACCCATAGATTTAAGTTTAGTATTAATTAAGTAACTTTCTTGGTGTACAATAAAGTTATATTCTATTCTATTCTATTCTATTCTGGCATACCACATTATTTTTAGTACTCGTATAATATGCGAAACCTGTCGACTTCAATCATTTTTACACCATGCATTGATTTACACCATGTTTTATTTTTCCCCACAAATATTTCAAAACGGTCACAACTTGGACACCACCGACACTAAGTATGATACAGGCCACGGCAGCAAAACAATCCCTCAGTGGCCCGGATGGCCCGGCAACCAAGTGTTTATGTGGACAACCAGAGAACATAACAAACATAACTTTGTGATTTTTCATGATACAGTTATTAAATTTTTGTACGTAGATTCTTTGCATAAAAATACTAGGACACGTGTTTCGGGTTTCATATATTATACTAAAAATAAGGTTGTATAGGATAATCAACCTTTTTATGTTCCTACTGCTGGGACCCAGGTCACCTCCTAGCCTATAGGAGAGGGAATGGGCTATAATCCACCCCGCGTGTCTTGTGCGTGTTGGTGGATGTCACTTATCTTCCAATTTTTGGTTCTAGGACATACCGGTTTCCTCACGATGTTTTCCTTCACCGTTTTGAGAGCAGTAGTGATGAAATAAATTACACAAAGTAATGCGCCTGGCTGGGTTTGACCCGCGACCTACAACTCGTAAGTCGGGGCCATTACTGGGCCACCACTGCTCTTAACCTGACCTGACCAGCTCTTTATTGTAAAATAATAACTTGGCTTCCAAAATTTTTTAAGATCTAAGACTTTGATGTTCTGTCTGAGTCGTAGCAGATAGAGAATATGTCTTAAGAGCCATTTCACAAAATTTGATCGCTCGAGTTTAGGTAAAAGACGGCAGCTTTGTTCATGTGTGCGTAGCTATCCACACATACACAACGCGACCAGTGTAGCACTAGTGATGAGACGGACTAAACAATCTTGAGCCGTTATAATCGTAATGCACTTTGGTTAGATTTATAAATAAGTGATTTTATTTATTCAGTCTATTAATTATTTACATATTTATTTCATGTTGTTTTTTGTTAGTACAAACAATTGTCCAGTTAATGTTACAACTTGAGATCTGTATCCTACAGAGTAGGCAAAAATAACAGTTTAATTATTTATTATAAACATGCTGCATAAACTAAATATGAACACTATTAATACTAATTGATTGTGATATTAATGCTGTCTGAACTAATAAAAAAAAAATGTTATGTAAGTATTTCTAAAATATATAATAGAAATGGACAGGGAAACAACCCAGAGATTCAAAGTGTTTTATTTTAAATAAACCATTTACAGGCACTTTTAAAATTGCAAGAAGTATGTCAGTCAGAAAAAATGATGACACTTTTTGCAATCATGTTATGTATTACAAATATCTCGGTTACATGTTTCTTGTCGCTGCTATCATGTGAGAACAATGTAAATAAAATAAAAACAATTTTAAAATAATTTATAGATATTAAAATAAGCCACTGACAGGTAAGAAATGACCAGTCTTAACTGACAGCGTACGTTCACGGATACAAATAATCCAACACGCGCCACTGTCAGTGTGACATTTGATTGAGGATGACAAACTCTTTACCGCCATGCTCATTTATATCAAACAAGTCCAGTAGTAACCTAAAACCATAAATTGCTCCATGGCACTCACATTTAACTTTAAAAAAAAATGCTTCTATATTATACAATTTATATTATACAATAGTTTTCAAATTAACAAATATATTTCCAAAAGTAATCAATTTGTACGCCGTAGTGGTAGTGAAGGTTGACCAGCATGGAGCCAAGCATTTTATCTTGAATATAATCCTCCAACTTTTAAACACAAGTTTAAAATATTGTTAAATTTAATTATTAATTCAATTTGGTTTCATTGAGTTTTATGATGTTTTCATAGATATATTGACCAGGCACCGTCACAGGATTAGGACAACAAATCAAAGGCTTAAACAGTTCCATTAGAGAATTGCACCTGCGGAGCAATGGCTCTGATGGCTCTTATCTGTAGTATAAAAATTGAGTAGATATCTACAGCCCATAGTAAGATACCGTATGACATGATACTATGAAAATAACTAAAATAGACAAGTCTAGTATGTAGTATCAACATCCGTAAATTGGCGGTTTTTTTTTAATATCATATAAAACTGCTGAGCTAAACCGTCCTTCAAGAAATTTTGAACTAGATTCTTAGCAGTGACCAAATTATTCTCTAGTTATAATAACTATCATATGTTAAATTACTGGGGCCAAAAGTTATGTGAGAATGTCACCACGGGCCCCGGGATACTGGGGCCAAAGGTTATGTAAGAATGTCACTACGGGTCCCGGGACAAAGGCAATGAATGGAAGGGTAGGTTTTTAGTCAGTAAGAATCTGACACTATTTCCCGCCCCACTCAAGGGCGGGATTTGTCATTGAATGATTTTAGCTACCAAAAAAAAAAACATATTTTAAATAAATACTTGTCGCAAAGGCATTGATCTTGCTTTTCTAGGGTCTATAATTTCTGGTAATATGCAGTATACAAAACATATTTACCATTGAGTCTGAAAGTTCCATTGGTTCATCAAGTCCAGGCCCTAATACAACAGATTCTTTATTCTATAAAATTAAAGAAATATTATATACTACGTACTACTGAATGCGACGACCTCCCTGGCGGTGTCAGCGTGGTATATTACACAGACAAGTAGGCGTGGGTTTGCGGACGACGAGCAATGAGCAGCTCGCCGTTCGGCCATACGGTAAGATCCGGACCGAGCCCAAGTCGTCGAAGATGTCAGCAAAACCGTAGGGGCCTAGCAGGGTCGAAGTCTACTGGGATCATAAGTTGAGTGAAAGAGAACCTCGAGGCCCTGGAATGAAGGCAAAAAGGAACATAGGAATAGGTTTTAGTCAATAAAAGTCTGACACGCCCTCCCGCTCCGCCCAAGAGAGAAGAGAAGTCATTGGGTGATTTCTCACCTAAAAATAAAAAAAATCCTACTACTAAATAAACTTCTATTTTCAACATATAATTGTAACTAAAACATACAATTGCTGTTATAAAATCTGGCTTTTTACTTGTACCCGGCAGTACTTCTCGGCTAAATGCACTATCCTCCTCTACCCGATTCGTACGATTTCTCATTCTAGAAGAAATAAAAAAAAAAACAAATTTCCATATTTTCCATATCTACAAAGAAATTATATTTTTACTCAATAAAATGATTATTTTAGTGTTTTATTATGTGGGTACAAATTCTTAAAATTGTAATTACAGTATTAAAATCCATGTCAATGTGTAGTTAGGTAATCAATAACTGCGTATACGAATTACAAATCAAAAGAATGTCTACCTCGCTTCTGTTGCTTTCTTTAAGTTGCAATATTTCTATTTTTTCTTTTTTTGATACAATGGTAAACAGAACCCTTCCGCCCCATTGCAAAAACTAATAAAACAAAAACATGATTATTCAACAAATTCTACAAACTACTATAATAATACTTTGTTTAATAAATTAACGAAAATCATTCCTTATGAAAAAAAAAAAATACGAATAGAATCAAAATGTTGTAGTCGTAGTATAATAATGCGTTCACGATACGCGTGCTCGATAATCGGGACGCGGGAAAAAACGGCACAGGTCCTGCGTCGGCGGGCGTTCGAGCCGTACTAATCGCTGCCCGCTTAGGCCTCGTATTATATTCTAATTTAGAGTGATTTTAAAAACGATATTATGTCTAAATATATGAACGGATTTTACTGAAATGTTGGAATTAGTTTAATCTATGAACATTGTTTATATTTACATAGTTTTTTAAATGTAATTACGTTTTATTCAAACCAAAAATCGCGATAAAACAGCGACATAGAACGTAAAAATTGACTTAATATTTTATTTTTTTACTAATTAATGTTATTAATCATCGAAATTCTGGTACATGGTTGGTTGACAAAATTATATGTCTGATGCTTTGTGTATTTTTTTCGGTCAAATTTATAAATATTAATAGTAGATATAAGAGTCTGAAATTGACTCTGCGTTGATTTTTTAGAAGAGTACTTGTGGGAGATTAATTACCACAAAGTCAACAAATTAGTTTTTGGAAATGTGTTACATGAAGTTTCAACATTAAAGACTGGTCTATTTTTTACATATATTCAACAATGCCGGAGTATTACGTAATATGGTAAATTAGGCGACTAAAATCTTAGATTTACGCGCGAAAACGTGAAATGGCTCTTAAGTTTTAAAGCTAATAGTAATATAATTAGAAAGAGCCAGCGAGCTGTCGGACTGCGACATGGATGTTGACGTCAAAATAAACGACGTTTTGGCAAGATATATTACACAAAAACACTAAAAGGATTAAAATAACTTTAATTTCGGAAGTCGGTGTTTCTCAGTATTGTTTGTTTCTTGTTTAACACCGACTTCCGAAATTAATGTTATTTAAATCCTTTAAGTGTTTTTTTTTAAATGAAGTCGGTTATTTTTTTGTATAAAAAGTTTTTTATTTCACACTTTTTAGTTGCGATGCACTTATAATGAGTGCTTATTTCTCATGATAATTCCAATAAACCCAAACAATGCTACGATATATTGTTTTTTTATGAAGTTCTCGTGTTTACCTTTCACCTTCCAGCTCCACCATCACATCAGTTTAATAGTACCTTATAGCCAAAGTGCATCTCATGACAATTCAAACCTATACGCACAAAGCGTTTTGGGAACACTTTCATTATGCGTACAGCTAAGGAGTGGAATTCCCTGCCGGAGTCTGTGTTTCCTGATCGCTACAACCCGGGAATCTTTAAGTCAAGAGTGAATAGGTTTCTTTTAGGTAAGTGTGCTCCATCGTCGACCGCATCGTCGCTTTCCATCAGGTGAGATAGCGGTCAAGCGCGAAACTATCAATAAAAAAAGCCCGAACACGGCTAGGATACATGGATTTATTACGTAGAGTTCCGATGCCTATCTTCCGGCTCCATCATCATCATCAAGTCACTTTGATGATACCATTTTCAACATAACTATTCAGAACCATTTATTTATTTGTATTATTGTCACAGTCGAATAACTTCATTCGTAATATCTATGCGAGTATGAAGATCCGTTGGCCATTTCTGGTCGTCTTCATCAGTTCCACTTCATCAAATGTTACTTTTTGACTGTAGATGCTTAAGTCCTCGATAAAAATATCAAAATATGGTTGTAATATATGGTTGCCCATAATATTTGAGGAGTTCCCTTGATTCCTCAGGGATCCCATGATCAAAACAGGATTTTAAAAAAAATGGGACTAATCTGGAAGCATATCCTTTACGAAGAAAAAACAAATTTGTAAATCAGTCTATAAACGACGGAGATATGCGCGAACAAGCATAAAAAAGCATATATTGGGTTGAATTGAGAAACCTCCTTTTTTTTAAGTCGGTTATAAAAAACCCATCCTTTTTAAGATGGGAAATCTCCCAATGACTTCTACCGCTCTAAGGCGAAGCGGGAGGGCGTGTTAGACTTTTACTGACTAAAATCACACCTATGTTCCTTCTTTACCTCTACGTTGCAAGACTCCTTATTTCCCTTTTTGAATTAAAACCTTGGCCCTGTGGGCTTCGGTCCTGCTATGCCCCTATGGTTTTACTGACATCTCCTTTAGGCTCGGGTAGCACACTACGCGCCGTCGACGACTCGGGCTCGGTTCATGCGGCTACCGACAATACGCACCTATGTCCCGTCAGATGCCCGTTGCGTTCCAGGAATACGCTAATTTTACTCTTTGGAACAATACCGCTGCATATTAGGATAATACCTACATTACTCGTGATTCTGATACTGTATTCTCGCCTCCCTGATCCCTGATAGCCGTGACGTAGCCTCGAATGTAAACAGTTCGTGGCGCGAGCTATTTCGGCTATTTTGTGGCCGCCATGTTTCTCTTTGTTAGTTTACCTATTACACATTTTGCGGGAATACTTCACAAAGCTTCGTTATGGGTATAAAAGCCTTTGTTTAGTTTTTTTTTATTGGATTTCGAGCAAGCCATAATTTTATTACAGTTTGTTATTGATCAAGGGCCAAATTAGATGCACGATGTTTTTTGTGGCATAAGTGAGTGTTTTTAAAAATGTCAGCCGCTGTACAGCATACTTCAATTGGTATTAAAATTTGATAAGCGCCATCTGGTGTCAATAAAAATCATTTTATCGTCTGTATACACCGTTAAAATTTGATCGTTTTAATCCCGTAGAGGGTCGGTCCGGTACATGAAACTCGAATTAATATGCGCATGTACGAAATTATTTTCTTAATGCGTAACATAATTCGAGTTAAAAGATGTACTTTATTTTTAATTTTATTTTTACAAATCGATAGTGTTTCATATATCGTATCGACCCTCCACGGGATAAAAATGGTCAAAATTTAACGGTGTATAAAAGGCAAAATCGTGCCTGACTCATCAATGCCCAGCTGAAACCCTGGCACCCAGAACACTGTTTGCACAATACTGCTTTTGCAAAAGACTGGCAGCATTGCCATGTTAGGCTGTTTTTAATATCGAATGGATTTCATCACGCATGCGGGATTGTCTTTTTCATGTCCTTTTCATAGTATATGACGCCATTACGTCACGCGAGGACGCCGGCGTCCGCTTAGGTTTTAGAGGGTTGGAACACGCGTGCCGTGATCCTGAACAGTAGCTCCGCATGTAGATCAATCACCCTTAATATTTTGAATAGGTACCGTAATTAGAGACATAATAGAAAGACAATAAGTGTGCGAACACCAGCGTTCGTTTGAGTAATAATAATAAGGTATTATAATAGAAACGTTTAATTACACTCACTTCAGTCAGATATTTTTAATGACTGTGAGGTCTTTTATGTGATACATTTTGATGTTGATATCAAAATTTACATTTTGATTATATATTATATATTTATATTATATTTCCACAACTATCACACAACACCGTCTAGTCCCAAGCTAAGCAGAGCTTGTGTTATGGGTACCAGACAGCTGATAAACATACTTATATATTTCTAAATACATACATATTATAGATAAATAACACCCAGACACAGGACAAATGATCGTGCTCATCACACAAATATTTGTCCTGGGTGGGAATCGAACCCACGACCTCCGGCATAGCAGTCAGGGCCACTAACCACTAGACCAACAGGCCAGTCATATGAAACGACAAATGCTGATGCAATGATGGTCACGCAAAGTTTCGATCAGTCGGTGAGAAATATACCCTTACATCGTCCAACCTTACCTATTATTATTCGCATTCAAGAAGAATTTACAATTCTGACAATTGCAAACGATTTTTTAACTGCAAGGTTTTTTTTTATGGTAGGTAAAATCATCCAATGACAAATCCCGCCCTTGGGCGGAGCGGGAAGTAGTGTCAGACTCTTACTGACGAAAAACATACCCCGTTCCTTCGTTGCCTATCGTGCCGTGGCCGGGCCTTCCTTTCAGCAACTGACCTATGACCCAAGCAGGCTTCGACCCTGCCTGCCTGCAGCTAGTAGGCTAGGCCTCTACGGTTTGCTGACAGCTCCTTGAGGTGCGCGGGAACAGTAGGCGCCGTCGACGACTCGGGCTCGGTCCGGTCGGTTACCGGACGATAGGACGTTCGCAAGCCCGCGCCTACGGTGGCCGGAAATCGGAATAGGAATTCCGGCGGCAGCTAGGGCGAGTGCCTCTACCTGATGCGGTAAGCCTCCTCCTTTACTAGCATTACTGCTTCGCAGAAGGAGGCGACCGCCTGTCATCCCTCCTCACTCCGGACCATGGCCCAGCGAGAGAGATCGCTGCCGCCGATCGCACCCACGAGGACACGGAGATACTCTGCCCAGGCGGGGCACACCTCTATTGTGTGCTCCACCGTGTCCGTCGGGTGTTCCACACAGTGGCGGCACCCGGGCGACTCCTCCGCACGAATCCGGAACTTACCGAATTTGCCGTGTTCGGTAAGGACCTGCGTCGTGCGGTAGTTGAGAACGCCGTGATTTAACTGCAAGGGTCAGTTTTTCAATATTATTTGACTTTCACTAATAAAAATAAAACTATTAGTCCATTCAAGATAACTCTAGCAAAATTTTCATTCGGTGGAACCTAGATAAAGTTTCCTAAAGTTCTACCTGTATATTTTCGTTACAAATGTATTATTTTACGGCCGTCTATCATTGCGATTCGATTCACGTCTGGTTTCTGAAAGCTTTCGACACACTTCATTTGAAACTATAAATAAAAGTAGACATGTAAAGATATTTCATTCCAGTATGATAATATTACAGAAAGGATAATTTGTTTATTCAAATTAAATTAGTAATTTATTTCAAGTAAGAAAAGTCTCATTTTAGGTAAAATTAAAAATCAGATAAATTGAATTACACCGAATTGAAATGCCATACGTTGGAGTGCCTCAATTGCCCACTGCATCTGAACTTTGGAGGAGTTAATCTGTCTCCGATTTTTTTAATTTCTTTTTTTTTAAAGTAGGTAAAATCATCCAATGACATCCCCCGCCCTTGGGCGTAGCGGGAGATAGTGTCAGACCCTTACTGACTAAAAACCTACTCCGTTCCTCCGTTGCCTTGGTTCCAGGGCCCTGGTATGCATTTTCATACCTCCGCAAAGCCCCAGATTAGGCTTCGACCCTGCTGGGCCCCTACAGTTTGCTGACGAATCCTAAAGGCGCGCGGGAACAGTGCGCACCGTAAACGACTTGGGTTCGGTCCGGTCTGTTCTCGGTCGGACGGACAGCGAGCTACCCATAGTCCACCGTTCGCAAGCCCGCGCCTACAGAGGCTGGAAATCGGGATCGGAATTACGGCGGCGGCTGCGGCGTGAGCGCCGTTGCCTGATGCGGTCGGCCTCCTCCTTTGCTAGCATTACTGCTTAGCAGAAGGAGGCGACCGCCTGCCACTCCTCCTCGCTCTGGACCATGGCCTGAACTAAGGCCCGGCGCGAAAGATCATCGCTACCGATCGCCCCCACGAGGACACGGCGATGCTCTTCTCAAGCGGGGCACACCCACTACCGTGTGCTCCACCGTGTCCTCCGGGTGGTCCGCACAGTGGTGACACCCGGGCTTCGTCTCCACACTGATCTTGTACAGGTACATTCCGAACTTGCCGTGTTCGGTTAGTACCTGCGCCATGCGGAAGGTCACGACGCCGCGAGGCCTTTCCAGCCACGCCTCAAAGATGGGCCTTACCGCCTCAATCGTGGCGTGCCCATGCCTCCGATTTTGCAATTAACATAAACATTTAAGGGTGCGGGATCCCGAACAGTAGCTCCGCATGCGGAGCCATCCCGCATGCGTGATAAAATCCGCAACAGATTAAAAATACCTTAATGAGTCCAAAGTACAAAGTAGCTGCGTATAAACCATTTTATCCTGAAAATATGCATGGTTTCTGTAGCAAATGCTTTGAGAGAGAGTTCACAGGAAAAAAATCTTGTATTTTTTAAATATAGCTCAATCTAGCATTTAATGCGACCTGCAGTTATGCAACTTAAATTCTTCGGAATATACAGTATCCGATTTAAGCTATCTATTTGCTGAATTATATTTATTTAAACTTCATTAGGTACAGCAGTAGTACAAAGACGGACTTAATGTAACAAGGCATTCTCTACCAGACAACCTTTGGGTTAAAAAAAGACACTGTGTTAGGTGTGCGAAATAAATAATTATTAAATATAAAAATAGAATGAAGTATCATTAAACTAAGATAAAAAAAGTCAAAGTCAAATATGTTTATTTGTTACACATAGGTATAATGTTTGTAGGTACAATACATGGTGTTAATTATATAATACGACTCATTATGTGTTGCCTTACTGGGCATACAAATGTGGTTTACCAAATGGTGAACTAAAAAATAATAAAAAAAACTGATAATACAGTTTATAATATTGCTTGCTAAAGTTAGGTATAAAATATGAACACATCACCAATCAACAACATAACCATGGTAAATTAGCCCTTACCATTAAAATGCCGTTGAAATGTTTCAAGCAGAGAGATAGACTATTTACTAATCGTTATCCGCCACTTAGCACATTATTACGAGTTAGTAGCTCATACCAGGTGATAATTTATTGTACAATGATGAAATACTAAGATACTGTGTGTTTGTAATGATGTTAGTAAACTATAGACTAGTTGGCTTGATATCTTCTTTAGTATATTATTTTGTTCTCAATATTTTCTTTCAACGTATTGAGATTAGAGGTGATGATAATAATACATTTGGATACAAGTGGCGAAAGTTTGTCATTGCAACCGAGGCGGAATTTGAACGAGTCCTAGGCGAGTGTGTTATGGAGCCGAGGGCTGCAGAGACAAATTTGCACATGTGGCAAACGACGTTTTTCAATACACTTCGATACGTGGGGGTTGAAATGCGCCTCATTACAATAAAATTGTAGCAGGGTCGTGCACGCGCTTTTATACGCACTAGTGCGAAAAACAGTCCCTTGCGTGAAAACGGTGGGATAAAAGTGGGTTTTCGAGAAAATATATTGAAAAGAAACTATATAAAGCAAAGCGCCTACCTAGGTTTAAACTCACAACTCGTAAGTTGAAGCCGTTGCTATGAATAATTTAGTAATATTAGCTCGCATGTTTGTTCCAGGTGTGATAGGTCTGATCTACCTGGTGATGTACATCTGCATCATCATCTTCTTCTCCATCTGCATGTGCGGGCTGATGGCCACCATGGACGAGAAGATCCCCTACTTCACGCTCGCTGACTCTATCATAGGTAAGTAGAATATCATTATAGACTTTCTGTGTAGCTGCTACACTAGGGGTACGTACTTTTAGAGTGTATTGGTGTCAACAACAAACAGACATGCGGTTACGACAATTTCGGGATATTTGCTACCATTTATTGATGTGTTCCATGGTCTATCATGGTCTATCGTCAGTTATTCAACAAATTTAAATGGGCCCATCTAGCAGACAAACTCTTTGAAACAAAAAGAATCTTCACAATCGGTTTACATTTGTCGAAGACATTGCTTAACAAAAATAAACACTCAGACGTTTAGAGAACCTCCTCTTCTTTGGATATCGGTTAAAAAAAGAACGATTTAAAATAAAATAATCTTAAATTAATCAAAATAAAAATACACTTCTGATAGTCCCAAATTTCTGGAGAAAAGAAAGCATGAAATATACCTCTGTTGTAGATAAAATTTGTAAATAAAATATACCTTCGTGCTTCTTCCTATCCAAACTATAACATTAAATTCTATTATGATTTAGGCAGAATACGTCAAAGAATTCCTAAATTTCCACCAACTAAACATTACACGTAGTACACTTAACGAAATGTATCCAAGATCACCTATTTCTTTCAAGTCGATAATGTGGGTAAGGGAAATATTTGATTTAAATCGACCATGTTTATTTTAAACACCCAGACGCATCTATCAAAAATTATTAGAATATTTTTAGACGTTTCCTAAAAGAGGTCAAGGACTTATTTCACAAAAATTTCAATTCATGTTTCATCATGATCGTAAATTTATTTAAAAATTATCTATTTCCAGTTTAAAATATCTGTGTATCTTATAAAATATGGGTGTAGATGATGGTCGGTAAGTCAGTATTAGACGACCAGAAAGTAGCTAAGCTAGGTTAGTAAAATCCAGTGTAGATTCGTACTTGATCAGTTTTTAGGGTTCCGTACCTCAAAAGCAAAAACGGGACCCTCATAGGATCACTTTATTGTTCGTCAGTCTGTCAAGATCCCTTATCTCGGGAACGCGTGGATGTATCAGGTTGAAGTAAAACAATATATTCAGGTCTGCGGCCTCTTGAAGTTGTGAAAAAATCAAACTTCTAAGTCAACGCTTCGACACTCTCAAGGAGTCAAAATTCATAGGGCACTTCCTGTTGGTCTAGAACCCTGAAATTTGCCATGAAGCAAGGTCTTATAGCAGAAGTATAGGAAAAGTTCTGAAAACTGTATAGTTACGTCACAAAAAACACCTTTTCGATTCGGGAAAATCTACAATCGATTCGGGAATTGAACTATTTACATAGTTAGTTTGTACGGAACCATCGGTGTGCGAGTCCGACTCGCATTTGCCCAGTTTTTTTTACTTGGTTTTAAATGCTGTGATATTTCTGCTTCCGACTCCACCACCAATTCCGACAAAACAAATTTAAAAAAATCCATTCCGATATTACCATTTCTGTTGCTAGATATTGCTGTAACCACGCTGTAACCCAAGTTTTTTAACCATTGTTTAATGATCCTAATTCATAACCACGGTATTTTCCAGGTGCTTACCCTGGCATGGGCCACAGGCCGATCCTGTTCGAGGAGGGGGCTCTCATCTGGTACAACGCTGACAACGACACCCAGGTCAAGAGATATGTCAACAATATCAATGAGTTTCTTGCACGTAAGTTGGTTCTTTTCTATAACAATATAGATGAGTTATTAGAACTTGGTGATATTACAGACTTGCTTTTGTACTTAATGAGTATGAAAGGCTCAAAGTGGAAACAATACTTCAGCTCTGAACATATTATCTGCTATGCTCCAGGCTCTACACACTTTCGCGGCCTACATTTATTACGTTCTTTATATTTACATAATTATGTTCTTTTAGTTTTTTCTTCACCTTTGACTAAGCATATTCTTTACCAAAACACGCTGATTCGAAAACCCGCTCCTACCCCTATCGCTTTTAGGCATGCAATTTACTTTTTTTTCGCATGAAAATTGGTTTACCCCATTAAGGATGGAGTTTCGTAAAATTTGTTCTTAGCGGACATCTACATCCTATAAGGAAACTACCTGCCTAAATTTTAAGTTTGCAGGTGTTATAGTTTCTGAGATTTCGTGATTAATCAGTGAGTGGTATTTCCTTTTATATTTAAAGATTTATGAAGTATAACTTGTTATTTTCAATTGAGTTGAAAAACGTCTTTTTATACTCGTGGGTAATGGTCTTTCCAGTATCTGCTTCAAATCGACCTCGATTGGGCTCGGGCCTCTATTCCGCCTCGTTGGCATTAACAATCTAATTAAATTTTTTATTTGTCTAATTCTAGAAAATTGCTAACCAAATAGATCTTAGAAAAACATTATTTTAACGGTGACCAGTACATACAGCCATTGGTTGGCAAACATAAATAAGAATAACTTTAATTTGCCGGAATTATGACACTGCAGACCGATCCTTTGGGTGCATCCACTTTTAACCGTTTTTTTTTGAGGAGGTAAATCATTAAACGATTTCTCCCGCTGTATGGTGGAGCCAGAGATATCAGACTATATTGACTAAAAACCCGTCTGTGTCCTTCAATTTCCCTTTATGTTACTAGGGCCATGGTCTTTCAAACGTTCTCGCAACCCAGGCGTTGCGGGTGTAGAATGCCCCAGTCAGAAGCATAATGACAAAATTCTGCAAACTTCTTTCAGCCTACAACAACAAGAGCTTACTCATCAACCAGGGCGTGAACCAGCGAGACTGCGGCGACGTGAAGCCGCCCCGCGCTGAGGTCTGCGCCTTCAACACGAGCAGCTTCGGGCCCTGCTCCAGTGAGAACGACTACGGGTACGCCAACAAGACTCCCTGCCTCATCATAAAGTTAAATCGAGTAAGTTCACTGCTGAAAGTGAGTTTGACTATTTACCAGAAAGCATATTTATGTGTCCTATATTTGATACACGGCAGTTTTGTTTTCTTTTGTCACAATATTATTATAATAGTACTAGCTGATTCGCAAACATTGTTCTATTAAATTATAAAATAAAAACGGGCACTGAGGGTTCCGTACTAACTTAATTCAATTCCCGAATAGAGTCTCGAAGATTTTTTCCGCTGCGATCCATGCTATAATTAATACCAACGCCCGCTGTGAGAGGACGCGGGCACACCTCTAACGTGTGTTTAACCGTGTCCGGTCCACACAATGGTGATTCCCGGGCGTTTCTTCCGCATGAGTCCGATGCAGGAACCTCCCGAACTTACCATGTTCAGCGACGACCTGCGTCATGCAGAAGGTGAGGACGCCGTGACGTCTTTCCAGCCACTTCTCAAAGAGCGGACTTACCGTTTACATTTACTTCACAATATCAGCTGAAGATTTTGCATAGTTATTTATTTTTTATATATTTTTTACAGTTGTATGACTTCAACCCCGACTTCTACGACGATCCCGGAGACTTACCCCCCGACATGCCCCCTGACATCAAGAACTATATCATCAACGCCACAGCTCAGGAAGTAAGTGGTTGGAACTACTACTAGATGGATGAATGAGTGTGTAATGACAAAACGAAGACTGGATTAACATTTGACCCCCACGGAATTGTATATAAGACAAACTTTTCCGTACACTCCACGCCACGATTTTATTAGAAAACTCTGTTTTATATTAAACATATTAATAAAAAAGTACATAAAAGAATGCTTGGTTTTGTGCGTACATTTTTATATTTAAACAGAGGCTTTTGTTTATTTTGAAAACAGCAAAATTAAAGTAGTATTTGTTATAAATATTTATAGTTCATCAGTTTCGTCACTACTGCTCTTAAAACGGTGATGGAAAACACCGTGAGGGAACCGGCATGCCCTAGAACCCAAAATTCGAAGACATGTGACATCCGCCAATCCGAAATTGGGCCCGCGTCGTGGATTACGGCCCATTCCCTCCCCTAGAGAGGAGGCCTGAGTCCCAGCAGTGGGAACATTATAAGGCTGACGCCAAACACAAAACTGTGATGCGGTGATGGTGATTGTCACCTGAAATAACATCGCAGTAATTCGCATTGCAGCTTACTGCGATGCGGTGTATCGTAATTTTGTGCCAGGCCAAGCCTTAATCTTCCTTAAATATCATTCCAGCGTCGCAAAGTCTGGGTGTCATGTATGGGCGAGCGACCTGCAGATGTGGAAGCCTTGGGCCCGTTGAAGTACTGGCCGTACCCTGGCCTGCCCGAGATCTACTACCCCTATGACAACACTCCTGGATACCTGAGCCCGCTTGTCGCTGTGCAGCTCTTAAAACCAACGCGTGAGTATTACTAATCGAATGAAACATTCATCATCCTTGAACAGTATTTAATGCGTAGTAAAATCATAGTACGGTTATAGAGGAAAAAATGAAATTTTAAAAGAACTTAAAAAAACCCAAAAATACCCAACTGAAAAAATTAAAACTAATAAGTTCCAAAAAAAAAACACGTTACTTTTCAAGCAGTCTGATATGGTTGGTGGCATAAAATCTGTGGTGGAAGTAATATAAATAGCTTAGAATAATAACTCTTACACCCGTTGAAATTTTTAATGAAGATTTTTGTAATGACATAATAAGAAATTATTTAGCAACAAGTAATTACCTCTTATAAATACGGGTGTAAGATAAAAAGCTATTAATTAATATTAAGGGTTGGTTTGAAACTTTTTAGTTTTTTCTTGCAGTCGTAATATCAATAAACTTAGAAAGTCCTAGTCTAGTTTTATTTACATTAATTATTATTTACTTTATTGTACACTTCATAGTGTGGACAGGGTAAACATGTGGTTTAAAAAGAAAAAAAGGTGAGTTATTACTTTAAAACTAAAGATGGGGTTGAAATGTTAAAATAATAGGAAAACGACAACGAAAAATTTCATCGCTGCGGGATCTTGAATCATGTACTGGATCCATGCTATCTGCAAATTTGTCTGCGATATCTGAGACACGGTGTATAACAACCCTGTTATAGTACTATCTGCTCAATCATATATCCTAAAGGTGAACACACACTTATCCGAGGCGAACGCGTCGAACCAAATGAAAGAAAAGAATTTTAGAATTCTTTATTCTTGGGTCCTTCCAGATTCGGACGATTCAACGCGGTGTGCGGGGTTTCGTAGGATTTCATATAAATAATAAATTCTAAAATTCTTTTCTTTAGGTCCGTTCGACGCGTTCGGCTCTGAAATGTGTGTGTTTACCATAAATGAAACGTTCACTTCATCCAAGTCCAGAGCGTTGCCCAGGTCCAGTGGTGCTATTCTCTAAGAAAACGTAGCGCTGCCGCAACGACGAACATCCATATAGGATACATTAAATTAACAATCCAATGTTTAGGTGCATTAGGTTGACAATCCAATGTATCCTATTTGGGTGTTTGTCGTTGAGGCAGCGCTGTGTTTTCTTAGAGAATAGCACCACAGAGCGTGTTATAAATTGAGTAGGTATAGCTAGCTAGATATACTCAATAAACCTGCTAGCTAGATTGCTAGTATTGAGTGTAGCTTTTTCTAAAATAAAACTGTTCTTCTCTTTTCCAGTGCATCAGATAATAAACATCCGCTGCCGCGCGTGGGCTCGCAACATAAAGTACACTGACAGTCTGAAGGAGAGGTTCGGCTCCACTCACTTGGAGATTATGATCGACTGAATGGGACCAAAGCTGTGCAAGCGCATGAAGTAGGGGGCAGCCCGTGAGAAGGGGGTAGGGGAAATTTTGTTTTATTTGATGGAATTTTTTAGGCTTTAGAGAATTGTTTTTTTTTTCAGTTTTGGGCACTTGTATTTGTCTCTATTTTTTTAAATTATTTGTTATTATTATTTTAATTATTGTAATTTTAAACCACGGTGAGCAATGTGCATGCCTGTTTACCCAGAACCATTCTCTGAATATATAATCTAGATTATTTTGTATACAATTAAGTTGTTGGTGTGCCTTATTACCTAATAATCATAAAATAACATTTGTTAAAAATTTTGTATTAGAGTCTGTCTAACGAAAGCGCGACTTGGAGTTTTTTTTTTAAATTAAATTGGCAACATAATGTTTCCGTCAAAAGCACGTCAAAGATTGTCAGTATTTTGTAACAAAGATTGATTTTAAAAATATAATTACTTATCATGGATAAAACAATAAAAAGTTATGTAGGAAAGCTGTGAAATACTATGATCAGTAAGTTTAAAGAAAAACAAGAAGAGAAAGTAGTTGTTTTTGATCTCGGGTTTTTAAGTTAGTATGACATTATTATCTTGATCATTGTTGACTGACTATTACATATATTTTACGATATGATAATAATTTTCCTTATGTTTATAGATAATCTTGAAGATATTCAAGGACTGCGCGAAATAAATAAAAAAAAACATTGAATCGTTAAGGAATTTGGGAGAAAAAACCTTTACACTTAAAACTAAGCTTTAAGAAGAAATATCTTCACTACCGCACTTTATACGTTCAAAAGCGGTCGAATTGATGTGATGAAATAGCATACTTTGAGGATGATAAAATTCAACATTTTGTGTTATTCACCTTTCCCGTGACTTTCTTGATATAATAGTAATATACCAATAAATAAATCTTTACTCGTTTTTGTATTGTATTGGTTATTATAGCTTCCAGTATTGTTCTACTGCTGTGCAAAAGCCATCCACTCTTTCTAATGGTCTCAGTCCCTTACTCACAAGACATCCAGGTCGGTTGGCAAACCTTGAGTTTAGACTTTTGGATGTTAGTCAAAGACCAAGTCTGTATACACCATAGGTCAAATGAGGAGATTACACATGTCCATAAGCTTACGCTTTAGTGATATGGGCAAAGTGCTCTTAAATAGTTCCTTGATGGACCAGTAACTTTTTCAGGTATTTTCTGTTCGACACTAACGTGTCGAACAGAAAATAGTTTTCTTTGTCTTATCTAGCCTAGAAAGACACTACTTGGCCCAAGTAGACAATAATATATTTTAAGACGTATTGTATATTCTGTCCGCCTACGTGTACGTTCCTTTGGAGCTGCTGGTTGTGATTTTGGTCTTCAACATTTTTATATGTAGAGCAACCAGCATTTGCTCTAGTCCTGTGGCTGTAGGAGAGAACAGGACAATATCATCAGAGAAACGCAAATTACTTAACTTAGCTTCGCTGATGACAATGCCCTTCTCTTCCCATTCGACTGCGAATGTCTGAAAGAAGTGGAGAATATCTTTGGGGACAACGGGACGCCCTGTTTGACTCATTCTGTTTGAAACATAGGATCTAATCTCTCTAACTTGCTGGAAGAAGTATGTGTGGATTCTATTTTTTGTTTTGTAAGGGAATTGAATATTTCTGAGTGTGTGATGCTGTTAAAAGCGTATTGGTTGAGTATATTTATTTCTAAACATTTTGTGTTCCTCATATTAGGAATATAGTTCGTCAAAAAGAATTATACGATTGTCGCAAATACAAAAAAATACTCAAGTATCAAAATTTTTTCTCCTAGTATGACAGTAATACCATATTCAATATTTT
Organism: Leucania comma; assembly: GCA_958295575.1. Lineage (NCBI taxonomy): Eukaryota > Metazoa > Arthropoda > Insecta > Lepidoptera > Noctuidae > Leucania > Leucania comma. Next base: position 2,012,410 of record OY282468.1, on the reverse strand, counting down.
TTGATTTGACCTCATTTTCTCAGGTCGCGCTTTCGTTAGACAGACTCTAGCAGGAATTTTCAACTTTGAACGGTATCGTGTGACATTGTGTCTGCTTCTCATTTACGAGTGATAGTATATATTATATTATTATTCTAATTTTAATTAGATTCGGACGTTAAATTATAATTTCAAAGTTTTAAGTTTTGATTGCATAAAATATATTAAGATTTCGTTGAACTCCGTATGAGTGTTATGGTGTAGGCGGCTTCTGACTCAGTTAATTAGACTGGTTCCTGGAAAGATGATACATGACAGGGTTGTAGAATTATTGTATTTAGTTTTATTATTTTCTATTTCTTTAACTTTCCTGATTTTTTTTTACACATCTTTAATTTTATTTTATAGGCTGCGTTGACATTTTTATATCTCATAATCTCGACTTTATTATTTTTTATAATAAATTAATAGTAGACTCGGCTAACGTTATTATTCTGCCATATAAATTATATATATATATATAAAAAAAAATATGGGGAGTGGGGGTAGGAAGGTAACAAATAGACGACGACCTATTCACCAATTCTTTTTCCATTTTTTTGGTCTTTTTTTTTAAATTTTTAATAAAATTTTGTTTATTGTTTTTACCGCTTAAGCAGCAATACTCGTATGACATTTTTACACACTTGTGTTCGAATGAGACGGAAAATGTTAAATTTGTCAACTTATTACTGTCCTCTCTATTCTAGCAATATAATTGATTTGATTTTATGCTTGTAATCATTGTCACGCCTCTGATTCGACAGAGACCTAGATTTTAACCGATTTTTTTTTAAATATTTTAAGTGGTGTTCCTCCACATCACACGGGCTGCGACTTCCTCAATTAGCACTAATAACTTAATGTGTCTTATTACAGAGGAGTGATTTTTCAAAAGGCCTTATTTCCATTTTTTACTTTGATGTAGATTTCGACGGAATCGTGAAGTCTAGTCAAAATCGCAACTGGAACTGGCATTTGCTTAGTTCAGAACGCCTTATTTCCTATAGTAAAAGGCGCATCAAAAGTAGAATGTCAAACAAACTGGCACATTTCCACCCGTAGGTAGACAGGCAGTGTGAAAATTAACAAAACGCCGTATTTCCTGCTTGTTTTTTAACCGTGTTAAGAAATTTCATACAAAACGGCATATTTCCTATTTAGCTAAAAGTGGTCAAAGAAAACAACCTATTGGCATGGCAACCTAATGCATTGGCTGTATTCTAAATCACCAATAAATTTAAGAGACATTCAGCTATGTTACCCAGTCCGTGGTCACAGCTTTCTACCAGCTGATAGAGTTTTTGGTAGAATCGAAAAAGATTTGCGAAGGTGTGCTGTGATAACGGAAAAACAGGAATATATTGAAAAAATTAGCAAGCATGGAGATGTACAGACATTAGGTGGGCAATGGTGTTTGAAAGATATAAAAGAATTGTCTGTTAATTTTAAAAAAGTTGATAGAATACAGTCCTTAAAAAAGATTTTCATTAAAAAGAGTGTGAACAGTAGAACAGCGAAAGTATTGAGCTGCAAAGTGACTGGATATGAACATTACAGATTTCAGTCTGGTTCTGAAGAGTCAGTTTCTCTATTAAAACATGGTAAAAGAATTCCTTCAGAAATTTCGATATTACCACATGCGCTGATACCTCTTTCAGCAAAGAAAAAGAATGACGTGGATAATCTACTAAAAAAACAATTTGGAGATGACTGGAGAAACATGGATAATCTGGGCTGGTATAAAAATATTTTAGATGATGTTCTAAGCACTTTGCAGGAAGATGAGCATGACCTGCATGATCCTACAATGGCATGTGAATGCAATGAACCAGATGATTTGTTGAACCTTAGAATTTAAATTTGTTATGGTCTCATTTTGTGAATAAACAATTTATTTCCTAACAACAATTCTTTAATATTTTAAGTAACACCGCTATCTAGTTGTTTTTTACCTAACCTACTCATTCTGAATTGTACAAAAAGCCTTATTTCCAAATTGGTGTGCAACAAAGGGGCATATTTCCTATTCACTTTATACAAAAGGCCTTATTTCCTGTTGTAGCAAACAAAAGGTCATATTTCCAAAATTTAATTTAAGATAAAAACAATACAAGTATATAAAACTATTTTTTTTAAATGCCATATGTTCAGAACAACTAATGCACACTTATTTTGACTACTTTCAAAAGTTATAGTACAACCTTTGCATATCTCACAGATATTTGGCTCTACTGAAAATTTGGCTCTGGTGGAAATAAGGCCTTTTGAAAAATCACTCCTCAAATTAGGAAATACTGTTAATCTTAAAGTCAGTAGAACAATTTAATAACAGTGTGACCAGTATCAAGACGGTTAAACAAACAACTACAAATGTATTTTTGACATATAACTTTGTTTGGCAATGTCAATGTATAGGGCGCACTGTTTTTGTTATTTTGTAAGTAAATGTGACCAATAACAAATGTAGGTGGGTTTTTTTTTTAACGTAGGTAAAATCATCCAATGACAAATCCCGCCCTTGGGTGGGGCTGGAAATAGTGTCAGACTTTTACTGACTAAAAACCTACCTTTCCGTTCCTTGCCTTTGTCCCAAATGTAGGTGGGTGTTACTGTCGGTACGTTAAGGTAACTGTATATTACAGCGATAATAACATTGCATTTATTTCAATAAACTTTTACTACTTGTCCCTCGCAGTTTCACCTGCTAACTATAATTAGTGCTCGGCTCCTGTAGCCTTCCTCAATAAAGGGGCTATCCAACCCTAATAGTACATATTGATACAAGTGCAGAAAGTTTGTCATTAAGACCGAGGCGGAAATAGCACTAGTCGTAGGCGAGTGTGTTATGGAGCCGAGGGCTGCAGTGACAAATTTGCACGCGTATCAAACGACGTTTTCCAAAACACGCGCGTCTCGTGGGGGTCGACGCACGCCTGATACGATAAACAATTTTATTACAATAAAATTGTGACGAGGGCAAGCATGCGCTTTTTTCCGCACTAGTGCGGAAAACAGTCCATTGCGTTCCTAAAATCTGTGGAATAAGAGCGGGTTTTCGAGTAAGTGTGTTGAAAAAACTTTTTTCAATTTAAACCCGTAGTTCCTAAGATTAGCGTGTTTAAAAAAAAGTCTATTAAAACGACCAAGAATTAATTAAATTAATGGATTGTATTTTTTCTACTCAGTTTACAATGTTTGTGTGGCATTTCTCTTTGTTTCATTCACGTCAAACGAAAAACTCTTGTTCGGTATTTAGTTTTCACAAAACAATTTACAAAACCATTGATGTAGTTACGCTGTGATGTGCAGAGACCTTATAATTACGAAATAAACATTGTATTTACCTCTTAATGTTAAATAAATAGACGTGTGTTGTTATTTTTGTAAATGAGTACGTAAATAGATTGTGATGTATGTCCTAATTACTCTTTTATTTACTTACCAACATTTTGTACGAATTCATAAGAAGAAAATTGAACTGTTTACCAGTTTTGTAACTAGCTCTTTCTACGCTTAGTGTCATTTTCTGTAACTGCGCCACAAAAAAACAAGTCCAAGCTGAGTGAGTTTAATCCACCTGATGAAGATCCACACCAGACGAGTGTTTCGGAAGGCACTTGTTTCAGATCTGGGGGCAAGAAACATTCAAGTGTCACCATTGTTGTGGATCGCTGCGCTTGGGCGGAACCCCGCCGTGTCCTCACGGAATCGACGGTAGCGACCTGAGCGTCTGGCTCTGGCTTAGGCCAAGGTACGGAGCGCGAGGGCATGAGAAACGGTAACCTTCTTATCATGAAATGACATAAAACTTGGCCTTGTTTTGATCATTTCTGTATCGCTGGCACTGCCATAGTTACGGCACTACTGTTCATGTGAAAACTACGTGTCCGAAGCTAACTTCATTACTCAAGGGGATTCTCCAAGACAATCAGCGAAGTTCAAATTTTCTTAATTTCTTTTTACCCTATTGAATCGCTCTGTTTTATGAAAAAGTAATTCAAAAGGGGAAGATGAACGTAGAGTAGAGGGTTGCATTGCTGATTTTAATGTTTATAATTCCGTTAGTAAATACGTTTTACGATCTCAAATTGTATTTTAATTAACGTAAAACTCGATACTAACCCACAAAACATGAAAAAGAGCACATGTGTCAAACGACGTTTTTCAATACACGCGCGACTCGTGGGGGTTGACTCGCGCCTCGTGGGGGTAGACGCACGCCTGATACAATAAACCTGCCTGTACGTAGTTGTCGGTCATTGTGTACTAACTTCCTACAGGTCATTGCACTTGATCAGCTAATATTTACTTAAAGAATTTAATTTCGTACATTTAGAAAAAAGTCGAGTTTTAGAAAAAAGTATTTTTTTTCCATTCGACCGTCCACGGGATTAAAACGATCAAAATTTAGCCGTGCATAAAAGCTGGAACTTATTTGATCTATACTTTTGTCTGTCAGTAATTTTTTTTTTGTCAATAGGGGTGAAAACATAGAAAGTCGGTATCGGTAATTCGGTAACTACATTTATTAGAATAATTAACAAATAGTCTCACTCATCGTATCGAACACACACATGAATTAATATGAATAAATATTATCCAATCAAATATTTTAGCTTTAATTTTACATTATTAGGGCAGTTATCACTCATGGGGTTGAAAAATACAATGTTTTTTTTTAATGGCTGTTTACCTACCTTTACAAAAAAATTACGAACAAATGGCTTTACCAAAAAAATAAGGTTATCACAGAAAATTGAAGATAAATGTCTTGCAAGGCAAATAGTAATTGAGGCCCCTTTTGTTGGTAGGAAATAATCAAATACTCTTCTCGGTCTGGGAAGAGTCACAGAGAGTGTCAGAATTTTACTGACTATTGTCTTTCAGTCGCCTTCTGCGTTCGTTTTAAATGCCTTACCCTTGCCTACCTTGAAGCGCTATTAAAATCTTTGACTGTTTATTGGCAAAGCCAGACTTGACTTCCATCTGTGTCTTATCATAATTCTAAAAACTAATTGAATGTATTTTCCAATTAACTTTGTTTCTATGCAAGTTTGTTATCTTATGCTAATCTTCAACAGTAAACTCCAACTTGTTCCTCTTCATCCAGCCTAGAGTCAGGAGCTCCCTAGTCTACTCGATCATGATCTCGATGTGCACGGCGCCCATGGCCTCGTGTCTGTCGTACATGATGTTCCGGGCCCAGGCTCGGCACTCGATGTTGATGAGCATGCCCGCTGTAGACAAATACATATAGGTCAAGAAACATAATGCATCCCCGGTTGAGTAGATCTGATAAAGAATATTTGACGGCGTTTTTGTATTAAAATTAGTTTTCAAAAGATATCAGTGATGGCGCTAGTTGTTTAGAGCGGCGCTAGTGGTTTAGGAGTGGCGTAGGTATGTCACGTGACTGGCTACGACACTGACGCAATACTGAGTGCTGGTGGGCTATGGGTCGACAACGGAGGCACAGTATTAACTGAGCCCAGGTCGAAGTTACATGTGTCCACTACGCGTCAGTGGAGAGAGTCTTAATTGGGTTGCCTATTTTTTAGTAATAATGACTGTTTGGTTATTTAATTATTGGATTATTATTGGATTGTTTGGTGTTTTTATGAGAAATAAATGTAAGATTATAGTGAAGTGCTTACAATTGTAACAACACGCGTCTATACCCTTCGCCAGACAAACCACAACTTATTACAAATCGCATTTCGAGGTTACAGATTCAATTAACATTGCTGATGGGGCTCAAAAGCATTTATATTTATTAAAAAATATAAATATCAGGGCACAAGCTCACTCCGATACCAAAACATGCTTAATGTGGTATGACTGAGCCATTCTAAACAAAGGCTACCATTAAATAATTTCGTGGGTTTTTTGTTGCCGACTGGCTATATATGCTCTGGCAGGCGATATTGCCACGTTGTTTGGCTTTGCTTATCCTCAAATTCTGGCAAGGTAAAAGCCAGACTTGTCACAGAAATTTAGGCGAACTCACTCTTGGGCCTCTGCAGATGCACAGCGACGAGTGGACTGAGGTAGCCCTCCTGGTTGGTGTAGGGGAAGTAGTAGCCGGGGAAACCGCGGTACGACGGCATGTACTGGATCGGCCCGATGTTCTCCCGGTCAGCAGGGTTCTCGCCTTGACATGATACCCACACCATGTTTAGCTGGAGAATAAAATTTGTCAGATAGAATAAAGATTAATAAATTGAGTAGACTGGACTGGGGAAATACCATAAGAAGTCATGCATGATGGCCACGCTCATAAAGGTGACAAACAGAACAATTAATAATGTAGCGACATCTCTGATGCCACATAGGAACTAAAATACGAAATCCTGTATCGTGGTAACAGAGTTCTCTGTGTGATTTGAACATATACCTACAACAGCCCGAAATCAAGGTAGTTGCCCGAATCTCCGAGGATTCTCCCTTTTCAATGGAGGTTTACGAGACTTTACACACTGTTTCGCATTAGGGTATCTTTTCGTAACTAGCATAATCAGCCTTCTAATGTTCCCACTGTTCTAACTCAGGTCTCCTATTTAGAATAGGGCACATTTGCCGTAATCCATCATGTGGGCCTAGAACGGGTAGGTAAAGGTTAGATGATTTCAAATTTTTGGGTTAACATATGGTTTTCTCCCGTTGTTTTCACTCACCGTTTTGAGAACAGTGGTGATAAAATAAATTACTTAAAGTTATGCGCCAGCCTGGGTTGAACTCATGACCTACAAACTCATAAGTTCGGGCTGATACCACCGGGCTCGTTCTCTTTCGTATAACATAGAAGAGTCAAATATTTATTGGGACTATTGTTGCCATCCAATTCCAGCAGACCAAAAAAATCAAACTCACAAAATTCTTATCATACGCCGTGATATTTCGGATATGCTCCTTCAAATCCTCCGGCATCTCCTTCGGGAGGTTATCAGAGCTATTGTAGAAAGCCGGTTTCCATCCGAAGATTTTGTTCAGCTTCAGGAAGACGCAGGGGGTTGACTTCTGGTACGCGAAGTGGTTGTCTTCGAGGCAGGGTCCCCAGGCGCTGATGTCCACGTCACAGACCTTGCCAGCTGGTACTGGGAGCTTGAAGTCGCAGTTGTGAATGTTTTGACTAGCTCCCGATTTCCCGTCGCGTTTGTAGACTGGAATGTAAGAAACTGTTTTGGGAATTCGGACAAATAAGTTTTTTTTAATATTGTGGATAGGCTCGGGTTTGACCACTATCTCACCTGATGGTAAGCGATGATGTGGCCGACGATGGATCACGCTTGCCTAGAATCAACCTTCACTCGGTTGAGATATAATACGAAAAAGACATAGCCCGAAGAAACGCCAATTAATAAGTGTCAGTAAAGGGTACATTGCTCGCAGAAAATATAGTCCATGGGGCCGTAAGGTTCTAGAGAGAAGACCGTGCGTGGATCCATGATCTGGTGAGGGTTGCAGGAGTCCGATGGATGCCAGACACACAACTGGACTGTGCCAACAGTGGACGACTTTCAGCTGAAATGATTTTCGTAGTAAGATCTGCTTTCTCAAAACTACGGATTGGATAAGCATGATTTCGAGTACCGATAGTACGTTGTTGCTCTAGTAAAAACAACATGCCTTGTAGCATCATCCATTATCACTCACCTGCCAAAAACTTAGAGAGCTCTTTAACCCAGAACTTATAGCTCCCAGGATCGTTTCCCCTGTACCAGATGACGCTGCTAGCGACCTCTGGGGGCATTGGCCGGAAGCCCAGTCCAGGGTTAGTGCCGATGATGCTCTTCTCCAGCTGCCACATGGGCTGCCGGGTGTCCAGGAGCTGCAGGAAGGTCCACATACAGATAGCGACCAGGATCGCGAGCGCCGAGTAGAAGATGAAGTAGAATAGTGCTATTTTGGCTGAAAATTAGAATAAAATATCTTTATTTTTCATGCTTTTATTTAATGCTGATTTTTTTATTTAAAAATACTTCGTTTTTATTATTATTATTATAATATTCCACAATGCAATCTAGTCACAAACTAAGCAGAGCTTGTGCTATGAGTACTAGACAACTGATAAATTAACTAAATACATAAATATCAGAGATAAATAAATATATACATCCAGACACAGAAAAAACGATCGTGTTCATCACACAAACATTTGTTTTGGGTGAGGATTGAACCCACGACCTCCGGCATAGCAGTCAGGGCAGTCATTGTTTAAAAGCAGCTCTACATTGGGAACTAGTATTGTTAATATTTGGTCCGTATGGGAATCGACCCCGCAAGCTACAGCGCAGCAGTCCATTGCTTAGCCACAGAAACAATTGTACCAACTGTTAAAAATTTGTAGCCAACCGTCTCAACTATAAACATTAGACAAAAAAAACCTTATAAGGAAAAAATCTTATAACCATTCGGAATACAACCTTGAGTGAAATAACTTTTTGAGACTGTTAAACTAATGTTTCCTGTGAGTAACTCCAAGAGCAGTGGTGGCCGAGTGGTAACGGTCCCGACTTACAAGTTTGTAGGTCGCGGGTTCAAACCAGAGGCATTACTTTGTGTGATTTATTTCATCAACATTGCTCTCAAAACTGTGAAGGAAAACATCGAGAGAAAACCGGTATGTCTTAGAATAAAAATTCGTAGACATGTGACATCCACCAGCCTACACTGGGCCCGCGTGGTTAATTACGGCTCATTCCCTCTCCCAGAGGAAGGAGGCCTGAGTCCCAGCAGTGAAAACATGATAAGGCTGATGCTATGCTATGCAATGCTATTCTTAACTTCAAGAAAAGAATAAGACAAGTAAAGCTGCGGAGCAATTTTTCCTACATTAATGGTGTTTTTAATATCGTGCGGATTTCATCACGCATGTGGAATTGCACCGGGGCCAATAGTATTTATAAACCGTCCATGGACCCTTTCAAACATACACACAAAGTTTCATCCAAATTGATCAAGTCGTTTAGGAGGAGATAGCTGACAAACACACGTTCAGTGGAATTATACACCGTAAAATTTCGGTCGATAGTGTTTCATGTACCGAATGGACTCTCCACGGGATTAAGACAATCAAAATTTAACGGTGTATACGTATTTTTTTTATGGTAGGTAAAATCATCCAATGACAAATCCCGCCCTTGGACGGAGCGGGAACTAGTGTCAGACTCTTACTGACTAAAAACCTACCCCGTTCCTTCGTTGCCTATCGTGCTGGGCCCGGGTATTCCTTTCGGAAGCTGACCCATGACCCCAGCAGACGGTGTATACGTAAAGATTTCGAGGTGCACTACATATTGTACTATATTACCGAAATATCGAAATTATCGTCAATTTTGACAGTTTGATATATAATCAATATAGCCATTATATAAACACCTTGTCTAGAGGCTTAGGCCCTGTTAACAAAAGAAAGGCCTCGGATCCACGACCTATCTGCATGTTCACCGGTTAGATCCCGCTCGGAGCGGCGCGCGCGCAGGATGCTCCAATGATCTCAATGAAGCAATGAACGGCCTCGCCGCTTCCGGTACGCACGTCTTTATGCCCCGACTATTTAGGCAAAGTCTCCGGTATTTATTATAACGGAGTTTTGGGAGTTAGGGACATAGGGTTGTAAGTTAATCTCATAAAAGTACCTAAAATCCTCGTCACACAAGTTGAACCATCATGGCGGTCGATCTTGAATGCGCTGTAACCGATATTCGGGTCTCAATCGAGGTGGGGCTGCGCGTAACAATAGCAACGGGTTCAACTTATTTGCCGCCTCTTATTGTTACATTGTAATAAACTTTGGTGCTTTCTGTCAAACTAATGACAGCCCCAGATGATATTCTGACAATTACTGTCCACTTTAGATTGCGGCATGTGATAAGGCCACCCATTGAATGTATTCTAGATGTAAGTTTTTCTTTCTTAAGTTTCTTTTTGTAAGTACAATCAATTATTTAAAATCAATTTTATCTGGTTTTGTGAAGTTTTGGTGATGACAGATCTTCCATGTTTACAAAAAACAGTTTTCACTCTTGACTTATCCATAAAAGCCAAATTTAGTTTTCGATAAAATATCTAGCAAAGCCAGTAAACTGATTTTCTTCGTCCTTCCGACGAATAGCACTTTGAAGTCAAAATAACTAGGTCACAAACAGGAGGGGGGGGGGGGTGTATAAATCTTTTGAATAATTTACTAACAAAGTTAAGGTGAACTTCCTGACTCGACTGTCGTCAACGTCGAGCATGGTTTAAAAGCTGGTTGCTTCATCTAACGCAATCCAACGCGATGTCTGATGAATAGGCAACGCGAAAAAAGAGAAATAACGCCTGAAAACTCTGTTGGGATTCAGTAATTCCGTGATTTACCTACACGAATATTTCACTACACGTGTTTTTTTAAAACCCTTAAAAGTTTTTGAGAAAAATTGTCGTCACTCAGAATCTCGATTAAATGTGCAAGGCTTCTATAGGAATACTTTTTTTATATTTATTAATATATGAGTACATTATGGAGGGCCAAAGTTCACGTAAAATAGCTGATTATCAAAGGTCTTTATAGGATTAGTTCTACACAAATTTATGTTTTGCTTTCTATAGAAGCCTAGATAATAATTATCCACAAAATATCTGTGTTTTCAAAATATCTGGAGAAAGATGTGTAATAACATCATAATCACGTAATAGCGGCTGTATGAAAATGTACCGCGGGTTGGCCGGGTATAAAATTGATTGACAAAAAGCACTGAATCACGCTTCGCGTTCACCAATATAATATTATTATCACGCTCAATACTTTGAAAAATTTCAATAGAATATACCCACATTTTGCTGCTACTTACCAGGCATATATACTGCTGGACCCAAGGATCAAATCCAAGGGCCCAACCTTTGATTTAGATTTTCCGGGTCTGGGGTCTTGTGTATGCGAGTTTATATGCTTTAGAACGCTCCCACGATATTATATGAATTATTAGAGTGTGGGGCAACGAATTATGTTAAAAAAAACTGGACAAGTGCTGGTTCTGCACAAACTTACCTTAGTAAATAATTCAATTCTCGAATCGAGTCCCAAAGATTTTTCCGAATCGAAAAAAAGTTTTTTTTTGTGACGTAACTACAAATTTACAGTTTTCAGATTTATTCTTATACTTGTGCAATATGGCCTTGCTTTATTCCAAATTTCAGGGTTCTAGGTCAACGGGAAGTACCTTAAGAATTTTGATTCGTGACATGAACGGCCCTGGCTGATGTTCGATTTTTCTACAGCTTCATGGGACCGTAAACTTGAGTATGTGTTCTTAATTTCAAGTGGATACCTCCACGCGTTCCCGAGAAAGAGGGTCTTAACAGACGGACATAAAAATGATCTTATAAGGATTCCGTTTTATCCTTTTGGGGTAAGGATCCCTAAAAAACAGCCAAATGCTGATGGCAATGTGACAGTATTTACTGGTTAAACCGTAACCGACGATCTACAGCAGTCATACTGCACCCCAATACTTCAAAGTCCCCTTATAACAGCCACACACGATCCAGTTTACTATCAAGTAAACTTAACGGTGTGTGACTAATATGCAACAAGAGGCTATGTGTGTATGAGCGGTCAAGTATGCATGTTGTTAGAAGGCGCTAACCTTGACGCTAAACTGGATCGTGTGTCAACTAGTGCAAGTTCTTTCACTAAACTGTTTATCTTCGGGTTTCCGATGTGTTTTCGCAATCTGGGCTCCTGTGAAAGGAGCTCCACCTCCTCTTAGCCCCCACCGCCTGTGTTCCCACGTTGTCGTCGTGGTGGGGCTTGCGTGTCTCCGTGATCTTGAGGGCTAAGCCGGTAGAGCTACTCATGCCGGAAGGCCTCAAGGGAGAGACCAGACCAAGAGGAACACACCCAGGCGGAGTCCAGTTGGACCGCCACGGAGGGTGCGCTGCCCGGGAGTATCAGCACAACCAGCTGTTGGTGCACTTGGGCGGCGATTTGGGAGAAGTGGGTTCGCCTCCGGTACGTGTCTGCTCATCAGACATGACCAGGATGGCGAACGTGTTAATGGGGACCCCACCCCATAAAAAAGGCAAAGCTGAGTAACAGCACAAAATGAACGCGGCTAGAAAAGAAATATTACCCCAGGGGGGTACCACCTGCCTAGCAGGAGGAGAATCCCCCCCCGAGCAGAGCTCGGGCTGCCCCTCGTATTCTGGGGGGGGCAACTACCGCGTCGGGTCTCCGGACCCCGTTCCGTCCATAGAGGACGCATTGAGCCAGGGTGGCTCACCTGCCCGCGTTGCGGAGTCCCTGGGACACGTTCCCAGCACGTCCGCGGCGCCGGCAGGTACAGGACAGGCCGGCAGGACTTTCGGCCTTAGGGAGGTGAGCGGAGACTCGGCATCGGACTCGGATGCCGCGTCTTCGCTCACCTCGGAGACAATGGAGGTTGAAGAATTCGCTCCCAAGAGGAACGAATTCTTCCTAAAGCGCCCAAAGATAGGGGGTGGTCCGGGGTCGTCCTCGGACGAAGCGTCGGCCCGCAAAATCTCCTCCTCCGGGCGGGGGGCGGGCCGCAAGTCGGGAAGGGGAAGGGGGCTCTCTGTTCAGGAGTTAGCCACCCAGCGATCCTTGGAAATTGCCAGGGAGGCGCTACCCCTCGGGGCGACCACCGGCCAAGTCGGTCGCTCGGCGCCTGTGCCGTCTGACAACTTGCCAGACGGCATGAAGGAGGCGCTCGCCAAATTTGGCGAAATAGTCACGGCCACTCTAACGGCCGTGTCTAAAAAACGGAAGTTTGCCTCGAAAGAGACGGCCATCTCCCAGGGGGCCGTCTCCATTTCGGAGGCACTTGCCGTAGTCTTCGAGCCGCTCGAGAAAGACTTCAACAGAAGGATTGAGCGGCTCGAGGCGGACCTGGCCGATCGCCAGGGAGGTGGACCCGTCGCCCCAGAAAGGGGACGCAAGCAGCGCCAAGGCGAGTCCCAGTCCCTGCCCGGGCCGGAGAGCGAGCTGCTGACCCTGCTGCGGCAGGAGCTGGCTGCTTCCCAGCAGCAGAACCAGCAGCAACTGCAGCGGTTCCAGGAGCGGATCCAGCGGCAGCTCTCCGTCCTGGAAGGCGTAGTTTTGCGTCCCCCGCTCGCGGCCTTTGGACCGAAGAGGGCGGTGACGTACGCCGTCGCAGCTGCGGCCACGGCTGCTGCGCCCAAGGCGGGCCCATCTGGGCAAGCCGGGCGCGGGGCCATGGCGGCTAAGCAGCAGCAACGGCGGCAGGGAGGGGCTGTCCCTCCCCCGAAGGGCAAGGCGGCGGCTGTTCCCACCGCTAAACCGGCAAGACGTCCTGCCGGGGCGGTTACCAGGCCGCCTCAACCGCCCGAAGAACCTTCGGCTGGCGCCGAGTGGACGGTGGTCGGCGCCAAGAAGAAGGCGGGCAAGGCGGCCAGGGCGGCCAGAAAGCGCGTGAGGCGGCTGGAGCGCAAGAAGCGCGCCATGGCGGCTAGACTTCGCGCCCCTAAATCCGAGGCTGTAGTGATTACGCTACAGCCTGAAGCGGAGAAAAGGGGCGTGACGTACAAGTCCGTCATGGACAAGGCGAGGCGGGCGGTGCTGCCCCATCTCAAGGAGCTCGGAGCCTCTGAGGGCTTCCGCATGCGGCGCACCGTGACCGGTGCCCAAATGCTGGAGGTCCCTGGCGCGTCCAGTGGCCCAGCGGCAGACGCCCTGGCCAAGAGGCTCAGGGAGTCCCTGGACGCGGAGGAGGCCCGAGTGTCCAGGCCCACGAAGTGCATCGACATGCGCATCATGGGCTTGGACGACTCCGTTGGGGTCGACGAGGTGGTGGCCGCCATTGTTGGTGCGGGAGGGTGCACAGCCGACCAGGTTCGGGCGGGCACCATCCGCACTGATGGCACAGGCATGCGAGCCGTGACGGTCAGCTGCCCCGTGTCGGCGGCCAAAACCATCACTGGGGAGGGCCGAAGGCTTCTGGTGGGCTGGGTCTCCGCCCAGGTCAGACTGTTGGAGCCCAGACCTCTGCGGTGCTACCGCTGCCGCGTGGGACACCACGCGGGGGCCTTTTGCGCCGCGGAGGTGGATCGCAGCGACCGTTGCTTCCGATGTGGTCAGCCTGGTCACAAAGCCGCCGAGTGCCGTGAGTCGCCGCACTGTTACGCATGTGCGGCGGCAGGCAAAAAGGCGGACCACCAGGCTGGTTGCAGGTCCTGCGACCCTCCAACGAAGGTGAAGCACAGGGTTCGGCCCATCCCCGGTGACGTCCTCACCGCCGCAGCCGCGTCCGTAGCCGCCGCCGCTATCGCCGCCACAGCCGCCGCGGCAGGACCCTCACAGAGGGCTCAGGAGGAGATCGTAATGGAATGTCAATAACAGCTCCATTACGTCTCCTCCAGGCGAACATCAACCACTGCGCCCCCGCTCAGGATCTGTTGCTCCAGAGCATGGCGCAGTGGTCGATTAATGTCGCCGTAGTCTCCGAGCCGTATTTTGTCCTGCCCAGTGCAGACTGGGTTTCGGACCTAGACGGCTCGGTGTCCCTAATTAGGTCGACCGCCGCCGGTACCCCGCCCCTCGAGCGCGTCACGAGGGGACGAGGTTGCGTGGCAGCACGGTTCGGGGACATTGCAGTGGTAGGCGTCTACCTGTCCCCGAGCAGATCTCTCGGCGATTTCCACATCTCCCTTATGGAGCTGAAAAACGTCGTCGTTGGGTTTAGGGACCTCCCCGTGGTCGTTTGCGGGGACTTCAATGCCTGGAACGAGGCTTGGGGTTCCCGCTACACGAACGGGCGGGGTCGGTCGGTAGAGGCCTGGGCTGAGGAGTCCGGCCTGGCCCTCCTAAACCGGGGCTCTGTTTCCACGTGTGTGCGGATGCGGGGCGAATCAGTGGTGGACCTGTCGTTCGCCAGCCCCGATCTGGCACCACGTGTCGTCGACTGGCGTGTTATGGAGGGGGTGGAGACGTTCTCAGACCACCGGTACATCCGGTTTGACGTCTCCGCCCAAACCTCGACCGCGCCGGTCCAGCGGAGCCCTTGTGGTCCGCGATGGGCGCTGAGGCAGATGGACCGGGAGCTCCTCCTGGAAGCCGCGACGGTACAGGCCTGGGTGCAAGCACCGGACAGGCCTGTCGACATTGACGTCGAGGCAGAGTGGTTCCGGGAGGGCATGTCGCAAATCTGCGACGCGTCAATGCCCCGAGTCCGTCCAGGACGTGCCAAGCGCCAGGTGTACTGGTGGTCGCCGGAGATTGCGGCATTGCGCAATGCGTGCAACCACGCGCGACGCCGGTACGCCAGGTACTGCAAGCGCCGCAACCGCCCGCCGGATGCGGAGGCTGTTGAGGCGGAGCTGTACGAGGGTTACAGGGTAGCGAAGCGCACCCTCCGAGCGGAGATTAAGCGGTCCAAGATGGAGGCCCGCAACGTCTGGCTGGGGTCTCTGAATGCAGACCCGTGGGGACGCCCATACAAGATGGTACGGGAGAAACTCCGTCCATGGGCTCCCCCACTGACTCAGAGTCTCCGGCCCGAGCTCGTGGAGGGTGTGGTCAGCACTCTGTTCCCTACGCGGGGGGTACACTCCCCCCCGTCTATGGCTCCGCCAACACCGGCAGTACCTGACGCGGACCACGACGACGACGACGATGTTCCAGAGGTGACCGAGGTAGAGATGAGAGTGGCGGTACGAAGGCTGAGTGCCAAGAATACCGCCCCAGGACCTGACGGCCTGCCTGGGAGGGCCTGGGTCCTGGCTATGGAGGCTCTCGGGCCTCGATTGAGGGGGCTCTTTAGCGCATGTCTGGAGAGGGGCCAGTTCCCACTTCGCTGGAAGACGGGGAAACTGGTCCTCATAGCGAAGCCTGGGCGCCCTGCGGACTCTCCGTCCGCGTACCGGCCCATTGTGCTGCTCGACGAGGTGGGCAAGCTCTTTGAAAGAGTCATTGCAAACCGCCTCGTCGCGCGCCTTGCAAGGGTGGGGCCGGACCTGTCGGACGGACAGTTCGGTTTTCGCAGGATGCGCTCCACGGTGGACGCCTCCATGCGCGTGCGAGCCCTCACGACGGGGGATGCGGTGTCCCAGGGCAGGTGTGTCGTGGCAGTGTCCTTGGACATTGCCAACGCCTTCAACTCCCTGCCCTGGAGTTGCATTGGAACGGCACTCGGGTACCACCGGGTGCCCGACTACCTCTGTCGTGTGATCGAGGCCTACCTATCGGAGAGGTATATCATCTACCCCGGTCACCAGGGAGAGTGGAAACGTCGAGAGATGTCGTGCGGTGTTCCGCAGGGATCGGTACTAGGACCACCCTTGTGGAACATCGGGTACGACTACGTGCTGCGCGGCGACTTCCCCGACGGGGTCAGCGTGGTCTGCTACGCGGACGACACGTTGGTCCTAGCGCGGGGAGAGTCGTACCGGACGGCGGTCGAATTAGCGACACGCGGGGTTGCGATGGTCGTTGACAGGATCCAGCAGTTGGGACTCGAGGTGGCACTGCACAAGTCCGAGGCCATGTGCTTCCACGGCCCTCGGGGTGCGCCACCACCTCGTTCCCAGCTAACGGTAGGAGGGGTTCACATCAGCGTCGGGTCGACGATGAAGTACCTGGGACTCGTCCTCGACAGCTGGTGGAACTTCAGGGAGCACTTCCGACGTCTGGCTCCCAAACTGAATCGGACTGGGGCTGCTCTCGGGCGGCTCCTGCCCAACCTCAGGGGACCAGACGCCTCCTGCCGGAAGCTCTACGCGGGAATCGTTCGGTCCATGGCTCTCTACGGGGCTCCGGTGTGGGCACCGACGTTGCAACAGCAACCGAGGACCCAGCTGAACGCGTGCCAGAGGGTCATGGCAATACGCATGGTGCGAGGGTACCGAACGATCTCCCGCGAGGCGGCGACCCTCCTTGCTGGCCAACCGCCGTGGGATCTGGAGGCAACAGTCCTTGCACACATGCACGACAAGCGCATGGAGATGCAACGCCGGGGCGAAATTCCGCTGCCACGACAAGTCGAGGCATGGCGGACAGAGCTCCGGCGGGATCTCATGGCGAAATGGCGTCAACGACTATCGCAACCTCGTTCGGGGCGCGCCACAATTGGGGCGATAAGGCCCATCCTTGGGGCGTGGCTGGAAAGACCTCACGGCGTTCTCAACTTCCGCACGACGCAGGTGCTTACCGAACACGGAAAGTTCGCTAAGTACCTGTTCCGGATTCGTGCGGAGGATTCGCCCGGGTGTCGCCACTGTGCAGAACATCCGGAGGACACGGTGGAGCACACTGTAGAGGTGTGCCCCGCCTGGGCGGAGCATCGCCGTGTCCTCGTGGGGGCGATCGGCGGCAGCGATCTCTCTCGCCGGGCCTTGGTTCAGGCCATGGTCCGTAGTGAGGAGGGATGGCAGGCGGTCGCCTCCTTCTGCGAAGCAGTAATGCTAGCAAAGGAGGAGGCCGACCGCATCAGGCAGAGGCAACGGGGCGCTCGCCCCAGCCGCCGCCGGGATTCCGATCCCGATTTCCGGCCACCGTAGGCGCGGGCTTGCGGACGGCGTGCAATGGGTAGCACGCTGTCCGATCGTCCGGTAACCGACCGGACCGAGCCCAAGTCGTCGACGGCGCGTTCTGTTCCCGCGCGCCTCAAGGAGCTGTCAGCACACCGAAGAGGCCCAGCCTGCTAACTGCAGGCAGGCAGGGTCGAAGCCTACTGGGGTCATGGGTTAGTTCCGAAAGGAGTGCTCGACCCCGGCACTATAGGCTACGAAGGAACGGGGTAGGTTTTTAGTCAGTAAGAGTCTGACACTACTTCCCGCTCCGCCCAAGGGCGGGATTTGTCATTGGATGATTTTACCTACCATAAAAAAAAAAAAAAAAAAAAAAAAACCTCCTCTTAGCAGTAAGCACCAATAAGATGACAGCGGCACTCATTTTTTTATTATTTACATGCCTGTAGTACGGGGTGTTTAAGACCTCGTTTAAAACTATTATAATAACGGTGAGAGGCTTATTAGACCCTGTAACATTTAAGAAACTACGAACATTTTTTTTCTTAGTTGCGGTACAAGGTCAAAGTGACCCTGTATTTAAGTTGATACACTACTACTGTTTTAATAGGGCATCTGATGTGTATATATTCATCTCTTTTCTAAACTAAACCAAATTGATGTTCTGGCCTCCGCACGACAGAGTAGACTATGCTTTTCTTTCTTTCTTCCGCACCGCGAGGAAGACACCGTGTATAAGACATATTAGACCTCGTACTGCATGGAACGTGATAATACTTCAAAGGCTCTACTCATACTAACTAGCCCCAGACATGCCACAGAATTGCCTGATCTTCTGCTTTCTGGGAGCGTGTGAGAAAAAAAGGTCCTCCTCCTTTTGGTGTTAAGGCCAACGAGGTTAATACTTCAAAGTTACTCACACCAACTAGCACCAGTTCTGCCACAGAACTGCCTGGTCTTCGGGTTCCAGATGAACCTCTTTGCTCTCTGGGCTCCTGTGAGAGGGGCCTCTGCCTCTCGGTAGTACAGATTGAACCGCTCTAAGCTCGTCAGGTCCGACGGCCGTTTCTTTGTCGCTGTCATCTTGACTGATGAGATGCTGCAAAGAGAAGAGATAGATGAAAATAGATACTTATAAAATGCTTTGTCCTGAATGACTGATCGATCAACGCACAGCCTAAACCGCTGATCGTAAAGACCTGAAACTTGGAGGGTAGGTTCTTTGTATGACGTAGGCATCCGATAAGAAAGTGTTTTACAAAATTCACCCCCAAGGGGTTGAAAGGGGGGTCTAAAGATTGTATGGAAAAACTGACTTTTACGCAGGCGAAATCGTTGGCAGACGCTATTATAAAGTTTATGTTTTGTTTATCTTTGTTACTTCTTCATGCTTGTAATGCTGAACGGATTTGGGAGATATTTGGCAGACAGTTATACAATGTCCTGGAATAGCGCATAAGATTATTTTTATTCTGTAGTATGTTCTCTTGATTACGAGGCCCGAAGAGCGATGGTCCGACTTTTACTGACTAAGCCCACCTATGTTCCTTCAATTGCCTTTTGCCTTCCCGAACACTACAGATCTCACAACCCTAAACTACATAATTTAATAACAATAATCGAATGTTTATACGCTTGGCGAAAATTATTTATATTAATTTCTGGTAGACAGGTTTCTACTAACTAAAGATCCTACGAAACAAATAAAAGATGTCCTTACCTCACCTATCACCCGTCCTGTAGGAGTAGCCGGCGTGCACGCCTGTATGCGCTCTGAAACTGCGCCCGCGCACGGCGACCAACCACTCAGGATCACGGACGGCGTTATGTGGGAGGGAAACAGATGAGCTACAACAACTAAAAGCCAGTTTGTACCAGGTGGCAGTGGTATACTTACAATTAAGGTGAGAGTATTATTTGGGAATCAGAATGGTAGTAGACAATATTATTTTTCTTATTTCTACAGCATTTTTAAATATTTTTTTAAGAGAACTGTGTTGCAAAATCTATTTATTAGATAGAACAAGAAAAAAAAACACAAAAAAAAAACACTAAAAACAATAAATAACTCCTAGCTAAAATATGGCGTCAAAAAATTCCTCCGCATCGCTGTCAACTGGAAGTATGCTCAAAAGACTGGCGTCATTGCCACGTTGTGTGGTAATGCTTAGACCGAGGTAAAAGCCAGCCCTTGGATCAAGCGAAATGTCAACTAGGCGTAGGATAATTCTTTAAAAAGCTTATGAGCACTCGGACCCCACGGCTCAAGAGTTTTAACCCCAAACGGACGAAACGAAACCACAAATTTTCAGTTTTCAGTTATATTCCTATACTTGTGCCTAAGGCCTTTCCCCATGCCAAATTTCAGGGTTCTAGATCAATGGGAAGAACTCCCTTGAGAGTGTCGAAATTATATAGGGTGACAGGTAATTAGTGAACGATACTTAAACGCATGATAGTAGTCATGATAACAAACAACTTTTACTATGGGACCAAACCTGAAATCTCGAAAAGAAATCTGATGGTGACATTTGTGTTCGCTTAACTGGTCAAAATGTACTGAACTTGGCTGATTTTTTTCGTGATTTCAGGTTTGGCCCCATAGTAAAAGTTGTTTGTTATCATGACTACAATCACGTGTTTAAGTATCTTCCACTAATTACCAGTCACCCTATATACGTTTTTTTGTGACACAAACGACCGTATCTTTTTATTTCTTTAACTTAGAAGTTTGACTTTTTCACAGCATCAAAGGACCGCAGACCTGAGTAAATGGTTTAAATTTCAATTCAATACGTCCACTCGTTCCCGAGATAAAAGGTCTTCACAAACAGACAGACGGACAACAAAGTGATCCTATAAAGGTTCCGTTCTTTCCTTTTGAGGTACGGAACCTTAAAAACAACCTCAGACATTATTGATCGAGACAAATACGAGTCATTGCCTCCTAAACAAGCTCCTGTTCAACATACATCAGTATTACAGACAGAAGGCTGCTTGAACGACGTGGGCGGTTCATACCATCCACGTGATCCTAGACTTTGAGGTTGTAGCTTCTCAACGCGCATAAATTCATGAAGTAGAATTGAGAGAGGTAGAGAATACGAAGTTTGTGGAGCTCCCAGGAAACTTCGACTTCTGGGTGGAATTTGACTGGTTAAATTGACCAAGACTGTACATACAAAAGATTTTCTGTATAGACAATGGAATTCATACAAAACGTTGAGAAACAGATTATTCTAAAACAATCACTGGGATATATCACTGGGAAATTGCTGAATTTATTATCTTACTAAATGATCTATATGTCATGGTCATATTGTAGAATTGGCCATTTCATGAAGTGGCCTACCATTATTTGAAATGGCCGACTACATCATGAAATTGCCGATTCTACGATATGGCTACAATATAAACACAAAATATTAAAGGCTGATTTCATCATGAATGGTTATTCATTCAACATAATCTAGTTTAAAGACCCGTGTCGTAAACATGGGCGTATAGAATAGAAACTGAGTTTAGTGTAAGTATAATCTCAATTAGATGCTCAAACTGTGTTTTAGTTTTATTGGTTAATTTGACCCTAAGTATTCCGGAATATTCGTACAATGAAAGAATACTACTATATTGTAACAACATAGCATAGCCTCAGCCTTATAACTTTCAGTGACTCAGGGCTCTTCTCTAGGAGAGGGAAAGGGCCGTAATCCACTACTCAGGCCCAATGCTCGTTGTGGATGTCTCACGATGATTTCACTTTAAATTATGCAAAATAATGCACCTAGCTGGGTTTGAACCTAGCACCTACAATTCGTAAGTCGGAGTCGTTACCACTTGGCCACCACTGCTCTCGCTGCCACTACTCTACTATACTATAGTGCTAGTAATAACACATATTGAAATTGGCTAGAAACAATCTTACAAAGTGTACAATAACCTGGTGACAATTGTAATTTTGCAGTTCTCATTTCAGAATAGCTATGCTAAAAACTTACTATGACCTAGTAGCCTCATTGAATTAAATCCTTCAGTACGCTTCAAAAGCACCCAATATGCAAGTACTCTTCAGAATATTCCAGCCTTGCTACAGCAATGAACTGCCAAGTCATGTACTGCTCGCCATCGTCATCATTAATCATTTACGCCTCAATAGCTTAACGAAATTAAAATGTAATTTGCAACACAGGTAGACTGTAGCCTGGATTAAGATAAAGGGTACATTTCCTCAGGATAATTTTGGAATATTCAGTCATGTTTATATATATCTATATCTACGAGTCTTCACACCTCCACTTACATATACATACGTCGTTATGCTGTAATGCAGAAAGCATGGACAAATAGTAAAATTTTTGATGATGAAGAGGCCTGCCCCCCTAGCCAAGTTAGTTACAATCGTTTCGTTTAGCGTGAACGCTTGGAGTTGGCCACGCCCCAAAGTCCTTGGTTTTGACCATGTGACTGAACGTTGAAATGACGTCACAACAAAGGAATTGTCGGCGTGGCTAACTCCAAGCGTTCACGCTAAACGAAACGATTGTAAATTGTCTAGGGGGGCTGGAGTAAGATGGAAGATACAGGCTTAGGCCTAGCTTAAACTCCAGATCTCCCAAAAATTACAAATTCGTACGATTACTCACGTTTTTTTGCCAAATAACTTATTTGGATATTT
Organism: Leucania comma; assembly: GCA_958295575.1. Classification (NCBI taxonomy): domain Eukaryota; kingdom Metazoa; phylum Arthropoda; class Insecta; order Lepidoptera; family Noctuidae; genus Leucania; species Leucania comma. Next base: position 1,990,230 of record OY282468.1, on the reverse strand, counting down.
CTAATTACTTGTGGAGATAAATCTGATAAATAATTTTCTATTTGATTTTTTCGAATTTTACCGTTTTATATGAAGTAGGATCCCCCGACCAGACGGGTTTTTAGTCTGGTTCAGGCAACTGCCCGATAGTTGATTTAAGGCTGTCGTATAATGTTCTTATCACGCGGAGAACTCTATCACCACAATGTAGGATTTTGTAGTCTGTTCGATGTCGCTAGTGCAGCGTGCGAGATTTGAACCCACGACATGCAACATAGCAGCCAATCGCACAGCCACTGCGCCATGGGTGTAAACTACAATAGCATCCTTTGCCTGCTGGGGCTGTGGGGTTGTACAAAAGAGTTATGGTGGACGCATAAAGCAACTGAAGGAACACAGATGGGTTTTAGTCTCGCTTCGGGCCTTGGTACAGGTCATGGTCCGAAGAAAGAAAGAGTGGCAGGCGGTCGCCTCACGCCCCAGCCGCAGCCGCGATCCCGATCCCGTTTCCGGCCACTGCAGTCACGGGCTTGCGAACGGCGAGCTATGGGTAGCTCGCCGTCCGGTATCGATGTCAGTAAACCGTAGTAACCCATCAAGGTCAAAGACTACTGGGGCGAAGAGTCTGCTTCTGAAAGGAAGACTCGGCCCTGGTATGAAAGGCAACGAAGGAACAGGAGTGGATTTTAGTCAGTAAAAGTCTGTCACTCCCTCTCGCCATCTAGAACGAGAGAAGTTATTAGATGTTTCCGAGCTTAAAAATAACAACGGGTGAGTCATAATTTAAGATATTTCTTGAATGCTTCACTTCGACATGACCACGCCCTCGTGTCGCCCCCTCAATCGTAACAATAATCGTGCGGCTTGTGATTAAATTCACTTATGTAACACTTGACATGATTCGCGATAACCTTTACCTCTCAATGGATGCTGGAACTGATTCGTGTCCTTTTTTTTAATTATTGATAGGCTTGCGTTTGGCTACTATCTCACCTGATGGTAAGCGATGATGTGGCCGACGATGGAGCACACTTGTCTAGAAGTAACCTATTCACTCTTTACTTAAAGACCCCTAGGTTGTAGCTATCAGGGAACACAGACTCCGGCAGGGAATTCCACTCTTTAGCTTTACGCACAATAAATGTGTTCCCAAAACGCTTTGTACGTATGGGTGGGATGTCTATCATATACGTCTAGAGGTCTGATGATGGAACGGACTTGACGGAATTAAATTGTGCAATTCCAATTATAAATTTATTTATTTTTTGGTGAGAAAATCATCCAATCACGTATCCCGCCCTTGGGTGGAGCGGGGGATAGTGTCAGACTTTTACTGACTAAAAATCCACTCCTGTTCTTGCTTTGCCTTAGTTCCAGGGCCCAGGGGTACATTTCACATTACCCATGGAACTGATGGACTGATCAACTGTTGAAAAATCCTAACCAAGTTGACAAAACAGAATTTTTAAAAGTATACTGGCCATTATATATATATAATATATATATATATATATTGGACGACTGTCCTTTCTAATAAAATAATTTATAGTTTTTTTTTTTACGTGATTATTAGGGGTGTCGATTCTTCTTCAAAAAATATTGATTTTTTAATTAATTCGAATTGAAGTCTCAGGAATCGATTCAGTAAGTTCGAAAAGATCGATCACCTAAAGTGGTTGCGCCAATTTGCTATGATCCGCGATTTTGTTTTTTGTAATTTATTTTTCGGCCTAGCAATCCTATCCCTTCCGTTTTCCCTCCACCCGCACGACCTCAAAAAATGAAATGACATTGACGTTTGTGCATCGATTGTGAATGTGACCGCACCGCTAACAACGCCCGCTCGAAATTACAAGAAAATTGACTATTTCGTGATCCAACCATTCAAAACTCAACAATAGTGCAGTGTAGTGCAAAACAGGACCTGGCAGTGGTTAAATGTGCGAAGTCGAGGTCCGCCGGCCGGCGCCACGTGGAACCTTCGAGGTTAAAAGGTCAGTGTTCCTCCTAATACATTCATCCCATTAATAAACGCTAGGCGCAGTACCTGCATATTGTTAACAAACCTTAGATCGCTTTTTAAACCTACAGTCCACAGCAAATTCGCGCAACCATTATTTTTGGTCCTACGAGCAGGATCGTGAATCATTTTCTTGTAATTTCGCAATATAGTATTTGTTCCATAGGGAATAAACGCAACGCGCCTGTTTACCTAGATATAATAGTAGAAAACCCGCATCTAGGCATTTAGGCAACTAATCGTTATTTCGCTCGTATAGTTAAAGAGCCATTGATAATTACGGTACCTACGCCGTCAACCGCACCGCATAATTATAGTTAGCTACGTAAATATCAGCGTAGATATAAATCGATCGCATTCTTTTTCTTGACAAAATTCATTCGGAGGTCCTACAAATTGCATGTAGGTAGACGCATTTCAAAAATACCCGTTCATTGTTGAGTGAATATTTGTAGGAAACGGATAAACCATAGATTATATACGCATATGAACGACGCCGTTCACTTTGTTGTTTACAATATTACCATATTGTTATCTGATAATTATCGCTTACTTAATAATTCGTTAAGTGTTTGTTTGAGTGTATAGTGTGAATATATCAAAACAAGATGTCTCTTAAGGGAACCAAGGTTAGTACTGATTTAAAGGTTCAGTTAAAGCTTTTATACGCTAAAAGGGACTCACAGTTTTCACGTGTTCAATCAATTTGTGATAAATCTTTGCAAATCTCGGATCTGACGATTAGAGATGCTTTCTTGTGTTCGTTGGAAACTTTAGATAGTTTGCGCGCGGATTTTGAATCTACAATTAATAATATAAACATTTTAGAGTTGGAATTAAATCCTGATTACTGTGTGAGTTATCAGGCATTGTCGTCCTTTGATGACTTGTATTGTCGTATCAAACGTATTGCTAGGAGTTTAGAGACTCCCCCCCCCGCGAGTGGTTTATCCAACCCTCCTCGCGAACGCCCACGATTGCCGCCAATTCAAATACCTGAATTTAATGGTGACATTCGAAATTGGAATTTATTTATAGATAGTTTCGAAAATATAATACATAGGAACACATCGCTGACAGATCACGAGAGATTGCATTATCTCGTAGAAAAATTGACCGGTAAGGCAAAGGCTGTCTGTGCTGGAATTACGTTTAGCGCTGAAAATTACACTTTAGTTTTGGACACTTTAAAAACAAAATACGAAGATAAGCGATTAGTAGCCACCGCATATTTAGATCAATTATTCGATTTGAAAAGTTTTTCCGTTTGTAACGATCATAATTTAGAGAAGTTTTTAAATATTTTCGCATCATCTGTTCGTGCAGTAAAGAACCTAAAGGTCAATGACCTCTGTGACTTTTTGTTTTTGTATATTAAAGAAATTAGATCCTGAAACTGTTCGTCTGTTTGAAACGACTCGGCGCGGTAACGAAATACCTAAGTTCGAAGATTTAGAATCTTTTATTCGCGACCATATTAAGGTATTGCAGCGCACGTCGGCACGTCATGAAGTCACGAATAGGACAGGTTCCGATCGCCGTATAGACGCGTCATCGAAGTCAGTCAAGACTGCACATACGCTAGTTAATACCGCCTCAACACCTGACTGTTCTCTGTGTAAGGGTAGCCATACACAGCTGTACAAGTGTTCGGGATTTCAGAGATTATCGCCTAGTGATCGTTACAAGTTTGTCCGCACTAATAATTTGTGTTTTAATTGTCTAAGTGACAAACATCTGGTTACGTCATGTAACAGTGGTGTTAGCTGTCGTAAATGTCTAGCTAGACATCATACCTTCTTACATTTTGAGAGTAGTAAGCTGCCATCGCAGCAGCAGCCTGCGCCAACGCGCGACGCTTGTGACGCGCGACCTGCTGCAAGTGCAAACGACGTAACATTGTGTTCGCTTTCCGCCGCTGGTACTCAAATCACTACCGTTTTACTTGCGACCGCGCAAGTTGTCATTGTAGATGCCTTTGGCAAACCGCACACCGTTCGAGCGCTACTAGATGGCGCTTCCCAGAGTAATTTTATTACTCGGGATTGTTGTCAACGCCTTGGTTTTAGTTTTAATAATTGGTCATCCCGCTCAGAAGTGAAAGGTTTTGGAGGTTTAAAGGCAACCATTCACGGTTCCATTAAAATAATATTTAGTTCACGTTTTAATCGTAATATTTCGTTTGAAATGGATTCGCTAGTCGCAGATAAGATTACGGAACGGTTGCCCACGGTACCGGTTGACACGTCCATGCTGACGGAGTTTAAGAACTTGCAGTTAGCCGACGGAAATTACGCTTTCCCTGGAGATATCGATCTATTGATCGGTGCTTCGATTCTCCCGCATCTCCAGTTATCACGTAAAATTCAAGGTCTTCCGATGTACCCCGCTCCGCACGCACTGGAAACAGTTCTCGGGTTTGTTATAGTTGGTTCCGCACCCGCTTGTTTAGATAGTTACTCGACTGTGTCGCACTGTTGCACCGTCGAGCCGCCGCTTGAGTCTACCATCCGCAAGTTCTGGGAGATTGAAGAGGTCAATGTCCCGCCTATTCTCAGCCCTGAGGATCAGGTCACTGAGGAGATTTATACCCGCACGACTACTCGTGATAAAGATGGTCGTTATGTTGTCGCGCTCCCTTTCAAGGGTGATATTTTTTCGCTCGGTGGCTCCCGTGCCTCCGCAGAAAAACGCTTTCTATGCTTGGAACGTAAGATGCAGGCGTCTCCTAAGTTGAAGCAAGCCTATGATGATGTGCTGATCGAATATTTAGATAAAGGTTATATCTCATCAGCGCCTGCCGAGACTGAGGAGACACGTGATTACCCGTTTTACATCATCCCGCACCATGGAGTTGTTAGAGAAGACAAGCTTACAACTAAACTGCGTGTGGTTATGGATGGTAGCGCTAAAACTAGTACTGGCATATCGCTTAACGATATCTTGTATTGTGGTCAGAACCTCCAGGGTAACTTATTTGAAATAATAGTAAATTTTCGCTTGTTTGCTATTGCGCTCTCTGCCGATATTCGGCAAATGTTTCTTAGTATTGGAATCAGAGAATGTGACCGTAGATTCCAACGCTTCTTGTATAGATTTTCTCCGCCGGAACCTTTGAAGGTTTACGAATTCAATCGTGTTTGTTTTGGGCTTAAGTCTAGTCCCTTTCACGCTCTTCGCACTATCAAGCAGTTGGCCGCTGACGAGGGTGATACATACCCGAAAGCAAGGGCCACTATTGAAACCGGATTGTACATGGACGATTTTGTGTACAGTGTACCTAGTGAAGCAGAGGCTATAGAGACCGCTGCTCAGGTAATCAGCCTCATGAAGTCCGGTCAATTTGATCTGGTGAAATGGACAAGCAACTCGCAAGCTACATTAGAGTCGATTCCACCGTCACACCGGTTGACTTCGGTAAAGGAATTCGATGATAGTGATTCGCATAAGATCCTTGGTTTAAGTTGGTCACCCGCAACTGATATGTTCAGTCTTAAAATTAGCTCGACTCCGCCAACTTGTACCAAACGCGTTATCCTAGCATGTGTAGCTCGGATATGGGATATAATGGGTTTTGTAGCTCCTGTCGTTTTATATGCAAAGCTGCTTATAAAAGAGCTTTGGCTTTCCAACTGTGATTGGGACGACACCGCTCCTGACAGTGTTGCTAAGTTGTGGGCTCGCTATAGGAAAGAGCTTCCAATGCTCGATCAGATACAGATTCCTCGCCATGTTGGTATAGTACCAGACACTGTTGTTAATGTGGTAGGTTTCGCAGACGCCAGTGAGAGGGCTTACGGGGGAGTGGTTTACTTTCAGGTCCAAAATGGCGATAACATTTCAGTTTTCCTCATTAGCGCAAAATCAAAGGTATCTCCTCGTAAGGTTGTCTCTCTTGCTCGTCTCGAACTATGCGCTATTCTTATGTTGGTTCAATTGATTACATCTATAGTCAAAACTTGTCGTCCTCGCATTAATATAGAGAGAATTGTAGCGTTTTCAGACTCAACCGTTGCTCTATGTTGGGCCCACTCTTCACCCCATCGATGGGGCACGTTTGTCGCAAATAGGGTGGCTAAGATTCAAGCTGAATTGTCACCGGAAAATATATTCCATGTCGCTGGAACAGAAAACCCAGCTGATTGTCTCTCACGTGGTTTGCTTCCTGCGCAAATTTTAAATCATCCGCTTTGGTTTTGTGGCCCTCCCTGGCTTCATACCACTCCTAACGAGTGGCCAAGTGCTCCGTTTAACCCCGCTACTGTTTCAGAGCCACCCGAGGAGAAGAAACATACGCTTGTAGTATCAGTTCCGCGTGAAGAGTCAGTTGTTTTGTTGTAGTCTAATCGAGTCTCGTCTTGGTCGAGATTATTACGCTGTGTAGTTTACGTCCTAAGATTTTTGAGATTATTACCATCGCGTGGTTCTATAATCGCAGCTGATTTGGATAGAGCTGAATCAGTTGTACTTCGAGAGTTGCAGAAATTTTATTTTGCAATAGAATTTCGTAGTTTAGAATCACATAAACCTTGTAGTCGCGCACTTCAACATTTGAAACCATTTTTGCAAGACGGACTCATTCGTGTCGGTGGCCGTCTGCGAAATGCTAAGTTAGAGTTTGAACAAATGCATCCAGTAGTTCTACCACGCAAGGATCACGTTTTGAATTTGTTGGTGGATTATCACCATAAGGTGAATTGTCACGCTGGTCCCGATTTATTAATGTCCATTCTTCGACAGAAGTACTGGATACTTTCCGCTCGCAATTTGATACGCGCTAGAGTGCACAGATGTGTGCCCTGCTTTAAGCTTCACCCGCGTCACGCTCTGCTGGATAGCTTAGTTCAGTCCTTTTGGAAGCGATGGAGGACAGATTATCTGCATACGCTGCAGTCGCGTCAAAAGTGGAACACTCCTTCAGATCCAGTCACAGTCGGTACTGTGGTGATACTGAAGACTGAGAGTGCGCCTCCTCTGCACTGGCCTCTTGGTGTAGTGGAAGAAGTTTTTTCGGGTTCGAACGGAATAACGCGAGTCGTAAAGGTTAAAACCGCAACTGGATCGTACCTGCGTCCGGTTATTCGCCTCTGCCCTCTGCCTAATCAGTAGTAGTGGCATAGTTAGTTATAAGTTGTTTCGCTACCTAGTATTGATAGTTTAGATATAGTAATAGGGTTTAGTTTCGCTTTTGTTTTTTTTCTTTTCTTTGAAGGTAACCCTTCAAACCCGGGGGGAATGGTTGCGCCAATTTGCTATGATCCGCGATTTTGTTTTTTGTAATTTATTTTTTGGCCTAGCAATCCTATCCCTTCCGTTTTCCCTCCACCCGCACGACCTCAAGAAATGAAATGACATTGACGTTTGTGCATCGATTGTGAATGTGACCGCACCGCTAACAACGCCCGCTCGAAATTACAAGAAAATTGACTATTTCGTGATCCAACCATTCAAAACTCAACAATAGTGCAGTGTAGTGCAAAACAGGACCTGGCAGTGGTTAAATGTGCGAAGTCGAGGTCCGCCGGCCGGCGCCACGTGGAACCTTCGAGGTTAAAAGGTCAGTGTTCCTCCTAATACATTCATCCCATTAATAAACGCTAGGCGCAGTACCTGCATATTGTTAACAAACCTTAGATCGCTTTTTAAACCTACAGTCCACAGCAAATTCGCGCAACCATAAAGCTCGATCCGTTGCTTATCGTGTAGGAACTGACTCCTAAAAAGCGCGGTAGAGATGATCCTTCAGCGCAATGTGTGTCATTACTGATAATTGTAATCGGGTGTGCAACATTCACATAATAATTAGCTACAGAAAAATAGTTAGTTTGAACGTTTTTAAATACTAACATGGTTGCATTCAGTAGAAAAAATAATGAAATCTCGATTTCTAGTGTTTGAGATTCATAGAATCGAGATGAAATCAATTGTTCGAAATCGATTTAAAAAAAAATTGATCTGAGATCAAATAATCGACGAATCGATTTTATAGGTCAATAAAATTGATTTGTCCATTAATCCATTAATCGATCTCAGATCAGAGTATGACTTAAAAGCTTGTGGTTTAATCCAACGCAACGTTTGAGAAAGAGGCAACACGCAAAAAGAAAGAAAATGCAATCGAATATTTAACTATACTTGATCCAGGAAATTCGTGTTTTTATATTTAAAAAAACCGGGCAAGTGTGAGTCCTACTCACACACTTCCACTTCCTAAAAACCTGCCAATGAAAATAATTCAAATTCCGAAACAAATCTCGAAGATTTTTCCAAATCCGAAAACTTTTTTTTTGTGACGAAACTAGCAACAAATTTTCCGTTTCCAGATTTGTTCGTTTTATAAACGTTTTATGCCGCATATACGGCCATGATATGAAAGAGGAGGAAGTTAGTGATAGCATGACGGCTGACAGGGCAGAATGGAAGAAGAAAACGTGTTGCGCCGACCCCAAATAACATGGGAAAAGCGCAGGAAGATGATGATACGGCCGTATATTTTTTTCATCAACGAAATTGATTTTTACACAGATTCAAGGGACCGCAGACCTGAGTACCTATATGGTGTTCTATTCAGCTTGATACCTCCACGTATTTCCGAGATCTTCGCAGACAGACAACAAAGTGATCCTATAAGGGTTCCGTTTTCACCTTTACAGGTACGGAACCCTAAAAAATTGTTTTATTGAAATCACATAAGTGCAATGAAACAAAATTAGTCCAAACGATTTGTGCATGTCGTTGACGCAATTCATACTATGCTCTTTGGCATGTTATTTCTTAACTTTACCATACTACTAGGCCGTTTTTTATGTGTCATAGGTAATGTACAAGGTCGGTTAGAGGATGTGACTGCGGCCAGAATAATCTGCGTGCGTCTGCAAGTAAACCGGGACGCTCGCTATCATCTGCAAGCGTCATTATTTTAGGTTTCTACTTTCCTAGTAGTACCTGATAGTAGATTCTTGGGCGCTATTCAAAAATCCCTTTGTTTTGATCCACATAATAACATTCTCTCGCTCCACCCACAGCGGGAGAAGGTATTTGGTAATATCCCACCACAAAAAAGGCTGGCTTTTATCGCCGCCAGAGATTAAGTATTGCCATACAACGTGGTTAAAGGGACCCAAAGCGCAATGGAAAGAGCTATGCTCGGAGTTTCCTTGCGTGATCGAATCAGGAATGAAGATATCCGCAGGAGAACCAAGTTTGCCGTCAGAGCACGAAGAATCGCCAAACTAAAGTGGCAATGGGCATATTGCTCGCAGAACGGATGGCCGTTTGGGCCGAAAGGTTCTGGAGTGGCGGCCGCGAACCGGCACACGCAGCGTTGGAAGGCCTCCTACAAGGTGGATCGATGACCTGGTAAAGTTTTCGAGAATCCGACGGATGCGGGACTCACAGGACCGTTCATTGTGACGACATTTGGGGAAGGCCTACGTTCAACAATGGATTTTTTTGCCTGAAATGATGATGATGATGACACAACGTGCCAATGCCGCCAGCTCTCTCTTAATCTCCATTCTCACATCTTAAGATATTTAGTTAGTAGTTTTTGTACGTCTATATAATTATAGTCTTAAAGTTATGTTCAGTTTTTCATAAAATACATAATACAGAGTTCTAGTGTAGTCATTGCGATGTTAGTAATATGCATTAAAAAAAAAATCGTTAAATTTTGGTCGTTTTAATCCCGCGGAGGGTCGATTAGTTACATGAAACAATATCGATTGTATAGAGACAATTAAAAAATGAAATACGTTTTTTTTTTAAACTCTAATTAATTTACGCATGTACGAAATTAATTGCTTTGAGTAAACGTCAGTTGAACGAGGCCAATGAACTGTAGGTATTTAGTACCTACGCAACGACCGACAACTACCTACAAGGTCATTGACTCGTTTGCTTAAAAATAATAATTTCGTATATGCGTTTATTAGCTCGACTTTTACAAAAAAGTACTTTATTTTTTAATTTTATCTTCACAAATCGATAGCTTTTCATGTAGCGAATCGACACTCCATGGGATTAAAACGACCAAAATTTTACGGTGTATAATCATGTTCAAGTTTCATTTAAAGCTGTGTTAGTAACAAACATAAAACAACATTTTTTTTTAAATTGATTTATTATAATATAATTTTCACGCAACGCTATCTAGTCCCAAACTAAGCAGAGCTTGTGAAATTAAATATTAATGTAACTGGAAGCTATAAAGAGCAAAATATACCTACACACATAAACAATAAAACAGAAGACCACAAACAACAGCACAAAAACTCAAACCAATACCCGCTAACTACCGCCTTTTTATTAAAAAAAAAGCACCGTAACCAACAAACAATAAATAAAAATCACCACACACGATCATTCAAAAGTAATTTTCCTTAATACCCGATAAAGAATCATTGAACGGTGCAAAGATACTTCATCATTCCGTTTCGAAGAATAAACTCCTTGTATAATAAATTGGCGATCGGCAATGATTCGCTGACCGTGTCGATGGGCCGCAAAAAAACAAAAGGATTACTTATGCCCTTTATTCGAGTGCGCGGGCGTAGCGTCAATCATACGCTCGGACAGTGTGGTTAGCGGGAGCAGTGGTGGGTATCGATTGCGAATTCGACATGTCGATAGTCGATTTGATTTTTGGTTTTTCAATATTTTACTAGGTATACAATATTTTACAAGTAGGTATTGAATATTGTTTAGTAGTGAGAGTCCTTTTTTATCTTAAGTGTCTACATGTTGTGCATTGTGTGTGTCTATATGTGTGAAATAAAATATTTTTAATTTTATTTCATTTCAGTACATACCAATTTATATAAACCATTAACCACTTTTACTATGAAACTAATTCTGAATTCTAGAAGAAATTAAAACCGACCAACTGTTTCATTCAACAATGACAAAACAGAACAGGACAATATTTTATAAATTGGTTCCAAATAGTTCAAATCTTTTCGAGTAAATACATCATTATACATAAAAAGGTACCTAGTCTACTTAAAACTAAAACTCATTTAATGGGCGACCTTATCATAGGTATTTTAATACTCACTTTTGTTCTCTGTCCAACCACAAAATTCTATCAGTATTCGTTTCTTTATCGACTCGTCAGTCGATATTCGCCTTGCAGCGCTCTCCGGACAGCCCCAAGTACCGCTACTGGCGCGAAGGGTGAGATAACTCGGGCCATCGCGCCCGTGTCGTCCATCACGAGGTGCATTCTCATGTTGCAGGGCTGCTGCCACCTGAATATTATATAGCTACCAGCCTCTGCTTATTTCTGTTATTAACTAATAAATATGCATACCTTAGTTGTTAGGCCATGGTACAGCGCATTTATACGTACGTATAACACCTTTTTATACTAACCTGTATTATGCAAATAAATGTATTGGTTGATTGATTGCCAAAAAATAAAAATAAAAATATTCGAAAGCAACATAATTGACTCCTGAGATACAGGTTAACTACCCAGTTCAGGAGGTAGAGCTTCTATGTAATAGTGACAATTGTTTGACATGCACATGTTTACATATATGCATACTTTCGCATATTATTATCTATGATGTCTGGCTTTTTACCGCGAATTCGCTCCTGTATTTTAATCTGCAAAAAACATGATTTTTACAGGACAGACTGTAACCTACTACACTCGGTAACGACATAACAATTACATAATCAGCCCCCCTAGCCAAGTTACAATCGCTTCGTTTTGTGTTAACGCTTGGAGTTGACCACGCCCCAATTCGTTTGTTCGAACAAAGGAGTTGGGGGGTTTGTAAACGTTACAAAAATTGTAACCTTTACAAAAACATTAATAAAATTTTATTTCTAGGCCGTATCTTTTTTCCGTTACCTAACTTAGAAGTTTGATTTTTGACAGCTTCAAGGGACCGCAGACCTGAGTATATGATTTTAATTTGAAGTCGCTGTCTGTACACGTTCCCGGTCTTGACAGACAGACAGACGGACAACATAGTGATCCTATAAGGGTTCCGTTTTTTCCTTTTTTCCTAAAAAAAGAAAAGTAAAATTTATATCACCCTCACATCACCCAAAGGTTGACTGGTAGAAAATACCTTAAGGCATTAAGTCCGCCTCTGTACTATTTTGTGCATAAAAAATTAAATAAATAAATTATTATAGAAAAAAGTGGGGTAAAATAGCTGACAAACTATTTTCAGGCCTACCAAACATAAAATTCATGGAAATCGGTCAAACCGTTTCGGAGGAGATCGACAACAAACACTGTGACACGAGATTTTTTTCTATGAGAATATACGGGAAATGACACATTTTTCAAGTAGTTTCGAAGTGTGCTCACTACTTTGTTAGCAAATGCGATTAACTTTTAAATCCTTCCTTATATTACATTACTAATTAGATTATTTAAACGTTACACGGTGTTATTATCTTCATGTCTACCTAAATCTGAATTGAACTTTGTCTTATATTTATTTTTGAGGTACTTAATTTATAAGAGCAAACGCATAGTAACACAAATGGTGAGAAATTAATATAAATCACTTTTTATTAACATTTGTATAATCTAAAGGTCTTCAAAGCTAGAGTAAATATGCTATTATAATAAACTATTGCAATTCACCATTAACGCTTATCATCAGATGAGATGCGATCTCATCTGATGATAAGCGTTAATGGTGAAAGCAAGCACTAGTTTATATCATTCAAATAAAAAAAAATGTTGTGTTTATAGCAAATAATTTTGAGTAAAATCTTTTTGTGGTTTACTTGGATCTCCTTCTACGAAACCTAACAAAGTCTACGAAAGCCTACGTCAGCCTACGAGTGTTCTACGAATACCTACTAGAGGTATCCGTAACTCTATGTCAGCCTACGAAAGGTCTACGAAAATCTACGTATATAAGCAACCCTACGATAGGTCTACGCAAGTCTACGAAAGGCCTACGATAGGTCTACGCAAGCCTACGAATGGCCTACGATAGGTCTACGCAAGCCTACGAATGGCCTACGACCGGTCTACGCAAGCCTACGAATGGCCTACGATAGGTCTACGAAAGCCTACGCGGCGAGAGACTACGAGGAATTACATTTTTACTTTTTGAGTTCTTTGTTTTTTAGTTAATTAACTCTTAAAATAAAACAAGAGCTCTGATTTAAATACTTTTAATTCTGTTAATAAATCCAGCAAAGAAATGCCTTGTGTCAACCCTACAGATGCCGCGGATGGAGGCTGCAATATAAAAGTTTGTCCTTGAAGGGAGGCGTCAATTGCAGCGCTCATCTTGGACCGCCACCAGTGCCAGCAGCACCATGGAAGGATTCCTAAGGATCTCGTTACTGGTGAGTTGTGGCTGATTTTGGTAAGATTAATAAAAAAAAAACATTTAAGGTATAACTGTCAATGAAAAGAGCACAATTTTGTAAGGTATTCGAATTAATTAGAATAGAATAAAATAAACTTTATTATACACCAAAATAGTACTTAACATTACTTAAGATCGATAAAACCTTAAATCTATGGGTACAATATTACAGCGATATCTACCAGGCATCATTTGGATGGATCGTAAGAACTTAACGCCTGGGATGTCAGGGGTATTTGATTATTAAAATAAATAAATAAATCACCAAAAATAAATTTAAAAAAATCTTTTTCTGAATTTTTCTAGGAAAACAAAAATATAGGAACAAAAATTTTCGGCCAAATAAATTTCGTAAAAACGTGTGTAAAAAAACCACAATTGAGATTTTTCAAGGTCATTCAAGTTGTACAGACGTATGTACAATTAGCGCTCAAGGGCGAAAATAAATTTTATAATAAAGGAGGGTAGTCTATTGTCTTTTCATATGCTAACAAATTAATCAATATAAATATATAATTTTCCATGCCTATCTGCTATAAAAGAAACTGAATTCGAAACATTGAATAATATTTTATTTCCGTAATCTGTTGACCTCGTCACCAAATTGCTTTGCATCTATTAGTTTGTTTTCTTTTTTGAACGTGCTAATCTCAAGAAATGCTGTTTCTAATTAAAAAAATAATTAGTGTTGGTTAGCCCATTTATCGACGAAGGATAAATGGGCTATTTGAGTATTTAACACTAAATTTCGGAATAACATTAAGCTTCGACCGGAATGGAGTAGTAACCAAAAGCGAGTAAAGCCGCGAGGATAGCTCTAATCAATAAAAAAATTACCACTCATAAAAAAAATCTATCACTATCATTAAACTTAACTTTTTCATTTGAAAGACGTCCACTTTTAGACATACGAGGGGCGGCTGATAAGTTCATAGCCTAATGTACTTAAGGAAAGAATTACACAGTTTTATATTTTTTAAATAATCCCCTACAAGTGAAATGCGCTTTTCATAACGTGAATGTAATGCCTGAAAAAAAAAATCTTTACATATCTCTTCAAAATAACTGCAACCGCCATAATCTCATTGCCGTCCAAAAATCTTCGTCCCCGTAGCTCCTTTTTTAAATTAGAAAAAAGGAAGAAGTCACTGGGAGTCAGGTCTTGACTGTAAGGTGGTGGTAAATTTCTGTAAAGCCCATAGATTTTAAGGCATCCCTCGCAACTCAAGCTGTGCGAATGGGCACGTGGTCCTTTAGAAAAAGCACTCCGCGCGCCATCTTGCCACGTCTTTCCTGTACGACTGGCTTACGTGCCTGACTCAGTAACTTAGCGTAGTTAAGGCTGTTTATTGTAGTACCTTTAGGCAAATAATTAATCAATAAAATTCCCTTGCTGTTCCAGAAAATGGTAGCCATAAGTTTCGATGCAGACTTTTCCACTTTGAATTTCTTTGGTGGCCTTTCCCCCTTTTTATCCATTCCATCGACTCTTGTTTGGACTCGGGATTATACTGACGAATCCATGTTTCATTCATGGTCACAATGCGATCACAAATTTTATCCAGATTTAGCTGGCAGAACTTCAAAAAATCTTTACAGCTGCCTAATCGTCGCTTCTTGTCAAGTGGTTTGAGCATACGCGGTACTCAATGCGTACTAATTTTTTTAAAGTACGAATGATTTTGCAAAATCTCTCCAATTAATTTTTTACTAATCTGTAGCTCTTCTGCTATCTGACACAAATTACTTCTGCGATTAGCCAGTACAAATTTTTCCATATTTTGACGTTTTCTTCGGTCAAGACCGCCATTGGACGACCCGGGTTAGGGTCGTCTTCACATATCTCTCTACATTGCTGAAATAGCCCATTTTTTAACCATCGTAATAAAGGGACGGAATCCTGAAGAACTGATGACATCTCTTTGAAAAGTTCTTTGGGCGTATTTCATTTTTTTTAAAGGAATTGAATCACAGCGCGTTGTTCCAAATTACGAGAATTTCCATTTTCCGTTGACACGGTGTTGTTACTTGTTCCAAAAGTAATTTTTTTATGAACTAAATTATAAAAATATCTGCAATTTATAACAACAATGAGTCCCGCAATTAGTGGTATTAGTAGTGAGACATTGAGTTATTGGTAAGTACCTACCTTAGGCTGCAAACTTATCAGCCGACCTGGTAGGTCGTCCATGTTGTTGTAATCAAAACTTTAATCGAAACTATCGGAAACCTTTCAAGTTTTTAAGCTCATAAAGGGCGCCAGCGTTGTGGCACAGATTTATTCGAATCACGCAGGCGTAATTACGGAAATACTGTACTAATAGCATGACTGAGTAGCTTGTAGATTAGCGGATAACGTGGTGATATATTAGTATGGCCGTAATAAGAAATCCGATGTATATTTTGCAGAATAATTTGAAATCTGCTCATCAATCAATCAATCAAATCTTGATGTGACACTTAATCCACAACATCTTTGAACGTTGCCTAATTTATTTGTGATCCTTATAGAATGTGTCTCAGTTCCACATTCCTTCTGTAGGGTTCTGTACCCAAAGGGTAAAAACGGGACCCTATTACTAAGATTTCGCTGTCTGTCCGTCTGTCTGTCACCAGGCTGTATCTGAAAGAAAAGAAAAGA
Source organism: Leucania comma (assembly GCA_958295575.1). NCBI lineage: Eukaryota > Metazoa > Arthropoda > Insecta > Lepidoptera > Noctuidae > Leucania > Leucania comma. The sequence continues at coordinate 1,974,239 of OY282468.1, read as the reverse complement.
AAGAAAATCAGTTTATTTACACGGAATGACGCAACTAAAAACTAGACAAACATAAAATTATATAGGAAAGATATGCGCCACATCCGTGCAAAAGGGCCGAACGCTCAGCATAAAGCTGTGCCCTCATGCACAATGCGATGAGCACACAGCGCTGGTTTTCAGCGTTGGCCAGTGCTGACAAAAAGAACGGTGCAATGTGCAAAAAAGATAAAAATAAAATAAAAAAAATCATAAATGAATTTTAGATAAATAAAATAAGGAGACTGTGTATTTATGAATTGACAACACCACGGCGCGCCCATGACATTATGTGCATCTCATAGATTTTTTATAAAATCTAAGGTGCAGGTCTCAAGAACCGTGATTGCTCGATAGTTGAAATTTTTACAAATTGTGTATTTCTGTTGCCGCTATAACAAGCAATACTAAAAACAAATTAAATAAATATGTAGGCGTGCTCCCATACAACAAACGCGATTTTTATTTACCTTTTTTGCTCGATATCAATAATGGCAACAGGTAAGCACTTGAAATATTCACAAAATACAGTTGTATTTTTACTTTAATAATAAAATTAAAATAAAATAAATATTTAAGGGGGACTCCCATACAAAAACCCCATTTTTGCTTATTTTGTTTTTGTTTTGTTGTTTACCTAGTCAGTGGTACGAAACCCTTCGTGCGCGAGTCCAACACGCACTTGGCCGGTTTTTTACTCTCTCTCTCATCTCTAACAAAAGCTGTATAAACTTCTTCTTAGTCGTACACTCCTGGGGGAGTGGCCGTGGTCAGGGATTCTCTGGTAGGTTGATTATGGCTTCATCGAGACTTCTTCATCTATCTCTCTCTATTCGTGGCACTGCGTGGACATAATGAAGGAACACTTTGAAGATGATTTCTGTGTCTATCTGGTGGGTAAACGGCCGTGTAAACGTAAACCCTCTATTCTTCTCTGTACAACTAAACGGTTCAAAGAGCTTTTATTGGGGATTATAGGTCTAAATATCTTAAAGATTTGCTGGTTACCTATCATAAGTTCGAAAAACGTTTGACCGAATTTCATTTCACCTAAAACTTTTTAACTATTATCGTTTCGTCTACCACTGTATCAGTTGACCTATTCTCAACTCGATAGATACACCAATGTTTCATTTGGTCGAAAAACTTTTCACCGATGTTACACTTAGCGGAACTATCATTTGATCGAAGTATTATGTTTTCGAACCTTTACTATACCACCATGGAAGGTTTTCTGTCTCTGCTTCGGCGCTGCGGGGTTTGGGCGGTCCCTCGCGAGCTTATCGTCGCAGATGGTTTCAACGCTCACTACCGCAGCTTCGGCTTGCTGGCCGACTATGCCGGCCAGCTCAGCTGCGGCGGTGGCCCTTCAAATCACCTGCTCCTCAGTTCGCGGGCCGCCCTACCCCTCCGCGCCTACGCGGGTTTAAATTACACTATGGGGTGGGGCAAACAAGACTGTGTGAAGTCGGATTCGCAGCGAATCGTTTCTGTCACTAAATTTTGTAGGACAAAATATTGACTTTTATGGCACTATTTTAATTTAATATTGAAAATCCTACCAATTATAGTAGCAATTATAGCAACTCCCTCCCTCGACTGAGACCCGAAATCGGTTATAATCCTTGTCACACAAGTTGAACCATCATGGCGGTCGACCTTGAATGCACAGTAACCGATTTTCGGGTTCCAATTAAAGTGGACCATAGCAAATGGTTCAAGTTATTTACCGCGTACTATAACCGTCTATATATTTGTGACCAAAATTCTGTAAACTGTTGTTTCGGTGTGATGAAAATATGGCAAATAAATAATTTGGCAAATGAAAAAAGTTCAAGAGAGGCTTCGGCCAATAGCAATTCGGTAAAATGATAAGTATGTCACATGATACTTCGATGATATAAAAATATTTCAAATAATGCATATAGCAAAAAAAACCTCGGTCACATGAAATTCGAACAAAAAAAATTCAGAAAAGTGATCGGTTCCCAGATTTGCCGTATAAACTCCCATCTTAAATTTATTTCAACCTCTTTTCAGTTACTCGTCGGCTCGCTAACCAGCATAGTAAGCGCAGCACAGCAAGAAACTCGAGCGATGAAAGTGCTTCACATCCCGGAGAAGATCATCGGGGGGGTCATCGACATCGTCCAGAACCACAAGAACAAACCCACACAGTCTACCACCACCGTGCAGACTCAGACACAGACCCAGCAGCAGGGGTACCAAGGATACCCTCAGCAGTACGCACCCTGGAACACAGGCTACCAGCAAAACCAAGGTCAAGCGCAGTACCAAGGACAATACGGGAACTATGGCTATCCTCAACCAGGCAACAACTACCCACAAGGAGGCTACGTAAACACGCAGGGTTATTACGGTGGATCTCAAAACCAGGTTCAAGGACAGTACCAGAACTACCCACAATCAGGAAACCAGTTCCAAGCACAGAATCAACAGACTACTGGTTCATTTCAAGGTCAACAAGCCGGACAGTTCCAGAATCAGGTCCAGGCAGGAGTACAAGGGCAGGGACAAAATGGCCAGGTTCAAGTACAGAATCAAATCCAGAATCAGCAATCTGGCCAGTATGTGAACCAGAATCAGTTCACTAACGTAAACTTGCAAGGGTCTCAGCAAGTGAATCAGCCTTCGGGTGGTTTCGTACAGCCCCAACCAACAGGATCCTACGGGGGTAACCAGCAGTCAAATAACTTTGTAAGCAATCAACAGTCAGGTTCTTTTGTAGGACAAACTCAACCGTCTAACAACTATGTAGGACAGAACCAGCCTCAAGGCCAGGTGACACGACCTTCATATGTAGGACAAAACCATCAATCATCACAGTTCCAAGGGCAGACGGGTAATCAGAGCACTGGCTCTGGATTGACAGGCTCTAACAGTGGCTTCCAAATAACCACTGGTCATAATTCTGGAGTACCAGGACCCTCGTGCGTTTGCCAGGCATGGACAAAGCCGCAAAATGGTGTACTCAACGACAGTGGTTCTCAGAGGAGTGAAGAAAAGGTCGAGAAAACTAAAGCATAATGATGCACCTTAGCAAATATACTTAGCAAGTTTCTATTAGTAAAATTATTGCATTAACTTTTTTGTCAGGCGTTTGTACTTATTTTCATATTTGATGTTTTTAGTTTTTGTCGCTTTCTTTGTGATTTATATATTGGTTTAAACCACAAGTATTGGTTAAGGAATAGTGAAATATTTTCTATTATAATATTTAATCTATATTATCTATTTGAATTGGTACTTATCTTTTATGAATAATGCATGCCTACGACTGATTTTATTGTAAGTAGTTTGGAATTCGAGTAATATACTAAGAATGTATAAACTTATTTATTTACGTAATTTTGTTTTATTACCTATATACTAGCTGCTGCCAGCGGCTTCACTAGAAAATTATCCTAAGGGATTAAAAGTATCCTATCCTATGTGTTATTTTCCAGAACATGGTCTATCCGTGTACCAAGTATCATCAAAATCCATTCAGTAGTTTTACGTGAAACAGTAACAAACATACATACACCAATACATACGAATTTTCGCGTGTACCTAATAATATAAAATAAAATAAAAATTAAAAACCCCGACAGAGGACTGTCGGGGTTTTTAATTTTTTTTAATTACTAACAATTACATATTGATGACAAGGATGTCATCAATACGAAATGTATAGAAGTGATCAAGATAAATCTAATGAGCCCAAACTTAATGGGTTTACTATGTTAATAAGCAATCCAGGGTTCTTACCTCCAAGCTCCATCATCAGACCAGCTCAATGGCACCACATTTACACGTATTTCAAATATTAGGTCACACATATGTTTAAAATAAAGTAAATACCTGTAGCGACATCCATGTCGTCACAAAAAGAACTAATCCTGCATCGCGCAAGTAAGATTCGCGGCGCGATTGGAACATATAGAACAAACCCGAAATCACCTATTGGGCAATAGCCCACCAGACATAACACCTGTCTGGTCGGAGGATCCTCCCTTTTCAACGGAGGTATGTGGGACTTTACTCTCTGTTCCGCTACCTCCAAACTGGTGACCCTCGACAAAGAACGTCAGCGCAGCCTTCGTGCAGCAACTACCTCGTGACGTCATCATCACTTCCTCAAGCTTTCGAGCAGCGAGCCATACAGCCAGCACCCACGGCTATATGGGTATCCTGACTACCAGCATGCCTACTTGGTCATACCTGGTCATCACCCTCAGCCTCATCAGCGACCTTGGCTAAGCACTTGCACCTTCGGCCAGTCACATGAAGAGTATTGAAGAACCTCTCCTGGTCGACGACAGCAGTCAAGCCCTACGTCGCACAGCACCGCTCCGACTCACTGGAGCCAGCCGCAATACTCCGACTCACTGGAGCCTGCAGCATCATGTCCCGACTCACTGGGATAGCACCACCCCGACTCACTGGGGCATCACCGCAGACAGTTCCGACTCACCGAGAACTATGCGGAATTCGGTTCCGACTCACTGGAGCCAGCCGCACTACTCCGACTCACTGGAGCCTGCAGCATCGTATCCCGACTCACTGGGATAGCACCACCCCGACTCACTGGGGCATCACCGCAGACAGTTCCGACTCACCGAGAACTATGCGGAATCCGGTTCCGACTCACTGGAACCAACCTCCATTGGCCTGGCACGCATCACGACGCCTCAAGAAGCATCAAGAACCATCGATCTCCGATCTCCGGAGGGGAGTGATGTAGCGACATCCATGTCGTCACAACAAGAACTAATCCTGCATCGCGCAAGTAAGATTCGCGGCGCGATTGGAACATATAGAACAAACCCGAAATCATCTATTGGGCAATAGCCCACCAGACATAACACCTGTCTGGTCGGAGGATCCTCCCTTTTCAATGGAGGTATGTGGGACTTTACTCTCTGTTCCACTACCCCCAAATACCCATAAAGTGTTTTAAAACCCTACCGCAGTTAACAAACGAGCTGGTGACCTTAAACACCTGGACATATCTTTATAAATTGTAGCTAAACTAACTCGATTATGCCAGCTTTCAAACGAAAAAAAATCGCATCAAAATCGGTCCATTTGTTTGGGTGCTACGATGCCACGGACAGACACACTAACAGACAGGTCAAACTTATAACACCCCTCTTTTCCGGGGTTAAAATAGTAGGTTCTCTACCTAATATCTACTGAAGTTTGGCAGGTAGACTTGCCAAAACAATAGCAATCAAACTAAAGTATAAAAATTACAGACAAATTGTCTGTAATTGACTCGTAGCCTCGCAACTTGGCTAACGAATCTACGAGTTGATTGATCTTGATTTGAATCGTACACAAACTAGGCACACGATCATTTTGCCACTATATGGGCACCGCCGCTTTAAACTAAGCTGGGGCCCTTAGGCACACAAGAATTTGAGGCCTTTTCGGAAAGTAAAAAACGCGAATTAAGTATACTAACATTTTTAAAATAAGTTTAATCATTTATTCTTGGACCATCTCACCGTCTGTCTTCGTTGATATAATGGCGTAGTATATGCCACGTAAATACCTTCCTAAAAGGTTACTAATTTACAAAAAAAGTAATGTCTAATGTGTCCGACAAAATGTTTTGAGAATGAATGTGTGAGAGAAATTGTAGGTCCTTCTGGACCCCCTGAGGATGGGGGCCCTGGGCACGGGCCCCGTGTCCCCTTATGTCGTGGGTTCGATTCCCACCCAGGACAAATGTTTGTGTGATGAGCACGTCATTTGTTCTGTGTCTGGGTGTAATTTATCTATAATATGTATGTATTTAGAAATATATAAGTATGTTTATCAGTTGTCTAGTACCCATAACACAAGCTCTGCTTAGCTTGGGACTAGATAACGTTGTGTGATAGTTGTGGAATATTATATTATTATTATTATTGCTATGTTTTGTACAGCGTTTTTTGCACACCTGCATGGTCCTCATGTGATTTGACCAAAACATATTTACTGTATGGACTTTAAAAGAGACTTTGACCCCTGAGTTGGTTTCAGTATTTCTTTTCAGGGTAGTCAGCTAGGAAACACCGGCCTCATCTAGTTTAAAATGACGAAAAAAAATGGACGTGTAAAAGTATTTTTTAAAACCTATTTGCAAAAAAATAGGTAGTTAAATATCATTTATCATTAAAAAATAAATAGTTAATTTTTGTATTGGGCTTTAAGTCCTCACGATCCATCCTAAGGTTGTCTGGAAGATATCGCTATCAGCGATAAGACCGCCATTGTACCCATAAATTAAGATTTATGTATAAATTGTCTAATTTTTTTTGGTGTACAATAAAGTTATATTCTATTCTATTCTTTTTCTCATTGGTACCTAAGAGAAGAAACTAAAGAACAATTCGAGTTAAAATCTTTTCCTGAAAAATAATATCAAAACTATTTCATATTTGTAGGTACATTTCGGACTTACTGAAATATTTACACAGACTGTCGATACCGTAAGGTTGTTAATATAATAATATATAATAATAATACTCTACAACTATCACACAACACCATCTAGTCCTAAGCTACACAGAGCTTGTGTTATGAGTACTAGATAACTAATAAACATACTTATATATTTCTAAATACATACATATTATAGATATATTACACCCAGACACAGAACAAATGATTGTGTTCATCACATAAACATTTGTCCTGGCCCCACAGGGCAAATGTTTTTGTTGAATCCACGATCTTTGGCTTAGCAGTCAGGGCCACTAACCACTAGATCAACAGGCCCGTGGTAAAAACGTTTTTCTGTCCTCATATTGCACTAGTGACTAATAGTGTGGGAAGTGTGGGAACCCAAGTGCTAGCAAAATGGTAGTCACTGTAGTCAGCTATTCCACAACTTTAACACAACGCCATCTAGTCCCAAGCTAAGCAGAGCTTGTGCTATGACTGGACAACTGATATAATCATACTTATATATTTCTTATCATATATGATAAGACACACACAGAACAAACGATCGTGCTCATCACATAATTTTTTGTCTTGGGTGGGAATCAAAGTTACGACCTTTGGCATAGTAGTCAAGGCTACTTACTACACACTAAGCCAGTGGATTGTTCGGAGCAGTAACCGCAGTCCTCACAAAAAGGGCAACAGAAGGATCATTGTGGGTCAAAGTCTGACACTCCGTCCCGCTCCTCCTAGAGCAGGACAAATTACATAAAGATTTCCCACGCAAAAAAACTCCAGTCATAGTACAGAGGCTTTACCATGACGTGATAAAATGTCAAGTGTGCGAGCGAGAAAGAGAGATGGAGAAGAAGAATGGAGATGGAGAATGGAGAAAAGAAGGATGGAGATATATATAGATACCCTATATAGCTTCATCCCTTTAGCAGTTCAGTCTAGGTCGTTAAAATAATCGCAATAAGAGCTCATGGTATGGCCCCAGAAGTTAACAAAACCAGTTTGAAGATGGGAGTGAAGAGTCCTAAGCGAAACCTGCGTTATGGGTTTCCTAGTCTCTTAAACTCATATAAGTACAGACGTACAGTACTACTATTAATTATAAAACCATACTCTGCTCGGCCGAATTTCGATCACGGTGGCCAATCTCAACAGAGATTAGACAAGTACGCAGGAGATATTATAGTGCACAAGTGTGTGCACAAGCACAGGTACACTCTCTGTTCCTTCACTCTCATAATCCGATGGGACGGCAATGTGATACGACCGGAGAGAGATCAGGCGCAGGACCAACGGCTTTACGTGCTTTCCGAGGCACAGGGTGTTACATTTCCAAACTCCAGGCTGTTACATAATAGAATAGAATATATAATAGAATATAGAATAGAACATAGAATAGAATATATAATAGAACATAGAATAGAATATAGAATAGAACATAGAATAGAATATAGAATAGAATATAGAATAGAACATAGAATAGAATATAGAATAGAATAGAATTTTTATTTTGCAAATATGAGTAATATACAACTGTTCTTCTGACATAATTAAAGCTCAGCCACATTTTACCATTCGGCATGCAAATATTTACATTATTTTTCATCATTGTTATTCCAAAAATATAATTTTCAGATCAATTTATAAATATCGTTATCAAAATATTTATTAACAAATATAATTTGTAAGGATTTAAAAGGAAATTTTAAATTATCATTATAATAAATAGCAGCAGAGTAATTCGTAGTGAAAAACCTAATAGCATTTTTCGCCCGACCCGAGAATCGAACCCATGACTCCACGCTCAGCGGTCGCACTTACGACAACTAGACGAGTGAGGTAGTTAGTCTCATAAAACAAAGTGAGTGTTAGTTACACCATTTTTAACTTAAAAACGGCTGAACCGATTTTAATGATCTTTGCTTTATTAGATACGTCTATGTCCCAAATAGCAGAATAACTATTGCAATACAGGAAAAATCATGTAAAAATAATAATAACCAAACACATTCAAATTATTTGACTGTTAGGCGTTACGAAGTTTCCCGGATCAGCTAATTATACATAATTATTCTTATTTAGAAAATACTGATCTGCAGTATTCTAACTGGAATAGTATTTAGGACATTTTTTACCCCGGGAATATGTTTCCATGGGATAATTCTTTACTATCACAGTCGAAACCACCGGCAGCAGCAACACACTAGTACGGAAAAGCATAATTTTGTATATCTGTACGTTTGTTACTCCTTAACGCTAGAACGGCTGAACAGAAAATATGAAACTTGACGCACGGGTAGACCATGTCTTGAAATAGCACATCGTAGACCTTTTATCCCTAGATATATTACCTTGAGACAGTTTTCTGCTTTTACGCAGGCGAAATCCCTGCCAGTAGCTAGTATTTCATTAATTAATCGCTAAATCTGTGCAACAATAAGAATTGTTACACAGATGTCACTGAAAATGTCAAAATCAGACATTTTCAGGTAGAAGTTAAGCTAAGATGAACAGACTGTTCAATTACCGATATTCCACAGACAAACATGATAAATCCTAAATAAAATCTAGATTGCGCAGACATGAAATCAATTTTCTATAGACCAATAACCTGGCACAATGACCAGAGTGAGTAACCAGCTTAGCTTCAAACTTCACACTTTAAAACAGGCTTTAAATCCACATCAGGGAAGTCTATCCGACGGCAAAGCATTATTTTGCAACCCTATTTCCTAGCTGACGAACAAAGAGACCCCGCTCCCCTCTTACATCAAACAAAAGATGGTAAAAACGGGATTAGTGATGCGTTTGGAGGGGTCTACGCGAGTTGGTGCGCTATGTAGGTCTGAAACGTGCGCGCGCCGTCTTATGTAATCGTTACGTAACCAGCACGGGGTTGCAGGGGTTGCTATGCGCAGGGGGCCGCGCGGCGGGGCGCGCGGGCAGGGGTGACAGGGCGAAGGCGCCGGCAATCGATTCCCGTCCGCAGTCCGGCTCGACGACTCGGCATCCGAACATGGCAGACAAGACGAAGGTAGCTGAACAGTATTACGCTCCTCCTCCGGTTCTAGGCAAATGGGAGGGCTTCAGGATTTTCCTCTGGAATGGCGAGACCGGACAATTTCTTGGCCGCACGGGATCGAGTTGGGGTGAGTTTTTAAAATTTTCTCTCATAGCTTCACGGTTGAGTTCATATCCATTTTGGAGGGAAAATCGATACACGACGTTCGGAAAATTGTTCTGAGAAAATCTTTCTGAAATTCAGTGAAAATTTTCTTTTCATTCATGGTTATATAAGTCTTGGTCTATTTTGTCACCTTTGGCCTACCATGCTATTTTTAGCACATAGGATTCTAAGTAAATAAGCAGCTAACAGTCATGTAACTGTGTCATTAATCAATAATATACCTAAAGACTTGTTATAAATATTATTGTTAAGTGGAATAATAACTGTTATTTCCGTTTAGCTCAGATAATGTTAAAATACCTAATTCGTTGACCTCAGTCGTCACTTTTTATATGTATACAAAATGCTGATTCAGGCGACATACAAATGATTATATCAATAGGACAGTATGATTGTATGTATTTCAAGGATTTGCATAAAAATATCATCCGGTGGCGCCCCCAAAAATGTCCGTTACGTAAGATGGATTTCATTCGCGAGGCCTTGATATTTAACTCAATTGAACTCCACTCATCAGTGCAATCTTTATCAAGATCAAAATAAAACAATTATTTCATTTAAAAAGTGTTCAGATAAATAAAGGGGTGCATAGATTGCAGTTCGGTGCGTTTTTCGCGCCCTCGCAGGTGGCGCGCGCAGGGGTGGCAGATAGGGGTGCGCGCGCAACGTCCTTGTGGCGATCGATCCAAGGACGTACGGAACCATATCTGTGGGAATTCCGACTTTACGAATTTTCTTTATTTCCACCAAATGAGAGATACTTCATACGAGGTAACATTATCCCCCGATTTTCGATTTCAGCATTTGAAGATGAGTATTTCACTAATTCTACTTTAGCCTGATCAACAATCAAAAATTAATAATTAAGTGACAAAAGTGAGATGTTCCCGTCCTAAGTTTTCTTTTCTTTATGTATCTTGCTGGGAAACAGCAAGACTTTCAAAAAAATTCGATTCACATTACGTTGTTTTGTCTTTCATAAGAAGAGATTGAAAGTAATTGATTCTACTAAGCTAGATTTAGTTTTCAATTACAATATATACATCTAAACTAATACATATTATAGCTTTTGCTAGATTAAAAGTTGATTATGACTTTAGTAAACCATGAACTTTAAAAATATCTGTTTCGGCTTTTATGGTGAAGAAGTGCAAGAAGGCTTCTGACTGATCTTCAAGGTTTAATAGACCGTCTCGTGGTAAACTAAAAATAGATTTGCCTACTTCATAACTCAAGGGCGTGGGTGCTTGAACGGGGCGCTCAATATAGAATAACAATAATTGTAATTCGATATAGGGAGCGCCATGTTAATGTTGAAATTATTACAGAATAAACATGTAAGCCTATATACTCACATGTAAAATCATCAAAAGACTTGTCTCGCTCTGGGTGCTAGAGGAAGTGTCTGACTTTTACTGACTAAAACTCACCTGTGTTTCTTCCGTTGCCCAGGGTCACGGTAACTCTTTTGAACAAACCCGTATCTTTAGCAGGCAAGCTTATATACCTACGTGTTGATTAGTAAATAAACATTAGATCTACACATATAGGTATGATCAATTAATGTTAATCAAACGGTCAACTTTAAATACAGAAATAGAACTAAATGATACTACATAAAGTCACAAATGTGTAGCTAAGCATTGGCGTGCAGTTAAGGCCAGGTTCTACTAATTTTGAACTTTTTTAAACCTCTGGAAATCCGCAAATGTTGAAGAGAACACCATGAAAATTTATTTGATCTAAATTGACTATATGACCAAGCACTTGGCAAAAATGAAAACATATTAAAATTAGTTGGCTTGATAAAAAAAAATTGCGTGTCTGACCCTAATTTATAATTTCAAACGTGTTTGTCTACGAGAATACATTAAGGAAATATTTGAAATTACAAAAAAAGCTTGTTATTTAAAAGCTCTTTGCAAAAACAAAAATCTTGAATAGCTATTGTTTTTTTATAAAAATAAAATCGCAGTTTTGAGGACACGAAGTCAACATAGTCCCGAGCGGAGTTCATACAAAAAGTGACATACACAATGCGGAGTTCATACACAGTGACTACAACCGACTAAGGCCCTAATTCCCGAGCACCATCTACTATAAAACAGTGACTTCTGAAGCCTACTCCTCGGTATCGACTAGGTCGATAGGTTTGAAGAAATTATATGTTTATTACAGATTCATGTACAACATTATTACTATACGGTTTTTTTCGTAAGACTAATACTTTTGTCAAAAAAAAATTCAATTACATTGATATTTTTTCGCTTGTTTTTCTCTACTCATTTCAAATGACTTTGAGCTTTTTAAATAATATAATATATTCCACAACTATCACACAACGCCTTCTAGTCCCAAGCTAAGGTTATGGGTACTAGACAACTGATAAACATACTTATATATTTCTAAATATATACATATTATAGATAAATTACACCCAGACACAGAACAAATGATCTTGCTCATCACACAAACATTTGTCCTGGGTGGGAAATTTAAATAGGTTTACACAAAAAAAAAATGCTGGGTAAGTATTCTCGAGAATGTGCATAGCATATGTAAATCAATCAATATTTCACAAAGAAAATGGATTTAAAGGTCAGCGAGCATTGATTTACAAAAAAAAACCCAGTGGGGCTCTATTCCGACCAGATTTTCAAGGGTCTATACCTACGTCTTACTTTTACGTACCTACACGTACCAAGTACCGAAGCTTATTGTGGTCTAGTCATTACAATTAGTACTATAAAACTCTTTCACATGGTTCTAGGAAATGCCGGTTTTCTTACGATATTTTCCTTAACCGTTTTGAGAGCAGTGATGATGAAATAAATTACAAAAGTAATGTCTGGGTTTGAACCCGTGAACTACAAATCGTAAGTCGGGGCTGTTACCACTAGGCCACCACAGCTCACCCAAAATTCGAAGACATGTGTCATCCGCCAACCCGCACTAGATCCACATGGGAGATTACGGCTTATTCTCTCTCCTAGAATGGAGGCCTGAGTTTCACCAGTGGGAACATTATAAGGCTAATTAGTGGTACATTATGATTATATGCTTATTATTTCACATAGGGCTACATGGGCACGATTCCAATTCAAGTCGTTATACCATCATAGAAACAATCAATATCAGGAACTTGTAAAAATGTAGGGAGGATTCCTTAGAACTCCTGCCGTTGGTTTCACTTGCGTGAAAGAAGAAAATATAGAGTATAGTTGCTTTGAAGTGTATATAATGTATTATCTTTTATTGACTTGAATTATAAGATCAAATAAACTTTATATTAAAGGTACGTTATTCTTTTTTCGTAATAAGGTATTTATTGGTTTCTTTGTGTTTCGTATTATCTGTAGACCAATTATTTTCTCTTTACAATCCTATTAATATTACATTCATGAAAGTTAGTATGATGTTACTCTTTCATGCAAAAAACTACTGAATGGATTTAAGTAAGTTTTAGTGGTTTTCACATGGGCAATAATTTATAAAAATATTGTCTAATCCTGCACAGACGAAGTTGCGGGCCATACTTACACCAGCTAATGTTAGTGTAGATTAGAAAAAAAAACTTTCTTCATTCCTAATATAACGAAACTTGAAATACTAGTTGTATCACACAATAATTCGTATTAAATTAGTTATTAGATATCAAAGATATTACAATTCCACGCCAACATGAGGCAAAGAGGCAAGAGGTAAAGGTCTTAGACATAGTATTTTGCGATAGAATATAATCAGCCATATAATGTTCCCCCTGCCGTAACTCAGACTTACCGTCTTTGGGAGGCAATGGGCCGTAATCACGCCGGCCCGATGTAGGTTGGTGGATGTCATTGGTTCTAGCATATGCTGGTTTTCTTAAGCTGTTTTCCTTCATCGTTTCTAGAGCAGCGAGTGAGGGATGAAATAAACTACGCAAGTAAAGCACCTGCTCGAGGCAGACAATGGTTATTGTCAAAAGGTTCAACTTATAGGTAGGATTGACCGTATTTGAACTATTCCATAGAAAATGCCTAAGATATTAAATTGTAAAAAATTGGACGTAATACACTTTTGTTTAGTGTTTTATGCGTAAAAAGGTTCTACTCATTTTGAACTTTTTTAAACCTCTGGAAATCCACAAATATAAAATAGGACAACATGAAAAATTATTTTATTAAAATTAACTATATGACCAAGCGTCGGGCAAATATCGAAACATGATATAAGTTAGTTGGCTCGATAAAAAAAATCGCGAATCTGACCCAAATTTACTATTTCAAACGTGTATATCTACGAGATTATGTCACGGAAATAGCTGAAAGATATAAAAAAAAAAACTTGAATAGTTATACTTTTTTTTTTAATATAAATAAAACCACTGTTTCGGGGCCGCGAAGTCGACATAGTCCCGGGCGGAGTTCATACAAAATACTCAGTGACTACAACCGGGCCTTAAATAAATAAATAAAATGCCAAGTGATGAATTATATTAAAAGTGCACTCTTACTGAGACACCCTTTATTTACAAAGAAATATATCACACACAAAAAAAAAATGCAGAGCGATGTTTTCAATTGAAGCAAAAATTACCGAACAAATTGTGTTTATATTTTGCATAAATAATCCTTAGGTTTAGTTGTTCTAAGCTATAAATTATTTCACACACTATGACAATAACGGCTAAATCGTCAGTAACAACTAATCAACCATAGAGTTAGTTATATTTAAAAACCTTTATAATGGGACCCCGCATTTTTTAATATTACATTTTTTATTTTTATTTTTACAGATTAATCACTAATACACTGTAATTTTGTCTAGAGATCAAGGTTTTAGTCTTATATCGCTATTATAAGCACAAAAATAACGTCCACAGCTGATTCTAAAGTAATAGGTAACTATAGTTACGGAAAGAGGGGAAAACGCCGTTGTGTAGTCACTGCCCTAGCTTGGCAGACGGATTGGCGCTGCCACTGGCTTCCGTACACCCCTTTTAATGACACCCCCGCCCGTACTATAGATAGGAGCGCGTTTCCTTTACTGTGAAAATGACGTTTAAAAATATAAAACATTTTTTTTAATTAAATACTAGTTTTGTTGTGCATGATTGTCGTTATCCTCAAATGTAAGGTTTCTTTCTCATTTTTTATGTATACGGTTTGCTGTATGAAAACCCAATTATGGGTTAAGCTCGCCTATGTACATCCAGTGACCTTTTATTGTTTTATTAAAACTGTATGTACAATAAAGAATAAGAATAAGAGCTTCTGGTCGCGGTTTCATTCGAATAAAAACCGGTTTCTTCATACAAATGGACCCCTATTTCATCTTCTTGGGGAGTGAATTTTTGAAAATCCTCTCCCAGTCCTCGCCTACGTCATAAACGGAAACCATAATAAAATTTTACGCTCTAAGTTCTAGTAATTCCGGCTGAGCATTGATATGTCAGTCAGTCAGTTTTTCCTTTTATATATAATATAGATATAAGCTCACGTTTGACCATTATCTCACGTGATGGTAAGCAATAGAGCACACTTGTCTAGAAGTAACCTATTCACTGTTGACTTATAGACCCCTAGGTAGTAATTATTAGAAAACACAGACTCTGGCAGGGAATTCCACCAATTAGCTGTACACACAATAAATGTGTTCCCAAAACGCTTTGTAGGTACGTATGGGTGGGAGTCCATCATGTACACGTGGTGTAACGCCGTACGTCATTGCCCTCATTCTGGAAAAATCGAGCAAAAATATGTTACGGAAAATGCTCTGAGGCAGTGTAATCTCAAGATAATACCTGTCGGTCGCTGGTTATTTCTTATTTATCACTACACCAAAACGCATCGTTTCACTGGTGTATTTATTAATTTACTCGCATTTAATCTTCATGCAACACAAAGTCGGTCTTAATGCCTTGAAGAGACAAAAAAAACAAGAAAAAGATGGCTAAAAGAAGTTTATACATATTTAGATACTAAGTTTAGTAACAACAGTGGTTTAGGCGAAAATGCAATTATTTTAGCGGACATTACTAATTACACCGGTAACGTTTATAAATAGTTTTAATTAAAATGATTAATGTTAAACTAAACAAAAATTGTACACCGGGAATTTGTAAAATTTTTCATAACTAAAATTGTCGCACAATATTGTGATAGAGCAATGGTGACCGAGTGGTAACGGCCCCAACTTACGAGTTGTAGGTCGCGGGTTCAAACCTAGCCAGGCGCATAACTTTGTGTAATTTATTTCATCAATAGTTCTCAAAACGGTGACGGAACATCGTGAGGAAACCGGCAAGTCCTAGAACCAAAAATTCGAAGACATGTGACATCCACCAATCCGCACTGGGCCCGCGTGATGGATTATGGCCCATACCCTCTTCTAGAGAGGAGGTTTAAGTCCCAGCAGTGGGAATATTCTATGGCTGATGCTATGCTATGCTATTATCGAAGGAGATCCAGGTCCTGGAACGAAAGGCAAAGAAGAGTCAAAGGAGTGGGTTTTAGTCAGCAAATGTCTGACACGCCAGAAACAATTAGATGAAAAAGACCTGTTGCCCTTATTAAGTTAAGGACTGGCAGAACAATTATATTTTTAAAGATTATGCAAATATAGATAAGGAGTTTGAATTCGATAAGTAGAGAAATGATTTGATTCAAATCATTCGGACAACGGTCAAATGCGCTAGAAAATTATCCCAAAACACATACACCCAGGACAAAAAGTACCCATGGGTAATGTGAAAGTGTACCCCAGGGCCCTGGAACGAAGGAACAGGAGTGGGTTTTCAGTTAGTAAAAATCTGACACTATCTCACGCTCCACCTAAGGAGATGATGATGATGATGATGAGAGGGGACGTCATTGGATGATTTTCCCACCTAAAAACAAAGGACAAAAAGTATCCTGTGCTATTCCAAAACATGGTCTACCCATGTACCAAGTTCCATCGAAATCCATTCATCCGTTCGAGAGTAAAGAAGAAGCCGACATACACATACACTCACAAACTTTTGCCTATATTATAATACTAGCTGCTGCCAATGGCTTCACCTGCGTGATAATAGAAAATTATCCCAAGAGAACATAATCCTGGGATAAAAAGTATCCTATGTGCTATTCTAGGACATGGTCTACCCATGTACCCAGTTTCATCGCAATCCGTTCAGTAGTTTTTGCGTGAAAGAGGAATAAACATATGAAATTTCGTTTTTACATTACGTTTATAATATTAATAGGATACTGTGATTGAAATTGTGTTTTTTTTTTATTGTTGTAAACTAGTGCTTGACAGCGATACCACCTGATAGTAAGCAGTGATGCAATCGTAGATGGTAAGGCGCACTAGTTTATAAAGAGCCAATATCTACCCTTACGTTGTTGAAATTTCTACGGCCCGGACTAAGCGTTTCGCTTCGTCGTTTATACCGCGTACATTGACGGACTGGAACAGTTTGCCTGCTGCAGTCTTCCCGTCTGGAGGCTCTAAATAAACTAGTGCGATCACCATCATCGATTGAATGCTTACTATCAGGTGGGATAGTGTATAGTAATCAAGCTCTAGTTTATTTAATTATAACAAATTCATCGGTTAACAATAACAATAGCCCATTTTTCACGGAGGCGTGGCAAAGCAAAGAGGTCCAATCTCAGCCTAGTTCTAGCAACACTTCCTGCCATAAAGATCGAAAGGTGATATCCTCCTGCGCATGCTCCATGACCCGAGCCCGTCCATCGTCCTATGACGTTGGATATCTGCAGTGGTGCAGGTTGCATACCATATGAAGAATTGATTGGTCCCTGGAAAAGCCATGGCTTCTACGAACAGTATACGTATTGATCGGCACGCCACGGATGGTTTTATCGCTTGTAATGGCGGCACATCGATTTGTTAAAACTTGTGTTCAGTTTTACGGTTGCTTCCCACGTGAAAAACACGTGAATTAGTTAATTAATAATCGTGTAATCTTCGATAAACGCTGTAGGATAATACTGTGAAGTAACAGGCATATCTTAGAACAAAAAAATCGAGGATATATGTGATATACAGCAACTCACATTGGGCCCGTGGTGGGGTGAATCATAGTTCACAGGATGCAAGAAAGGTCTGTGTCCTAACTGTGCGAATGTTATAGGCAGCGCCGTAAGCTAGGAGGGATAAACTCTGTCGCACTACCAATTCTCTTCTCCTTCGTACTCCGCGTCACATTTCCAGCCTCTATGATGGCTCCTTTATAGTAACTGCAGTGCGTTTCTGGAACTCTCTCCCACTTTCACATCGCGACAGCCCTTCTCTGGACGACTTTAAGAGGAAAATTAAAGAGCACTTCCTTTCTCAATTATTAAAATATGTATGTATAAATATATAATAGACGTATTTATGTAGATTTATATTGTAGGTACACTAGATCCTACCCTCGTATGTGATTTCTCTGTATCAAATGTTTGCTGGCAGAAAACAAATTGTTGATTTAAGCTCGCCTTTGTACATGAATTGTCAAATTATTATATTAATGTTTTGTGTACAATAAAGTACTAAAGAGGGTTTAAAGGCGGGTTTCTGAATTGAGTATTTTGAGTTAAGAACGTCTCAAACCATACTTAGATGCCAAGTTTCGACAGGTTTATAGGCTAAAGTAGAGTTTGAGTAATTCTCAAGTTCAAATGCTTAAATCAGAAATCGGGGGTATGACAGAGGAGGCCTGTGTTCGAGCAATTGTAAAGTTGGTGTTGGTGTAGTTACATCGTATGCTTCATATGCTTTCGGTAAAATTGACTTATTATTATGCCTCGACTGTAACGAGTTCCATAACTTTCAATAACGGGAAAGAAGCGAAAAGAAAGATAGTTGTCAGTCCAGGTACACCTATGAACTAAAACTGTAGGTAATTAAACAACTCGTAGTTTGTAATTACCAACTGTGTAACTTTTCTCATAATACCCGGAGTTGAAAGCGCTTTGTATTCACTGATGCGTTGTGCACCTATTGAAAAGTTCCAAACTACGCTCCGGAGCAATAAATGTTGCCCCTCATTTGTAATTCATTTGGAATTGAAGGAATTCCTAAAACAGTACCTACAGGCGGTTTTGGTGTTTTCATTAAGAAATTAAACATCATAAAAGATATAAAGAGAAAGTCATCCATTAATATATTGTCAAGTGTTTGCTTTCAAAAAATAGCTTTGTAAATCGTTGTTTTTGTTAATATCTGTACGAGAATGTCTCTCCCAATAAAAATAACACGCCATCACTCACGTATTTTCCGTGTTGTTACGAGTTTCCACGTAAGAGTTTCCACGGACCTGGAACGCAAAGGGGAACGCAGGTGGGTTTTAGTCGGTAAAAGTCTAAAACTACTTCTCGCTCCACCCAGAGCGGGAGAAGTTATTGTACTTACGAATTTTCTACTAAAAGGTTACCGTCAGGTGTCCTGATACTAAATCTAAAAAATTCGAATGGCCTGTTGGTCTAGTGGTTACGGCCCTGACTGGTATGCTGGAGGTCGTGGGTTCGATTCCCACCCAGAACAAATGTTTGTGTGATGAGCACGATCATTTGTTCTGTGTCTGGGTGTAATTTACCTATAATATGTATGTATTTAGAAATATATAAGTATGTTTATAAGTTGTCAAGTACTCATAACACAAACTCTGCTTAGCTTGAGACTAGACGGCGTCGTGTGATAATTGTGAAATAAAGAAAAAAAAAATCTGATCAGATCACAAGACGAGTGACGCAGCCCAAAATCCAAAATCTATTTTTAGGGTTCCGTACCCCAAAAGGAAAAACGGAACCCTTATAGGGTCACTTTGTTGTCGGTCTATCTGTTTGTCAAGACCCTTTATCTCGAGAACCCGTGGAGGTATCGAGTTGAAATTACAAAACATAGACCTACTGAGGTCTACAGTCCCTTGAAGCTGTGAAAAAATCAAACTTCAAGATGCGGCCGTTTATATCGAAAAAAAAAACGTATATTTCGACACTCTCAAGTGTATCAAAATTCATAGGCTACTTCCCGTTGACCTAGAATCCTGAAATTTGGCATGAAACAAGGTCTCATAGCAGAAGTGTAGGAAAAAATCTGAAAACTGTAAATTGTAGTTAAGTACGTCACAAAAAAAAAATGCGATTCGGAAAAGTGTTCGTAACTCAATTCGGGGAATGAACTATTTTCATAGGTACAGGTTCAGTGCGCGACTCCGACTCGCACTTGCCCGGTTTTTATTTTATTTGAAATAGGGCTACATGGGCCCTTATTAATAGGGAAACATCAGGAGCTAGTGCACGGTTTCAATTGGTTCCATGTTTTCGATTTTTTGTTTTCTATGAAGAAGAACCGACAAGAAACTCCATGGCACTCTTTCGCAGTTCTATTCCTGGTATTATTTCATTATAATTGCTAGCCGGCATTGTCCTGCTGCTGGACACAATTCAAGTCAAGGCAAGTCAAAATGTTTTTATTTCACATAGGCCTACATGGGCACTTATAAAACGTCAGAAGTTAGTGCACGGTTCCAAATTGGTCGTTTCCTATGGGGAAGAACCGGCTAGAAACTCCATGGTTACTCTTTTAAAAAAATTGTTTGTTGTACAATATTTCTAAATTACAGTATTAATAATTATGTAAGAACAGTGTAGACCAGTCAATATTGTGCCCAAAAGCACAATAAAAATCGGGCTCCCCTCCATTCCTTCCAAAGAACACGATTCTTCGCTTCCTCTTTCTAATTCACAAGTCATCCTTTCGGATATTGAAGGTACATTTATTAGTCATCAAACATTATCAAGTAAGTCACGCGTATTAATTGCTCCAGTAACCGCTACCTTGAGCCCAACTAACTGAACGGCCTAATTCTAAATCCTTCGCAGGCTCTTGTTAACTACCTGCACTGGTTTGCAAGGCCTCGTGAAATGCCACCACGATGTCATTATAGTTCATTAGCACTTATAGGCGACACTATAGCCTTTAATTAAGTCTGCAGTTGTAAATATGCTTATAATAAAGTCTATAAGTCAAGAAAAAGGAGTTAGTAGTCTTAGTCAAATTAAAGAAATCTTTTGGTATAAACATACTTACATAATTATCTATATCTATAAAAGAATGTCGTGTTAGATACACTATTTATAACTCAAGAAAGGCTGAACCGATTTAGCTGAAAATTGGTGGTACGGTAGCTTAGAATCAGGAGAATAGAAAAACAAATCCAACACTTGCTCATTTATTGGTATAATATAATAGTAGGATAGAGGAGAATAGTGTAGAGTAGGTAGACTAGGATAGAATAGAGTAGTGCAGAAGCGAATCCGCGGGCAAAGCTAGAAAAAAGTTATACATAAATTATAACCAAACACAAAACAAACGCTTATTACATGTATATTTTTTTATCAAAAACTTAAAAATGGTAGTTGAAAGACCCTAGTTTCCTGTGATCAATAAAAAAACTTCAGGAAACCTCACAAATTCAGTAGGAAGTTAGAAATGCGGTCAGTGATCGGGCGGTAGCTTGATAGGAAACTCCTATTGTCGCCACTTTAGACCAATTATCGGCATCATCGAGCACATGTGCACTACCTATGTACGCACGCGTGCGACATGGTAATTATGGCTTTATGGACTATTTTCGGCCAAAAACACTATTTATTTTTAGATAATGAATTCTGTTCCAAATATTGATGTTCACTTGTTTAATATTTCAATACTTTTATCAACAAATAACAAGTTAACTAAAAGAGACTTAACAATAAATACACCGTTAAATTTTGTTTGTTTTAAAGGTCGATCGCCATTTGGTTCAAGTTATATGCCGCGTATTTCAATTCCTTCAAACAATCTGGCAGGCCTGGACACATTAACCCCGCGGAGGGACGATTCGGTACATGAAATACTATAGATTTGTAAAGAGAAAATTAAAAAATAAAGTACTTTTTTTTAAACTCGAATTAATTTACGCTTATACGAAATTATTTTCTTTTAGTAAACTTCAGCTGAGCGAGGTCAATGAACTGTAAGTAGTTAGTACGCAACGACCATCGATATATATGTACTACGCGCAACGACCGACAACTACCTACAAGATCATTGACTTTTTTACTTCAAGAAATTAATTTCGTACATGCGCATTCGAGTTTTAGAAAAAAAGTACTATTTATTTTAATTTTATATTTATAAATCGATAGTGTTTCATGTACCGAATCGAACCTCCGCGGGATTAAAACGACTACAATTTAACAGTTATACCTTTTAAGGTTCGGTAAAGTTTTTGCAGTTTTGGGCAGCCAATGCATTGTGTGAGCCTTCTCAGCAAGCTTCGCTGCCGTAAATACTACATTAAAATTCTCAGCTCGGTTTTACCGAAATCGCGCTTGTTTCAATGATATCACCATTGTACCAAAGATTTGTGGCTATTTTGATGTAAAATGTTTGTTCTATGTTCTATTATATTCCACTATTGCTATTGGTGCCGCTGGGGTTCCGGTCCCGATTTCCGGCCACCGTAGGCGCTGCCTTGCGGACGGCGGGCAATGAATGGAATAGGGTAGGATTTTAGTCAGTAAGAGTCTGACACTATCTCCCGCCCCACCCCAGGGCGGGATTTGTCATTTGATGATTTTACCTACCATAAAAAAAAACTATTGCTATCGGTAGCAGAACTAGCAGGATATATTAAATAAAACGACATATACTGGATTGCCTCAGCAGGATCAATTTGGATTTTTAATACTATAAAACTTTCTTCTGATAGCGGTTTTGCCCGCTTGTTTATGTAGAATTATCCCAAAAGAATAAACTCCGGAATACGACATAAAACGATAAATATGTTTTAAAACATTAACCATAGAGGTATCTATTTTCTTGCTGGTTACATTCTGACGTATTATGTGCCTTTATGAAATGAGATATCTATTATCGTTATTTTTTTTCTGAAGCATGTCTACTTACCTGATATAGAAGACCATTTCAAAAGAATGTCGTGACTCATGACCTCGAAAAATATGGCTGCCAAATTTTACGATCGCAATATATTTAGTCGCTAACAGCCATAACGTGTAAGATGGCAATCGCGTGAGAATCTGGGCCAACGCTTACTTGTTTATTTTTTACAGCTGATTTTTGTAATGTGCGTGTTATATTTTAATAACAATACGCTGCGGCTTAGCTCGAGTGCCACATAAGAACTAAACTGCAAAAGCCTGCATCGCGCAATTAGATTTCTCCGCGTGATTTGAACATATTGTCGAGACCTGGCTCTGGCAGGCCTCAATTCCGGGATCATTGTATGAAATAAAAACCATTCAGGAGGAGATACTAATATATTGATCACTTCATTACACTTTAACGATCACAAGCAGACTGCCGAAACAACAAACTATATTCTTTTTTAAATTTTCAAACCTATTCTAGAACTGCCACCATCCTTCAAAACATCTATCAAGCCAGTCCGTTACCTAATACGCAAGTACCTCATGCGACCTCTTTAGGCGTCACATGAGCTACGCCCCTCATGTGACGCCGAAAGAGGTCGCATGAGGTACACGCATACAATAGCCTGAAATCATCTCTCGGACGTTTACCAACACCAGACGTAACACCCGTCTGGTCGGAAGATCCTCCCTTTTCAACGGAGGTTTGCGGAACTTTACACTTCGTTCCACATAATTATAAAGTACCATATTGCATTTTAAAAAAACCGCTTTTAATTCCATCATTCTAAAATATAAGTCATATTAAAGATACTCTTCTAACACTAACTCATCATAAATTATTTTGTCCACAGCTAAAATCTTGCTATTCTACCTGATCTTCTATGCGATCCTCGCGGGCTTCTTTGCCGCCATGCTGGCAATCTTCTATCAGACCCTGGACTCAAAGATGCCCAAATGGCAGCTCGAAGGCTCATTAATTGGGGCTAATCCAGGTAAGAAACCGGCAAACTGAAAACGTAATCACGACGAAGAACTGTAAAATTATATATATATAAAGAGGACCTACGACTACCTCTTAACGCGATACATTTGACAACCTAAAACTGAAGAGTTAAAGGGATGGAGCTATATAGTAAGGTGTATAGCCCCATCCTTCTTTCTTGCCTGGTATTTTAACACGGCAATCGTCATGGTAAAGCCTCTGTGATTTCTATATCTTACTGGCCATAAAAAACTACTAGAAATAATAACACCTATGTCGCATATTATAGGACTTAAAATTCAAAATCCTGCATCGTCGTATTGGAGTTTCCCACGCAATCAGTACGAACCGCGAAATTAGATCGATTCGAAATAAACTTTTAGGTAGTTGCTCAGACCAAACACAACACCTGTCTGGTCGGAGGATGCTCCCTTTTTAAGGGACGTGCGTGGAACCCTAAAAGTTACTTAACTGTTAAGGAACTGGCTCAAATCAATAATAATATTTTTATGTATCTCAACACCTTGAGGTCTTGGACCCTTGTAAGGCGTACGAGCGGCCGAAGTAAACTCGCAGAGGCCCCATAGACACTTTTCATGGAATTTTATTTAACTATTACTATCAAAATATTTTCAGTTATTATGCACAATATTAACGTTTTCTCCGTCTTATCCAGGTCTTGGCTTCCGACCAATGCCAGAGAGCTCCAACGTGGAGAGTACTCTGATCTACTACAAGGCTAACGACAAGGGATCCGTGCTCAAATGGGCACAGATTATCGATGACTACTTGGAGCGTAAGTATTACCTCATGCTGTGCAGGGTAATTAAGGATCTTAGCGGTTACAACTCTTCATCGGATCTTACAATCTTCACCGGCAAACGTAAGGTTGCTCATAGATTGGTGGATCGACATTCTTCGTAAAGTCACTGGTTCCAGCACAACGACAGTAACCCAGGATCCATTCCATCAATATGGAGGAACTGCTTTTGGCAGTACCTACTTGGTATGTATGTTCACCAATTTCTCGGTCAATTGTGGACCGATGATTTTTTATTGAAAGTTTATACTACCAAATTGATCCCATAGAAATGTAGTTATGATCTGATGATGAACTTTGAAAATATGGAACGGAACTCCTCATAGGATCAAAACAGAACTTTTGTAACAAGTAAAATTGCTTATTTATACGTATAGTCATAAATGACTGAAGGAAAAGGGGGATGGGATATATCGAACTGATCTGATGATAAAACTTGAAGGTAGGCACCAGTACTCTGAAATAAATCACAATGTATCGTAGCCGTGTTTAGGTAACTAGTATGGGGCTGCAGAAGGTACACTGAATCCGCAGTCCCTAACACAAGTGTACGAGAGAACACCGAGGTGGTCCACGCCCAAGACGGAGGACATCTATGACGCACTTACCTCAAAAAAGGATGTTGCCGTGGCTAATCGATACGATGGTATCGTATCTTGCGATAACTAAGGAATCCATCTCCTCTTCCTTCGGTAAACATGCGAGTTTACCAATAAATCACGTCATGACGACAAGTTTGGCGCAGTAGTTGAGCAATTGGCGTTATATCCTTTGATCCCCTTGAAGGAACTAATATTTGTACAGAAGAAGAAAAAAAAGAGACTTGGGCCAAGAATACTGCCCTGGGACACATCACAAACATTTGTATAGCCTACGTATTCCAAGTGTAGGTGTCTTGTGTTTGTGAATGCACTCATGTTACAGGAGCAATCCTCCATAATCTCCATATGAAGGGCAACGTAAATATTTATTTCTATAGTTCATTATCATCTTCATAACCTATCCACAACTAGCTTAGGGTTGGCTTCCAGTCTAACTGAATGTGGTTTAATACCCGAGCTTTACAAGGAACGACTGCCTAATCAGACTTCCACAACCCAGATATTGGACAACACTCTACTCCTTGGATAGACTGTTGGCAGACTTTCTGATATCTGACTACTTAAAAAATAATGTGGATTAGAAAGATCGTTAAGTATATTATTCTGTCGTACAAGTTCTATCAACTTTTTGTGTTTATGTTGTCATCAACGTACCTGGATAAAAATGAGATAGCACGTTCAGAGCGTCCGCGCAACCTAGCGTGCTCCAGTACACTGACGATCCGGATGCCCCTGACACGGAGCTGTGTGAATGAGTTAGTACAAGTTGTACGTAACTGATTTTTTTCCCCGTCCCTGACGGAACACGGAAAAAACGACAATCAAAGATCTATTAATTATAACCAAAAGCAACGTCTTTACGTGCTTTCCCAGGTACAGGATGTCAATAATGTCCTAGACAAACTTATAACAGTGCTTACATATGAATTAAAAAATTCACTTTGGTACTTACCCGGTTTTTTCTCAAGTTACGAATAGTTATGAGTCTCGTGTGAGTGCAGTTTATCTTACTAGGTCATCGTATCGTTGCTCGTAATCACCGCTGGGTTCCGTCGCTAATCGCTCTGCAAGGCTACCTTCACAATTAGCACATCAGTATAGATTGCTTTCTGGAAAGTAATTTGCAATGAATGACCTCATTCACATCAAGCAATGGAATTTTCATTTTGTTGCAAGAACGCTGGTTTTTTCCCTTCTTATACCGATAAGAAGAGTCCACACACGAATTCCAGCATATACGTCTAAAATGTTTTCAATACACTTACTCGAAAACCTGCTCTAATCCAACCCCTTTTAGGCAAGCAAAGAACTGTTATCCACACTAGTGCAGAAAATTGCGCGTGCTGGAACACGCTATAATAATCTTGTAACATAATAAAATATAGATGTCGACCCCCACGAGACGTGGGTCAACCCCCACGTGCAAGTGTATTGGAAAACGTCGTTTGATTCGCGTTCTTTATCACTGCAACCCTCGGCTCCATAACACACTCGCGAAGTTCGCCTTGGTCACAGTGACAAACTTTCTGCACTTGTATCAAAATGTAATATTTCAGTTCCAGTTCAGCAATATAACAGTTATTTCAATACACTTACTCGAAAACCTGTTCTTATCCCTACCGCTTGTAGGTATGCAATTTACTGTTTCCCGCATTACTGTGGAAACTCACGCACTTTTGCGCGAGTTCGCCCCCACCACAATTTATTGTATTTATCATATCAGCTACGAGTCGGTGGTCAACCTCCATTTATTTATTTCTTCAAAAGTGTATTGAAAAACTCGGCTCAATAACACCTTTCCTGGGGCTTGGGCGAATTCTACCTCGGTCGCATTGGCAATCTTTTTCAACTTGTATCAAAATATACTATTTAATTGAAAACTTATTTAACTACCTTTACTCTTTCTTCTCTATACCCACATAACCTTCTTCCAGAGTACCGCAAGAAAGGCAGTGGTTCGGGCGAGGCTAGCGGCGCCGAGTACCGCGTGCCCTGCTCACCCACCTCGAGCGCTACCAGCGAGAAGCAGGTGTGCGATGTGCCCGTCGACGACTTCCACCCCTGCACCTCTTCTAACCAATATAACTATGAGGAAGGTGGGCCCTGCGTGTTCCTCAAACTGAATAAGGTGAGATCCGGGTTCATGAATCATCAGCATCAACTTTTGTACCATCGTTTTTCTGTTCGTAGTGGCGGATTAGCTATATAGCAAAAGTAGCAAATGCTCGGGCTCCGCACATTCGGGGGCCCCGCGCCACCTGATCGTTACAAAAATTAGTTAATTTATCTACACTACATGAAATCTAAATACAGCTGATTACATATATATATTATTTTTAGCTATGTTATGCCTCTAACATCCATATGCAACCACAAAGGGACTACTCACACTTGTTCAACTCTATTCTGCATAGAAAATAACGCCTTTATATGGAGACGCGTATGCGTCCGTTCAGCTTTCCTGCTTTTGCGGCAAACAAATAAAAAATGAATGCTCTAAACAAAGTTCAGCGCTGTTCTGTCGCGGCTGGAGCTAACCCCCGATTTCTGATTTAAGCATTTGAAGTTGAGAATTACTCAAACTCTACTTTACCCTCCAAACCTGTCAAAATTTGGCATTTAAGTATGGTTTAAGTCGTTCTTAACTCAAAATACTCAATTCAGAAACCCGCCATAAATAGTCCTTTAGGTAGATTTTTTAAAAATATTTGTGTCAAAAAATAACTTTATTAAAAACCGCAAATCGTCGTTGCGACTTTAAGATCTCTTATGTGTCACTTTTGGCAAAACCACTTTTTTACCCTTGCCTTTTTAAATTGTGAAGCTCTATTGAATCCAAAAATCCATGTGTATAGGATGATGACAATTAAATAATTGTATACACATGAGAATTTTTGCATTTGATAGAGCTTCAAAATGACAAAAAGGCAGGGGTAAATATGTGATTTTGCCAATAGTGACACATATGAGGTCTTAAAGTCGCAACGACGAAATATACAATAATAAGTAAATTAGAAAACTTTCAAATCCCGCCTCACATATGTACTCGTATGCTACAAAAATATTACGAGATGCTTCCCACCTTACCCCCACTCTTCCTTATATCAATATTTGAATTGCTAGTTACGATCCGGTAGATAAATACCTTACTTGGTCCATTTCAGATCTTCAATTGGATTCCGAAGCCATACAACAACACCGAGGAACTGCCTTCCAACATGCCCGACGACCTCAAGCAGCACATCAAGATGGTCGTAAGTATACCGTGCACTCGTCAGGCTGCCTATCCAATCACGCGAAATGAGGCAGCGGAGCGAAGCGGCTAATGCGGAGTAAAGTTGGGGACTGTGCGCGGCTAGGCTGAGAACACAAGTCCCTTTGACTGCAATATTATGCGGCCAGTTTTCCGCCTCCCCCGCTCAGCTTCTCACACCACGTACTAAGTCTTGTATGATTTTTTTTAAACTAGTTTGCAAATCACCACTAAAGTTTTGTGGAGGTTTAATGCGATTCTATTGGTTAATATTGTCACAACTTCACTCCGCTCTGCTCCTCCCCGTTCCAGTGGACAGGCAGCCTATCATCACATCAGGATAAGATCAATGTACAGACTGACGCCGTTGAAGCTCAGTATTTTACAGAATATAGTAGACACTTGTAAAACATTTATAACATCACCGAAATGATATTAGACTTGAGTCTTCAATCTATTTTTATTTTGTATGGGTTCTTAGTATACCATTTTTTAACTTGCTGATGTGTATCATTTTAGGAAGTTTATTTCAGATAAAGGAATATCAAGGTTATCTAACCATATTACAGCGTTACAATATTTTAATTTAGCTTGATGAAATTTATTATAAGTTATAGGAAAAGTAGAACCGCAACTTGGAATTTAATATATTATTTCTAATAACCATTATTCTTTTCACACTTACTTTTCACATAATTATTTTTCTTGACCAGTCCGGCAAGCCGGAAGCAAACACAGTATGGGTATCCTGCGGGGGCGAGAACCCCGCTGACGTGGAGAACATCGGGCCCGTGCAGTACATCCCCCGCCGAGGCTTCCCTGCCTACTACTACCCCTTCACCAACAAGGAGGGATACCTCAGCCCTCTCGTCGCTGTACTCTTCGAGAAGCCCAGGAGTAAGTATCTAAGTTTCTTTATCAATGTTCTGAGGGTCTATAGCGTCTTCTAGACTTGTAGGGACCTGTTTTCTAAAATCAGTCTTAAATTTTATAATGTTTGATATTTATACTTTACCTGCTTAGCCTTATTCAAAGATTTGCTTCTTGTCTCGGTAAAGCAACTGAATACCAACAACCATATTACCTGGTTCATCAGCCTATTTGACCTCTTATTGGTTATTATCACAACGGCTCTTGGTGACTTTTATTGATGATCGGGCTCCTGTCTTCTGAAAGTTCTGACTAGCGGTAAGCTAGCGGCTGTTAAAGATCTAATAGTTCTTATCCCTTTATCTACTTGCGTCCGACTAATGTCCATATTTGCCAGGGTCGTTCGCGACTGGGTAGTCCATCTCGTTTAGCTCTTTAATCCCCATAGGTGACAGAAGATATGACGAGATGTGTATTTTGTGGTGGATTCCGTAAAAACAAAAAATATTATTGCTTTTGTAGAGTGACTGATGTACCTTTTCACTTTGCAGCGGGCGTCCTGATCAACATAGAGTGCAAGGCTTGGGCCAAAAACATCTTCTACGACCGCTACGAGCGACGCGGCTCCGTGCACTTCGAGCTGATGGTAGACCGTGCCTAAACAGGCCGCTCGCCGCCAGTTGGCCACCCAGCCCAGTCTCTGCCGAACAGAACACATGATCTGGGCCTTTTGAGCCTCATCTGTTTACTTCATCATGCTCAGCTGGGGCTATCCCACAACAAGTGACCAGAAGTTCAGGCAGTTCAGTTTCAACTGAACTGCTAGTTCACTCATATAAAATTAGCATTTCGAACTTACTGGTCCTATAGTTGAGAGATAGCCCCCCTTTTCAAATTGTTACCTCTCATGCGTTCTGTACGGCGAAGGCCTAACCGCCAATTGGCCGCCAAGGTCACCAACTGATCGCCGGCCAAGGTCATCGAGCCCCAATTGGCCAAGTTCATCAACTTACTGCCAAAAGATCGTTAGTTGATCACTAGTCATGCTAATTGGTGGTTGCCGGTCTCTACCGGCTATGTTAGTTGTTTTAAGTGTTGTGTAAGGTCATGGTTACCAGTTAGTCGCCAAGGTCGCCAATTGTTCGCTCAGGCTGCCGAGGTCGTCTCGAGGTCATGCCGGCTGCCAAGCGTCAGTAGCAATAGCCACATAGTCGGCGATTAATTTGTATTCGTTTTAGAATAAGCCAGAGGGCGCCACTAATTTTAACTTTTGTTTGTCACGCTTCAAATAAAGTTAATGAAATTTAAAATTTTACTGAATATTTATTAATTATGTAATGTTTTCTGGACGGAGAGTCAATAAACACGCAATAGTTGGTTCCAATTTAGGTTTTTTATTGGTGTTTTATTTCATGATGCTGTGAATGGGCACCCTTTTCTCCTTCTATCCAATAGCGTATCCTGCTACTACCATGTCAAAAACTATTCTTGAAATATCCTGAAAACACTATTCACATGGTCACATACGTTTCTTGCTGGTTCTTTTCCACAGGAAACAACCAATTGGATCTATACACTATAGGCTTATGTAAAATAAATATTTTTGTATTTGAATTATTGCGACGCTTTAGATTTTGCCTGCTGCGTCTTCAGTACAAATTCATGGCAACGGAACACGCCTTCTGTCTGAACATAATTTGTGAGATAAGTAATTTAGATTTTAATTATCTGCACCAGAATGGTGGGTGCCTTTTGCATCAAAACAATAAACCAGCATTCACTGTTTCTCTAACAACTACGACTAGGAGTAAACGCAATGCATGATTGCGCAACCCGCAGTTAGCTATTACATGTACCAGAATGTCTAATAAATGCTACAAAAACAAATACTAATAGTATGACTATGTATGGAGTAGTGGTAGCCGAGTGGTAACGGCCCGCCTTACGAGTTGTAGGTAACGGGTTCAAATCCAGCCAGGCGCATTACTTTGTGTAATTTATTTCATCACCACTGCTCTCAAAACGGTGAAGGAAAACATCGTGAGGAAACCGGCATGTCCTAGAACCAAAAATTCAAGACATGCTACACCAACCCGCACTGGGCCAGCGTGGTGGATTACGGCCCATTCCCCTCTCTTAGAGAGGAGGCCTGTGTTCCAGCTGTGGGAACATTAAAAGGCTGATGATGATGATGAACAGTATGATCTCCTCTGAGGAACAAAACATTAAGACCTATGATTTGATTTATGATTAGTTGAAGGAGGAATTGTCTTCATTCTTTGGTCTTTGGTGAAAAGATACCTACTGCTGCTGTAGCGTCTAGGTGTACACAACTTTAAAAAACATTTTTTTTTTTTAATCAATACTAATTTCTTCTGGATATTAAAAGGCAAAGTCCCGACTCACTGACTCATCATCAGCCCAAAATTTTAAGACCTAGAACGCCTAAATTTTTCACAAAGGTTCCTTGTATAATGTTGACAAAAAATAAGAAAGGATTTCCCACAATTCACACCCTACTAGGGAAGTAGATGAAACGGGAGTCCAAATTTGTAGATAGAGAAATTGGTTTCACGCAGGCGAAGGCGCTAGCAGTAACTAGAGTCTTCAACTTGCTGCCAATGTGGTGAAGAAGCAATCGACTGCATTGAAGACCTATTCGGCAGTAAGAACGTGGATCGAATAGCTAGTCATGATTTAATCAATTTTATTTCAAACTAGCTTTTGCCCGCGGCTTTCCCTCCCAGCTCTACTCCACCCTACTTTACCCTACCCTACCTAAGAACCTTCTCCTAACAATAACAAACACACCAAAAAATGAATTAGCGAAATCAGTCCAGCCGTTCTCGAGATTTGCGCTTAGCAACACATTCAGCGATTCATTTTTATAATATAGATAAACCATTTAAAGCACTTTCGAAATATCAAGAAGTAACTACTCAGAAAATGCTATTAATTGCACATTCGAAAGCGTAGATCTACTACATACACTATACCACTATACTACTCTGCATCTGGAGAAGAATGTGTAAGAAACTCCATGCACACTTTATTCAATCAAGTTATTTATTTATTTATTATATCCTTTATATGTACACCAATTACACATCAAAAAAAGGAAACTAAAACTAAAACACAAAAATACAATGGCCTAGTTATGTATGTATTATAAATATTATTATCTCGGTTACATGCGTACTTAAAGAAATTAATTTCGTACATGCGTGAATTAATTCGAGTTTGAAAAAAAAGTACTTTATTTTTCATTTTTATCTTTACAAATCGATAGTGATTCATGTACCGAATCGACTCTCCACGGGATTAAAACGACCAAAATTTTACGGTGTATAAGCCTTATGTATCCCTTTTTTATGGTTTGGGTATCCTTATTTTTAGTATATGCGAAACCCAAAACACGTGAAAATCGAATCGACCCTCCGCGGTATTAAAACGACCATAATTAAACGGTGAATTGTACGTGGCGTTTTCAGAACTGTTCCCTAAAGTTATAACCCCAATAAAATACTTCCGTAGTCGCATTGGGTATCGATCCGTTTATTTGTTTTCCTCTGAGATTGCTCTCATTCAGCGTCGTTAACGAGGTTAGTTTATTTCATTAGGTGGTCATTGTGGCGGCGTTTGGGGAGGTCTTCGTCTTGCGGTGGATATCTTTCAGCTAAAATGTTTTTTTTTTTTTTTTTTTAGTATTCATAGGCTCGCGTTTAACCACTATCTCACCTGATGGTAATCCATGATGTGGCCGACGATGGATCACGCTTGCCTAGAAGTAACCTATTCACTTTTGACTAAAAGTCCTTAGAGGATATACCTATCAGGAAACACAGACTTTGGCAGGGAATTCCATTCCTTAGGTGTCGCATAATTAATGTACAAAACCACTATAAAACGCTTGCCGGGGCTTGGTTCAAGCCATGCTCCGGAGCGAGGAGGAGTGGCAGGCGGTCGCCTCCTTTTGCGAAGCAGTAATGCTAGTAAAGGAGGAGGCCGACCGCATTAGGCAAAGGCGCACACGCCGCCGCCGCCGCCGGGTTTCCGATCCCAATTTCCGGCCACCGTAGGCGCGGGCTCGCGGACGGTGGGCAATGGGTAGCTCGCTGTCCGTCCGTCCGGTAACAGACCGGTCCGAGCTCAGGTCGTCTACGGCGCGCACCGTTCCCGCGCGCCTCAAGGAGTTGTCAGCAAACTGTAGGGGTCCAGCAGGGCCGAAGCCTACTGGGGCCAAAGGTTATGCGAGAGTGTCACCACGGGCCCCGGGACAAAGGCGAGGAATGGAAAGGTAGGTTTTTAGTCAGTAAAAGTCTGACACTGTTTCCCGCCCCACCCAAGGGCGGGATTCGTCATTGGATGATTTTACCTACCACAAAAAAAAAAAAAAAAAAAAAACTATAAAACGCTTTGTACCTATATATGGGATGATAAAGAAGAATTAAATTGCTAGTTGCTACCATGAAAGTAAAAAATCATGAAGGTGCGAGAGGGAGTGTCAGACCTTTAGTGACTTAAACCCGTCTGTGTCCTTCAGTTGCTTTTTGTGCTCTAAAACCACAGGTTGTAGTGATCAAGAAACACAGACTCCGGCAGGGCTTTTATATAGTATAGATATAGAATAAATAACCATAGAACAAAGCAAATTCGATTATATGTTTCTTTTTGCCATAAAGCTTGCCTTACATGAAACTACTGTTTTTATTCTTTTGAGCCGCGACAGCTCTTACTAGGCTAGCCGAATAAAAAAAAAACTCATTATTCTCTAACGATATATTTTTAACCACTACTAAAATAACTGCCTCATTATAGCATGATGACGGACATATTGTCTTCTCAGATCATTCATCCCGCCTGCCAACGATGGCGGCATGATCCGTCGTCACAAGATTATGACGTAGGTATGTCAGTCATGAGATCATTATGACGTAACTCGTCGAGGATCAGTAGCCCGATTCACGTAATCAAAACCGTAGCGATATCGTAGCGACTTGGTCGTTTCTGACATTTTCGTATTCTCATCCTTCAAACAACTCCGATTTAGAACTCGTTCGATCGAAAAGTCGTTGAACCGTATTCAGCTAGTTTAATCGTGTTTCAATCGTCATTCAATCGTTGGCTCAATGGTATTCTGGTAGACAAACGTTATTTGATCGGATAGGACGCCAGCGACTACACGTCAAATATTACGGTTGAAATGTCGTTGAACAGAAGTTAGTTTTAACTACAGGGCGTATTGTGTAAATCTTATTTATGAGAACAATGCATACATAAAGTTATCGTAATTGTAACGAGCAATGAGACACGACTTTTTTTTAGGTCGGAAATCATCCAATGACTTCTCCCGCTCTTAAGCGGAGTGAGAGGGCGTGTCAGATTTTTACTGACTAAAACCTTTGACTTGCGTTGCAGGGTTCCAGAGTTTTGCTGAAATCTCCTTTAGGTATGCGTGGAACACTACACGCCGTCGACGACTCGGACGCGGTCCGGACAGTTACCAGATGGCTAGCTACTCATTGTTCACCGTCCGCAACGCACGCCCACGCATACGGTGGCTGGATATCGGGTTCGGGATCCTAGCCGCTAGGGTGTGAGGAAGTCCGTTTCTTCACGCGTGCTGTTTCGCAGAGGGAGGCGACCGCCTGCCATTCCTCCTCGCTCCGGATCATGGCTGTAATAGAGACCAGCGCGAAAGGTCGATGCAACCGATCGCCTCGAGCACACGGCGGTGCTTCGCTCATGTGGGGCACTCCTCCACCGTAAAATAATTTACACGAGATAATTCGATTGAGATTCATATTGCTATTAGCTTCAAAACATAGAGCACTTGCTAGTTATTGTTATAGTTTATGCAAAGCACTTCATTCATTGACTAAATTCTAGTAAGTAACTGTATAGGGTGTGTAAATAAAATAATGATCAATTGAATAAATCAGTTTATTATTTTAAAAACAAATAAAATAAATTATGGGTTTATGTCCGTTGCTAAATCTATTCGGCTGCAGACTGCCCATCATTTGCCAAATCAACAGACGAGATATTGACGAATAAATTATGCAAAATGCCTTTCTTGTCTCGTGCATAACAATAGTTTTAGGATTGACAGTACAATCAATTGCTGGAGGGGTTCATCAAATCTGAAAAAAATTATTTAAGTTCTTGTGATTATGACTTTCTAATTGTCTAGATCTATCAACAGCTCAGGCCTAAGTAAGTTACTTTATTAAGAACCTGCAGGCGATTGAAGCGCAGTTCCAACGTGTAAAACTTCCCACATATGAAGACAATTGAAGAGCAACTGCTCTTCTGCAATTTTTCAGGGTGCTCTTAGTTATTCTTCTCCACCATAGCATAGCATCAGGCCTATAATGTTCCCACAGCTACTCAAGGACTCAAGCATCCTCTCTCGGAGGAGGAATGGGTCGCAATCCACCACGCGGGCCCAGTACGGGTTGGTGTATGACACATGTCTTCGAGGTTTTGGTCCTAGGACATGCCGGTTTCCTCACGATGTTTTCCTTTACCGTTTTGAGAGCAGTGGGATGAAATAAATCACGCAAAGTAACGCGCCTAGCCAGGCCGCAAAGTGAGTCAGCCGGATTTGTACCCGTGACCTACAACTCGTAAGTTGGGGCCTTTACCACTCGGCCACCACTCCTAAGGGTAATAAAGGGGTAGTAGCCCTAAGCAATTACAATCAGGGCGCTCTCAAGGAGTAAATGTTACACTTACAAGGTTTAATAGGTATCGATAATTAAATATTATTTGCTTTAACGAAACTTAAAACCACTGGTGTTTTTGTATTTGGTGTTATGGACTTATCAGGTTAACAAGAATATGTAATAAAACGATTTCTTTAAAAAGTGCCCCCTAGTAGGTTTTGAAATGACAATTTGATGTGTCATATTATTTTGATAGATAATGCAGAGACAAAATATAGACTTTACGTTTTAAACCGCAATTTAAAAAGTTTCTATGTGAAATGTGTATTTTAAATAACAATTTTCATTAAATGGTTATTAGTATCGTTTATAATTCTATTTAATAATTGATTACACCGTAAATAAGATTTTAAAAAATTAAATTCTGTATTTCATTTTGCTGGTAGAATACATAATAATGTTACTGGCAATAAGACGTTGACAGGTCGTTTAGTTCCGATTACGTTCCAACCCAGTTGAAATGTCGTTCTATCGAAGCTCGATCAAGGAATACGTGAATACGGATTTTGGATAGGACTACAATCGAACGACAATAGAACTTCAACGACATTTGGATTGTTTGATTTTACGTGAATCGGGGTACTGGATTGATTTAGAGAAGGCTGTGAAAAAGACGGATGAAAAAAGATTGCATGTAGCGGAGATGAGAATGGAAAAGGAATGTTGAGATGGATGTGAGGTGTGACGAGAATGGATAAAGTGGGAAATGAATACATTAGAAAAAGTTTGAAAGTGGTGCCAGTGACGCACAACTTGTATTTATAGATTGTAAATGTCTCTTTTTCTGTATTTTTGTTATTTGTTGGTTATGTTTGTCTCTGCTGAGGCCGGTGTCAGCCGGCGTCGCGGATGTAGTAGACAACCTAGACGACTTGGTTGTCTATGGTCACAAGGTGCAATGTTGTTATGCCCGTTTCACACATGGCCTGACGGGGAAACTGTTTGTTGTAAATAATTTGTGCGTCGATTTTAAACAGAATAAACGTATTTTCTTCTTCTTCTTCTTCTTCTTCTTCTTCTATATTGATTAATTTAAGGGATCGTTTCACAATCGTTTCACAATCTTTTGAATGATTGCGTTATCTTGATTTTTTTGTCTACACTATTAGGTATATGTTACTGTCCTGATATCAGCAAGATAACCAAGGTTATCGACATAGCCCGAAGAATCGGCAACCTTAGACAAATCTACATGGTCCTCATGAGATTTGACCAATAT
The DNA here is from genome assembly GCA_958295575.1 of Leucania comma. NCBI lineage: Eukaryota > Metazoa > Arthropoda > Insecta > Lepidoptera > Noctuidae > Leucania > Leucania comma. The sequence continues at coordinate 1,937,193 of OY282468.1, read as the reverse complement.
ATATTTACTGTATGGACTTTAAAAGAGACTTTGACCTCTTGAATTGACGTGTAAAATATTTTTAAAACCTACTTGCAAAATAAACATCATTTATCATTTATCCTTAAGTGGCAATATTGCTTGCAGAACATATGGTCGATGGAACCGAAAGGTTCTGGAGCTAGAACCGCGCATCGGAAGACGCAGTGTTAGAAAGCCTCCCACAAGGTGGGCCGGTGACCTGAGGGTCACGGGAATCCAGTGGATGCGAGAAACAGAAGACCTATCGTTGTGGCGAAGCATTTGGAGGCCTATGTCCAGCAGTGGACATGTTTGGGTTAAAATGTTGTTGATGATAAACGTCTGGCAATGCTCCGTTGTCGGTTTTTTGATACCTATTGCCCAAATACACTATTCTTTCCACCAATACAATGAAGGCGAAAATGAGTGTGTGTATATTAAATTACTTTATCACGCTCGAATGGATTGGTGGAAGAATAACATAGGACTCATTGCAGGAGTATGGTTCCTTCGAGATAATTTTCCCGTAATACGCGGGCGAAATCGCTGGCTGCAGTTAGTTAAACCATCTTTCGCTACTGTTTTCTTTGTTCAATCAATCACAAATTCCCAACAACCAACATAAAAGTTGGTCATCAATATATGATATTGAAATGATTTTTCCGCTGTTTCTCCATTGTTGATTATTTTCAGCCGAAAGACGTCTTATACCATTCGGCTGGACTTTTGCATCCAAATCTTGATCAGGTACTAATCTTACCTAAAGCTTGTACTATAAGAATCTTAATCTTGAAACGCAAGGCCAGCTTGTATGACGTCAGTTCTCACGATAGATACCTACCTCAGCTCTACGAGTACAACGCTCCGTGGCTAAACAACGTACGTAAGTAGGGCACGAGGGGGAGGACCTCGCCGACCGCCCGGCGCCAGAGGGTGAGTGCGAAAATGTCGCCGAACCCACCATGTTGCGAATTTCGCGTAATTATGGGATATTGGATCATATTGGAAATTAAGTCATGCTGCGTCATTATAAACAATGGAAGGATTTAAGGTATATTGGTGATAGTATGGGTTTTTTTAGGTGTGAAAATCATCTAAAGACATCTCCCGCTCTTGGGTGGAGAAGGAGGGTGTGTCAGAATTTTACTGACTAAAAACCCACTCCTGTTCCGTCTTTGCCCACGTTCCAGGGTTCCGGCGTTCACTTTCACATAAACCATGGATGGTATCAGTGCTATTTTAATTAAACAGTCGAAATAATTAACTAGCGTTAATCATTTCGACACCGGTAATAGTGGACATATTTATAAATAAATAAAAATCACTTATTTTCTGACATAGTCCAGCCATAAAAAAAAATGGCGTATAGGTAGCCAGTAACAAAATTCTCACAATTAAAAAAATATATCAGATGAAATTATAATCAAAATGGAAACAGTGAAATCATAATAAATAAATCCAATCTTAAATTAAAATCGTAATAAATAAATAAAATCTAAAATCAAAATCATAATAAATTAATTAAGGTCATTATCTTTTCTGAGAAAAAGAAAACATGTTTTCTCTGCTAAGCATGACAGTAATGGAAGAAGTCAGAAGAAACCTATACAACAGGAAGTGCCCTATGAATTTTGATTCCCTTGAGAGTGTCAAAATATACGTTTTTTGCAATATAAACGGCCTTATCTTTTTTTTTCCCGTTAACTTAGAATTTTGATTTTGTCACAGCTTCAAGGGACTGCTGACCTGAATATATGGTTTAATTTCAACTCGATACCTAAACGCGTTCTCGAGATAATGGGTCTTGACAGACAGACGGACAACAAACTGATCCTAAATCAGTTTTTTTAAAAGATGTTTTTTTTAAAAGCGGAGCGTAACGGACTGACTCATCAACACGATGTCTTTACTTATTGCCAATTGTTGCCATTCCATTAATTAAAATCTCATTTAATTTAACGCACAAAACCCCCTTTTATAAACAAAATGCACTGTATCAATAAATCTACATACAAATGTGTACATTCACTAAGTCTATTGAGGCCCTGTAATCCGCTCTGCGAGTCGTCAACCCCTACAATAATTATACTAAAGTATCTCTATGTGTTGTTTGTTTTATAGTGGGTGTAAATACTGTGGAAATGCGTTCCTTAGGCCTTGTTTACGGAGACGCGGCGCGTTGCGCGGTGCGTTGGGACATTGCAGCAGCGGGCCGCGTCATCGCTCGCGCAAACACAAACATATGGCAATGTACGACGGCCCGCCCAACGCGCCGCGCCTTTGTAATCGAGCACATACGATTTTTATGTGTTTGCCGTAACTTTGCAAGGAAGATGTAGTGTTAAAAATTATTTGACTAAGCGGAGCAGTGAATCGGGGCCCCTACGCTTTACGCGCGGAGTTATCAGCAAGCTATTGGGGCCAAAGGTTATGTGAAAGTGCAACCTGGGGCCCTGGGACGAAGGCATTGAAAGGAGCAGGGTAGGTTTTTAGTCAGTAAGAGTGTGACACTATCTCCCACCCCACCCAAGGGCGGAATTTGTCATTTGATGATTTTACCTACCATAAAAAAAGGCAAAGAAGGAACATAGGTAGGGTAGTGTAGTGTTTTAGTCAATAAAAGTCTGCCATACCCCGCCATAAAGCGGAAGAAGACATTAGACGATTATCCATCTTAAAAAAAAACCCACATAGATAAATATGTCCTAGATTTCTATTTGTCAAACTAATGGACTGAAAGAGGGAGTGGCTTGACAGGAAATACATAGAATTGAAGTCGGTGCAGCAAAATGTACAGTCAACAAAGTAGATCGGTAAGTCCAGGGTCGTGAGACAAAGTTTAAGTTTTCATGGAAGTCTATGGTTTGAACAATGAAATCGACGATGCCACCACGCTGGCTCGCTGTTCACTTTATGCTCCGGACCGACTGCGGGCGTCGTCGCGCACCTGTGCCATACGGTGCCTATTTGTGGCCCCTCCGTCACGTACTCTAACTGATCGAAATGCTCCTACAGCCCAGGCGCTCAATCTACTGAACGCCTTGATTGCTCAATTCGATATTTTTTTTTCTATCGCATTAATGAAATGATAAATGTTTGTATAAAATTTTTTAGTTCGTAGATTGTTGGCTTGCTATACGCTTTGGTGAATACTGTAAGTATAGCAAGCAATTGATAAAATAAATAAATAATGAAGTTTAATTAGATTCATAGTAAACAGATACTCATGAATACAATCTATGTACAAAATTTCGTAACTATATCATGAAAAATCACAAAGTTATAAGCTTGTTATGTTACGAGTATCTGGTTGTCCACACAGTAATTTGACAATTCATATACATAGGTGAGCTTAACTCAACAATGAGTTTTCTACCAGCAAATCTTTGAGTGACGAAGAGAGATCGCATTCACATTTGATTTTGTAGACGTATGAAAAAACCCAGTTAATTTATGCTGACTATACGAGTAGATAACATTAGTTTTAGTATATGCGAAACCTGATACACCTGTCTAACTGTATCATGAAAAATCAAAAAGTTTTAAGCTTGTTATGGTACCTGATTGTACACACAAATGCATAGTCATCGGGCCATGCGGGTGACTGAGTAGTTGTTTTACTCCCACATCCAGCTGTACGCTGGCGCCTATTGCCCGTTGTGACCTGCCGTGACCCGTTCCTTCGTTGCCTATCGTGCCGGGGCCGGGTATTCCTTTCGGAAGCTGGCCCATGACCCCAGCAGGGTTTGATCCTGCCTGCAGGTAGCAGGTTAGGCCTCTACGGTTTGCTAAAAGCTCCTTGAGGCGCGCGGGAACAGTACGCGCCGTCGACAACTTGGGCTCGGTCCGGTCAGTTACCGGACGATCGGACAGCGTCCGCAAGCCCGCGCCTACGGTGGCCGGAAATCGGGATCGAAATCTCGGCGGCGACGGGGGCGAGCGCCCCGTTGCCTCTGCCCGATGCGGTCGGGCTCCTCCTTTGCTAGCAATACTGCTTCGCAGAAGGAGCCGACCGCCTTTCCTTCTTTGCCTTGCGTTCCTCCTGGAAAGAAGGTACCCTGGGGTCCTCACTTGAAGGCGGGCCCTCAAGCGCGGGTTGCGAGACTGTTCAAAAGAGTTATACCACGACCCTGGAATGCATAGGACAACTGAAGCGGGTTAAATCCAGTAAAATTCTGATACCTTCCTCTCCACCCAGGGCGGGAGAAGACATTTCATGAGCGCCCATCTCAAAAAAGGGAACATACTTCTGGGATAAAAATTAACATCTATATAGGGTGACTGATACTTAGTGAACGATACTTACACACGTGATTGTAGTCATGATAACAAATAACTTTTACTATGAGACCAAACCTGAAATCATGAAAAAAAAAACAGCCAAGTTCAGTACATTTCAGTAGTTTATTATCATGACTACAATAATGTGTTTCAGTAGTTTCTTATCATGACTACAATAACGTGTTTAAGTATCGCTCACTAATTATCAGTCACCCTATATATGTCATAGTGTAGCACGGCGGTGTTTTTCCAAGTCGGACTTCCACCGTACGCCCCCCTGTATCCACTGGGTGATCCGCTAAATGGTGAAATCTGGGTGTTCCTTCCACCTGAATCCGAAACAGGTACCTTCCGAACTGGTTTACCTGGCGCCTGGCGACAGGCGAAAGAAGTGTTGTATAATTTCCGACTTTCCAATCTATTTTTCTCCAAAATCAATTGGTTATTTATGGAAGTTTTATTGTGAAAAAGAGTAAGAATTATAGGCACAGAACATTGCAGTCGGCGTGCTATAGGTAGTTCTCTGTCCGGCTGTCTGGTATTTGAATCAAACCCAGGTCGAAGGTGTGTTGTTTTATACGTGCGCCTCAAAGAAATGTCGGCAAAATTGATGGAGTAAATTAACGTCGACGTCTGTGAAGGTTGCGGAATCTTCAAAAGAGTCACTGCAGCCTTCACATTAAATGGAGACTGAAGGAACACTTGACAATTGATTTGATTTGGAAGAAGGATGCTCCGTATCCCTTGGACAGAATTTCGAACCAAGGTACAACTTATTGCGAGAACTAAAAATCTCCTTGCGGTTGTCTTAAGAGTGACTTCACAAGAATTTGCAACACTTCGGTCTCATTGCAAGGAAAGACAGTGGCAACCTCGAAATGCTCATTGTGACCGGTAAAATAGATGGAAGAAGGCCTTGTGGATGCAGCCCAATTAGTTGGTCCGACCAGATCCACACCGCTCTTGAATTTACGGTATATGACGGTATATACACTTCAACTAACTCAACAACAATCATAAGAGCGAAAGTGATGAAGCAGGGTGGTCACCACGCTCAGCATTGAGGAATACGACTCATGAAGGAGGAGGAAGGTCTTAGTCAATAAAAGTTTGACACTCCCTCTCGCTCCACCCAGTGGGAGAAGAAATTTGATGTTTTCTCGCGTAAAAAAGGGCTAGCACAGAACAGACAGTATAATAATACCGGCGCCGGTGTGTCTGACAACACGACGCCATAAGTACGTACTGCACATAAAATCTCGCCATGATCTAATGTCAACAACCTCTAGATATCATAGAACATTCTCCATCCCTCTCACACTTATACTACGACAGAATCAGCTGTCTCTTTCGAGATAGACTACGTTATGTTTAGGTACTAAATAACTTTCTGTTTTCTTGATTAAGACTGTTTCTCGAATGTTTAAGTTAGGAGGTATTTTTCAGTTGAATGGTTTTCGAGGACTCTTTAGGCGCAGCAGGTAAATGACTTGGTTACGGGTTCCATTCGCGCATGAAAAGCTTTGTTTCTGGGCTTGTAAAGTTCCGGCGAAGCTCTTGGACGCACAGATGTCAATACACAACAGAAAATACAACCGGGTTAAAGAGTATCCTATAAGCTATTTCAGGACATGGTGTGTGCTACATTTGATACAAATCCGGTCAAACGTCTAAGCTTGTAGCGCGCTGTGAAAGCATAAACACCCAACTCCTCTTCACCACCTCATCAAAACATATCCCCCCCAGGACGCGAACTGCTTTGGCCAATCTGGAAATCTCTTAACTAACTGTGGACCCAGGTTGGCAGGCCAAATGGGGCTTCCTCGACCCATCTCTGATACAGTGTCAGTGTGGAGCCGCTACACAAGACAAGCGTCACCTGCTATGCTGTCCAACCTGCACAACAGCCTGCACTTTACCAATGACGAAGCGGTACAGGTTGCCAAATATTTGTCAGAAAAAAAATTATTTGCGCCATCATCGGTCCTATGAGTCTGTGAGATCGGTAGTAGGAAAATCACTTACTGTGTACCCTGTCGAACCCTGGATACTAAGGGCTCGACTACCGGGATCAATTATCTATAGAATTAAACTTTTTCAAGATTTTTCACGATGATATATTTTAAAAATACTTCTTCACGCTTTGAACGACTACATGGAACTGGATCAAACAACAAAACAATCTACTCTTACAAATATTCAAATTAAATATAGAATACTAACAATCTTCGAACCCTTATACCGCCAGTATGCTAACTTATGAGGATACGCATGAGTTTGCATATAATTTTATGCAAACTCATTACGCAGACGTAACATCAGCTACGCCCCAAAGAATATAAATGTGTATATAACACAGTTATATTCTAAAAACTTTCGAAGGGTGTTAGTATGACCTACCTAATCCTAACACCGAGATCCCTACCTTTGTACGGAAGAAATTTATTTTTGGCCTACGGCTTTGTAAAGCGAGCTTAAGTCAGAGTCAACGATCAATACTGAATCACATAAAATTCATATATTATTACTGTGCGTCAATCCACGCTCATCAAACAACGTTGCTCTGCTTAAACCCCACTGCAGCAAAACCGTACTAAAAGCCACAGCGCACAGCCCTAATTGAACCTAGGATGCCCAAGTGACATCCACCCAGACTGGGAATACATGCTAAGATTCAACACAAAATCTCCATGTCTGATCAGGTTTTTGTACTAACACTACCGGAGACGCATATGCGCTTTTGGATTCTCGAATAACTCCATTCTTTAACATTTCCTCAATTTGTGTGTTTATTATTTCAAGCTGTTTTGGTGAGACTCTATATGGTGGGTGATGAACCGGAATATCATCCACCGTTCTAATGGTGATTTCTTCTAAGCTACATCTACCTAACTCAGAGGCCGTGAATGCAAAGTTTTCTCTATATGAGGAAAGAAGGTTTTTGAGTGTATCCTTTGCCGCACTATTTAATTCTGAATTTATATTAAGCTCTTCTATGTTATCATATTTTTTTGTTATATTTGATATGTAATCCTCATCATGTTCTCTCACTAGCTTCGAAAAATAAAGATAATCATTCTTAGAAATATAATTTAACCTTCTTTCCTGTCCGGATTCATTCTCTTTTGTGACGATATTATTTTTATTTATTCCGTCATGATGTACCATAGGGTGTGACATTGACGCAACATTTCGATCACAATTTTTACAAAAATTTACACGAAACGAATTATTTAGAACTATACACTTACTAGCAAAATCTACGACCGCTTTATATTTGTAAAAAAAATCTTGACCAAGGATTAAATTTTGACTAATGTCCTTTATAATTATGAATTCATTCACAAAAACGCGTGAGTCTATTATGAAATTGATCTTCGCTTTCCCGACAACTTTTAGGAACGAACCCGATATTGACTTCACAAAATGATCCGTAACATCACTGGTACATTTTACCTTGAGATCCGTAGCTACATGCTCTGATATACATGAAATTGATGCTCCAGTGTCTATCAGCGCAGTATAGGCCTGGTCAGCTATAAAAATATTAATAAACGGAGCAATATCACCAGAGTTTTTTTCTTCAACTTTCGGCCGGAGTTGTTCTTTTTCGGACACAGCTTGCAACTCCGCTTGTTTCTCTATCGGCTGTATCCTTGTTCGTTTGGGCGACTGGGTTGTGAAGGGCTTCTTTGGCTGGGGGCAATTGGAGAACGGTTACTTCCATAATTAAAACGTTGCCTAGGCCGTAAGTTATACCTTGGCGTGTGATAAGTTTCCGCGTCGCCTGCACTTCGTGGTGTAGCTGATGTCGATGGGCCGAATGGTCTCGGGGTTGATGGGGACCTTTGGTTTATTACAGGACTACGATCAAAACTAACATTCGGGGGTCTTAAAGATAAATTAATACGGTCTTGTGGCGTATCGTCGAAAATTTCTTTGACCTGAGTAAGTGTGGCCCGTAGCTCCGCTTTCGAACTATATATACGCGTCCCCAATTTTAACTTATAGTTCGTGGTTATTCCCTTTAAAAAATTTTTTATGAATACATTATCATCTGCAATGTTCGCCTGTCGACCGTAATCCGCCAGTCTGTAAAAAAAAGCAATAATATCTTCCTTTTCGCCTTGGCGAGCATTGTAAAATTTTTCAACGTAGTCCGTTCCGCATGGGAATTCTTCCTCTAATTTTTCGCATAAATCCTTAAAAGAAATTGTGTCATTATATACATATTTAAAATAAGCTAGAGCTGGTCCGTCCAGATATGCGCCCATAATTAATGCTAGGTCGCTTTCTGGCCATTTGTTTATTGCCGCGACTCTCTTAAATTGTAACAAAAATTCTTCATATGAATCATTCGCGAGGCCCGAAAAAAATGTTATCTGCGCCATGTTTTATATCTATACGTTTATTGTGTGAAACACTTATCTTTTCCTCCTGGGACTTCGTTCTACCCGGCGCCTCCACCACTATGTCGAACCCTGGATACTAAGGGCTCGACTACCGGGATCAATTATCTATAGAATTAAACTTTTTCAAGATTTTTCACGATGATATATTTTAAAAATACTTCTTCACGCTTTGAACGACTACATGGAACTGGATCAAACAACAAAACAATCTACTCTTACAAATATTCAAATTAAATATAGAATACTAACAATCTTCGAACCCTTATACCGCCAGTATGCTAACTTATGAGGATACGCATGAGTTTGCATATAATTTTATGCAAACTCATTACGCAGACGTAACAGTACATTGCACGACGTACACAGACCACGATTCCTACCTCACTTCCGTCTGTTACCTTTGGTCTCCTGATAAAAGACTTCCTGCACGGAAAACCAACGTTACCTGCGTTGGTGTGGTTTGTATGATAGGTTAGGGTGTTTGGGTAACTAGGGTGCTAGGTAATTGCTATAAAGGTTTAGGTAACTGATACGTGCCAGGCTCAATTGTTTGAAGCATAGCTACACTGTACGCCTTTAGAATAACGACCGTACTAAGATGTAAGTCCGGGTGCGTGTATTTTGGTCACACGCAAAGAAGAAGCGTGTAGTAGTACAAACATACACACACACATACAGAAACAAAGTTGCCCCTTTATAATATGTTTAGCGTGATGAGCTCAGCATCCAGCAACATATATTTGCGCCTGCTTCTGGCTACGGTACAAAGATTTTTTTTTTTAAATTTCAGTAATAATTGCAAACATTTAGGCCAATTTTTCAATAGTGAGATAACTTAATTTTTTTTTCGGCAAATTCAAATACTTACATTTCCTTCTAAGTATATCGAAGCTGTATTTTTTTTTTATTGATAGGCTCACGTTTGACCACTATCTCACTTGATGGTAAGCGATAATGTAGCTGTTAGTGAAGCGCGTTTGCCAAGAAGTAACCTAGTCACTCTAGTGACTTAAAGATATGTAGCTTTCAGGAAACATAGACTCCAACAGGTAATTACAGTCCTTAACTGAATGTCTGAATGTACAGTGAATGTATTATTATAATTTCCCAGTCAAAGTAACCTGAAATCAGCCTTTACATGTTTTAGTCAAGATAGGTTTTTGTAGGCGTATTTTTTACAGGAACAATGGGTCCCGACTGCTACATTTTATCTTGTATTTAAAATATTATATAGTTAAGTGCAATCGGGTACAACGACTTTCTTGTTTTAGGGCTTTTTCATAAATACTCGGCGAATCAGTCGGGTTTTTTAGTTTTTTAAATTACCGTTTTTTTTTTTTTGTTAATTTAGTTTTCTTATATTTATGTATTTTTCCATATTATTGTGATCTTGATGAACACCATGCTATTATAAATTTTATCCTATTTTATTTACCTACTAAACTGCAAAGCTATTGATGTTTCACTCATCATCCGCCCATTATCTCCCTTCGTCTCAGCGAGTAGTGCCAATGTACCAGGGCTACATAAATCGGTGCTAGCTGCCCCGACGGCGCCAGGAAGTCGCCTACTGGCGGCGCTGCGTCGCCGGGCAAACCACCCCTTTGGGTGATGTACATTGCTGGCTGGGAAATTATTTATTAAAAAAAAGAAAATTAAATATTATTAAACAATAGTCAATGCTTTAAAATTAAATTAAAATTACGCGCAAAATAAGTTGAACTAAAATAGCCGTCGTTGCTATGGTTACGCGCAGTCCCCCGCGGTGCTGCACTTCGATTGAGACCCGAAAATCTGTTACTGTGCATTGAAGGTCGATCACCATGTTGGTTTAACTTATATGCCGCATATTGTACTGGGTTTCGGTAGTCCGAAAGGGAACCCTGGGCTCTTCTTGGTTCAGGCCATGGTCCGGAGTGAGGAGGGATGGCAGGCGGTCGCCTCCTTCTGCGAAGCAGTAATGCTAGCAAAGGAGGAGGCCGGCCGCATCAGGCAAAGGCAACGGGGCGCTCGCTCCAGCCGCCGCCGGGATTCCGATCCCGATTTCCGGCCACCACAGGCGTGGGCTTGCGGACAGCGTGCAATAGGCACGCTGGTAGCACGCTGTCCGATCGTCCGGTGACCGACCGGACCGAGCCCAAGTCGTTGACGGCTCGTACTATTCCCGCGCGCCTCAAGGAGCTGTCAGCAAACCGTAGAGGCCCAGCCTGCTAGCTGCAGGGTCAAAGGCTGCTTGGGTCATGGGTCAGCTTCCGAAAGGAAGGGCCGGCCCCGGACAAAGTATGATTATGTATCGTATTTTCATATGATTCTTTACGAGTTTTATAACAACCTGAAATTTTATGCATTTTCAAAACTGCACCATGTACACCGTAAAATTTTGGTCGTTTTAATCCCATGGAGGGTCGATCTGATACATGAAACACTGTCGATTTGTAAAGATAAAATTAAAAAATAAAGTTTTTTTTTTTCTAAAAGTCGAATTAAAATACGTATAAACGGGTCAATGACTTTGTAGGTATTTTTCGGTCGTTGCGTACTAACTACCTAAAATTAATGCGAGTTTTAAAAAGTGTTTATTTTTTAATTTTCTCTTTTCAAATCGATAGTGTTTCATTTACCGAATCGATCCTCCACGGGATTAAAACTATCAAAGTTTAACGGTGTATAACATAGAAGAAAACAAACTTTGGAGTTTTGAAACATTATTTACTAAATAAATTAAATTGGGGATGAAAGTTTGCATGGAAGTTCATTTTTTGTCGAAAGGTGATCCCGTATCATAAAATGAACAAAAGTTGCACGAACAAGCATGATGTAGCCGAGCACCTACGGCGTAGCGGTGACGTAGCAGTGACGTAGCACTTCGTAGCCTTTACATACCGTTATAACTATTGTAGACTTTTCCTGCTTTCTTTTCTTTTTTTCTTTTCTATTTTTTCCTTTCTTTTTTATTTCTTTTTTTATAATATATAGATTTATAGATAGTAATAATTTCAATTTTTTCTGTTTTTTCGTTCACAAAAACTTTTCCTTGACAATAAAATAAAATAAAAAGAGAACTAGCGAAAAGACATGGCCAATTTTTGTATGGGCGTATGCATTAGTTATATTTTTAACTTTGTATTAATTGACATTATTATTATGGGTAATAATCTCAATAATAACAAAGTACATTGAAAAATAATGCTTTTCTTTATTTATATATAGTTCAATTACCAAATAAAAGGATATAAACAAAACAAATGGCAAGAGTAATTTTTTATTTTTATTTAGTAGTGATAATCATATACTTAATAATATATATTAAATACCTACCTAGATAATAGCGATACAGTGTTTATGTTAAAGATACCGTTTAACTAATTAGCTTTAATAATCATTTGAATATCATAATTAGAGACACAATAGAAAGACAATAGGTGTGCGAACGCTGGCGTTCGCTTGAGGCTTGAATAACTACAACAGAACATTTTTATTACATGTATACCGTAACGGGGATTAAGCATATATATAATAAGTATTGTGGTGCTTCATTAAGCGAGAAGTAAAACAAAATAATACATGTAAATAAATTTTAGAAAATAATTGCAAAAACACAAACACATTTGGTATGCATCGAAGAACGAATGAATGAGAATGACATTGACATCTAGCGTAAACGAAAACACACTTCTAAATGCGTTCCGTTGTAAGTATTTTCGTTGTGTAAAATATTTAAAAAAAAAACATAAGAATAAACATTGTATTTTATTAAATGCTACCAATAGGTACCGGTGACGACAGTTTCGTATGAATAAAATGTCATAAGAGTATTCTTTTTCATCCAGATCAAAGGCCTGCAAGTAGTAAGCACGGTATGGACTTTATGTACCATAAAAAAAATGGATCGTACTATTTTATTTTCATTTTATTATGGCGGAAGTTGACAAGTAGTTCTTTGAACTCATCATACATTGCTTATTTTTTTTTTAATAAATACTGACAATCCAGAGAGGCTAAAAACTACGTATTGATTCTTTTTTGAACTTCTATTTTACAATATATTTACTATGTACGTGTACATGGAATATACTTTTTTGGTCATGTCCTTTGTTAAGCCGTTCACGCTTGATGACGTGACCAATGGAAAAAGTGATTCATTTTTATAAAAATAAGTATATAGATTTGTGAGATTTTAAATTTTTTACCAAGTATGTTCTTCCTCAATACTACAAAAAAAAAAAACAACAAACAAAAGAGGACACTTCAAAAAAATCTACAAACCAAACCAGCAATGTACATCGTCCATACCATCCTCCGAACCTCCGCTCCAGTCGCGAGTTACTCCGAGTAGTGAGTTCTCTGCGGCGGGTCGTGCCTGTCCTCTCGTCACCATAGGAACCGCTCCGTCGCCCACGCCTGGACCAACCAGAACCATGGGGCTGGAGAAACGTACCATCAAGATTATTGTTATAGTTGCTGTAGTCGTGTTAGTGATCGGTAAGTTCTTTTTTTTTTGTTAATTTTAGTTGTAACTATATTTTTGTTGTGGACTAGCGGCCCGTCCCGGCTTCGTACGGGTGGACATGATTTTTTTTTTTATATTTTTAACTTTCATTTATATTTTTTTGTTGTTTCATTTCTATATTTTTTAAACGCAGTATCACTCTCGCACCGCTGCAATGTCTGGCTAGCCACGACACGGCGTGATGGCACCTTTTCTGTATCTATGACTTTTTAAATTCGTAATATCTATTGAATGGAATAGCGGATTTGAACAATTCAAAAAGTAATCTACATGAATTGAAAGTGTTGAAAACAATATGATTTATATGAAAGTTTGAATAACATGGTCTAATTTTGGTCGGTATTTCTATTAACTTTTAAAATGTAAAAAGTGATTATTGTGACATAACGATAATAGTTGGACATATAGTATCCGGAAGTTTTTTGTAGTAATTGATATGTTTTATAATATTGTAGAACATACTTTTGTTCTATCATCAATAGTTTCCGCAGCGCATGCGACGAAAGATATTTTATAGCATTTTTTTTCACCTTGAGTTACGTTACTAAAGTTATAGTAAGGATCCCTAATCTTTTCTAGCAATAAATATAGCTTATGTTACTAAGCGTGAATGTAGCTTTCTAGTGGTGAAAGAATTTTTTTAAATCGGTACAGTACTTTTTGAGTTTATTCATTACAAACATACACACAAAAATACAAATCTTTCCTCTTTATAATATTAGTGTAGATAAGAAAATGGTTTGGTACGACTTGCTCTTTGACCCGATTGTATTTTGCGATAACTTAAAAATGTTGCTTATTATAAGTTGTGATTTTTTTTTTGTCATAAGTAAACTAATATCTTTTTAGGGTTCTGTACCCAAAGGGTAAAAACGGAACCCTATTACTAAGACTACGCTGTCTGTCCGTCTGTCGATCGCCAGGCTGTCTCTCAAGAACCGCGATAGCTAGACAGTCGAAATTTTCACAGATCTTGTATCTCTGTTGCCGCTATAACAACAAATACTAAAAACAAAATAAAATAAATATTTAGGGGGGACTTCCATACAACCAACGTATTCTTTTGCCTATTTTTGCTCGATACTGTTGTTTACCTAGTCAATGGTACCCACTTGGCCGGTTTTTTCATTTATCTATACACGCCAATGGTACTGAAATAATTAATTAATTTCTGGTATTTTATAAAAAAATATATACTGTTTTTGGACATCGTAGTGGAGTCGTTATTAGTAGAACAGAATAGAATATCATTTATTTATAAAAGTGGTACATTTAAAGTAAAATACATAAAAACGATTATAACGCACACATACCTTCAGAAAAACAGAGACGAAATATATGTGTTATGGGAGGTACCAAGATATGCTTAAATTTTATTTTAATTATTATTAGTTTTATGTATTCGTTATGTTTTAATCTATTTCAAGTTATTCTTAATTTTTTACCTTCATCATGCTACATACTAATAAAAAATGTGCCTAAGTAATGTGTCAAATATTAAATGTTTATTTTGTTTCTTATCATTTAGTTTGTCCATGCGCAATTTTCCCTCCATAATAATTTTGGATTCTTTATTATACACAAAACTTAACAATTCATATACAAAGATGATTTTAACTCAACAATGACTTTTTTCCCAGCAAATCGACTGGCCTGTTGGTCTAGTGGTTATAGTGGCACTGACTGCTATACCGCAGGTCGTGGGTTCAATTCCCACCCAGGACAAATGTTTTTGTGATGAACACGATCATTTGTTCTGTGTCTGGGTGTAGTTTATCTATAATATGTACATATAAAGATAGATAGATAGATAGATATATTCTTTATTGTTTCTTTGTTGCATATTTAGAAATATATAAGCATGTTTATCAGTTTTCTAGTACTCATAACACAAGCTCTGCTTACCTTGAGACTAGACGGCGTTGTGTGATAGTTGGGGAATATTATTTATTTATTTATTGTACGCTTTATTGTTGGCACTTAAAGAAATAAAACAAAGAAAAAAACTACTATTAAAACTAAACTCGAAACTATTATTATTAAACCTTTGAGTGATAGAGAGATCACATTTTAGTAACAGCACTGATTCTAGACTTGTTCCCGATCCCCTCCTACTTGTACCTCTCTCAAAGTTCACCGCAAAGTTCACCGATGCTTTGAAATATACTTTCGTGATGTTTGCCCCGACTTAAGTATATGAGTTTTAGGTGATGGATTAAAACCCAGCCAGACGCATTACTTAGTGTAATTTATTTCACTATTGTGTTCTATAAACGGTGAAGAAACCCCTAGTAAGTACTAAAAATTCAAAGATTATGTGACATTAACCAAATTGCACTGGGCCCGCGTGGTGGATTACGGCCCATTCCCTCTCCTAGAGAGGAGGCCTTTGCTATGTTTTTTTTTTATGGTAGGTAAAATCATTAAATGACAAATCCCGCCCTTGGGTGGGGCGGGAGATAGTGTCAGACTCTTACTGACTAAAAGCCTACCCTGCTCCTTTCATTACCTTCGTCCCAGGGCCCCAGGTTTCATTTTCACATATCCCTTGGCTCCAGTACCTTTGCTATGATGCTTACGTAAGACGATATACTTGTATAGGTTATAATGAAAACTCATTGTTAGCAAAACCTACAATTTGTACGGTTTCATGGACTGGGCGCGGCTTCAGGATAATGCACTAATGGTCACGCGAAGCTGTAAACAGCTTTGTATAAAAACTAACTTGCTTTAAATAAAAAACTGGGCAAGTATGAGACGCACTCGCACACCGAGGGTTCCCTACAATGTAAATAAAATCAAGTCTCCAAAATTTAACCAAATCGAAAAAAAAATTTTTTTTTTTTGTTGTAGCTACAAATTTAGATACAATTCTCAGATTTATTCGTATACTTGTAATATGAGACCTTGTTTTATGCCAAATTTCAGGGTCCTGGGTCACCGGGAAAGTACCTTATGAATTTCGGTTAAACAAACCTGAGTATATTTTTTTAATTTAAAATTAAAGAAAAAATACTCAGGTCTGCGGTCCCTTGATACGTCCACGCGTTTCCGAGATAAAGGGTCTTGACAGACAGACAGACGGACAACAAAGTGATTCTATAAGGGTATGTTTCCTGAAGATATTTTTTATTAAAGAGATTAGAGCCTCAAGTGGTGTGAGGAATTTTATCAATACAACATTGTCTTTAAAACTCAAAAAAAAAACTCTAAATCGTTTATTTTACATAGGCCTCCATGGGCACTTATAAAAAGTCAGAAGCTAGCGCACGGTTCCAATTGGTCGTTTCCTATGAAGAAGAACCGGCAAGAAACTCCATGGTTACTCTTTTAAAAAAGAGATTCTTTCTGCAAATAAAGAGCTGTCAGGCAAGCCACATGTGTGCCAAGCCAAAGTATAATAATATTAAATACAACATTTTGAACTTCTAGCCTCACCTTTAAGAGATGAGGCTAGAATGCTTTATCGTATTATTATTATGTATATAAGGTTGCGGGTAGACTAATGAATATGTATTTAAAATATTTGTATTAGATCATTGGGGTGACATATTCTTTATAGAAAAAACCCCGCAAATAAAATGAGATTAAAAAAAAAAAAAACATTTTGAACGTAGACATATAACTTATGCAGGTGTAGCAAACAGCCTGTCGAGATAATTACGAGTATGAATAAAATAGAACTAAACAGAAACATTTTTCTGCTCTCGAACAGTGGCGTCCCTTTGCCAGACTATACGGCGCCTCGTCCTGTGTTCAGGCGCCATCTTTCTCCCTCGTTTCTTTGTGACTTACCATATTTATTGGCGGTCGATGCCAAATTACGTCACAACATTTGTAATCTAGACTTTCTTGTAGGCTAGCTTAGGTTTTGTGCGTTCATTTTAGGTTATCTGTCTCGTCATGAATTTCTCAAAATATGTACCTACTGGCTAAATCCCTCCAGCAGTGTTCCTCCTGTGTAACTTACGAACATTCCCGCAATTGAGGACATTACTAAAAAATAAATAGTAGGTACATTTTGATACACATGCAGAAAGTTTATAATTGCGACCGAGGTGGAATTGTTATGAAGCCAAGAGCTGCAGTGACAAATTTGCACGTGTATCAAACGACGTTTTTCAATACTTACACTTACAAAGAAATAAATAAACGGGGGTTGACCCGCGCCTCGTAAGGGTCGACATGCACCCAGCCTGGTACGATAAATGTTATAAATTTGTGGCGGGAGAACACACACACTTTTCTGCACTAGTGCGGAAAACAGTCTACTGCGGGATAAGAGCGGTTTTTCAAATAAGTGTGCTGAAAAACAATTTTTTTTTACAAATCATTTTAATATATAAACAACATATAACATACCTAATCAACGCATATACACTTGTGCACAAAGGGTCCCTTACGTACCATCCGTAGTAAAACACGGCAAAAAAATCACGTTTGTTATCTCAGTTGTATGGGAGCCCAACTTAAATATTTATTTTATTCTCTTTTTATTATTTGTTGTTATAGCGGCAACAGAAATACATCGACTGTGAAAATTTTAACTGTATAAGCTATCACGGTTCATGAGATACAACCTGGTGATAGACAGACGGACAACAGAGCGATAGCTATTTATTTATTTATTTATAAACTAGTTACTGCCACATTACAATAAATTTAACATTCAAAAACAAAAAAGAATCGATGTCATCGTAGTGGTCTATGTAAGCAACAATAACGGTGTAGATATTACATATTGTAATTTGATTTGTGATGTGAATTAACAAAATACTTATATTTAAAATTACAATTTACAATTAATCAGTCAATAAGTACAATATAAATGACAAAACGAAAAATCTACAGGGTCCTATTTTTACCCTTTGATTACGGAACCCTACAAATGGTAAACTGGTCTGCAAATTCTGCAATCCATAAGGTTTCCTTCAGCAGGGCAACTTCAGTGACCTGACAAGACAACATCATACTGCAACAACAGAATTCCCTGTTTCATAGTATGACCTGGGTAAAGGTTTTATTATGCACCGTAAATAGGTTTATAGGTGTACCCTGACGTCATCATGGCACAGGTAGGAACCTAATCACTTAGCTGTTACCAGGGCCGGATCACCCTCGTAGTAAATACTACGGACCTCGCGCAGTGGAGTGGGCCCCGCTTGGACGAACAAAATCAAGTCACGATACCTGTGTCATATGAAATCTAACTACTTGTGAATTTTCCATAACGTCAATACGACTAGGCAACTGACTACGGACCCATTGCTACTTAAGACAAACACACAGCTGAAAGTTCTGGGCCTAAGAAAGTGAAATTTTGCACAAGGCTTGCTTTTTTCAAATATAAGCCCGCACTAAAAAATTCAACTTTTAAGAGGAACAAAGAGGTAAATTCTTTTGTATGCAAAATTTTATTCCTTGAGCCCATTTATTCAAAACTTAGGGTGAAGAACCCAAGTAAATAAAAAAAGTTTTCAGCATTCGTTTTTCAAAACTAACCGTCCACAACAATTTAGGGGTATGAAAGGTTGTTTGTGAGAATCTTTTTCCTTTAGTAAATAAACTGGAAACTTGGGACAAATTCTAATCTAAGTGAATTATAAAGACATTATAAATTTTCTAAAACTACCTTGAAATTACGATTTAAGGAGTATTAAAGTTTTTCTAAAAACATTTTTACGAATGAAAACGTTGGCAAAGTGCTTGTTTGATATTTTTTATAATTTGGGGGCCCTTAGTAGAATTCGCTAGAGGCCCCACGCTTGCTTAATCCGGCACTGGCGGTTACGTTAGTATGGTAACGGGGGTTAGTATAACTACATAAATGACGTGAGTCAATTGGAAAATGACGGCATATGTGAGGAACAAACATAGATACTGCACTCTATTATAACTAAAAAGTTGTGTAGGTATCTATTGTACCCAAATAGGTATATAAGTTGAACGTGGCAAATAAGTTGAACATTTGCTATGGTTACGCGCAGCCCCCCACTTCTATTGAGACCAGAGAGAGTTATAATCCTCCTCACACAAGTTGAGCCATCATGGCGGTCGACCTTGAATACGCAGTAACCGTTCAAATTATAATGTAATGTGTGTAGTAATAGTTCAACTTATTTGCCGCATACTATATATAGGATTTTTATTCTATACACACAGTTATGTGTGTGTTTGTTATTTCTTCATTCTCAAATGGCTGAACGGATTTTGATGAAATTTGGCACACGGTTAGGTTATGTCCTAGAATTGCATATGGGATACACTTTTTTACTCTGGGAACATGTTTCTTTGGCATCATTTTTGATATTCACGCGGGTGAACCCACTAGTGGATGCTAGTTTCCTAAACGTAAAAATTTCCATATCCTTTCTAGTTAAAAATTATCCGATGGGATGAAAAAAAGTTTTCAAAAGACATTTTCAGGATGGACCGTAATAAAACAAATGCATAAATTAACCCTTTAATACTTATATAATTAAATAATACGAGTATTAAAAAATATATATTATGTATATTTAACTCAGTTTTTGATCATTCTTTCGCCATTAGAAAGTGGCGTTATTCGTGTCATGAACTACATAGGTTAAGTAACTAAAACTAACTAACTTAAGTAAGTATTAAAAAATATTTGATGCCCAGCGAAATAGACACAGGTCATTTATTAATAATAAAAATATTTTGTTTTTCAGGTGGAATTATCGGCCTTTTGCTTGGGCTGCTGTTACCTCAGCGCTATGTTGGTAAGTCTGTAGTGTTTTTTTAATGTGCCTAATGAAAACATTATAGTATTCATTTCTCGATATATACCTACACTAAACAAGCAAATCCGTAATAAAAAATGTACAATTTGTTCCAAATGAGAATAGGATCGATTGCCATGTTGTGACGTTACGTCAATCGCAAGAAATTGGGCAAAGTTTTGATGTACTCAGAGATGAGTAAAATTGAAGAACTGGATTCTGATTAAACATTTTTCGTTCACAGTTCGTAAATACTCGTAAATTAAAAAAATTAAATTTCTGGTTTTGCACACCCTATTAATTCTTCAACTTGATAGTATGACGTGACGTCACAACATGGCAGACGATCCTATTCTTATTTGGAACGCATTGTATGTCAGATGGAGAAAGCCCTGGAATGTTACGCTAACTTCAGGATGATCAGAATCAGTAGTTATTTAGGCGACCAGTGTTTCTTACTACCACAACGATCTCGCGATCCTTCCCTGTACAAAATCTAGACTTATACGAAAGTTTAAATCAAAAGTTATATATTATTAACAGTCTCCAAAATGGCGTAATCCTATAAAACAACAAAAATTTTAAAACATTTATTATAACGTCACGTGTAGTGAAGAAGACAACCTCCTACAAGATAGACTGACGACCTGGTAAGGGTCGTGGCCATCCGATGGATGCAAGACGTACAGGACCGGTAGTTATGGTGGCTCTTGGGTGAAGCCTATGTTCAACAGTGGACGTCTTTCAACTAAAAAGATGATGATGATGATACGAAGAAACGCGGTAGTTGAAAATGTAAAATTTAACTCAGTAACTCATGATAGATTATTTTTACCCCGTCTTTACACACACAACATCTCATAAAATATGTCACTGGCTTCACATTTTCGCATTTTACTGGTGAACCATACCGACCCCATTTCCCGGAAATGTCAGGTTTTGTCTGTGTGGCCTTTGCACTTTGATATTCCCCGGCAAATGGGCCGTTCTTACTTATTGCATGGTAAACCACATAAGTTTTCATTCGGATAAAAATTTAACTTTTTTAAATGCCATTTGTATATAATATACACCGTTATATTTTGGTCGTTTTAATCAAGCGGAGGGTCGATTCGATACATGAATACTATCGATTTGTAAAGAGAAAATTAAAGTACTTTTTCCTTAAACTCGAATTAATTTACGCATGTATGAAATTAATTTCTTTAAGTAAACGTCAGCTGAGCGAGGCCAATGAACTGCAGGTAGTTAGGACGCAATGACCGACAACTACCTAAAGGTCATTGACTCGTTTACTTAAAAAAATTAGTTTCGTACATCCGTATTCGAGTTTTTGAAAAAAAGTACTTTATTTTTTAATTTTTTCTTTACATATAGATTGTATTTCATGTACCGAATCGACCCTCCGCGGGATTAAAACGACTAATATTTAACGGTGTATATGTACTAATAATCCTCTTGGCCATCCCGTAAACTCCCTATTTCATCCTTTATTAAAATAGAGTGTTCTCTACACCAGAGCTGGAAGTATGGCCTCGCTCCGAGGAGTACAACTGGGACCAACCGCTGATCCAGGTGCGAGGCAGCGACCCCGGCAGCTGGCACAACTGGTACCGCCGCCTCAATGACTTCCTTAGGGGTAAGTTTACCTTTTGACGGAGCTCACCAGAGTCGAAGCCTGCCATTACCAGCAGGATTGCTCGAAACATTGACCACGGCCCTAGAATGCAAAAAGCAACTGAAGAAATACGGGTGGGTGTTAGTCAGTAAAAGTCTGTTAATGATTTAGTTAAGAACCTAAACCGATGGAGTATAGTGCCTGACGCTGGTTGTCAACTGATTCTTAGTTTGTGAACTAGTGACGCAAAGGACGCGCTGTAGCTTTAGCTAAAGCAGTGGTGTTCTTATAACTATAAGAATATTACTGATGGTACATTTTTATTCACCAGCTTACGAGACGGCAATTCCCGAGGAGCCTCCCAGAGCACCATGTTCTGTCCACAATCGACGTGACCAACACCTGCGCTCCGACCAGTGCGATGTGGCCATGCGTGTGTGGAGACCCTGTACCGCTGACGATTTCTACGGCTACGCCCAGGGGAAGCCCTGCGTCTTCCTGAGGCTGTCTCATGTGAGTATACCAACACATCAGCACCTATGCTCCGACAAAAAAGAGATAGGTACAAAAGTCCATCTACATACAAAGCGCGCTCAAGTGACATACACTGAACTGAGATGTCGTGAACACGCCGAGGTGTCGTGTCGCTCACGGACACGATATCTAACAACTATTGAGCGACAATTTGTTGCGAACGACTGGCCTGTTGGTTTAGTAGTTAGTGGCCCTGACTGCTATGCTGAAGGTCGTGGGTTCGAATCCCACTCAGGACAAATCTTTGTGTGATGAGCACGATCATTTGTTCTGTGTCTGGGTATAATTTATCTAAAATATGTATGTATTTAGAAATATATAAGTATGTTTATCAGTTGTCTAGTACCCATAACACAAGCTCTGCTTAGCTTGGGACTAGACGACGTTGTGTGATACTTAGTTGTGGAATATTATATTATATTATTTTATTATAATTTCTGGAATCGATCCAGGTCCATGAGCAAATTGTAAGCTTAAAATAATTTGTAGTGATAGTTACGTAGGATATACCCTACAAAGTTGTTTTCGACAATTGCGAGATTCGTTTTTCAGGCACAGTTACAATGAATCAAACACATTAAATACATACTACCAATACCAATAGACAGGACATAGCGAACAAAATCGTAATCTGAGAAATGTTACCTAGGCTGTAAGTCGCTCAGTCTAGTGTGGGCGACTGTACCTAACTTCAGTTTATTTTCGTAAATATTTTTCGTATTTACTGTGTAATTAATTAGAAATCAATAATTTTCGCAAATAGTTCTAGAAAATAGCGTAAAAACACATAAATTACAAATTTAATTTGCATGTTTACTATTGAAAGCTAGATGATATAGAATGACAGTTTTTCTAAGACATTTCATCTGATGTCCGCCCTATAGTATCTCTTTAAATCTCTTTGCAGTGAATAAACCCGCCCATATTTAAAGCTAAGCGCTTACAGTACGTAGTCGAGCCATAGAGGGCTGTGGAGCGTATAAATAATCACAATATAAATACCTGCTTAATCCTCTGAAGATAGTGTTCTTCGATCAGTATAATATTAAAAACTACAGTTCTTGATGTCCTTCAGGTCCACTACTGGGTACCAGAGCCATACAACTTGACGTCACAGCTGCAGATCCCACCTGACATGCCCCTGCATATTCGAGAAGCCATGGTAAGTGATTACAAAGACTCTTTCTTCTTTATGGTGATTTACACCAGATAGTGAATAGCAAAAAAAATAATATTTTAACATATTTTTTAAGCCTCCTAAAAGTATTTGGTTTTTCATCAAGTTGAGTCGTTAATCCTATTCTTGTAGCTCTAGCATATCGTAGTTAAATTGCTGGTTTAATAAAATATGAAGACTTTTCCTAAGGCTCCTCGCCCACGGCGACTTTTTGTAGCTGTAGCGATGCTGTAGCATGCTGTAGCGCGACTACCGCACGTTAGTAGAGATGCTGTCGCGCGCTTTCGAAACGACCTACAGCATCGCTACTAAAAGTCGCCCTGCCAGGGCCAAAAGTTGTAAATAGGCGTCTTTTTTAAAATATTTCTGAGAAAAATTATCACACCTGATTTTTTTTTTAATTTTGTCGACAAAAATACAAACAACACTTAACAGTGCTGGCATCGTACGATGACCGAACTTTTAGATTTAACCACTCCATTTACATCTTCTTTTCGAGTCAATGGCAAACTCGCTAAACTGTTGAGGCCCTGTAAGTGGCTACGTTAACTGCAGCTTAACTCCATTTACCTTTGAAAAGTAATGATATCTTCTTTCTCCAGCGCCACCGGCCCGCACACCAATACGGCGACTTCGTGTGGGTGTCCTGCGGGGGCGAGTTCAGTGCCGACAAGGAGAACATCGGGCCCATCCAGTACATCCCCGCGGAGTACCCCCCAGGGTTCCCGCTCACTCGGCTGCACACAGCGGACCGCATCCCCTACTCCGCCAGGAACCAGCCCGACCAGGTCCCAGGGCCTCTGGTTGCGGTACACTTTGAGAACCCACGACGTAACTATTCTTTGCTTACTTCTCTAAGATAGCTGGTAGGATCCAAAATCCCAAAGAAGTATATAATCCTTCTGCTTTGTATGTTTCCTTAAGAACATTAATTAGGAACTAGTTGGACTATCCAGGTACTATGAGGTACTATCCAAGACACTAATAGAGCTGCCTGAATATATTAAACCATTATATTTATATTACTTATATTTTTATTTAACCATATTATCATCTTTGTAACATTAATGATAAACCTTATACAGGGCATGAGATTTTATATTCCAGTACAAAACGACCAAAATATCTTGACCGCTCCAAACTCCGAGTAATTGACTGCGCAGTAATTCTTTTTATGAATCATATAAAGGAAAATGCATATTGCGAATTTTTTCGAGTATGCGCATAGTTCGGAACGCCTAACTTCAGAGCGGCTAACATATTTTGATAGTACCTACTGCAGATACTTTATGCATGAACAAGGTGAATACCCGACACAGGCATTTTCCGAAGTTATAACAGAGCTGTTCCCAACGGCATATTACCTACATATATAACGATGGCTATTCCCCACATTGAAATAATTGCTTAAAATAAATTCTGCCACCAGGTGGAGTTGTGATCAACGTAGAATGTCGCATCTGGACCCGCGACATTTTCTACGACCCCAAGAGTCGCTACGGTCGCGCCCGGTTTGAATTGTTCGTCGAGTAAGATGGCAATACTGGATGAAGAAAAAAGTTTTTTTTTTTTATATACCGTTTGTAACACATTCGTACTCACCATTCGCCTCGCCAGTCGCCTCGTCGTTCCATGAGAAATTCGAACATAAAGCGACTCGCGCCGAATGTGTATTATGCGGATTTTCTTTTTATTTTTTTTATAGTTTAACATAAATCTTCAACTATCACAGATAATTATGAAAAACTATCTTATCAGTGGCGTAGCTAGCAGCAAAGGATCTTTTGTATATACAGAGGGTCGTTTTGTTTTAAGTGTATATTAGCACGGAACTATTGCCCTGAGACAGGAGATGGAATCCCTATACGCCATGAAGGAGATGACCAGACTAACTGAATAGGTTACATCCCCAGTTCCACACTAAACAGTATGGATGTGATACAAGAAGGTAGAAATGGTTTGGTCATCAACAGTGATAGGAATAGGTAGTGCCTATTAGCCTAAACTTCGAAGAACAGAGACAAAAAACGGAGACTTGCTTAGGACTAAATTATTTCCGGGACATCTGTCTCGAAATTTCGAGACAACACTTAAATACATTTAAAAATTGTGTTATTTGGAATAAGTAATTCGTCTATATTTATCTAAAGTTTGCGATTAGACATAACATTTATAATTTATAACTCCATAATAACAACTTATCCTATATCAGCTTATCCTATATTAGTCTATATGTCCCTCTCCTAGAGAAGAGGCCCGAGTCCCAGCAGTGGGAACATTATAAAGCTGATGCAATGCAATGCAAGGCTATATCAGCCCAGTGACACACACTGCGTGTGTTTGTATTGTTGTGATCAGAGAGGTCTTCTTAAAATGTGCCTGATATAGATGACTTCCGTATTTTTTCACGCCTTTATCCCAGAGGAGTAGGCAGAGACCACAGACTATGTTATATCTAATACCTATGCAATTACTAATATTATAAATGTGATAGTTTGTATGGATGTCCATTACTCAATTCCACTGAAAATGATGAATTTGGTAGTGATATAGATTAGGGTGTGGATTAGCACATAGGCTACTGCCTATTAAAAAAAAAGTATAGTTCCCATGGGATACAAAAACAGTAGCACACGCGGGAAAAGCCGCGGTCATTAACTAGTTTAAAAAAAACGTAAGGGTCCTTTCACACCACCGATATTGTCTGGCGATTCTTAGGAGATTTCCATGCAAAAAAAAAACCTCATTAATATTAAGATCATACCACTTTGTATACCTACATTCTAGCAAATAAATGAATTATTTATTTATTTTAAGTACCTTTTTAATGATAAATTCTTTCTACTATAGATAATGCTAAAATGATAGAAAAATACCGTTTTATTATTTGAAAGCTTTTTTTTACACTTGAACTTTAGAAATTTCATTAAACGTTGCCGAGAGTGAGCTAGAAAGAAGATATTTACTTCGAAACGTGTACGGCTTCTTATAAAAACATTGTGATTCATTGTGTATTACGATCAACAAGTCATTTACAAAATGTTCTCCAAAAAAAAAAAATTCAGAAAATTTTATGGTTGTAACGACTGTGTATGTTATTTATTATGATATATCTAGTCGCAAACTTTAGGTAAATATAGACGAATTACGTATTCCAAATATTTTTTTTTTTAAATGTATTTAAGTGTTGTTTCGAAATTTCGGGATAGATGTCTCGGAAAAAATTTAGTCCTAAGGAAGTCTCCGTTTCTTGTCTCTGTTCTTCGAAGTTTAGGCAAATAGGCACTACCTATTCCTATCACTGGTCATCAATCATGTACGCCCGAATTTGAAAACGGGATTGCTCTGACAAGATAGGACACATATTGATTAAAAACCAACTCATTTACTATACCCCCTCACACGCCAGGCGGAATTATTATTACGTAATAGCCCCCTTTTTAAAAAATAATATTAAAAAAAATAAAAATAATTAAAAATAAACTTTTTCGGGTTGTTTTTCAGGAAAAATAAAGGTATAGAAACAAAAATTTTCAAAAAAAATATTTTCGTATATTTGTGTGAACGGTAAGATAATTAACGATTTTCAAGGTTATTCAAGTTGTACAAACGTATGTAGAATCTCCATTTGTTTAGGTACTTAACTAAATGTAAAAAATCTACACATGTCTTTTATCTAAAAATAGACTAAAAAATGTATCTAAAAAAAATTACAATTAGTTATTTACCCCAACCGATGTTAGGTAATGAACTAAATTTAAAAAATCTTTGTACGTCTTTTAAAAGATTTTTTTTAAATAAAAAGACATCAAGATCGTTTATGTTTAGTTAAGTACCTAAACTGTAAAATCATCTAATGACAAATCCTGCCCTTGGGCGGAGCGGGAAATAGTGTCAGACTCTTACTGACTAAAAACCTACCCTGTTCCTTCCCTGCCTTGGTTCCAGGGCCCATTTACCTAAACAGATGGAAATAGGATAAGTTAAGTTTTTATTATGATCTTATGAACTGATAGAGAACGCTAAAAGAATGGAGTGAGTAATAAAATTGAAACATGCTATATTATAGTCGTTATTCATACACTACGGGCCCACGTCGAGTGTATGTATGTATGTGGTATCTTTGATCAAATTTTTAATACCTACGGCTGTATGTAGTGTAGCTACGCCTCTGATTATTTTATATATTATTATATCTCAATCTCAACCTAAGATCTTAATTTACTATTTTTAATAAATAATTTTCTCATTTTTCTTCTCTTCTATTTCTTTATGTAATTATACTTTTATTTATTTCTAATGACTATTTGTACCTATTCTCCTTTATATCTAGGTAACTTACAGTACCTATCATTTTTAGTTTGAAAATAAACAATTTTATTATCTTCCTGCCCTTGTCGTATATTACTTGGTCGGCGTAAAGCGTTATTTTCTATCATTCTATCCTATCACCCGTCACACTATCACTAACCCTATTATCTTCTATCGTATCCTCACATAATCCTTCAATCTTTTCTTTGGCCCTCTGGTAGGTATACTCATAATTTATTTTAGTAACTTATATAAAATAGCAATAACAACAACATTTTGCTAATGATTCAATAAGATTAATTAATTATAATAATTCGTACTGCTTTTATATAAAAAAAAAGGATGAATGTTAGTTTTTAGTATAAATAGTTCTTTAAATTGGATATATGTATGTAATATAACATCTCTCAAACGCTGCCTCTTCTGTTCTAATGTAGGTATATAAATAATAAAAATAGTACCTACTTGAGTGTTGAAAAAGATCAATTAATTAGAAGTAGGTAATTTATTTTAATCTTAGCTATGAGATAAGCGTTGTATCTATCCTGCTCCTATTTATTTAAATTGTTATAATAGATGTTGTATTTTCAGCTTTCTTTAGATATTCTATTTACTGCATTTATATCTACTTGAATGTTCTTAAAAATATTATGTACCTGTTTAATTAGATTATCAAAATTAGTTGTTATGCCTACTTAATCCTGAAAAAGATATAATAATTATTATAATATATAAATCTACCTCTTTAAATCAACAAATGCCAAAGTTTATTAAACCTGTTTGTGCCTATATCTTTAAATAAAATCCTGTACCTTCTAGATAAACCTTTGACATCATAATATTAAACTAATAATAAAATTATTGTACCTACTATCTACTTATTTCTTAGGATAAAACAAAATGATCTCTGTTATCTTTTAATATAAACTTAATTTATTTTACTGTTAATTAAGATTTGTAAATAAATAATTTATATAAAAGTTTGATTTAAAACGATGTTAATTAGTTTTCAGACTGCCGACTTTTGTGTATGTATGTCATGTGTCATCTTGTGAATAAAAATATTTAAAAATCTAACTTTTTTTTCGTAAAGTGAGGTGTCCCAAAGTTATTGAGATTAAACGTGATTGTTGGATGGTCTTTGATTTTTAATGGAATTCATTTAATTAGATCCTGTAAATAGTCATCTGACTTCAAGCATCAGACCAACTCTAAGGTAGGTACTTATAGTACGCGACAAATAAGTTGAACCAAAATGGCCGTCGTTGTTATGGTTACGCTCAGCCTCACTTTGATGTAGACCAGAAAATCTGTTACTGCGCATTAAAGGTGGATCGCCATTTTGGTTCTACTTATATGTCGCGGTTTATATAAATTTTATCTACCTCATTAACCTTTTGAATACCGTAATTAGAGACACAATAGAAAGACAATAGGTGGCGGACACCGGTGTCCTCTTGGGGCTTCACAGTAATGTATTTTCATCTGTACTAGGGTTTGGGTCCCGGGAAGTCTCGTGTCTCGAAGTCCCAGGTCTTTTCGTAATTTTAGTGATTTTCTAGAGTTAATCTTGTCTCGTCTTGAGTCCCGACCCGAAAGTCCCGGGACTCGAGACGAGACAAGATTGTCGAAATTGATAGTACAGAAACTTTGGTTACTGCATAAAGCCATAATTACAATTAAACCGACATAGCATTATTACAAAAATCAGAAATAAGTTGTCGGACAAAACTGTTGACGCTCTGATTTTTCTAAAACCCTATTTTATTAATTCAGCAAAAAATCTAATTAATTTGTTAGTTGATCTTTTAAAAGACTGATTTATGAGTCTGTTTTTTTAATTAGATTAATATAATTACTAGACAAAATCTATGATTATGAGAATTAACAAATGTGTGTGTTGTGATTATGACCAATGATTAAATAATAAAAGTACCTGCTAGGTAATAGTTATTGGGAATTATGTAACATATGTTTTAACTATGTTTGTTTTAAAACTATATGACTTAGTTAAGTCATATAGTACAGTTTTAAGCAGTTGCTTAAAAGTGTATCTGTGTCTGATCAAAAGAAATAAACAAAAGTAATTATTACGACTGAAATGAACGTAAAAGTTATTAAGATTTTATTTTCCGTTTCATAAATGTTGATTTTTACAAAAAAAAATATGCCTGTTTAGGGTTCCATACCTCAAAAGGAAAAAAGAAACCCTTACACGATTATTTTATGGTCCGTTTGTCTGTCTGTCTGTATGTCAAGACCTTTTATTCCAGAAATGCGTAAGGGCATCGGGTTAAAATTAAAATCATATACTCAGGTCAAAAAAATCAAACTTCTAAGTTAACGAAAAAAAAAATACGACCGTTTATGTCGCAAAATAACGTATATTTCGACACTCTGAAGGAAATCAAAATTCATAAGGTACTACGCGTTTACCTAAAACTTTGAAATTTGGCATGAAGCATAGTCGTATAGCACAAATATAGAAATAAGTCTTAAAACTGAAAATTTTTAGTTACGTTACGAAAAAAAAAAATCCTTTTTCGATTCGGAAAATTTTCGAGATTGAAATTCGGGGATTGAACTATTTACATAAGTTAGTTGGTACGGAACCCTCAATGTGCGAGTCCAACTCGTACTTGTCCAGTTTATTTTAAAATTACGAGTTAATTTCTAGTTAAACTTGTAAATTATGTCTTCCCGTCCGATAATAATTTAAGCGTCTTCAAGGATAGAGTGAATAGGCTCTTAATAAACTAGTGCGCCTCACCATCAACAATTGCATCCATCAGTTAGGATTGCAGTCAATTATTAGTTTACAAAAATTAAAAAAAAAAATTAGAATTAAATTTAATTTTTGCCCTTTAATTTTTTTTTAAAGTCTCGAAGTCCCGGGAATTCCCGGGAATTTGATTGTGGGCTATCTCGTGTCCTGGGACTTGGAAATTGTCGAGAATTCCCAAACCCTAATCCGTACCTAATACCTGGCTGCTGCTAATCGTTATTCTAGGTATTTTATGCAGACTCAGTTAGATACCTACTGAAAGTTTCAAAACCCATTTTAATTGATCACATGAATTGTTATAGTCTTCGTCCTCTCTCCTAACTTTGCTGTGACCGACAGGGTCCATATTGATCGTGACAATATTGATACCAGCTATATGTACTATGGAATGCAATAAAGTATTGAGTATTGAGTAAAGATTTTCCCCATAGAAACACACCAATGAGATTCAAATAAGAATATGATCGACTTTCGGCCATACTGTGACATCATGGAAAGCTAGATATTTTTTTAATATGCGAATCATTAACTAAAAAAGTTTAATCAGAACCTATTTCTTCAATTCCACTCGATGTCTGCATGACTATTATGAAGTTGAGTCCAGGGTCCAAGTGTGACTCACCGGTACTTTGTTTTCAAATAATCCGCGACGGCTGTTTGTTTTGTTGAGGTTGCCTCTATTGGGCAGTCCATGTTCACCAACATATTATTATGAACACTGCACAAAGAATAATGTTACCATATGGTTTATATTTTTTTTTTATGGTAGAATTAAATTATAATGTTTACAATCATTTATTTTTTAGACAGGTCTTGGACTTAAAATTGCAGGTCAAAGTAGGTTACGCTTAAAAAATCTTTATTTCTTATTAAAACATGCAAATTTAAGTAAACGACAATAGTAAAGTATTTGATGAACCATAAGTAAGAATAAAATCGGTAGGAAAATTTAAAAAATATGAAGTTAATAAATTGCTTTAATTATTTTATTTCCGGTTTTATTAAACGATGATTCTGTAAAGTGTAATGAACAGACACCCAGTGCTATAATTCCAGGTTTGATATTTTCCATCCCAATGACTTCAAACCACTTCTGGCGCAGCACTTCACTTTTAGGGAACCTGTGCAAATAAAAAACATGCAAAATTATTTCAGTTGGATGTAAGTAGGTAGGAGTAAAAGAAACCACAGACTGAACTAAATAACCATGACGAATGACACTGTATTGTTTTGGTAAGTGCTAGGTCTCGCTATTTTAATCTCTGTTAGAGTTTTATTTTCAGAATCGTCTCTTCAACATATTTTACTGGACCCTAAACACTAACTAAAAAAAAAAAATTGTTCTTTATCTATAAATAAAAGACATCACTATTTTAAATTCTCAATAATATTGTAAACTAAACCATGTTATAAATTTAGCAAATAGAGGTTTAGATCAGAAATAATTTGTATGTACTTTTAGGAACTTTCATTTTATAAATAAAACATGGACACTTATACACTGAAAAAATAACAGTATGATAAAGTTTTTCATAAAATTCGGCTACTAACCTATGCATGGTTGGCATTGCACAAGTCCGAGGCCATGTGCTTTCACGGCCCTCGGTACGCGCCACCACCGGGTTCCCAATTAACGGTAGGAGGAGTTCACATCGGCGTCGGGTCGACGATGAAGTACCTGGGACTCGTCCTCGACAGCCGGTGGAACTTCGAGGCGCACTTCCGACGTTTGGCTCCCCAACTTAATCGGACTTCGGCTGCACTCAAGCGGCTCCTGCCGAACCTGGGGGGTCCAGACGCCTCCTGCCGGAGGCTCTACGCTGGCATCGTTCGGTCCATGGCCCTTTACGGGGCGCCTGTGTGGGCGCCGACGCTGCGAAGGCGACCGGCGGCCCTGCTGAACGCCTGCCAGAGGGTCATGGCCATACGGATGATTCGGGGATACCGCACGGTATCCCGCGAAGCGGCGAGCCTCCTTGCTGGCCTGCCACCATGGGATCTGGAGGCAACAGTCCTTGCACGCATGCACGATCTGCGCGTGGAGATGCAACGCCGGGGCGAATCCCCGCTGCCGCGACAAGTCGCGGCTTGGCGGACAGAGTTCCGGCGAGATCTCATGGTGAAATGGCGAGAACGACTGTCGCAACCCTGTGCTGGGCACGCCACGATTGAGGCGGTAAGACCCCTCTTTGAGGCGTGGCTGGAAAGGCCTCACGGCGTCATAACCTTCCGCATGGCGCAGGTACTAACCGAACATGGCAAGTTCGGGCCGTACCTGTACAAGATCCGTGCGGAGGTGACGCCCGGGTGTCGTCACTGTGCGGAACGCCCGGTGGACACGGTGGAGCACACGGTAGAGGTGTGCCCCGCTTGGGAAGAGCATCGCCGTGTCCTCGTGGGGGCAATCGGAGGCGATCTCTCGCGCCGGGGCTTGGTTCAAGCCATGCTCCGGAGCGAGGAGGAGTGGCAGGCGGTCGCCTCCTTCTGCGAAGCAGTAATGCTAGCAAAGGAGGAGGCTGACCGTATCAGGCAACGGCGCTCTCGCCGCAGCCGCCGCCGTAACTCCGATCCAAATTTCCGGCCACCGTAGACGCGGGCTTGCGGACGGCGGGCAATGGGTAGCTCGCTGTCCGTTTGTCCGGTAACAGAC
Source organism: Leucania comma (assembly GCA_958295575.1). Taxonomy (NCBI): domain Eukaryota; kingdom Metazoa; phylum Arthropoda; class Insecta; order Lepidoptera; family Noctuidae; genus Leucania; species Leucania comma. Next base: position 1,904,172 of record OY282468.1, on the reverse strand, counting down.
CGGACCGAGCCCAAGTCGTTTACGGCGCGCACTGTTCCCGTGCGCCTCAAAGAGTTGTCAGCAAACCGTAGGGGCCCAGCAGGGTCGAGGCCTAGTCTGGGGCTCTGGGAAGGTATGAAAATGCATACCAGGGCCCTGGAACCAAGGCAGGGAAGGAACAGGGTAGGTTTTTAGTCAGTAAGAGTCTGACACTATTTCCCGCTCCGCCCAAGGGCGGGATTTGTCATTGGATGATTTTACCTACCGTAAAAAAAAAAAAAAAAAAAAAAAAAACCTATGCATGGTTAAATGAGGTTGATTGGTGTTTTTCCTTGCACCGCACTGAATTATTGAACACGAAGGCATATTCGATTTGTATCCCTTGACACTTGTGTTGTTTATTTTGAAATGATTTTGATTTGTATATTTAACATGTCTTTATTGATTTCATGTGTTTCCGATAGTGTGCGTCATCAAAATTGAAAACGAATATTTTGCCTGTGAAGGAGCTCTCTATAATGATATAGACCGATTTGTCATTTCAGTTAGCGACGACAGTTCGAGTGAATCTGAAGTCAGATGTAGACCGAGTCATTATGGAGAAGTTTCAGGCAACATTTCCGGAATTGAATATCTCGATTCTGATTATATGGATTCCAATTAATAAAGAAATATGTAATAAACTCTTTTACTTTTGCATTTGAACTCACACCTATCGATATTCTATCAGCGCTATTCTAAGACGGCAGTGCAAAGAGACGAATCATCGAACTTTGAAGTTTGTGGTAGATAAAAATGTTAATAGCAGAAAGGACGAAAACAACTGTTGATCAAACCTGATATCCTTATGATAAGGTTTGATTAACTCTTGCATATAGGTAATAAAAGAACACACACATTTATATTAATATCCTAATAAAGTATGAAGTCCGATTTCGTTGCAATGTTTAAAGATTAAAATACATAAGTAATAGTTGTAGTCACTTGAATGAAAATTAGTTCCAACAGGAATGTTGGTGGGAATCCAACCCAACAGATCCATGATGCGGTGTGCACGAGCAGGCGGCGTGCACATACGTCATCGGCAGCGGGGGAGAGGAGACGCGGGCACGGACACAAACGGTCCGACGCATCGCGGACACACTTCCACGGGCAGCTGCGCGACGGACGACCTCTCGATTCTCTTTTTTTATTGTTTGTCTGGGATCATTGTATTTGAATATTGGAGTAATGGCCATATACCAACGCTTATTGAGATACAGTCCATTCATTTCCACCCCAGTCTTCACGGCGTCGTCACCTTCCGTTTGGCGCAGGTGCTGACCGAACACGGCAAGTTCGGTCCGTACCTGTACAAGATTCGTGCGGAGACGACGCCCGGGTGTCGCCACTGTGCGGACCGCCCGGTGGACACGGTGGAGCACACAGTCGAGGTGTGCCCCGCTTGGGAAGAGCAGCGCCGTGTCCTCGTGGGGGCGATCGGCGGCGATCTCTCGCGCCGGGGCTTGGTTCAAGCCATGCTCCGGAGCGAGGAGGAGTGGCAGGCGGTCGCCTCCTTCTGCGAAGCAGTAATGCTAGTAAAGGAGGAGGCTGACCGCCTTAGGCAAAGGCGGACACGCCGCCGCCGCCGCCGGGTTTCCGATCCCAATTTCCGGCCACCGTAGGCGCGGGCTCGCGGACGGTGGGCAATGGGTAGCTCGCTGTCCGTCCGTCCGGTAACAGACCGGTCCGAGCTCAGGTCGTCTACGGCGCGCACCGTTCCCGCGCGCCTCAAGGAGTTGTCAGCAAACTGTAGGGGTCCAGCAGGGCCGAAGCCTACTGGGGCCAAAGGTTATGTGAGACTGTCACCAAAGGCCCCAGGATAAAGGCAAGGAATGGAAAGGTAGGTTTTTAGTCAGTAAAAGTCTGACACTGTTTCCCGCCCCACCCAAGGGCGGGATTCGTCATTGGATGATTTTACCTACCAAAAAAAAAAAAAAAAAAAAAACCCCAGTCTTTACAAATGTTGCTCGCCACTACAAATGGAATTCAAAACTCGTTTTTGCATGTGCCCAATAGAGATATGAGTGTCAGATAGATTGGTAAAACAGTTTACACGACATTAAAAAGACCATAAATCGGTAATTACTATTTTATAAACAAAAGTATCAAAACCTTTCAGTCGAAATTTACGGGGATACCATGGTAATGGTGGTGGCGCCCTCCCTTCTTTTTCAAGACTTTCTTGACAGACTGTACCTAATAGATTTTAATAAAATAAAAAATAGACTTACAACATGATAGAACAGAATGTATTAAGTATAACAATTTCAAATTGAATTTCTACAGGCGTAGTTTTTTGTTTTAAAAAAAATGCGAAAGTATGTATTTGTCCTCTTGTCATCTTAACAGCTGAATATATTTGGATGAAAAGATACGGATTAAATTCCATTCCAGGATATAGCCATGCCTTCTAGGACCAAAAAATAAAAAGTAATATCCTCTGTCGTATTCAAATAGGACATAGGATTTTATTTTATTTCAAGAGTTTATTCCCTTGAAATGCTATCAAATGATGAATTTTACTAAAGAAATAGATTGGACCCTGGCAAAAGACGTAAGTTAATTTTTAACATTCGCACAACATTTTTTATTCACGAAGGCATAGGCGCTAACAGAAGCTACAAAGCTAAGCAATGCCAACAGAAAATGCTAACAGAAGCAGAGGCTATGAAGCTATTATGATAAAAACAACTTTACAGATAATATATGTTTTTCTACATAATTACTACTAGTACTTGCTTGCTGTTACTTTGTGTTGCCAAACTTACGATTGAATAGTAGCTTCTCAAAAGTTTCAACTGGTAACCCAGCTCAGCTGTCTAAACTGACATTCCGTATCCGTGGACGTTCCTCCAATCGTCGTATCGTTTATTAGCACCGCATTTATAATTGTGAGATAGTTCGTGGACAGTTATTAAAAAATTGCGTCGCAGTACATACAAAATGTTTGGTCTCAGGTTTTGTTTGTTGTTAGCAGTAATATGCAGTTGTTCGCAGTTCGTATGCGGTAAGTAGTAATTTGTGAAACTATATTTATGTTGCAATAGGTTCTTTGTTGCTTTTTATCGTTATGTCGGCTCAAGTGCACAGCTCGGGCGCTTTGTTGTCGTGATTGAGCGTTATTTGCGCAATTATAGACAAAAAAGAGCTCGAAGTTGCGCTGCCATGGTTCCGTGCGATTCTAGAAAAATGTACCCACAACTGTTTATTGTTGAGTCGATTTTCTAGCTGTTTCTATGTGTATTACATGTAGTTATTGGTATAATTATGTTATCATGACACGGTCAATAGACATTTTGAATTATTATTCATCAGGTTTGGTTATCTCTCAGTATCTCGGATAATATTAGAAGAATGACAATTTATAGAATATTTTATGAATAATGAATCCATGAATTGTAATTAAATGAATCTGAATAAAGTGACTTTATATGAAAAACCACAATTGAATAGGTATGTAGGTACTTTCAAAAATATTTCACAGTGGAAACAATGAAGATTTTTGTTACAAAAAGTCAAGTATAAATGACCTACATCTGTGTGCATTTTTGAAGGTTACTAATTTAGAACAAATAAAAAATAACAAGTGTTGCTGTATTCTTTAGGTCATTTCAAAATCATACCTTTGTCAGAAGCTTGAAGGTTATGTAAATTATATATGTAGGTAGTCATTTCAGTCTTAGGGATTCCTCCTCTTTCTCCTGGAGTGGTTTATTCTCAATGCTGAGGGTCAGTGCTGCCCTCATTAAGTATTAAAGACCTTGAAATGTGAGCTTCAATATGAAATATTTTTCTTTTAAAGGAAAAAAGATTTATGGCCCTATAAAGTTTTGTACCCTTGTTTTATTAATAATATATTATTATATATAATATATTAATTATATATTTTTCACCTACTGTTTTCTCACCACCACCCTTGGTTTTGGTTTACTGGTAGAGAATGCATAAGGCCTTTGTACCTTTATTTTTTTTATAATTTACCCAGTGCTGAGATTATTTTATATATTTTGGTTTATGTAGTTATTTTTTTAGCCTTCCTTAACATTTAGCCTAGAAAGGCAATAATGGTAACATTTTAAAAAACCAATTACACTTTTGAATAAATTAATACAGTAAAATTAATTCAGTAGTTTGTAGGGAAACTTCAAATAGATGTGACATAAAAAATTGAGGCCAGATAATATGAAAGAGAAAAGATTTTTATATCTAAGGTGAATGCTCTATCATAGCTTGCATGTAGTTCGAAAGGGCACCCTGGGGTCCTGAAACGCAGGTCAAAAATGGAACATAGGTTTGATTTTAGTCATAAACATCGCTCCACCCTAGAGCAGAAGGAATCATTGAATGATTTCTCACCTTTAAAAAAAGGTTAGCTTGTAAAATTCAATTTTTCTTAAACTTTTGCATTTTATAGGTCAGGCAGTTGGTCCATTAAAATATGATTTGTAAATGTTGTAAATTCCTATTGCTTTATTTATTATTGTACACCTCATAATGTGGACAGGATAAACATTTGCAAAAACGAAATGTACAATAGGCAGTCTTATTGGACAGGGCACTCTTACAGACAACTTAAGGATGGATGATTAATGGCGGGTTTCTGAATTGAGAATTTTGAGTTAAGAACGACTCAAACCATACTTAAATGCCAAATTTTGACAGATTTGCAGGCTAAAGTAGAGTTTGAGTAATTCTCAACTTCAAATGCTTAAATCAGAAATCGGGGGTAAACATCAAAAGAAGATAGGATTACTGTTTGCTTTACTGATTTATTACCATCATCAATACACTGTCTCAGTTCAGCTATAAAACGCGGTAAATAAGTTGAAATAAAATGGCCGTCATACTATGGTTACGTGCAGCCCCTCACTTCGATTGAGACCTAAAAATCTTGTTACTGCATGTTGAAGGTCATCACCATTTTGGTTCAACTTATATGCCGTGTATTGTAACCCCTTTTTCTCTAAGATAAACATTCAATAGGGTTAGATGAACTGAGAGGGTTGTATTGTTAATTGAAATGATTAATTATTAATATAATTTCATAAATAAATGTAATTATCTTAAAGCTTGACTTGACTAACAAATTAATATCATATTTTACGACAGATAAAACCTGAAAGCAGCAAAATCTTGATTAAAAATTAGAAGTTCACAGGTTGCGTCGGCCTTTTGACCTTGAATTAGATTTTTGAATTAAGTGTTAAAATTTGGTGTTAAAATTAATGTAAGCAATATTTACGCTATCAGCAGCTCAGTCTTATACCAGATGTTGATGTCAATGAACTATACAATTCAGGTTATATTATTTGATATTGTTATTATTAAGAATAGATTATTTAACCTCCGACTTGTAAATTAGTCCGCACAGTATTTACCTAGAAAGATTCTGTTTTTCTGATTGTTTAGTTTGAATTCTAGTTAAAACAGTAAACCCTGTTTCTTTGGGTTTCGTACCTATTCTGTTACTAAGGCTCTGCTATCTGTCGGTCTGTTTGTCAGCGGGCTGTATGTCATGAACCGTAAAAGGTAGAGTTGATATTTTCACATAATTGATAATGTAATAATGTAATTCCTATATAAGAATGTTATTTTATCGGCGTTTTTTGCTTGATTGAAAAAGTTGATGAAGGTTTGATGGTTTCTCACTGGACATATTTACAGTTAGGTACTTAACTAAACGTAAACAATCTTGCTGTCTTTCTATTTATCAATTTAGTTAATTACCTAACATCGATAAATTGCATATTGTAGAAGTTTTTGGATATTTTTTTTAGATAAATGATGTGAGGATGGTTTACATTTAGTTAAGTACCTAAACAGATGGATTATAGAGAGGTATCAACTATCAATAAACCATCATCATACAGACTCTATTATTTGAGAATTTGAGCATTATATCTTCTATACTTCTCTATTAGTTTTACATTTAAGTAGTCATCTTTTTTTTTGGGTCATGGGATCATCATATGATTTCTCTTGCTCTGGACAGAGCGAGAGTGAGTGTCAGACTTCTACTGACCAAACTTGTGTTCCTTCAGTTGCCGTTTCCAATTCAGGGCCACCACGGTTACTCTATCACAACCCCTCAGCCTGATAGTCACCTTGCAAGCCATATTATTATCTTTCACATTGTCCATCCATTGTGTCTGTGGGTTTTTCCTACTATCATAACTGCAACTGTGAATATGTAGTTTAGGTATTAATATTGAAACTGAATGGTTGAGTCATTATAACGCCATCATGTGAAGCCGTCCGTGCGTGTGCTCTTTGTGGCATATCACAAAGGGGTGACTTGAAGTAACGTGATAATAAGATAGATATCTAAATGGTCGTTATTGGTTATCAGCCAGAAACTCATTGCGTTCGTGATAGATGCCCTGATAAGAATCAGGACATTGATCCCGAAAAGTCATTAAATCCACCTTCTCTTCCCATATAACCTTGCACAGAAATATGCAAGGTGGTCAACTTAGAGTTAGTTGAGGAGTCTTGATAAATAAAATGGCAAACAAAACTAGAGTACCGGCCTCACCTAGTTTAAACTGACGAAAAAAATCATGTGTAAAAGTGTTTTTTTATTATTATTATTAAGTATCATTTATCAGTGATTGCGTGATTACAATCGGGGCACCAATACCCCTAGCACCTGAGGCAACTATCCGGTTTCAACTCTATTGCAACCTATACCCAGAGAGAAAAATTTTACTAAACATTTGTCCACAATAGAATTACAAAAATAATTTATTGAAATTAGGTTGTAAATCCAAATTCAAGATTTGTCAAAGGACAATTGAGTGCAGCATAATAGGTGAATTTGTGTAATTTATTTCATGACCACTGCTCTCAAAACGGTGAAGGAAAACATAGTAAAGAAACCGGTAGAACCAATAATTCGAACACGTGACATCCATCAACCCGCACTACGTCCACGTGGTGGACGGCCCATTCCCTCTCCTAGAGAGGAGGCCTAAGTCCCAGCAGTGGGTACATTATAAGGCTGATGCTATGCTATGCTATAATAGGTGAATATATCGCGTTAGAAACACCACGCTGCGCTCCATAGCTCGAGTAGCAGATGTCGGGGAAAAACAGCCCGATTGAAGTAGGTTTTTGGCTTTGTCGCACGAATGCACCCGGACAGATGGGCAAAGATTGTCATTCACTGCTTGCCTGCTTGCGACGCCGTCGAGGATGACCGCGGCGAAGGTGGTGTGATGATCCTGATCATTTTCGCTGGGCAAACTTAGCCAGAGGTCGCCCTAGACAGAGAGGTTTGAAAGTAGAAAAGGAAAGCCTTTACTACCGTCCTAATACTGGGTGTATTAGGACACAATATAGACTAAAAAACTGTAAATATTTTAATATATGATGTAGGAACTTTGTGGCCCGTCCAGCAAGAGTAAGTTCTAACTTTGGTCATTTGCATTTTCTAATTACATTTTTTTCCCACAGGTCGTGCTGAACCACCGACACAATCGAAACCAGTTCTCGTAGACGTAGTGCCTCAGAAACTGTCGGAGAAAGTGCCTGATGTGATAACCGAAACAACAATCGCGCCGCCTCTTCCTTCACCTTCACCTAAACCTGCGCCCACAACAACTCATGCGCCTACAACAACTCCTGCGCCCACAACAACAACTCCTGCGCCATCACCAAGCCCATCCCCTTCACCAGATCCTAAGCCAACACCTGCGCCACCAGCTCCAACGCCAACGCCCGCGCCGGCGCCTACTCCCGCTCCAGGCCCTCTCCCTCCCCCAGGCCTGGGAACATGGGCTTTAACGGATCTCAAGACCAATGTGACCTGCATCGTGGTACAGTTCGCTGCTCAGCTGAATGTGACGTACACCAGAGAGAATTGTAAGTGAATGCTTTTGTTTTAAATTTTTAATTCTTAAGTAGTTTTAGTTGGTGTCTATTTTAGCAGGGTTTTATTTTTGTGTTTAATAACTTTACAGATAATTACTTTTTTAAATGACTAGGAAATACTCGCATAAAAAGCAGACATTATTAGGTACCACGCAATTCGCCATTGCTAGTTCAGTGCCTAACGTTGATCTAAATACATGATATAAAAGGACAAACTTACATATCGACACACAGTCGAAAGTACCTACTTACTGGGACTAGGAACGTCAAGTTTGGCACGAGGATTAGTTTTATGTCGTAGGCGAGCACTTTTTGGGAAATTTGACGTTTCGGGGGGGGGGGGGGGGGTAAAAAGGGTTAATTTCGTTTGTATCCAAAATTTTGTTCCGATTGCCAACAAACTTAGTAAACAACGAAGTGACAAATTTCGTTGTATTAGTTTTTCAAAACTGACCTCAATGGAAAAAAATTGGCAGTTTTGAAGATTGCCACCTATTTTTAAAATTAATAACAAGACGCGTTTAGTAATAAAATATTAACAATTAGATGAAATACCATACGGATTACGGATTTAAGAACTATGTTATACCAGTTGCGGATACGGTTAAAAAATAAAATAATTCGAATAATCCACTAATTACGGTTGGAAGGATATTAGAATTATAAAAGCAAAATACAAAGAGCAAAATTTTATTTATATTTCTAGTCTAAATTTTCAAATAAATTTCAATTAAAAAAAACCTGTCGTAAACTCGTAACCTGTCATTTAGGCTCCGTCATTATCCGAAACGTAAAGTTGGTTTCGATTACGGTTTTTCTAAATGTTATTTCGGATAGTAGGACCTGAATTTTCAGTTACGATAACAGAGCTCCATAAAATCAGGGTTCAAATATGTGATAATGTTAGTAAAATCCATGCTATAAGCATAAGAGTAACAAATTCTATAAAAACAAATATCGATAGCATTGATTGGGACTTTTTATCAATGTATTAACAGGAAAACATGCCCTATAAACTAAATATCGAGAGGGTGTATCGAATCTCATTTTCATTTATTTTGCCATTACTGTTGGGCAAAGGCCTCCCTTCCCCTCCTCCTTCCAGATATTCTTTTCCTGTGCCGTGTCGAACTGGTCCCCGATCCAGATGCGTACGCATCTAGATCATTCTCGTCAACTCTTCAATTTCATTAGCATTTGGATTCAGGTTCAATAAGTAGGTCTTTATAAAAAAAAAAAAAAAACATTTGAATTAGTTCTTTACACTTTTCTCACCATTCCGTTCGCGAGAATGTTTTCATAAAAACTTTAACATCCGTAATCTTTACTTAAAGAGTAATTTTGAAAAGCTAATAATGACAGCTTCAAGTTTATTAACCCAAGAAATTAGATTAATCCATGCAAACTCTCTAACCTTGCTTTTTCTTCATTTTATTTGGCGCACATAAACAACATGCAATTTAGAAACATGTACCCACTAAATATGAAAAAAAACTAACTTTGTGTATCGTCTCGTGCCGTGCCAAATAGGTCCAGTTCAACAAAAATGCCAAGAAAACTACGTGGTAGTTGGCTGACGCTGGTTTCCAACTGAACATTAAAATTGTTTTGTTTTTTTTCACTCAATTTAGTTACGTTTATTCTGACGATTTGGAACTCTTTTTCCAGAGTGTATAACAAAACAAAGCTATTTTTAGTCTGCCAGGTAAAAATATTATTCTGTCCAAAAGAGGTTGATAACTTTTTGGTTAAAATGGATTTCTTATTGCTCTGTGATGGCCAGCAAAAAAAAAATAACCTTCAAATATTGCATTTTAAATTCGAAAACTAAATGCTACATCGATATCTAAATTGAAATGTTCACATACAGAAAGGAGATACTATACAATCTCGTGTAGATAAAGGTATTCGATACGTAATGTGTTATTAATTAATCTAGTGTTAATAGATAAGCAAAATACGTCTTTTTGACGTCACATTCGGTATTAGACATCGTGTAAACGAGCTTGGTAATCTGAAGAAGCGCTGTTATTAAATCACGAATAAAATTTATCAAATTTTAGTTGAAAGACTTATGGAAACTAAGTTTTGGAACAACGCACAACGTACCTTGATATTGTCCTGTAGGAGTTCAGGTCTGGACAAATTACCATGGCGCCGTGTTCTTAAGGGGGATGCTCGAAGTCTACTGGGGCCATGAGTTATGCGAAAGAGCACCTCTGGGCTCTGGAACGAAGGGAAAAAAGGAACATTCGCCCTCTCGCTCCTCGGTAAAGCAGGAGAAGTCATTGGATGATTTCCCAACTAAAAAAAAGACAGACCGCGACATTTTTTTTAAGTCTTTTGCATTGCATAATACAGCTAATTTACAATCGAAAAAATCAAGAAGGGTAACCTTCGTGTTTTATTCTTCAAATTACTTTTATCGAGTAAAAACCGGACTAATATAAATGCAGTCATTATGACTGTTAATTTTTCAGATTTGCAAGCATCGTGTTTTTACGCATATTTTTTGTGTGCTGTCTGAGAGTAACCGTGGTTTAGGTGCTGGAAGAGGATCCCTTGTGTCAGCATAAAATATAGATGCGAAAATAGCTTATGTCGTAGCTTGTAATTGTTTTATTAGAGCCGACTCTTCAGGGAATAACTTCGAAAATGATTGCTTGCTCTATGAAAAGGTGGGTCCTTTAATATCATCGTTAAAACCTATGAATTCTGAATAAGCCATCCAATCCCGGTATTTCGATATCCTGCGCTACATTCAAGTGACGTTTGTTGCGGGATCCAGCGAGATTTGCGGGACTGCGGGTAAACAATCGATGATTTGTGAGCGCAATCGCTTGAGTACTCACTAATAGACGGAAAACAAACAAATTACTCGTTATGATTCTGGAAGGTTAATAGGAAAAAGCCTCTAATTTTCATAATAAAACTTGAAAAGGAATACTCCCGACTAGTGTGGAAGCTGCAATGACTTTAGTATTTTTTTCACAAATACAACGTTAAATTTTGGTCGTTTTAATACCGTGGTGGGTCGATTAGGTACATGAAAAACTATCGATTTGTGAAGAGAAAATTTTAAAAAAGTATTTTTTTTTAAACTCGAATTAATTTACGCATGTACGAAATTAATTTCTTTAAGTAAACGTCAGCTGAGCGAGGCCAATGAACTGTAGGTAGTTAGTACGCAACGACCGACCACTACCTACAAGGTTATTGACTCGTTTACTTAAAAAAAATAATTTCGTCCATGCATATGTTACCTCGCCTTTTAGAAAAAAGGTACTTTATTTTTTAATTATATCTTTACAAATGGATAGTGTTGCATGTACCGAATCGACCCTCTACGGGATTAAAACGACCAAAGTTTAACGGTGTATTTCCGACTCAATGCTGAACAAACAATGTTTGTCAACATTCAGTTCTACGTTTTTACGAGTATTTCGGTTGTATCTTTGCAAAAGTGCAATTCGACTCTTTTAATAATAGTAAAACCTCAAAAAAAGTAATGTTAACTATGTCGACGCCTTGACCGATTTTTTGGTAAATCTGAGAGTAGGTCTTAGGGTATTTCTACCCGCCTATCCCCACCCCCATTTTTGTCTTTGGCAAATTATCAGAACAATGTTTGCTGAGTCAGCTAGTCTAATTATAACTTCTTTCATTATGGCATCCCGCGCGGGATGGAAAATGAATAATCCCGATGGTACGAGAATGTGGAATTGAAAGCCCTAATTCCAGCGCTCTCAATTTGGTGTCAAATTGCATTCTAACAAGATGCTGAATATCAGCTTTATACACCGTTCGATAGCTGTGTGACCTCGACAGCCCAATTACTAAAAGATATTGGATATCTTAAGGCTATTGCCAAATATAAATTTATTATGCCGCTTTGCAGACTGCGAGTGAGATCAGCGTATCTTACAATCAAATTGACCTTTTGTTTAAAACCCAAGACGAGTAAAGATGAAAGTAATTGGAAAAATATCTGGGCATTCTTCCAACCATACTGCCTTCCTTTCACATGATATCTTGGAAGTTATCTCAAAAACGTATTTTATTTTTCTCCAGTATTGGTTTGAAATTCTCTCTGCTTTGAGAAGAAAAGACCATCTGCATAATTATACCTACATAATTATGCATAGTCCTGTCTTTACTCACTGACTCATTAACGCAAAAGGTTCGGCCCCGGTATGAAAGGCAACGAAGGACCAGAAGTGGGATTTTTAGTCAGTAAAAGTCTGACACTACTATTTTGGTTCTGCAAGTGACCGCTAGAGGCGCTGCAAAATTTGCCATACAAAATATTTACGGCGTCGATATCGAGTAGCGACGAATACTATTGCTTAAAACTCATGGTAGAGGTACCTACTGTTAAAGGTTGTGGCCATTTTTCTTGGCAATGTGGCTAAAGAACTCCAGTTCTCTGCTCATGTAAGTAGTTGTCATGTAAGTAGTTGCCAGTCTAAGGTTTGTACGGAAATCAGTCCAGGGCATTCGGAGCATTTTCCTCCAGCACCACATCTCGAAGGCATCAATGCGGTCACGGTCGGCCTTTTTTCAAAGTCCAAGTCTCAGCTGTAGCTGAATATCGAGAAGACTAGACATTTGACCAGTTTGGTTTTAGTAAACAAGTATTTTTTTTTTTTTAATATAGAACATTTTAAAAAAAATAACCTAGTAAACGAAATCGAAAATAAACTCATAAATAGTTCTGCACAACAGGCATTAGCCAGTATTTTGGGACCACTAGGAAAAATACATTAAAGCGTTAAAAAAACTGTATTTATTTTATTTACTATCCTAAAATATGACCGCGTCTCTGCAGCTCCGGTCCAAAATAAGCAACCTACCTAACCTTAAATTTTTTTACCGTTAATTAATGGATTACAAAGGAAGGAGTCGTGATTTAAAAAGTTTCTTTTGTTTAAAATATTCGTCCTTAACTTCGCTTGATGTCGCAGTTCCGGGTTTAATCACCGCTGTTTTTGCCCGGTCTTTCTTGGAGGGTCATTGAAATTGATGCCACGAACGGTGCATCGCGTCGGCTTGCGCTCAGGGTCGTGACTTCGATACCCGCATTGGAAATAAGAGGCTGTTCTGAGGAGTAAAAATAGTACTGGCCTTTACTGCGGCTAGACAATATAACTTTACATAGATAAGGACATTATTATGAAGGTTATCTAATTTATCAAACTGATGTGTTGCTGTTAACTAAATTTCTAGGCATTTGTGACTGGCGAGCGTTTTGGGGGACTCTATGTAATTTTTCATGTTCAAAATATATTGTTTCTTAGCATATGTTTAATGAATAACTTAATTTTTAGGGTCACGTTCTTGTCCGTCTGTCTGTCAGTCTGTCTGGACCCTTTATCTCGGGAATGCGTGGAGGTATCAAATTGAAATTAAAACCATGTACTCAGGTCCCTTGAAGCTGTGAAAAAATCAAACTTCTAAGTTAACGACAAAAAAGATACAGCCGTTTATATCTCAAAAAACCTACATTTTACACTCTAAAGGAATTTAAAACTCATAGGGTACTTCCCGTTGACTTAGAACCCTGAAATTTGGCATTAAGCAAGATCTTATATAACAAGTATAGAAATAAATCTGAAAACTGTTGTATTGATGTAACCATCACAAAAAAAAAAACTTTTCTATTCGGAAAATCATTCTGCACTTGCCCAGTTTTTTTTTAAAGTAGCACCAGTGACTGAAAAGTTAAAAGGAAATCAATCGTTTGTCTTAGTATGTTCATGTAAAAAAGAGGGATGAAACGTATGTTACTAAAAGAGTTTTGAATACACATGTGGATTGGATGCAGAGGGAGGCCAAAGGAAAGAAGGATGGATTGTGTGAGGAGTAATCATCGGAAGTCGAAGGGTGATCCCTGGCTATCGTAGGCACGGGCTTGCAGACTCGCCGTTGGCTGCGCAGTAAAGACCGTGCCCAACTGGTCGACGGCACGTAGTGTTTCACGCGCGCCTCGTAGAGTCAGCAAAACCAGGCCTAATTGGTTGAATAATAGATTTCCTACAACAACAAAAAAAAAAACAAATGTCTAAAAGCTCAGACTTATTACTAGTTATTTTTGGCACCGTCTGACTTAAAAGAGAAATACTGCGTCAGTCTAGGTGCTGGGTAGGTAGCGTAACTGCCAAAGGTCAAATCTACCACGTAACGCTTACTTACACAAGGAATACTTAGAAATGAAAAAATTGATTAGGGTTGGAAAATATTTATGTAATTTAAATATCGATATGGTTCTAGAAGTACCAAGTTACTAGAGACGTTACGCAGACACGATTCCGATTCAAGTTCATACCTACTTGTCAGAATCATTGTCATGTCATAGTTAGTAAAAGTCTGACACTTTCTTCCGCTCCGCCCAAGGGCAGGATCTTATTTTAGTAGTAGATCATTTGACGCCTCCGCCAACCATTTCGGTATCGATCCCGTCAATCTAAATTTAAAAACTCCAGATTCCGAATTCGGAAGTATTCCTGTTTCGGCACCAATAGGTATGTTACTTTGGTACCGAATCTGGAAAAAAACATACTAAAATACCTTTTGGTGCCGAAAGAGGAATAGCTTGGGTGCCGAAAAAATCGGTGCTGAAACAACAATACTTCCGAATTCAGTTTCGATATAACCAATTCCGTTAGGTACATCTCTAGTGCCTACTTACTAAAGACAAATTATAGCTCTTTATAATATTAGTGGATTTATGAACTATTATAATTTTAAACATTAGTCGATACTGTTCCTTGTTATTAAAATGATTTTAGTTTAATGAATGTTTATGCAATGACCTTGATTAAATTGGTTCAGATTCGCTCAGCCAGGCTTAGATAACGGGGGAATTTTGTTTCAATATTAATTTTGATGTTAAATATTAATTAACATTCACGTTAAGCTGTAGGTAATATAATAGCGAAGCATTGGAAATGTTTACTAAACTGGAGTTATGTTATGGGGGAGGCAAGCGCTTTGCATTATGCTAGGTAGAAACATTATTTTTTTTTAATTGTAAGTAGGTATTTTCTTAATTGGGTATTGGATTTAATTATTTTTATTGTTTGTATCAAAAAGTAATCATCCAAAATTGCAATTAGAAAGTAATGTTTAAATTCGTTCAATATTAATGAAGTTATGAAGTATCTTTCGAAAAGTGTGGAAGGGGAAAACGTCAAAATAATAACAGTATAAGGATGCACATATTGAAATGTGATGTCACCGCTATCAGCTTATGTATGCTCAAAAGCGAGATATTCCCACCACGCCCCCACTCTTCCTCAACTTCCACTTAACTCATCGAATTCAGGCGTGGTTATGAAATTATAAACTGTTAAGTATGTTTTTTTAACAAACATGACTGTAACAAGCGAAAAAGGCGTTTATATAAATAAAATAAAAATATTCAAGTACAAATGTATGTGATAGCGTATGAATATGACGCATAGCGAACGCCCCTTGCATTCGCACATTGATAACTCGTCAATGGCACTTTGTTGTGTATAAATAATTTATAAGCATAGACATAAAAGTACCTACCTATTTTATGGGCGGATTTTTTTAAACGTGTACACATTTTAAAATTGGTGGTCTGATTTTATTTTCTGTTTTTCGTATTTTTGTTTTTAGATTTTTACTGACTGATATTTAAAGTTTATAAAAATATTGAAGGTTTACTATAATATCATAAAGTTAATTAATGATAAACTATTAAAAATCATGTAGACGTTTTTTGGTTCCACTTAGTAACAATTTTAAAACCCGCTCTATTAATTTAAATAAAATAATTTACTGAAATATCACATTTTATTTTGCTATATGTATGCTAAATAAATGAAAAACGTGCAACAATATGATATAAAGTAACTAATAACTGCTCTAAACGTATTATTGTCTCATCTGACTAACATGGGACAAATTAGTTACCTATTTTTCTTAGCAACTATTTAAATTGACATTGAATGTTCTTTTACAAAACCATATGATGACTAACAAATTATGTTTTATGATATAAAATAATAATAATATCCAAATTAACGTGAAAACGAGCAATTAACCCTTATTTTCTTATTTTATAAGTGATGGACACTCACATCAGTCGAATGCTAAAATTACTAAGTGGAAAAGTAAGGCTCTGATTAAAATGCACACATTTTTAGGCAAAATTCTATAGAACTGTAACTGATCTAAGATCCGATAGAAGAAGTACCTTCCCTCATCTCATGGTACTAAGGGCTCAGAAATATGAGATGCTGGTGCGCAACTACTCTTCTTTTTTTCTTTTTGCCTGCGTTTTTGATTTTCCATTTTTCCCTTAATTTCTGTTTCTCAGTCTCAGAAAGATCAGCAACTTTTTTTGTTTTTGATTTAACAAGCGCTGCGTGCTTATTTTTATGCTCTGCAAATTTTTCAGGGTCTTTTTTTAATTTTTCGCGGTATCTTTTTACTCTCTCAGCAGATGTAAGAGGCATATTTATCTACAAAAATAACATTACGATTGTAATCCACTCATTTGTACCTAAATAGTAATAATACAAAAATAGTAGGCTACTTTTTATCTCAATGTTTCCACGGCATCGGAACTTATGCGTTTTAACCCACGGGAGACAGTTAGTACATGTTACTATACCTCTATCATTTTATCACTTATTAAAAAAAATCGAATTTAAAGTAAAAATAATTAGCATAATGTAATCATAATGTTTTTTACGTCGTATAATACGACTACACCTACCTACCTCAATTGGTAAAAAAATCGTAATATTGTTTAAAAAATAATAGAATCACGTGATGGACAAAATATTCACCGTGCATGCAGCTTTAGCGTTCCACTGACGTACTATTCATTCCACTGACTAACGTTTTTGCCAGAATTGGTCAGTGGAATGTAACGATTCCTTACCAACTACACTAGTTATTTATTTATTTACGTATTTTTACATTAAAAACAACAAAACATTGATACGACTTAGTAAAATATACATTGGTCGATTATATATTAAGTGTAATATACTTGAAATATTGTTAACTTACCCAAAAATCACCGTTGATCAATGGACAATTTTTTTTCTCTCGGCAAATCGTCCACTTTCAATGATATTTCTATCGAGACTGATCCACTGTAGCTAGAGACGGATATGTTCCACAGAGTGCTCAATAATGTTTCAAACTAATGAAAAAACTACTATTGCGGTAGATTTAAAAAAAGCCGCGTAAAATTGCGTTTCTCAATGGAAATTCCACCCAGGTCAATAATTAAGACTTTTATTTAAAAAAGTATTAAAATTCAATCAGTTGCTTTACATTAATTATATTATTAATATGAATAAATATAATATTTAAGCTATCGAGTAATGGTTGTTTCGCAATCAATATATTTATATTTATCCTGTAATTTTAATTTGTTGGTTACAAAAAGACGGTAGGACAGGGTAAATAACGGCATGTACGTAACGGTATCACTCAAAAATTTTATGAATAAATTAAGAAATAAAGGAAATGAAGATGAGAAAATATAGTTAAATATATGTTTTAACTAACGACATCAAAAAAAAAATTAGTACTAAGATAGTTATCGTACAAAAAATATCGAAAGTTGTGGGACATAGCAAAAATGCAATGTACATGTTTATAAAAATCCGCTCTTATACGAAACTTGTGGGGCCGATTTTCGCAACATCTTTCTGTTTGTAGAATATAATGTAGGTATGGGACGCCGCATACGGGCAACCGGCCACAACCACAAAACGCCGTCTTCTGTAGTTTTCGTACATTTTATATGAACTCGCTGCACACGGCTGACATCGATGGCCGCCACACGCTACAAATCGTCGCTACCCGCTTCTTGTGGCCCGCACGCCACTAAACACCGGTACAAAACGACCTTCTTCGTCTGAGTTCATTATGATATTCCGTGATCACAGCGGGGTGCCAGCTGGAAACCAACGCAGGGTGTCTGACGCCCAGCAATTGCTGAGTTGGCGACCCTTTTGATCGGGTACGTCAGTGCAACTATGTTGTATTTCGGTACTATATTTTTTATTTAATGTTGTTGCCGTTGGCAATTGCTGAGTTGGCGACCCTTTTGGTCGGGTACGTCAGTGCAACTATGTTGTATTTCGGTACTATATTTTTTATTTAATGTTGTTGCCTGCGTCGAGTAAATTCTATTCTGTCCTATACTGCATGCATGGCTTAAAAAAAGTAGCAGCTACCGGCCACAAGTGGCTGTCGCGCGCTTCAGCAACCTTTGTGGCCGCTTCTAGCTTTTCGTGGCGGCGTTTGTGGCTGTCTCGTGTAGCCCGTGTACGGCGACCCTAAATGAAATAAAATCGTGGGAAACGTTACAAGGCTAGAAAGGAGGCGAATATTGAGATCATGACAAAAAGAGAAGACTTCTCACTAATACGAGTATTATAAAGGCGAAAGTTTGTATGTATCTGTGTCAAACGGCTGAACGGAATTACTAAATTCTAGCGGGCGAAACCGCAGGCAAAAGTTAGTAGCTAAAAATGGGATCAAGAATTCAAGTCACTTTGACAGTGTTTCTCAAAGCGACACAGTCCTTTTTTGTGTGCTATAAGAAGTAAATATTGTTTGCAAACGTTTTTTTTTTAGTTGGTAAATCATCCAATGACATCTCCCGCCCTTGGACGGAGTGGGAGAAGGCCTCTTCCTCTGCTAGCATTACTGCTATTTATTATAGCATTATTGCTATTATTTTCCGTTGAAATTTCTCACTTGATTTTACAATAGGGCTAGCTTCGTGGTTTTCCTAAAACATTAGGAAAATTAACTTCAAAATTAACATGCCAAAACCATTATTGGTTTTGGCATGTTAATTTTCAATTAAAAAATATGACAGGAAAGTGTAATAGGAAAGTTTGATTAGTGCTGCCTCCGTTGATAGTTTAACTATAGGTATTATATATATTTTAAAAAAATTGCATTACACACCGTTAAATTTTTATCGTTTTAATCCCGTGGAGGGTCGATTCTGTACATTAAACACTGTCAATTTGTAAAAACGAACGCCAAAAACGTCAACTGGACGAGTTCAATGACCTGTAGGTAGTTAGTAGTACGCAACGACCGATAACTACCTATAAGGTCATTGACTTGTTCACTTAAAGAAATTAATTTCATACATGCGTATATTAATTCGAGTTTTAGAAAAAAGTACTTAATTTTTTAATTTTATCTTTACAAATCGATAGTGTTTCATATACCGGATGACCCTCCACGGGATTAAAACGATCAAAATTTAACGCTGTATATATTAAAAATTTGCTACTTGATCGATGTTTTGTGCTTTGAACAAAAGTTTTGATACAAGTCAGGTTGAGTTCGTGGATGTAGTTTAAATTCTTTGAATTACTTATGACGGTGTTATATTTTCATTAAACAAGCTTGTGATATACCTAACTCGTTTATTTACTCATTTCTGTATGTTTAACTAAACAATAGTATGTTTGTATTACTGTGGAAATTATAATATTTTCTGTTCGGTTCCAATGTCTTTTGTATAGAAGAATAACTCAACATTTTAATTGCGTCTATTTAAACAAACTCAAATGATTTTTTTTCCTTCGACTTTGTTCGAGTACAGTTTAAGGCCATTACTCTCCTTTTATGTAGAAATCGTGTAATAAAATGTTTGTTTTGTTTAGTACTTTAGTCCGAAAATTTTGTCTGTAATTTGATTTTCTTTTCCCGATGGGAAATGAAATGTAAATTACTCCTTGTAACATCAGCTATCTGTAAGTGTTGTATCCCTTCAAAATTGGTCCAGCCCTTTCGGAGAATGAACGGCACAAACAGACATAAAAATTGTTTTTCCATTTTTGTTGTAGATATCGAATATATTTACTTTTATATGCACTCAATATCAAAGTATCCTATACTATTCCAGGATTTTGTATACCGGTATACCTACTAAGTTTCATCGAAATCTGTTCAGCCGTTGGAACGTGAAGAAGCAACAAACATAATAACTCTCGGCTTTATAATATTAGTTCGATGTGATAGTATGTATGATTCACACAACATGTCCTGTCCTATTATTCACTATTAAATCGTCACCCCTCAGTAACTCCTTCAAAGAATGTGGCATACTGTATAATACGTGTCAAATAAGTACAATCATTTGCTATGGTTACGCGCAGCCCCCATTTCGACGGAAACCCGAAAATCAGTTATAATCCTCGTCACACAAGTTGAACCATCATGGCGGTCGGTCTTGAATGCGCAGTAACCAGAAACGCGCCGAATATTCCGCCGTGTATTCGGTGGAAATTCGAAGTATTCGTATTCGGCCGAATCATTCGGTTGAAATGCCGAATATTCTTTGGGACAAAATAAATTAAAGGAATCCCATATTCTAACAATCATATTGTAACTTTGCTACTATAAAACTCGTTGCCTTAGCGGTCACAATTCTTAAGGGAAGACTATTTCAATTGGGAGGACTGTATAAAGACAAACTCAAACTGTTCACTTACTTTTATTAATTACATTAAGAACAAACAACTATGTGATACTTAATTATTACAGTACTCAAAGCTACTATTCCTATCGACTCTCTCAATCGTCCCTCCGGGAACGAATGCCCTTGCGCGCTCAAGTTCTTAGCCAAAAACCCCCGTGCGTTCCGCTCTCTCATTGGCCCACGATATCAGGTGATCCCAGAGTCGTGGTCCAATCATTAAGTCACTTATTACCCCATTCATTCTAACGATCAATATTAGATCAAGGGTTAACATTTCCAAACAGCAGAAATAAATAACTTATATAATATAGCTTAGGTATTACTTAAAACATTATTGTTTATATAAAACAAGAATCCTTAAAATTTTAACTCATTTTAACAATTATCTTTAAAAACATAAGGCACTATTTATTATCAAGAACAAAACCTAACAATCGTCCGTCCTGACATCGTGTGCGGCCCTGCACACGGCTCCAGGTGGAAACCTAACAATCGGACTTTTAATTGGTTGTTGAATTTATAACAATAATAATTAGTATCTATTACTAGTTGTTTGAACTTAATACAATAATGTCAAAGTCAAAATGTTTTTATTTCATATAGGCCTACATGGGCACTTATAAAACGTCAGAAGCTAGTGCACGGTTCCAAATTGGTCGTTTCCTATGGAGAAGAACCGGCAAGAAACTCCATGGTTACTCTTTTAAAAAAAATGGTTTATATTACAATATTTTCATATTACAGTATTCATTAATAAATTATGTTAGGACAATGTAGACCAGTCAATATTGTACCAGAAAGCACAACAAAAATAATCATAAAAAAGTGAGTCATGATAAGAATTAATCTAAGAATTTGCGGAGTCTACAGTGTTCTCACATTTACATTATAGGTAGAAAGAGACATTAACAAACTTTTTTTTTTTTTTTTAACTTTCAATTTCAACCAGCAATCGATTTGCTGGATCGAAACAATTTGTACGAGCCACGCTGTACCTTGAACCAATACTCTCACTGTTGGGCATTATAACCCCAACACAAAGTGAACCCAAACGATCGATTAATTGGGTCACAAAACATCTAAGAGTAAGTTCACGACCGATCGATTTATGTCGTGAACAAACCAAATCCCTGAACGATCGATTAATCAGGGTGCCCTACTATCCTGAACGATCGATTAATCAGGATGCCACGCGGCGCCCGCACGAGCCGATCGATTTATGCTCGTGATGGCAGCCGGAAGGACTTACTTTATCACTTTATTCATCACCTAACGACGCCCGCACGAGCCGATCGATTTATGCTCGTGATGGCAGCCGGAAGGACTTACTTTATCACTTTATTCATCACCTAACGACGCCCGCACGAGCCGATCGATTTGTGCCCGAGATGGCAGCCGTAAGGCTTTGCCACTTTTACATCAAGTCACGAACCGATCGATTCTCGCGTACTTGATCTGTAACAACGGATAAAATTCTGTACATAATAAATGGTCTATTATATTAAAACAAAACATTAAAAAAAAAAACAACAACAAAACACAACATAATAAGTAAGGTACTCGTATTCTAACTGGAATTACTCCCGCATTATTATCGTCACTATTGTAACTATCATCTACGTCTTTTCTGTCGATGCGATCTCTAGAGCGGTTACGTGGAACCACGGCTTCATGCGATCTGCAGCAACCGTTGTCGAACGTCTACTCTCTGTATCAACTAGCCCCGGTATTGGTGCCACAATACGGGTATAACAGTCCATATCTAGAAATTTGCTAACACGTTACGGTCCTACAAAGGAAGGCATAAGTTTTTTTTGCTGTTTCCGTCTTTTACTGAAACCAGCCTTATTATTGTATTAAACCCTATTAATTTTAAGTTCTTTATGTAATTTTATTTTTGGTGTACAATAAAGAATACATCTATCTATCTATCGAATGCTTAACGCTCTCAATGAATCGAGAATGGTGGGATTGTACCGCTCGACTTGGAGCTGGCTACCGCATTTAAAACATGTTTTATGCCTTTGTTTAGGCCAAATCGCTTGTATGTATGCGAGGCAAAACAAATACCATAAGCGCTCATGAGACGTTCAGGGTTTCTAAACGTACTAAAGATGTCTTCTGGAATCCTAGTTACATTTTGGGTGTTCGTGTTTATAACGGGTCTTAGGAAGCAAAATGTTGTAAAACCGTCCACAACTACAAACAGGTGAGTCAAACCTTTATTTGGCTTCACAAAGGGTCCAAGGTGGTCCACATGAAGCGTATGGAATGGAATCTCTACATTAGTGATAGGGTGCAGTAAATCTTCGCGAGTTTTGGTACAACCCATCTGATCTTCTCTACCTCACCATCCAAATAGCGAAGTAACCTAATGACATAATTTTGACTAATGTACTGTAGGCATTTTTCACCTAGTTAACTATTTTGAACGTCTGTTATCCTACGTAGCTTGGAGTCACGTAACTGTAGCGTATGAAACCAACTTCACTACTAATTGTCATTATTACTGGAAACTGATCTTCGAGTGATTCTGACGATCTGACAAGATTTCGAGACAATGCACTAACATGACTCATTTTAGTTCTAGCTCTTTATTCGACAGTACAGTCGAATTCCTGTAATGTCAGCCACCACCATGCTATCCTTGGTATCGAGTCCCGCTTTGAAAGTGTAGAACACAGAAAGCCGCAATCAGTGATAACTTTGAACTCATTTCATAATTAATATAATCTAAACTTATGAAGGTAGCAAACCATTGCTAGGGTTTCTAACTCATAATGGTGGAAATTCTTTTCTTCCGGAGAAGTCTGCCGACTATAGTATGATACAGAATGAAAATTCTCGAAGTCTTGCTTTCGTTGAAGAACAATTCCACTGATTCCTAACCTAATTGTATTTGTGTGTAATTCTATTTCAGCAGCAGGGTCATATGTCTATTGTATTAGCAGCAAAAACTCAATAAGCTATCACTGTTAACAACAAGTTCGGGACAAGGCAATTCATCCCTAATATTATACAATTGCAATTTACTTTTATCTTTGTAGACTGCTATGTAAGATTGCTCTGTGAATAATTGTACTATAAGCACAGGGACCTCTATTAGATATTTGGGCACTACTTAACAAGCAGCTCTAGCCTCCACCTCATAGACAATCATGTCAAGAGTCAGATTTCCTAGCGACTGGACTACGTTGTTGCCAAATCCTTTCAATAGTGTAGATACATTATCGCGAGTTACTCCTAGTTGGCTGGCAATAGTTTCCCTAATCAGAGTAACGTCACTCCTAAAATCTATAAAAGTTCTAACTATTACTTACTCGAACAACTATTTACTTTTACCTCTTTTATGAACTTAGAACCAGGATAATTGCCTATATGTGCGTTTTTTTGTCGTTTATAAAATCGTTTTCTGCGCTGTACCACTAACGTTTGTCAATCTATCATCTGATTATCTGTAACATTTTTCCGCGATGTGGCCAATCTTATTTATTTATTTATTTGCATTCATGTCGTTTACAAGGTCTTGTTATATAATATAAGTTTCGTACATGAACCCTGCTAGGGCACCGCAACATTTTATGTATCTTAATTTGTATTGCATGCATTATTGTAAAAGTTATTTAGTTAAATATTATTATCACATTATCAATTACTATGCTATCATTTCATTATTAATTTATTTATTTTGAACATTTTATTACATTTCTACATTTTTACATTGCGTCAAATTTCAAATATTGATAATTTTTTTTTAGAATGTCATTTTTTTAAATAATATCGTCAAATAGTGTAATCAAAATATTAGCGTAATTTCAATTTAGAAACTCATTAAGGCTATAATAACACTTTTGTATTAAGTGCATTTTAAGTGTGTTTATAAATTTATTGTCAAATTCTATGTCTTTAATTTCACTGGGTAATTTATTGTAAATTTTTATGCACATTACAAGAGGTCCTGAGTGATACATAGCTAGTTTTGAGCTCGGTACTGCTAATTCATTTTTTTTACTCTTAAGGAGCGTTGTTGCCTTTGATTCTTAGCTAAAGGGAATAACGACACATGCTTTCTTACAAACTTGCTTACTTCCAAAATGTTTATGCTTGTTAGGGTGAGCATTTTATATTTAATGAAATGAGGTTTACAGCTCTGCATTTGGTCTATGTTCGCAAGAATTTTCACACATTTTTTTTTGTAAAATGAAGAGTTTTTCAACGTCTACGCTATTTCCCCACAATTGTAACATCCATTAGTGTGGCTTGGTCGGTTACCAGAACTACTGCTCGCTGTTTTGGAAAATTTAAGATTATCCAAATTTCTATTATTAGCGTAAAAACGGTCCCGACCAGATTGATTATAGTCCCTATTGCTGAGTAAATACTGTAACAGCTGATCGGGTTGGGTACAACTCAGTGCTAAAGCTCCTGATTTGAGTGTTTTATTTGCATTCTGCCGCGCGGGTACCTACTATATCGCATTGATTCACTAGACTAAGTTTTTCATAGTAATAAACCTCAATGGATTCGTTATATCTGCTCTTTCTCCTAATCATATCTTCCAAGGTCTGACCGTAATTCTGTTCACACGGAAACGCGCTTAGTAACTTCTCTTGCCATTCTTGCCAAGTAAATAGGATGGTATGTAGACTTTCGTACCACGTCTTGGCCAGACCTTGCAACTTTTGCATTGCAAAATGAGCGGTGGTGCTTTCATCCCAACCGTATACCGAAGCGCACTCATTCACTTTTCTTAACCACACGTCTATTCGCTGGTTTTTGGACGAGGGATCAGAGTTCGACAATATATTTTCGTGGTTAATTTTCTGTAGTGGTTGGGCTGCGTCTTGGTTTACAGGTGGAGATGTGAGAGCACTTCTCAAGTCCCTAATAATATTAAACAAATCTCTTTTCGATAAAGAAAGACTACGTGACCTTTCAATCCATTCCACGCGGTTGTGCTGCCGTGGTCCGCGCTCCGCACGTTGCTCTGCACGTGGCTCAGCATCCCGGCCGTATCGATGCCATGGAGATGCTGCGGGGACGGTTGTTCGCTTGGGGCTCGTCGCTACGACGCGATGCGTGGTGCAGATCTTCGTTGGCGCGTACACGGTCGCACTCCTGCCGTACTTCGTTCTGTAGTCTGCGCTCCGTGCGTTGCTCTGCACGTGGCTCGGCGTCCCGGCGCCGTGTCGATGCCGTGGAAGCGCTGCGGAGACGGTTGTCCTCACGCGGGTCGTCGCTGCGACGTGTTGCGAGGTGCAGGTCTTCGGCGGCGCGTACACGGTCGCGCTCACGCCGTACTTCATTCTCCAGCACCCGAAGCCGCTCTCGGCTCAGCTCGATGTCTGGCACGGGGCTTCGACTTCGCAGCCGACTCCGGCTCCTCGTGGCGGAGTGCAGCTCTCGGTGACCCGGAGTCACAAGCCTTCGTTGACCCGATGACTGTAGCATTGTCTGAAACTCACGGTAAAGAAACTTGAGAGCCGTATAATGAAGTTGTGAATAAGAAGTTACTAATTGCCGATGGTCTGAAATTGTTTATCCTTTCTTTTAATACCATTGGAAAATTGAAAAGTCGAGCATGTGTGCTGAGCAAGTCGCCTTTATTTTCGGAATCAAGATTGGTATTTCTTAAATAAAGAATGAAGTTTAATTCGTCCTATTCTAAAAATAGAACATAGGTACCTGTGTCCCAAATGTAAACGCTTAAATCCAATAAGCGATAGATGCGGTATGCGGCGTCAAGTGCCTCATAAGTGCCTCGCTCGCCACGGTCGAACTTATCGTGGGAAGGGTCGGGTGACGCTCTTGGTAGGTAAGCGCCGTTATAACCCAATATCAACCTTATTGTAAAAACTTAAAAAGTTCTCTAACGAAAAATACAAAACACCTCTATCGTTGAATATTTTTAGCTTTGTTTAGAAGGGTTTCTTGACACCCACCTCAATCATTCGATTTTAAGCTTGCGATTTGGTTACTAACGGAAATTCTAACATGGAGTTCCATTGTTTGCTAGCTATTACGTCTTCCATAGTGAGAGCACGGAATAGTGTTAACGGGTAATCACTCGCTAAAATACTGTCTTACAAAAATATTAAACAAAATGTAATTACAGCTTTTAGCAAGAAAACTTTCAACTATGGTACTAATGGACTTGTACTATTACTTACTCTGTGCTAATGATTTATTTATTTATTTAATCTTCATGTACAATAGTGGTACATAGGCGGACTTAATGCAACAAGGCATTCTCTTCCAGTCAACCTTTGGGTTAAAAAGACAAAACTGTGGTAGGTGTGCACAATAAATAAATAACAGTAATTTCAAATATAATATAGTATCAATAAAATTAGTTACAAAAACAAGATTAAAAAAAAAACTAAATCCTATTGGTGCCTAACTAACACACTGTATGACTTATCTTAAGACTGACTCAGGTTAATTTAAAGGCAAAACCCGTAATTATAATCACATCAAACAAAGAAAATATAAAATTTGGGCGCATACTTACGTTTTGGGTGCATTTGTCACTTCTGAAGTATAAAACTCGTTGCCTTAGCGGTCACAATTCTTAAGGGAAGACTATTTCAATTGGGAGGACTGTATAAAGACAAACTCAAACTGTTCACTTACTTTTATTAATTACATTAAGAACAAACAACTATGTGATACTTAATTATTACAGTACTCAAAGCTACTATTCCTATCGACTCTCTCAATCGTCCCTCCGGGAACGAATGCCCTTGCGCGCTCAAGTTCTTAGCCAAAAACCCCCGTGCGTTCCGCTCTCTCATTGGCCCACGATATCAGGTGATCCCAGAGTCGTGGTCCAATCATTAAGTCACTTATTACCCCATTCATTCTAACGATCAATATTAGATCAAGGGTTAACATTTCCAAACAGCAGAAATAAATAACTTATATAATATAGCTTAGGTATTACTTAAAACATTATTGTTTATATAAAACAAGAATCCTTAAAATTTTAACTCATTTTAACAATTATCTTTAAAAACATAAGGCACTATTTATTATCAAGAACAAAACCTAACACTACTTAGGCACAATGACATTATATTCGGTTCGGTAAGAACTTAACCGAATTCGGTATTCGGTCGTTCGGTAAAACCAGTATTCGACGCATCTCTAGCAGTAACCGATTTTCTAAACCATGGCAAATGGTTCATCCTATTTGCCGCGTACTATTCGCTATCACAGACGTGCTACCCAGTACGCTATCGGTCACGTTCGATACTTACGTGATAGGTACAATTTAATCTTAAGTAAATATAAGAGGACAGGGAACGTGATTTAACTTAGTAGTAGAATTTATTAAAAGACTGTCTTGTGATATCTAGACTGCTATTAGTAAAGCGGGTAACACATTAGACCGACGCACACGTGGACCACGCCAGATTTCTAATTAGCGGCGCATCGCGTGGCGTGGATCTAATGTAGCTCTACAAGTCTAGTTTCCATATAAAGTGTATGGAGACAAACGCGCCTATGCACAATGTAGTTCTACCTTCATTATCATCAGTTTTAACACGCCTTTTTTTAGCTTTCAAACACTACGTTTATTGAGTCTAAACACCACATGGTGAGGAATTTCAGCAGAAAAAGTAGATCTTGAGCAGTTGTGGCTTAGTGGTAGCAGCGGGTTCAAAACTAGCCATACCCATTAGTTTGTGTTCTTTATTTCATAACTACTGCTCTCATATCGGTGAAGGAAAACATCGTGAGGAACCCGGAATGTCGTAGAATTAGGGATGCGGACCCACGTGGTGGATTACGGCCCATTTCCTCTTCTAGGTTAGGATAGATCTTAAATTCTGAAGGCAGATCAGGCGGCCATCTACCTAAAGTGACTTTATCTCTCTGTCCGTACAGTCGCAAATTCTATATTTAAAAAAAAAAATTGAAATGAGTAATAAAAACGCTTTATAAAACAAGATTTTATACCGGTTATCATAATGAAATGCGTAGCTTCGTGTCTGTCCTGTTGACCGTTGAAGAGTTCCTTATCTGAAGCTAATCTTGGATACCTATTCAGGTCATGCTTAACATAAAATTGCATTACTATCGGAACTAAATCTACATGTAAAAATTCTACTCCGTGAAATAAGAGGAAATGGTTCTCAATTGCAAGATAATCCATTGAAAGCCATCAAATCACAATCGATGGCCTCCATACAAATAACCTGGTACATAATTTTACGTGGGTAGGCACCACTAACTTTTATCTCATCCAGGATGCCTACCTTAGTCTGTAGTGAATACTATGTAATCATAGATACGTAGTCGGCATCTGCCATAATTACCAGCTAGGTACGTAATATTGCGTAGTTGGAATTCAATGGGTATAAAAATTTGCGAAAAACACCACTCCTAATAATAAAAACGCATTTATTTGGCAACTATTAACGGGAAAGCAGTCAGGTTCTACTCATTTTGAACATTTTTAAACCTCTGGAAGTCGACAAATATAGAAGAGAACCTTGAAAATTAATTTTATTAAAATTTATTCACTATATGACCAAGCGCTGGTTGACTCGATAAAAAAAAATCACGAATCTGACCCTAATTTATGATTTCAAAAGTGTTTATCTACGAGATTACGTTACGGAAATATATGAAAATAACAAAAAAATAAATAAATAAAGATTGTTATTAAAGCGCCTGGCAAAAACAAAAATCTTGAATAGTTGTTGTTTTCTTTTTTGTAATAAAAATAAAACCGCTGTTTTGGGGCCGCGAAGTCGACATAGTCCCGGGCGGAGTTATTCGAAAAAAAAAATAGTCAGCGACTCCAACCAGCCCTTAACGCTCCACAATGACTTTTAGGTTTTTGATAGTCAGAAGTTCAAAGGAACGGTTCAACCAATTATAAAACAATAAATTCCGAAAATAAAGATGAGAAAATTCCTAATCAAACAAGAGCAAAGACAATACTCCTCCTCCTCCTTGCGTCGTTTATCCTCAATGCTGAGGATCGTGACCTCGACGAATAACTTTACTATGGACTATTTTTCGCCATTTTGTCCTATCTTCGGCGATGTGGATGGCGTCGCAGACTGTGGTCTCCAGTGTAGCACGGATTTGGTCTGACCAACGTATTGGACTCCTGCCCCTGGGTCTTTTCCCGTCTACTCTCCCTGTAAGTAGCAACTTTTCCAGGTTATCACCTCTCTTTCTGGCAATGTGGCCAAAGAAATCAAAAACTCTTCTCTGGCATATGGTAGTGAGCCTCATAGGTGATTTGAGTTCGGCTATTACAGATTCGTTGGTCCGATGCTCTGTCCAGTGGATTCCGAGCATCTTTCTCCAGCACCACATCTCAAAAGCGTCAATCCGGCAACGGTCAGCTTTTTTGAGGGTCCAGGTCTCTGCACCATACAGGAAGATGGAGAAAAAGACAATACAAACAAGTCTAATCTCAAACAAACGCCGAGTATCAAATAACAGGTCTATACTGTCACTAGGAGATGTTCGTATCTGTGTAAAAAGAGTGTGAAGTAAATATGTCACCGCATTAGTGCGCGGTGATTCAGGTACATGACTCATTACGGCTAAGTAACGTACTGTATATGTCACGCTGCAAGAGAAATGCAGAAAGTCCAGTTCGTACAGTATGTGTGATGGACTAGATTGTCACAGTAGGATCGATGCGTGCTAGGACTGCCGTTTGAATGAATGACCGAGGCCCTTGAACGAAAGGGCGACTGAAGGACGCATGTGGATTTAGTCATTAAAAGTCTGACATGTGTCGTTCTACCCAAGAGCGGGAGAAGTCATTGAATGATTTACAACACCAAAGCCAACGCACAGCTGGGTGCAACAGAAGCAAAACAACCTCTTAGTCGCTCGGATGTCCCGGTAACCATGTGTTTGTGTGAACAACCAAGTAACATAACAAGCGCAAATCTTTGTAATTTTTTTTGATAGAGTTATGATTTTTTTTTTACATAGATTCTTTGCACTTCTGTCATGTGTACGGTACACGCGCATTTTTTTTTTAAACAAATGAGTGTGAGTGAGTGTGATATTTATTGTTTTTTTGCGCATGCTATTTTTCACCACTTCCCTTGATTGACTCTTAGCGAACCCGTAAGGCATTAAGTCTGCCTTTGCATGTTTGTGTTGCAAATTGTTGAATTGTTGAAATTTAAATAAATATATAAGTGAGACTTCTGCCCCTATTTCAATGGTGGCTGTTTGCAAACTATGTCAAAGTAAATGCGGCCACACATGTGTGCTGCTAACTACTCGTGGCTGAACTGTACTGCATGTTATACGGTAGACAGCAAGTGTTACAACGAGCTACTATTGAATAGGATATGTTTTTATACAGCTATATTGTAACAATACGTCCGCACTATTGCTGTTTAATACGCCCACATTGTCGGCGGCCATGTTACCTATTAGTCGCGTGATAAAAGGGGCAGGAAATCTAAGTGCATATACAATGAAATCCCTATGGCGACAAATGCCTTTTTTTAAGTCGGATATCATGGGCAGGGCAATGGAAACGGCTGTACTCGGAGTTTCCTTGCGTGATCGAATCAGGAATGAGTATATCCGCACGAGAACCAAGGTTGCCGATATAGCACGAATAATCGCCAAACTTAAGAGGCAATGGGCAGGGCACATTGCTCGCAGAAGGAAAGGCCGTTGGGGCCGAAAGGTTCTGGAATGGCGACCACGTACCGGAAGACGTAGCGTTGGAAGGCCTCCTGTAAGGTGGACCGATGACCTGGTAAGAGTTGCTGGAATCCGATGGATGCGTGTTGCACAGGACCGTTCATTGTGATGACACTTGGAGGAAGTTAATGTCCAACAGTGGATGTCTTTCGGCTGAAATGATGATGATGATAACTCCCCCTAAATCAGGGCGGAGCTAGGGGGAGTGTCAGACTTCACCTGTGTCTTTCAGTTGGCCTTTGCGTTCTAGGACCACGGGTTACCATTTCAGAAATTCCACGTTGCCCCAGTGGGATCAGTCCTAATGAGTGCCCCTATGGTTTTATTGACATCTCATTGAGGCGCGTGGAACGTTAATGCCTTGATCATACGTACCTAGCAAAAAGGGCAAGACAGTAAAATTTTGCTCGGCCGAGACAGTGATGTAAGCGTGTTGTAGATTTAAGCGCTCGGCCGAGCACAGTCGAGAGCATTGTCTCGCCCGGCATAAGCGCCGCCCGACTAGCCCGAGTAGGGCTCAGTACGGTAGCCATGGATCGGCCTGCTACTCCAACCCGACGCCTAAGGCCGTGTTTACGTAGGACGCGTCTACGCGTAGCGTTGCGCGGCGCGTCGGGCGGCGCGGCCCGCACTAAATTCAAACATATGAAGTTGTATGAGAGTGTTTACGGACACGCGTTTTTATGCGCGTTTGCTTGAAATATAGGCGGTGCCCGCAGCGGAGAAAGCCGCGTCGGCCGCGGCGTCGCCCGCCGCGTGCGCCGCCTATATTTCAATATAAACATACGGCGATTCTGCCAGTCTCGTTTGGAAGTCGAACAACGAAGACGTGACTTGCCGACAGCCATGGAGGATGACATAATCGACATTTTTTTAGAAGAAAATTTTGTTTTTAAAAGAGATTTATTTAATGTAAGACGTGGCCCAGTGTTTATGGCGCGAGCCGCTGCACTCGCCGCTTCTCTGTAAACAGTAAAAACGCACGACGCGCCGCCCGACGCACCGCGTGTACGTAAACGGGCACTAAGGCAGTTGTTCCCCTTCTGTATAAATTCGTCATTCGATCTTGTCACAATGTACTACCGGACTTTCTTTCCGTGTAGGTCGGGGATTTACCATGATTTGAGTTCTTCAATTATCACCACGACTATTAGGTATTCAAATTTACATCCTGCATTCTAATCATTTGCGGTTTCCGTTTCCTAGAATGCGGTTCTCTTCTAGCTTTGTCATAGTAAATTTAATTAAAGTTATAAAAAAAACGTTCAGACAATTTGAGAACGTGCCTCATTTTTCACTGACTTCCACTGTTAAAAATCTTTAATTTATATAATAAAGCACGTTTACAATAAAATATCATGAATATTATAAAGATTTGCTCCGCATGCGTAACCCCCGGAAATGGCCTTTTTATACAAGTACCTATTTATCGTAATGCGTGCAATACGCACGCGGGACGCGTTGTTTTTTGCGAAGCAAAAATCCGCATGATATTAAAAACACCCCAAGTTATTTATTTTGCCCAATATGTTTTTTTTTTTTTTTTTGTTAAAGTCGACTGATATTAATCACGATATTGAAGATAACAGCATGATAGCGTGTAAAATAAACAAAGACTAGGAGCTCAAAAAATTTGCTGTAAATGAATATATCTATAATAGTAACAATATTAAATAAATATACAACAAAAAAACGTTTCTGGTTTATGAGTCACAAACTCTCAAACAAGGAAAAATGAAATAAAATAAGCTCAATATCACGGCGTCGGGCACGCTGCCGGCGACTGTTCGCTGGCGTTCTAGATAAAAAACAAAACTAACTCAGTGTTTAAAAACTAGGCTATCTTACGAAACGTTTATAAACAATTGCCTTGACAACGAAGTCTAGTGCCAATCGTTCGTATAATTTTTTTAAGGTGGTAAATCATACAAAACCCTAGTTCGGAAGAAGTCTTCCGAACTTGGGCGGAACGAAAAGGAATGTCAGACTTTCACTGACTAAAACCACACCTATATTCCTTCTCTGCCTTGCGTTCCAGGACCCCGGGGTTCCCTTTCGGGGCTACCCAGGGCTCCAGTAGAGCATTTGGATCTTCATAGGTTCAGATCAGACAACGTTTCTCCGTAGCAGAGCGGAGTCGGGTTTTATGGTCGTGAGACATAATAGGTGAAAAACATGTGTCCAAAACATAGGTCCAAAACATAGGGCTCTGTCTCAGGCTCGTTCCTCATTGACCCGGCGCATATCTGGTGGTCGCCACTGTTGATCCTGGTATTCAGGAGATGCAGTAAATGATAAATGTTTATTTTGCAAATAAGTTTTATAAAAAACACTTACACGTCAATTGTTTCTTCAGTTTAAACTAGACGAGGCCCATGTTTCCTTAGAAGAAACACCGAAACAAACTAAGGAATCAGTCTCTAGCAAATATGTAATGGTGTTATCCATAGAAATATAACAAAACTTTTTACAAAAAAAAAAAAAATACAACCGACTTTAATGAGAAAAACACAAAAAAGAGCAAAATAACTTTAATTTCGGAAGTCGTTGTTTCTATAATAGTTTAGTCTCTTCGTTATTAAACAACGACTTCCGAAATTAAAGTTATTTTGCACTTTTTTGTGTTTTTCTCATGGTTGTATTTTTTTTTTGTAAAAAGTTTTTCACTTCTCACTTTTTAGTTCATTAGATCAAAAAGATATTTTTATAGGACCAATTCGGAAGTATAATCATGATATAAAATTTTAGAAATCGGTCTACAATTGACCGAGATATCGGTGAACAAACATTAAAAAAACATAGCCGAACATAGAACCTCCTCCTTTTTGAAGTCGGTTAAAAACAGGTGAAATCACAGAGAACCATGTAGGTTGGATATAGTATCATAGGGTTCCCATAAAATACTGTAGTACTGTTGTCTGCCTACTCCTTCGGGGGTACAGGCGTGCCATTATATTACAGCTACACGTGTAATTGGGGAGCAGTGATAGACTAGTGATAACAGCCCCGACTTGCGAATGCGTTACTTAAAATAGTTTGTGGTTTGTACACACGATAGACGTTTCACCACTGCTCTCAAAAAAGTGAACGAAAACATTGCGTGAAAACGGCCAGGTTTTGAAACCAATAATTCAAAGACTCGCCAGTCCACATTACAGCCCATTGTTCTTGTCCCTCTCCTAGAGACGATGCCCGAGTCCCAGCAGTGGGAATATTATAAGGCTAATTATGCTTTTACGCTTTACATTAGTAATTTAGATTTTTGGAGCCATAGAAACCCGATGACTCAATTCTGATTGATAACAAAATTTTCAAATTAAACGAAATTTTGACTGGGCTGTTGGTCTAGTGGTCAGTGGCCCTGATTGCTATGCCGGAGGTCGTGGGTTCGATTTCAACCCAGGACAAATGTTTGTGTGATGAGCACGATGACGTCTGGGTGTAATTCATCTATGATAAGTATGTATGTATTTAAAAATATATAATAAGTTTGTCAGTTGTCTAGTACTCATAACACAAGCTCTGCTTAGTTCCAGACTAGATGACGCAGTCAAGCACTAAAATTTAAAAAAAAAGGATGTTGCGTAATAGTTGTGGAATATTATACAATTATTATTATACCGGCCTTGTATTGTCTACGTTAATGGTCTATAGAAATATCATTATAAAGACGGCTTAGAAGCCCCGCAGGAGCGCTAGGTTCGACGAATTGGTTATTGCATAAGCGAATGTCGGACGATATTTCTGCTTATCCAATTGACGTCATTTGATCTTTCACGACTAGGGAAAGAAGGAAAACATTCAAACGTCGTGTTTTCTTAGAACTTTTTGTGTGACTTGTCTGAATCGTTCTTGACTAGAACTAGTCTATAGTTCTTTTGCAGATCTAAGACCTTGCTTTCTATCTTACTATCTATACTTATACATCGTTAAATTTTGGTCGGTTTAATCCCGTGGAGGTTCGACCCCGGTACATGAAACACTATCGATTTGTAAAGATAAAATAAAAAAATAAAGTACTTTTTTTCTAAAACTCGAATTAATGTACGCATACTGTACGAAATTATTATTTTTATGTAAACGAGTCAATGAGCTTGTAGGTTGTTGTCGGTCAACTCATTGCGTACTAACTACCTACAGGTCATTGAATTTGTCCAGCTGACGTTTACTTAAAGAAATCAATATCGTACATGCGTAAAGTAATTCAAGATTTTAAAAAAGTACTTTATTTTTCATTTTTATCTTTACAACACGATAGGGTTTCATGTACCGAATCGACCCTCCGCGGGATTAAAACGAGTAAAAAACGGTGTATAAAAACTAGCGATTTCGTCGGACGTTGTCTTACCCGAAAATTGGATTATCGTCAGAAAAAAAATGAGTATCAGATTGCCTATTATTATATATTATTGCCTGTACCTATCCGGTAACAGTTGTATTTTCAATCCAATCAGGGACCCACTAAAATATAGAGGTGCTAGGTGACAAACACACGCACAGAAGAATTATACAGGGTTTATCTGATATCATTCCACAAACGAATACCATGGATCCAGTACATGATTCTGGACATCCCAGTGGTGGAATTTTTCACCGTATTTTTCTTAAAAAAAATAATCTTTACGTTTTTAACGGTATTTTAATATTTTTAGTGATAAAAAGGAATGAATCACCTCTAAAATTAAAAATGCTGTCGGGGTTCATTATAATAACGATTCCAGCTCGTCACGACATCATGGCCTGGGTCATCATCATCATCATCATCACCATCATTTATTTATTCATAACAATAAACATTGTGTTGAACATTGGTCTACCGCTATGTTGTCGGATTATGGCGTAGGTATCTTAGTTTTTTTTTTAATTGATTGGCTCGCGTTTGACCACTATCTCACCTGATGGCAAGTGATGATGTGGCTGTATCTTAGGTTTTTGCGTAAGACGTAATAATATTATTGTGCACCACTTTTGTAAAAAAAAAAAATTGTATCAAACGCAGTAGTTAAACATTTTTAACTACTGCGTTTGATAGACACAGTATTACAAAGACATTTGATTGGTAAATATAATATTTAGGGATTGCATGTGGTGTTAGCGTGATCCTCAGTTAAGGAAGTCGTAAAAACAGTGCAATCGTGAAAGCGAGTTATTTTGACACAAACAAAAGATGTATGTTGTGCAACATTCACAAAGTGCATCACTCGAGCGGTTGAAATTAATTCGATGTGCAATAAAATGCATTACAGAAATTTACAGTTGTTGTGCTATAGATAGGTATCTGTTGTTCAACTTGTTATTGGCTGTTTGACTAAACTAACATTTAAAAAAGAATTTAAAATTATCAAAAAAAAAATTCTGCGAGTCGATTCTTAAATAAAGTAGTTGAGTTTCTGAGATAACAAACATAAAAAATACAACCGAATTAAAACGATCTTTTTGAAACAAATAAAAAAAACTGTAATAAAAAAAAAAATAACAGTCAAATACTTAACCTACTGACTAATCTTTGAATTCGAAGGATTATAGAGGTGTCGTTATTTTTAGTTTTTATTGATTCTGACGAATCATTGATTTTGTCGTAAATCTATTTGTAGGCACGACAACAAGATCAGTTATTTCACCTAAGCGAGACGCTCGTGTAGCGACATCTATGAAACCACGTAGAAACTAAAATTCAAAATCCCGCATCGCTGTATTAGACTCCTCCACTCGATTAGAATATACAAAACAGCCCGAAATCTGGCAGTTGCCCGGTCCAGACATAAAACCCGTCTGGCCGAGAATCCTCCCTTTTCGATGGAGGTTTGGGGGACTCCACAACCAGTACCGCATTCGATTTTTACAAATCTGGTTTTTTTTGTTTAATTTTAAAACACAATGCGTTCGACGCTGTGGTTCGACGCGAGACTATCAAGTTCATCTGAATCGATTCGAAAATGAGTCATATATAAAAAGCAGTCTTGACTCACTGACTAATCAACGCCCAGTCCAAAACCTAAGACTTTTTTTAAGGTTGGAAATCATCCAATTACTTTTCTCGCTCCGGGCGGAGCGGGAGGGCGTGTCAGACTTTTGCTGACTAAAATCCAATCCCCTATTCCTTCTTTGCCTTCATTCCAGGACCCTGGGGTTGACTTTCATATAACCCAGGGGCCAAGTAGGCTTCGACCCTGCTGGGCCCCTACGTTTTGCTGACATCAGCTTGAGGCGCGTGTGGAACACTACGCGCCAGAACTCTGAAACTGTGTTCAGAAGTTCCTTTTATGATGTATACAAAGAAATAAGAAAGTATTTTCAAAAGATCCTCCCCTAAGGGGATGAAATGGGTTTCCAAAGTTCGTTTGGAGAAACCTACTTTCACGCAGGCCACTGGCAGAACCTAGTCTACTATAATTAATGACCAAAACCAATGAGTCTGACAAAGTGTTAAAAAACATTGATATAGCGGCAACAGAAATACATCAACTGTGAAAATTTCAGCTGTCTCGCTATCATTGTTCATAACATACAGCTTGGTGACAGACCGACGGACAGCGAAGTCTTAGTAAGGGTGTTTGTAATATCATGCGGATTTTATCACGCATGCGGGATTGCCCTACCACGGACGCGTCCCGCGTGCGTACTCCCCGCATTACAATAATCCGTATGAAATTAAAAACACCGTAATAGGGTCCAGTTTTACCCATACAAAACCACCGAACCTAAAGTTAAAACCTTAAGTTTTACAGAATATAAAACGCCTATTGATTAATTATTATCTTTAAAGAAATAAACAATGCCTATCAAGTAAGTAGGTCATTTATAATAGAATATTGTCAGTAATAGAGAGTACAATACAGGCTTGTCTTAAGCCAGCACTGTTGTCAGAGGTCGCAGCTCGATCGAACTATACCTATTTATAATCTGCCGTGCAGCCGATGAGGGCGGCAGCACGCGAAGGTTAGTGCTGATACCAAGATGCACGATGCATGTTAAAAGAGAATTTTGTTTTTTAAACTTGGTTTCCACTTGAGACGAGGATTTTTCTAGTCTTAGTAGCATTTTTTTCCCCCGACCCAAGATCGAACCTAGGACTTCACGCTTAGCAGTCACATTTGCGACGGTGATGCAGTAGATTCTCGATGATTGGCAAGTCAAGCAAGTGCCAATTTAACCTTTTGAATACCGTAATTAGAGACACAATAGAAAGACAATAGGTGTGCGGAGACCGGTGTCCTCTTAGTGCTTAACAGTGTAAGACATAGTAAATTGTAATCGCCTACACTTTTTTCGACCTTGGAGTGAGCGTTTCAGAATTTTACTGATTAAAACCTACTTGTGTCCTTCAGTTACCCTTTGCGCTCTAAAGCCACGATCGCTCTTTCAAATGTCCCCGCAGCCCTAGCAGGAATCGCCTACCCTTGCAAATCTATCATTGCTAAATATTTGTTCTGAGCCCTCTATCCTCAGATTTCTTTGTAAATATGTAATACTAGGAATTTGTTTTCGGTCGTTGCGTACTAACTACCTACAGTTCATTAGCCTCGCTCAGCTGACGTTTACTTAAAGAAATTAATTTCGTAAATGTGTAAATTAATTCGAGTTTAAAAAAAGTACTTTATTTTTTAATTTTCTCTTTACAAATCGATAGTATTTCATGTATCGAATCGACCCTCCGCGGGATTAAAACGACCAAAATTTAACGGTGTATAGATCACCAGAAATGAAGATGGTTGGAGAACCATGATTACCGATATAGCTCAAAGAACCGTCAAACTTAAGTGGTAGTGGATTGGGCACATTGCTCGCAGAACAGATGTTCGTTGAGACAGCTTTGGAAGGCTTCCCACTTCCCAGGTCTACCGATGACCTTGTGACGGTCGCGGGAGTTCGATGAATGCGAGACGCACAGGATCGGTCGTTATGGCGACACTTAGGGGAGGTCTATGTCCAGCAGTGGACATTTTTAGGCTAAAATAATGATGATGATAATGATGAATAGCTTTCGTCACTCACAATGTAAAGTTGAACAATACATTTATAATGATATACAAAGATGAACAACGTCCGTAATTCTATATTCTTTTGTGATAAAAATTATTGCGAAATATGTATGAATCATGCTAAGAACTGGATATTTATTTAATTAGTAATTTTATGACTAATTATGTGTTGTATAATATAGGAAGGTTTTTATTTTAGGCAAAAAATGCTACGTGCAGTATTTATTGCAATTCTTGTGTTTTACTGTCTGAATTACAACCTAAAACTAAGAAATTCCTGAATAAATTTCACGTGCTAATGCAATATTATCATAGACAGTTATCTATAATTATGACTAGCGACTAGATTCTCGACTTTATAATAAGCATGTGCTAACACTTTTCTTGCGACTTCCTAGTCCAGGCTAAGATCAGGGCCGAAAATAAAATTACAACCTCATAATCAAAATACTTTATTTCTAAACATTGTTAAAATTACGATAGTGAGTGAGATGTCCTCTTTCTACAGCCACATCTAATCCAGACATTTATTTCAAATAAACAATTTACAAGCAAGCAAGTTATTTTGAATTGTCAAAATGTAGGTCAGTCAAAAAAAGTGAAGCTAAATTTCACGTTCCAAAGCGTAGATCTCTATGGAAAAGAACCTGCAAGAGACTCCATGGACACTCTTTTAAATCATGTTTTGGGTTTAAAATCTTGGTTACATATTTGTTGTCGCTTCTATAAACTAACTCTTAACTTTACATAAATTACGCGGCAAATAAGTTAAACCGAAATGGTCTCCGT
Organism: Leucania comma; assembly: GCA_958295575.1. Lineage (NCBI taxonomy): Eukaryota > Metazoa > Arthropoda > Insecta > Lepidoptera > Noctuidae > Leucania > Leucania comma. The sequence continues at coordinate 1,864,305 of OY282468.1, read as the reverse complement.
TGCTATGGTTACGGACACGGACAACCCTTGCTGTGCCGCTCTTCAATTGAGACCCGAAAATCTGTTACTGCGCATTGAAGGTCAATCGCCATTTTGGTTCAACTTACAGCACTCTTTATCTTATTTACATTGTCCTCACATAATAGCAGCGACAAGAAACAAGAAGTTTCTTGCGCATTCTTCTCTATAGAGATCTACGCTTTGGAATGTGCAATTAGCATCATATTTTCTGACAGACCGACTTCTTGACTTTTCAAAAGTGCCTGTAAATGGTTTATTTGAAATGAAATGCTTTGAATCTTGAAGTATTGTACTGATATAACTGAGCATAGCTGCCAGTAACTCATAAGACTATCTATCCGTAGTACATAATCCAGTTCCAAATTCTTTTATAACATTATTTTTCCTTTGCCCACAGCCACATCGCTCTGGTACGTGGTCCTCAACGTGCCCGCCAACGCGACAGTTGCCGGCGGCAACTGCTCGGAGGCTGACCAGTGGATCCAGGTCAGCTGGCTCAGCAACAACACAATCCAGCCCAACAACATGACCCTGGTGTACCACAGGAACGAAACCACCAAGAACTATGGACTGCAGAGCCTGAACATCTCGCTCAGCCCTGAGAACTTCGTTAATGGCTGTGAGTACTTGCATATTATGTTAATTTACTCTTTATTAAGGTTTCGTACCCGAAGGTTAAAAAGGGACCCGGCTGTTACTAAGACTTCGCTGTCTGTCCGTCTGGCTGTCGGTCGCCAGGCTGTATCTCAAGAACCTCGTTAGACTGTTAATTTGAAATATTTAAAAAAATTATTTATTTCTGTAGCCGCTGTAACAACCAATACTAAAAACAAAATAAAATAAATGTTGGGGGGGGGGAGGGTCCCATACAACAGACGCGATTTTTTTTTGCCCTTTTTTACTCGATATCAATAATGGCAACAGGTAGACTTGAAATATACACAAAATACTCACTACACAAATAGTAATAAATATTTAAGGGGGCTCCCATACAAAAAACGCATTTTTTTTGCCTATTTTGTTGTTCTGTTTTTTACCTAGTCAATGGTATGGAACCATCCGTGCGCGAGCACGACTCGCTCTTGCTCAGTTTTTATATTTATATAGCAGGTTACAGTACTAACCTCTAAGACTACAAAAGGCGTTCTTTCTTTTCTTTTTTCATTATTGATAGGCACGGGCTTGACCATTACCGATATCATTTGGTGGTATGCGATAATGGACATTTCCATATAATAGGTATTATGATGTTATATTTATTTTGCAAATCTGTTTCTATTTAAATTTAAAAATTAATAAATCTTATTTTTCTTGGTTACGCTATAACTTGAAAAAACTTGGCTGATTTTATTCGTGTTTTTTTTTTTTTTTTTTTTTTTGAAAATTAATAAATTTGAGCGTAAATGAAAATATGTAACTTTTGCGCATTTGACAATGAATAGCTGCGACTAGACAATATCTGTTGTGTCAGTTTGTTGGTTATAAATAAAACTTTTACACGTTAATTTAGAAGAGATTAGTGTTTCCTAACAGATTACTCTGAGAAGAAACTGCGAAATAAACTTACAGATCAGTTTCTTCAGTAAACATGTAATGGTGAGATGATGCCAAATTAATATATAGTACGCGGCAAATAAGTTGAACCATTCGCGTGGTTATGCGCAGCTCCCTCACTTCGATTGAGACCCGAATATCGGTTATAATCCTCGTTACACAAGTTGAACCATCATGACGGCCGGCCATGAATGCGCAGAAACAGATTTTCGGGTCTCAACCGAAGTGGCACATAACCATAGCAAATAGGTCAACTTATTTACCGCGTACTATAACCAGTTTTAGCTATTTAATATTAAAGTCTTCGTACCTAAATGTTCATATCTGTTTATGAACTATCACTTTAATCGTTTTGCGGACAGCATTCATTTAATACAAGTTGACCCTATTTGACCTCTGCTCTCGTCTTCATCGACAACACAGAAATTCGTAATTACGCGCTAATTAAGCAAGAGAAATAATTGTAAATCTTATCAACTTTTCTCTGTTATGTAAATCCGAAATGAAAACGATTTGATTGTTTGAGAGCCCAGTTGAGCTGATGAAGTTGAGTTCATCTTAAGATTTCCTAAATAAGCCCTGTCTCTCAATTGGGCTAGTCTCAATTAACAAATTAAGGATAGGTTTGAAACTGTTGACACATTTTTTTTTGTGTAATTCAGTGCAATATATTATTAGAAATTTCGAAAACTGTTAGAGGTCTCTCCCCCTTAAACACGACGTATATGCTTGATCATTCATCACCCCTTGAAAACTACGGAACCTACACCGAGCGTGGCGCTACACGCTCTTGGCCTTCTTTTTAGTCTTTTTTTAGCCATGGCCTTTCAAAAGATCCCTGGACTTTTGGAAAAAACCTTAAGTTACATAAACCCTGAATCCAGACCACTAAAGATCTCCTTATCAATTCTAGCATCCAAGGACCCGTTGGAGCTGTACCACGGCGCGGAGTGGCAGACTCCCCTGGCCACCTCATACCGCTGCAAGTCCTCTACTCTGCTGAACATGACTGCGTCAGGCAGCACAGCGGCCGTGCTCACCGTCTCCAGGTTGCAGGAGGAGGCGTACCGCACCACGAATGGCACCGGATTTAGTGCTGGTAAGTGTGATGTAGCAGCTTCGACTAGAAGGCTAGTTTTTGGTGTGCCGATTCTAAAAATATTCAATAACAATTTCTGCCAGCGGTTTTGCCCACGAAACAGACAGAAATTACCACCATGGGGATATGCTAATCAGAAATCAGAAGCGTTTATTTCAAATAGACTAATTACACGTACTTTTGACCTTGTCAAAATGTCGGCCAGTCAAAATAAAAAGTGAAAATAAATTGCACGTTTCAAAGTGTAGATCTCTATGGCGAAGAACGTGCAAAAAACTCCATGGACACTTTTAAATCATATTACAAGTTACATAAAATCTTGGTTACATATTTCTTGTCGTTTCTAATATATTAATCTAGAACATTGTTCACTCATGTACCAATTTCATCAGAAAAGTCAGAACATAGAAATAGTAGAAACGCAAAATAGGGCTCGAAGTATTTCTATTGGAGCCTAGCCTGCGTTATGAGCACTCAGTGCGCGGGAAACATTTGCGTTGTTGACGCCATATTGGTCTTGATTAATCTATAATCTAAGCGAAATACCACTCACTGATTAATCACGAAATCTCAGAAACTATAACACCAACAAACTTAAAATTTGCCTGACCTGCCTGTAGTAATCAAACGTGTGCGCAAACACAGGTACACTCTCTGTTCATTTACCCTCATAGTCCGATGTGACGGCAATCCAACACCCAGAGAGATCAGATACAGGCCAGGTCCATTATTATTAGCATGAAACTCAAAATAAACTATCAATAAAACATGAAATCAGCCCAAGGCTTTAAAAAATAGTAAACAAATTAAGTTGGTTATGTATGAAAAGCGCATCGATAGCTGCGCACACGCTGCCAGACGCCTGATAAGGTCCTGATAACGTGTACTCGGCGAACTGATAACAACGGGAATATGTTTGTGACGATTGCTGTAATGGTTTTCATTTTACATACATATAATCACGCCTTTTTGTCGTGGGGTCAGGTAGATTTTACAGAATGCTACCTGGTACGATTTTTTTTTTTAATGGTTATGTGAGAATGTCACCACGGGCCCCGGGACAAAGGCAAAGAATGGAAGGATAGGTTTTTAGTCAGTAAAAGTCTGATACTATTTCCCGCCCCACCCAAGGGCAGGATTTGTCATTGGATGATTTTACCTACGTTAAAAAAAAAACCTGGTACGATTTTTAGTGGGGGACGAGTAGTACTTTGTGTAATTTATTTCATCACCACTGCTCTCAAAACGGTGAAGGAAAATATCGTGAGGAAATCGGCATGTCCTAGAACCAAAAAATCGAAGATGTGACGTTTACCAACCCGCACTGTTCTCATGTGGTGGATTACTGCCCATTCCCTCTCCTAGAGAGGAGGCCTGAGTCCCAGCTGTGGGAACAATAAAAGTCTGATTTTGAGGGGTGGGATATCATCAAATATCTTCTCTCGCTCTGAGTGGAGCGAGAGGAAATGTCAGACTTTTACTGTTAGTCGGTAAAAGTCTGACATTCCCTCTGTTTCTTCACAGACCCACCTATGTTTCTTCACTTTCCCTTTGCGTCAATCCCGCGTTATTGCCAATAACGCTGCAGCACTGGCACTTACTACGATCCTTACATATTCCTTTTGCCTCTACGTTCATACGTTTGGCGCTGTGGTTGAGCGATTGACTGCTACGCCGCGTGACGTGGGTTCGATTCCTCCAATCAACGCAACCACGATACAGGAGTAATTCCTAGTGTGTGACAAGGTTTTTTTTAAATATATGTCTGGTCACACACACACACATACCGTTGTATTTCGAGTATGTTTTTCACAAAGATGTGAATTTTAAAATTACATACAACATTCTCATGCGATAGTATTTTTTTTTTGTAATAAAAGTAGGACGCACTTTTATAAATATTATCGAATTTTTATTCATTTATCAATAAATATCCTGTTTATTTATGATTATGAGTCAGCGAAGTGATAAACAGCTTGAACTGTATCGTTAAAAATATTGCCTTGCAAAGAGATATGTTGCTGTGTGCTCCACGATAACTTCCTTCCGACCAGTATTATTGATTTCAGTAACCAAGTTTTTGCAATGGTAGCCCAGTGATAACGGCCCTGACTTACGGTTCGTGGATTCTTTCTTACTTGGGAAAGTCATCCAATGACATCCCCCGTCCTTGGGCGGAGCGGGAGATATTTTCAGACTTTTACAGACTAAATTCCCACCCCTATTCCTTCTTTGCCTTCGTTCCAGGGCTCCGAGGTTCACTTTCACATAACCCATGGCGCTCCTATGGGAACGAAACGGGGTTCTAAAGTTTATATGCAGAAATTTTCAAACACTGTCACGAGACTTACATATGGGACTAGCTGCTGCCAGCAGGATCGCCTGCGTTGGTTGTAGAAAATTATCCCAAGTTACATACTCCCGGGAAAGTATCCTATGTGCTATTTCAGTACATGGTCTACCCGTGTACTAAATTTCATCGAAATCCATTCATTAGTGGCGTGAAAGAGTATCAAACATCCATACATACAAAGGAGGAGTGGCGGGCGGTCGCCTCCTGCTGCAAAGCAGTAATGTTTGCTAAGGAAGCGGCCGCACGCGCGAGGGAACGTCCCTCACAATCCAACCGATCCCGATCCCGATCCCAATTTCCAGCCATCATAGGCGCGGGCTTGCGGACGGTGAGCAATGCGTAACTCGCCAAAAGTTTAAAGAAGAAGTCATTATTTATTTTTTTTCGTCTTAAAAAATTCCATACATAAATACTATCACGTTTATAATATTCATTTTCCTATATCGTGATGTGCGTTTACAAAAATAATGTACACACAGTTCGTTCCAGATAACAGCCATTTTTAGCGGACGCTAAACCCCGATAAATCTATCTGCGTAGTATAATCATAGTAATTAGTAATCTGACATTCAGGGTTAGCGCAGAAAATCGCAGTGTCAATTGTATTAAGCGATGAAATTGACAAAAACGATATTCAACTTTGTGTTATTTTGCGTAGGACTAAAATTGGCATAACAATGTAAACACGTGTATTTTATAGTTCTGCATTGATCTGTAGTGCTTTTGGCTTCTCTTTTTAACCCACCTTTGTTCCTTCAGTTGTCCTTTGCGATCCAGGGTCATGGAAAATCTTTCGAAAAATGTAGCAGCCCCAACATGTATCGCCTCTTGTGGGCCTCGTCCAGTTTGCTGACATCTCTTTAAGACGTTCGGGGGACACAAAGCGCCGTTGACTCGGGCTTGGTGCTTACGGGATGGTCTGACGACGAGCTACCCATTGGTTGCCATCCGGCCTGCGGTGGTTGCCAATCACCCCTGTGTGTCCCGACACCCTGTGACGCTGGTTAGGGCTAGGGCGTGAGGAGTCCTCTCCCTCTCGCTTTTGTCAGCCACCTCCTGCACTTGCTTGACTGCTTCGCACAAGGAGGCTACTACTTCCCATTCCCTCTTGCTCCGTACCATGGGCTGAACCGTACCGTACGCGAAAAGTCTTCGCCTCTGATTGTCTTCATGATTTTGCTTGCCCCTTGAACTTGACTTTTAATAGTTTTAGTGGCTTTTTAGAGACTTGCATACGTATAGGCGCAGGTCTTATTTGTTTCAGGTTGAATGTGTTAATTGGTAGGAATCAACTGGAAACAACAATCTCAGAAGGCTTACCACAAGCTCTTAATGCAATCCATTTTATGACTTAAACTGAATTGTTAAAGGGATGAAGATACGAGTATATAACATTAGATTTAGTATATGCGAAACCCTAAGACGTGTCTAGTATTTTAATATAATGTCAAACAAAGTTATGAGCTTGTTATGTTACCTGATTGTCCGCACAAATACATGGTTCCCAGGCCATCCGGGTGACTGAGGGGTTTTGCTCCTACACCCTGTTGTGCGCTGGCCCCTAATGCCCGCTAACATCTGCCGTGACCTGTGTTGTACTTAGTGTCGGTGTTAGGCTACGAAGGAACGGGGTAGGTTAGGCTACGAAGAAACGGGGTAGGTTTTTAGTCAGTAAGAGTCTGACACTACTTCCCGCTCCACCCAAGGGCGGGATTTGTCATTGGATGATTTTACCACCCATAAAAAAAAAGGTGTCGGTGTTGTCCAACTTGTGATCTTTTTTAAATATTTTTGGGAAAAAATATAACATGGTTTAAAAAATTATTAGAATCGATTCGGTTACTGATTCTGAACAAACATTCAGGTTTCGCATATACTAAAAATAATGTTGTATAGGGTGTATAGATAGCTTCATTGGTCTTTTTCGCTCGCACTCCTGACATTTTAACACTTCATGGTAACCGTACAAATAAATTGATTTTCTTTCTTTCTTTCTTTCTTTAAATCCATGTCCCCTTCATGTTTTGATGATGAAGTCGCTAATGCCTTGTATGTTGTGTTCCAGCTCGCGAGTGCGGCGGCGGTGACGTTCCCGACGCGGTGCCCATCGCGGTGGGCTGCGCGCTCGGCGGCCTGGTGGTGGTGGTGCTGGTCGCCTACCTCGTCGGCCGCAGACGCTCCGCCGCCAGGGGCTACCTCTCCATGTAAACTGACCTGTGAGTATCTACTACTACATCGCAGTAGCCTGCATACTGGGCGGGCTGGTAGTGATGTTGCTGGTCACCTCTCCAACTTGACTGCAACTTCAAGTGCACTATTGTAAGCGGCAAATAATTTGAACCGGCGCGGCGATAGTTGCTATGGTTCGCAGCTTTCCAGGGTGCCGCACTTCGATTGAAACTCGAAAATCTATTATAGTACGCGGCAAATAAGTAGAACCATTGGCTATGGTTACGCGCAGCCCGCTATTTCGATTGAAACCCGAAAATCGGTTATCAGTCCTCACACAAGTTGAACGGCAATCGTGCTTGAATGCGCAGTTACTGATTTTCGGGTCTCAATTGAAGTGGAAGTTGAACTATTTGCTAGGGTTGCGCGTAACCATAGCAAATAGTTCAACTTATTTGACGCATACTATACTGCGCATTGAAGGTCATGTAGGTTTTAGGTTCAACTTATGTGCCACGTATAATACTCCGTCTTCACTTTGCAGACCTGACAGTACTGTATATTTGGTTGAACTACTTCCATGGTATCGTCGATGGCAGCGAAGTGTACCTCTCGATTAGACAGGAGATTTTTTCTTCTCCATATGAAACTACCAAAGCGAACCGTGCCCTAGCTTCTATCATAACTGCTATCATTTCACAAGGGCCCATATATTTTGACTTTAAAATGTGTATTTTATGTGTTGTTGTCCCGAAACTTCACCATTGCCGTTGGTTGCTACCAACGGCAGGCAAAAAGGTCACTAGTCGTGTTTTGAGAAACTGAGAACAGAAATTAATGCGTCCCTTCTAAGTTTGCTATTTTCTGTACTGCAACAGTGATCCAATGAAACACTTTTAGAAATAAAATATAAAAGTCTTATGTCAAAATCAAAAGGCTGGATTTAATTATTCAACTTTTATAAAAATGTAATATAAAATAATTAAATAAATAGTTTGGTCTTTTTTAATTCTCAAGACACAGATTACATGGACACTTATAAAGCGTGAGAAGCTAGTAGTATAGTATAGTATAATTAGCCTTATAATGTTCCCACTGCTGGGACTCAGGCCTCCTCTCTAGGAGACTGAATGAGTCGTAATCTACAACGCGGACCCAGTGCGGGTTGGTGGATGTCACCAACCAACCAGAAGAAGCTAGTGCATGGTTCTAATTGTTTCATTCCTAAAGAGAAGAACTGGCAAGAAACTCTATGGTTACTCTTTAAAAAACAATACTAAAATCCACCTTTTCCTTCTGTGGCCTTTGCGATCCAGGGCCGCGGTTAACTCCTTCGAACTGACTTGACCCTGATCTCCTTTTCCAAAATATTGACCACATCTAATGAACATAATTTTGACATTCCAGGTGTCAGACGCCCAGAGAATCGGCGGATAGTAGTCAATATATGAAAATATAGAAAACAGTTAAACATCGTTTGCGTCGCATTTACCCGCACTCTCACAACGTGACTAAAGTCCGCTTCTCAGCCTACCCCCATTGTAATTGTATTGTCCTTGTATCGTTAATTATTACTAAAGTCATGCAACAAACGATTATCGTCCGTAATATGAAGGGCTTTAGTCTTATATTTGAGTAAATAAAATAAAAAATGATAAATTCACCAGTTTTTACAGACTGATTGGCCAATGTGTGAATGTTATTGGCAAAATACGTATTCCTTTTGTTAATTTTAATTTTCAGTCTCTATCAAGTTTTTTTTTAAATCTCAATGTCTTTTCCACATTGACTGGTAATAGCTCGATATATTCCAATTATTGGCTTTACGTTTAAAAAGTTTTAGCGGGCAGATGGTGTATAGTTGAATTTGCTCAAAATTCTACAAAATACTGATATTTCCATATTTATTTGATTCAGGTTTTATTTGAAAATATATTAAAAAAAAAAAAACAAATCATTTTTATTTCCAATAAGTTCCCTTTTCCATGGATAAGTCGCGAACTGATCATGACATAAGTTTTTACTAAAAATATTAAATTTTTCTTCTAAAAATAATAATTCGTTTCTAAGCCATTTTAGTTTTGGCCATAGTAGTGTAAAAATAACTCAAAATAAAATTCAATAAAATAGATACAGTAACATTGTAAAAATGTGATGTAGTAGTAATTTCAAAATGAAGGAGGGTAGAATAATATTTTTTTGTTTGTCAAAATTTTGCAATATTGTTTGATTATTTCCGTTTTTTAGACTTTTTATATTTTTATGTGCTTTGTTTAGTCCAAAGATTTTATTATCATTTTAGTTATATGCAAGTATAACTAAACATTAATTTGTATATTGGAGTCAATTTATTGTCAAAATGTCCATAATAACCGAAAATATTATTATAAAAAATCCGTTTAGGTATAGTTAGTCTATATAAAATGAATGCAGTGTCTTTCTTTTATTAGAATTTAGTATTCAGACTATTTTAAGTGTAACAGTTATAAGCTGGACAATGTCATTGCTGTATCTATGTAGCTCTATGGTCACAAGTGTTGCCATACCAGTTAAATTACATCATACAAGTACAATAATAATATTTGAACCGCAAGAAAGATCTAAGTGACGTTGGCAACACTAGTAACCGTAGATTATATATCGACATTTCATTATTTCTGTGTCGCCAGAGTATAAAATTATAATATTGTAAATGGCAATGAATTGCCCAGTATTGTGGCTATGTTATTTGCAGTCGAATAAAATAATTATGAACACGTCGACCTTTATGTTAAGTTCATATCGTGATTCTCGATAATAATTTATAATCAACTGCCGATAACTGGCTAGGTGATGGAAAGCGATGGATATTGTCGGGAGTTTCATTCCGGATAAATCTACTATACGGTAAACTTAATATAATTTTAACATTTAACTATATAATTGATTCTTCCTCCATTGATAAAGTTAGCCGTATAGCAGGTAAATGACAACTTACTAAAAAAATGTGACTTTAATACTAAAACTAAGCGTCATCTCAGTTTAGTATCAAATATCCATTTTGTTCGTAAGTCGTGCTGATCGATGTACGATTCGAAAAAAATAAAATAAATGTTTTTTATTGCCACAGTCGAGTTTTATTTATGATTTCTTCCTCTGAAAAGCAGTTACAATAAATACGTTTATTATTTACATCGACCAAACTATTTATGTACAAATTATATCTACTGAACACTTGTTTATAAAATAAATTATATTTGTGACAAAGAATCGCTCTTTAACTATTAAAGCTGACCCCTATTTATTTATTTACAAAACTAATGCTTGAACATTTATGTGCTCTTGAAGTATTTATTTTAAGAAGTAATTTAACCTGTGGTCGAAATGGAACAATAATGAAATGCATTCAGAGCTATTAAACCTTAACGTCTCATAGGCCTCGTTTACATTGCATCAACAATTATAATAACTGAGCACTGAGCGCGTATTTCCCTATCCGTGTTCAATATCAGACAGCTGCTTTTTGGTTTACCCTCCAAAACTGTAAAGTACAACCGTTCTGACTTGGCGAATCTGAACCCAACAACAGTTGTTAACAGCAATAACAACTGCTAATGGCATTTATTAATAATAATAGGTAGTAGGCAATCAACACTACAGTGTGTAGGGACTACGTATATAACAATGCTAGCGATGCAAAATGCACCGTGTGCCATGATTTTATCTTGTGTACTTGAATGTGTTAACAAACAGCTATATTTTTTTTTAGAGTTTAATATACTTTTACTCACCAACCACAAAAGAAACCCAACATTTGTGGACGAACAGTGTCCGAATTGAACATGGAAAGTCAAAATACACCTCTGCACATTACAAACACTGGTTTCATCGTTGGCTACCCTAATGACTATATTTAAATGCATCTTTTATATTAAACAACTTTTCTTAAAGGTGCAAATGATCGTGATTCTGTCTATTATTATTATTATGACAGAGTAAAAAGGAACTGTCAGTAGTACAATCAAATCTACGCTATCTATACTTATCGCCAAGACTGGCAATCGTGGTCACGAAACGTGTGAGTGAGACGGTGAATACTTTGCGGGTCATCTCGCTTGCACGTTTCATGACCGCGTCTGCTAAGAATTTTGGCGTACAACAAAGTAAAGAAAATAAACTAAAGTATGTACAATTATTTTAAGAATACTGGTGGTTAATTAAGTACTCTATTTACAACGAATATTGGTCGCTACAGTGATGTACTAACTTACAATATTATTTATGTACATAGCCTCTTATGAGCCTCGCTGTCAAGGGAACGAAAATCTAAATTAAGTTGAGTAGGCTTTGAAACACTGGGTTATTTTGTGCTCGCGTCAGATTAGTCTGACATGTTTTCGCGTCCTATTCCATATATTGCCAGGGTTGTGTGTTTACCACTGCATACTCCATTTCGTTTAGCTCTTCAATCCCCATAGACCTGACGAGATGAACTATTTAGTGGTGATAGAGCGACCCTGGCGAAATAAACGCGAGGGTGTTTGTCGGATATATGGATATATCCAACGTAGTTAAAGCGTTAATTAAAAGTAGAAATACCATTCATTGGACAGTAAGGGCATGGCGGACACCATTATACCTGACATAGGGCAAACAAAATCAAAGCAAAATCGCCACACGTTCGGCTATCTTCGGAAGCGGTCGTGTGCGCAAGACACTAAAAATGTCATGTTTCTTTTACGGAGAGAGCGTATTACTTAACACTCAGACAGCCCTATTTTTACTATTGAATTCTATGGGAAATACACACCAATATTAATCAGCCTTTGACATCTTATATACTGCATACAATATAATGGCACTATTTGGTAAAACTTAAGACTATAAGGCACGTTGCAGCATGTATTCAAAATAAATGGCAGCCATAAGTGCTGCTGAAACATTGGCCAATATCCAAAAAGAAACAAAGACTCATCACTGCCAAATATTCACAACAAAAATACTTCAAATTCAGCATTTAATTTGTATTTGAAGTCCATGTCGCGTATTTTTCATGCTATATTATACCCTCTGAATTGTATAATACAGTTCTTTTTAGGCTAAACATGCACTTCAACAATCAACGATTACCGCTATCGGTAACATTGTAATTTGAACCTTATTTATTGCTTTATACAGTTTACTGCGGTATGGGACAGGAGTCGAGGAGGACATTGTGTAGCGACTCCATTTCTGTCCAGTCTCGTTTCTGTCCGCCCACTGTTACTTCGCGAATGCAGCCGTTGAAGTTTTTACCGCCGTCTGTGGACTCCATTACACCTTCTGAAAATAAATAGTTTGATTTCATCGGGAAAAAAGATTTAGCGCACAGTATTGTACAGTGGATTTTTTTTTGTTAATGTTTTGACTGGGATAATAAGTCCTTTAAGCCATATCTTTGTATGAACAGTTAATTTTTTTATCATTACTATATTCAATGTTCACATTTTAATTTAATATTTGGCAGCAAATGTATCAAGTCGATTTTCTCGGCAAATTTCGCTGAGGTTTAAGACATTAAATAGGCTGAGGTAATCAAAATTACAATAAAATTCTCGGCTTCATTTTTACCAAGATCGTGCCTGTTTCAATGATACCACATATTCTCAAGTTGCGCAGACAGTTGAGATACAAAACTACACTGATGTAAAATTACATCACAATATAAGCTAGAAATCAATTTGTGAATAATTTAAACAGCCACTGAACTTCGCTCGAAGATACCCGCTAATAACTTGTATAGTTTTTGGCGGGACTTCATTGAGTACCTACCAGGTAATCCCCCAATATAGAGCGGCGTGGGCAGTTCCTGCGCGCTGGTCTCCAAGAGCGCGGTGGGCGGCGCGTCGCGCAGCACGTCGCCCGCGTCCAGCTGCAGCGCCAGCGCGCGCCGGTGCACGCGCGCGCGCACGCCGTGCCACGAGTTGTCGCACAGCGACCCGCCCGCCCCAAGGGACGATATGCGCCCGCGTTCCGACCCTGATGTTAGGCGGGATAGGACCACCTGGAAGAACAAATATAGCGTGTTTTGGTAACGAGCCACGTCGACTTGAGCAACACTTAAAATCAAGCCGAAACGTATAAAACCGGATATATTCGACAAACTTGCTAAGCTGCCGTTATCATTTCAATTGAAGCTAATGGACGAGCAGATCGAGCGAGTGTATGAGACGAAGAATTTAGGACCAGTTATTAATATCTAAACACTTGCGTTTTGAAACACGTAGCAGACTCAGTTAGAAATAGTTTGTATCGTTTGAAGTTTTTATACAAGATGCGACGGTACTCGTCCGAAGCATTACGAAAGCAGCTGGTGGAAGCCTTTATTCTTTCTAGGTTGAACTACGCAGACACAGTATATGGCCCGCGCCTGTTAGCTCGTACAGATCGGCTCATCCAAAGGGCACAAAATGCTTGCGCTCGTTGTTACAACATTCCTCACAGAACTCATGTAACACCCTATCTACACGAGAATTTTGCGCTGAAAATGAAGTCTAGAAGCAAACTGCACTTAGCTCGTCTTCTATTCGATGTAGTTAAATACCAGAAACCTTGCTTCCTACACAACAAGCTAAGTTGGCTTACGAGCCGGTGGGAATGCGGAAGAAGGCAATGCTCACACTCTCAGCAACTTTCGACCTACGGTACAGCTGCTTTTGGGGGCAGCTTTCGTTATGCGGCTTCCAAAGTGTGGAATAACCTCCCGCCACCTATCAGAGTCACTAACACCATGGATTCGTTTAGAAGACGCTTAGGTCAGTATCTGATCGAAGCTCAACGAAAGCTGGATGATGGCACAAAATACCTCAATTGTATAATGTATCCGTGTGCCACCTAGGTTGAGAATGCTGTTTAGGGCTTGGTCTTTGTGTCATTTAGCGTTATTATTTAGATTTACCCACCCACATTTTAATCTACGATTTTGTATTTTTAATTTATGGAGTAGCCAATCACAAACACACGACGCAGTTGAAAAGGACACGAAAACACTAGTCTGAGCAATTCTGACGCGGGCAGTTAAAGGTTTAAATCGTACTTACAGCGCCATCTTTAACCTCGAGCAGCAGACCGGCGGCCGCCAGCAGCACTCCATTGGGCTCGCTGGTCCTGAACTGTAGCCGCAGCTCCGTGGAGGCCTCCGAGCCGTCTGACGTCATCAGCCACGAACTAGACCACGTCGCGTGAGCATCTCCTGGAACAATTTTGTTGAAATGTGTTTTAAAGCATATGGAAATTTTACATTATTATGTAACGCTACTGTTGGAAATGGAACTGTTAGGTAAAGGTACTCACACACATCCACATTTCCCTCCTTATTTACTATACTCTTTGATCCACATCCTACGCAATGTCGCAAATGTACCTATACTACATTTGCTATAGGATGGTGCGGGTGACAGCTGTCGGATTCTTACAATGTAGCTACCTATCCTTTTCCCTCATCTTATAGATGCATATTTTGGTCCTCCTTAACCTACCCATGCTATGTAACCTCATAAGTAATGATACGTGGTTGCGCGAATTTGCTTTGTGGACTGTAGATTTAAAAAGCGATCTAAGGTTTGTTAACAATATGCAGGTACTGCGTCTAGCGTTTATTAATGGGATAAATGTATTAGAAGGACTGACCTTTAACCTCGAAAGTTCCACATGGCGCCGGCCGGCGAATCCCGAACTTCGTACTTTCAAGCACTGCCAGTTTCTGTATTGCACTACACTGTACTATTGTTGAGTCTCTGAATGATTGGAACACGAAATAGCCAATTTTCTTGTAATTTCGAGCGGGCGTGTTAGCGGTGCGGTCACATTCACAATGCACAAAACGTCAATGTCAAAATCATTTCTTGCGGTCGTGCGGGTGGAGGGAAAACGGATGGTATAGGATTGCTAGGCCAAAAAAACAAATTACAAAAAACAAAGTCGCGGATCATAGCAAATTGGCGCAACCATTCCCCCCGGGTTTGAAGGGTTACCTTCAAAGAAAAGAAAAAAAAAAACAAAAGCGAAACTAAACCCTATTACTAATCTAAACTATCAATACTAGGTAGCGAAACAACTTATAACTAACTATGCCACTACTACTGATTAGGCAGAGGGCAGAGGCGAATAACCGGACGCAGGTACGATCCAGTTGCGGTTTTAACTTTTACGACTCGCGTTATTCCGTTCGAACCCGGAAAAACTTCTTCCACTACACCAAGAGGCCAGTGCAGAGGAGGCGCACTCTCAGTCTTCAGTATCACCACAGTACCGACTGTGACTGGATCTGAAGGAGTGTTCCACTTTTGACGCGACTGCAGCGTATGCAGATAATCTGTCCTCCATCGCTTCCAAAAGGACTGAACTAAGCTATCTAGCAGAGCGTGACGCGGGTGGAGCTGCAGTTTGTCAGTCTCGACATCTAAAGCGGGCAAATATTTAAGAGGAGTCGTCGTCAAGAAGTGAGCCGGCGTCAACGCTAGTGGCTCCGATGGATCACTAGACAAAGTCCGACACAACGGACGCGTATTCATCAACGCCTCTACCTGAGCGAGTACAGTGCTCAACTCCTCGTACGAGAGAATCTGTTCGCCTATGACCCGAAACAGGTGCGACTTAAGGCTTTTAATATTCGCCTCCCAATTGCCACCAAAATGACTAGCTGCTGGCGTATTAAAACACCAATCAATGCGATTCTCAGCTAAGACATGGGCGAATTCACTTTGGTAGTACTTGGAGCGTAAGAATGTATGTAATTCCGAAATATTGCGTCGCGCTCCAACATAATTTGTGCCGTTGTCAGAGTATAAGCGCTTAACGGGACCACGGCGAGATAAAAATCGTTTAAATGCAGACATAAAACCCTGCGTACTCAAATCACTGGTTAACTCTATGTGAACCGCACGAGTTGTCATACAAACGAATAGGCAAATGTATGCCTTTGTGGAACGTATACCACGACCACGGGCAATAGTGACTTTAAACGGTCCAGCATAGTCCGTCCCAGTATGTATGAAAGGTTTCACCGTCTGTACAACACGACAAGAACGATGGTCGGCCATTTCCGGCGCGTTGAAACGCGGGCGGAGCTTAAAGCAGGGCACACATCTGTGCACTCTAGCGCGTATCAAATTGCGAGCGGAAAGTATCCAGTACTTCTGTCGAAGAATGGACATTAATAAATCGGGACCAGCGTGACAATTCACCTTATGGTGATAGTCCACCAACAAATCCAAAACGTGATCCCTTCGTGGTAGAACTACTGGATGCATTTGTTCAAACTCTAACTTAGCATTTCGCAGACGGCCACCGACACGAATGAGTCCGTCTTGCAAAAATGGTTTCAAATGTTGAAGTGCGGGACTACAAGGTTTATGTGATTCTAAACTACGAAATTCTATTGAAAAATAAAATTTCTGCAACTCTCGAAGTACAACTGATTCAGCTCTATCCAAATCAGCTGCGATTATAGAACCACGCGATGGTAATAATCTCAAAAATCTTAGGACGTAAACTACACAGCGTAATAGTCTCGACCAAGACGAGACTCGATTAGACAACAACAAAACAACTGACTCTTCACGCGGAACTGATACTACAAGCGTATGTTTCTTCTCCTCGGGTGGTTCTGAAACAGTAGCGGGGTTAAACGGAGCATTTGGCCACTCGTTAGGAGTGGTATGCAGCCAGGGAGGGCCACAAAACCAAAGCGGATGATTTAAAATTTGCGCGGGAAGCAAACCACGTGAGAGACAATCAGCTGGGTTTTCTGTTCCAGCGACATGGAATATATTTTCCTCTGCGGAGGCACGGGAGCCACCGAGCGAAAAAATATCACCCTTGAAAGGGAGCGCGACAACATAACGACCATCTTTATCACGAGTAGTCGTGCGGGTATAAATCTCCTCAGTGACCTGATCCTCAGGGCTGAGAATAGGCGGGACATTGACCTCTTCAATCTCCCAGAACTTGCGGATGGTAGACTCAAGCGGCGGCTCGACGGTGCAACAGTGCGACACAGTCGAGTAACTATTTAAATAAGCGGGTGCTGAGCCAACTATAACAAACCCGAGAACTGTTTCCAGTGCGTGCGGAGCGGGGTACATCGGAAGACCTTGAATTTTACGTGATAACTGGAGATGCGGGAGAATCGAAGCACCGATCAATAGATCGATATCTCCAGGGAAAGCGTAATTTCCGTCGGCTAACTGCAAGTTCTTAAACTCCGTCAGCATGGACGTGTCAACCGGTACCGTGGGCAACCGTTCCGTAATCTTATCTGCGACTAGCGAATCCATTTCAAACGAAATATTACGATTAAAACGTGAACTAAATATTATTTTAATAGAACCGTGAATGGTTGCCTTTAAACCTCCAAAACCTTTCACTTCTGAGCGGGATGACCAATTATTAAAACTAAAACCAAGGCGTTGACAACAATCCCGAGTAATAAAATTACTCTGGGAAGCGCCATCTAGTAGCGCTCGAACGGTGTGCGGTTTGCCAAAGGCATCTACAATGACAACTTGCGCGGTCGCAAGTAAAACGGTAGTGATTTGAGTACCAGCGGCGGAAAGCGAACACAATGTTACGTCGTTTGCACTTGCAGCAGGCCGCGCGTCACAAGCGTCGCGCGTCCGCGCAGGCCGCGGCCGCGATGGCAGCTTACTACTCTCAAAATGTAAGAAGGTATGATGTCTAGCTAGACATTTACGACAGCTAACACCACTGTTACATGACGTAACCAGATGTTTGTCACTTAGACAATTAAAACACAAATTATTAGTGCGGACAAACTTGTAACGATCACTAGGCGATAATCTCTGAAATCCCGAACACTTGTACAGCTGTGTATGGCTACCCTTACACAGAGAACAGTCAGGTGTTGAGGCGGTATTAACTAGCGTATGTGCAGTCTTGACTGACTTTGATGACGCGTCTATACGGCGATCGGAACCTGTCCTATTCGTGACTTCATGACGCGCCGACGTGCGCTGCAATACCTTGATATGGTCGCGAATAAAAGATTCTAAATCTTCGAACTTAGGTATTTCTTTGCCGCGCTGAGTCGTTTCAAACAGACGAACAGTTTCAGGATCTAATTTATTTAAACCGATATACAAAAACAAAAAGTCACAGAGGTCATTGACCTTTAGGTTCTTTACTGCACGAACAGATGATGCGAAAATATTTAAAAACTTCTCTAAATTATGATCGTTACAAACGGAAAAACTTTTCAAATCGAACAATTGATCTAAATATGCGGTGGCTACTAATCGCTTATCTTCGTATTTTGTTTTTAAAGTGTTCAAAACTAAATTGTAATTTTCAGCGCTAAACGTAATTCCAGCACAGACAGCCTTTGCCTTACCGGTCAATTTTTCTACGAGATAATGCAATCTCTCGTGATCTGTCAGCGATGTGTTCCTATGTATTATATTTTCGAAACTATCTATAAATAAATTCCAATTTCGAATGTCACCATTAAATTCAGGTATTTGAATTGGCGGCAATCGTGGGCGTTCGCGAGGAGGGTTGGATAAACCACTCGTGGGGGGGGGAGTCTCTAAACTCCTAGCAATACGTTTGATACGACAATACAAGTCATCAAAGGACGACAATGCCTGATAACTCACACAGTAATCAGGATTTAACTCCAACTCTAAAATGTTTATATTATTAATTGTAGATTCAAAATCCGCGCGCAAACTATCTAAAGTTTCCAACGAACACAAGAAAGCATCTCTAATCGCCAGATCCGAGGTTTGCAAAGATTTATCACAAATTGATTGAACACGTGAAAACTGTGAGTCCCTTTTAGCGTATAAAAGCTTTAACTGAACCTTTAAATCAGTACTAACCTTGGTTCCCTTAAGAGACATCTTGTTTTGATATATTCACACTATACACTCAAACAAACACTTAACGAATTATTAAGTAAGCGATAATTAACAGATAACAATATGGTAATATTGTAAACAACAAAGTGAACGGCGAACGAACGGAATAACATATGCGTATATAATCTATGGTTTATCCGTTTCCTACAAATATTCACTCAACAATGAACGGGTATTTTTGAAATGCGTCTACCTACATGCAATTTGTAGGACTTCCGAATGAATTTTGTCAAGAAAAGAATGCGATCGATTTATATCTACGCTGATATTTACGTAGCTAACTATAATTATGCGGTGCGGTTGACGGCGTAGGTACCGTAATTATCAATGACTCCTTAACTATACGAGCGAAATAACGTATAGTTGCCTAAATGCCTAGATGCGGGTTTTCTACTATTATATCTAGGTAAACAGGCGCGTTGCGTTTATTCCCTATGGAACAAATACTATATTGCGAAATTACAAGAAAATGATTCACGATCCGGCTCGAAGGACCAAAAAGTAATGGTTGCGCGAATTTGCTTTGTGGACTGTAGATTTAAAAAGCGATCTAAGGTTTGTTAACAATATGCAGGTACTGCGTCTAGCGTTTATTAATGGGATAAATGTATTAGAAGGACTGACCTTTAACCTCGAAAGTTCCACATGGCGCCGGCCGGCGAATCCCGAACTTCGTACTTTCAAGCACTGCCAGTTTCTGTATTGCACTACACTGTACTATTGTTGAGTCTCTGAATGATTGGAACACGAAATAGCCAATTTTCTTGTAATTTCGAGCGGGCGTGTTAGCGGTGCGGTCACATTCACAATGCACAAAACGTCAATGTCAAAATCATTTCTTGCGGTCGTGCGGGTGGAGGGAAAACGGATGGTATAGGATTGCTAGGCCAAAAAAACAAATTACAAAAAACAAAGTCGCGGATCATAGCAAATTGGCGCAACCAATACGTGTTGTTGTATAAAATGTGTTCGTAAAGTATCTCCTTCATCCTCTGTTAAATAGCTTTGTTTAGAGCGGAGATAATTTAAACTATTTGGATAGGTGATAGACACAGAATATATAAGGTGTTAAAAAATTAACTGCAAGAATTTTGTCCACTTACTCGCCATCGAAAAACGAACACATCAAAAAAAAAAAAAATTTTTTTTTGAGCGTTTTTATATTTTCACATAAATAAAATAATTTAGTATAATATTTTTTTGTGCGCTGTACCCAGGGCTGCGCTTGAGGCTTGGGCCGCCATCGTACCGCGCGCGAGCGGCTTGCTAGCGGTTCCCCCGCCGCCCGCTACTCTTCCCGCAGCTCTCTCGACCCCTCCCGACCCTTAGTTGTCCGAAACCCGTCGCGCGGTAAGGGTGTTTTCTTGTGTCATTACGGCGAATACGTGTGTTCGTGCAGTTTCGTGCTTTTAATAATGCCGTTTACGTATTCCAATCGAGAGTACTTAGATATGGTAGTGTCCTACATTACGACTGGTCAAAGTTTAGCTGCGGCACGTAACCGTTACCGTGAACTGTATGGTGAGCAACGACGAGTGCCTGCTGTCCAAACAATCCTAGGAGTCTACCAGAACTTTTAATGGTCCTATAGGTATAATAAAATATGCTATTTGTAAGTAAGCTCGATAATTTGCCAGTCCAAAGTCTGAGAAATGTGATGAAAAAATTAGAATCAGCTGTTTACGAATTTGCGCCGTCGCGTGTCGTGTCACAGGGGTGAACGACTCACGCGTACCTACGGCGGGGCGGTCGCGCCGGAGCACGTGCGGTGTACAGTACGCATATTCAATAATTTTGTGTGAAGTGAAAATATTGCATATCTCCGAAACGGGTTGTTATTTAAAAATCATTTTTTCGCCAATTCTTTTTATTTGTAATTCTAAACCAGTTCTTATTTTTCTTGCAGTTAATTTTTTAACACCTTATATTAGGCACGCTTCTGAAACAATGTCATGTTACTAAGGTGCTTAAAATATTTACTGGCCAGGTTCTAAGATTAATTAAGTAGGAATCGAATTCAATGGGGCTTGAATGCTGCAACCTATGAAGATGTGAACTGACAAAGATTCGATAATTACTTTGATAAATTATAAATCAAACAAATTCTAACATCACAGAACTCATCGTTGTGGATCACTATAGTGACTAGTTTACGACAGGCTAGTATGAGGATGATGACAAATTGGTAAACATGACTTACCTCCGAAGTACGCAGCTTTCTCAACATTTGGGAAACATTGTCCGACGCCGTGGTGCGCCTGCGCATCCCGCACCAAGTCCTCCGCGCGACCGTTCACTGTCACGCGTCGGATGCAGCCGCGGAAACCGGGAAGTCGCGTAATCTGAACATTGTAATTGCGAATCAATCACAAATTTACAAAAATGTTTTTACAAGAAATTATTTCCTAGGCAAAGTTTTTAGCAAATTGTGAAAGATTGGCTATCTTGAAATTTAGTTATTTATAGTTTTTATGATAAGTAGGTATCATCATTATTTCGCCATCATGAAACATGATGATCATGGTATTATCATCACGAATTTACTTATTTGTTTATCAAGAAGAATAACATGCTAGCAAGTTTATTACAGAAGACTGCCTATAGTACCTCAGGTTCATCCTAGTTCAGGTTAAGTGTGAGCTAATAATTTTATTAATTACGTTAATACTTCTCAAGAATACTTATTTAATATTATATTGATAACTAATCGAAACAATGACAATGAAAAAAGTAAACTTAAAATTAATTAACTTACGCACCTAACATAAATTTGACAACCATGTTGATACAACATTTTTCCAATGCTCTTTTTTTAATACATTCGTGGAAAAAATTGCGTTACTGACGAATGGTATGTGGATCTTACCGCATTAGGTAAGCTGGTGTGTGGCGGTTGTGCGGGCAGCCCCCCCACCAGGAGACGCGCGGAGCGGGCGGCGGCCGGCGCACGCGCAGCCGCCGCCGCGCCGCCGCCCGACAGCTGCACGCGGCCGCGGGACACGCGCACCGACACCTGGGAGGGAGAGGGACATCGATCAAACTTGGACAATAGCGTGCTGACTGTAAGTTCACAAGCCGGTAAACTGCAAACTAGCACTTTAATATTAGCTTTGAAGGTTTAAGGTAAAAAGAAGATAGGATAGATAGATTGCTTTTGAATGATAAAATAGGTGCTACTCAGCAGGGGCGTAGCTACTAAGGGGCTAGGCGGGGCAGTGCCCCGGGGCCCTCAAGCCCCAGGGGCCCTTAAAACCAAATTAACCGCTTATTGATCGAGAGAATTCTTCCACCTTCGAAATCTAAAAATTGTCTGCAACACTAATCATCCAACTCATTTAAAAAACATACATAAAATTCCTGACAAATTTTCACTTCTATTCGTATAACAATTTCTGCAAAAAGCAATAATTTCTAAAATCATGCACAAATTATATCTATTTAGAGCACACCATCGACTATAAAGCCCTTAGACGCCGCATACTTGCTCTAACGCACCGAAAAAATTCTGTCAACTAGCTGAGGTGCGGGAAGCGAGGTCGGTACTGCGTTCTGATTGGTCCGACCAAGGTCACTACGAAACTCTAAGGATGGGATAGATTTAAATAAACCGCGAAAGTATCGATATTTTTTTATAATATTTAGTACAATTATTCATTATATTTTTTAGTTCTTAATATTATTTTAACATAAAATGTACATACTTTATGGTATTAATAAATTTTGAGTGTTAACGTAAAATTAAAAAACAAAAAAACTGAAAAAAAAACCTCTCTCTTTATAAAAACATAACATAGGTACTTATAATTATTACAACGGTAAAGGATAGTACCCAAGGAACTATTTTTCTTTTAATTTTAAAATCAGAATCTTTCGGGAAACTAAAATCAATAATCAGTTAATAATAAAATTTTATTTTATTGTTGTAAGTATAAAATGATCGTATAAATAGGTATTTTGCTTTATCGATAACAGAGGCGGTCATAAGAATTGGTACATCACTACACACATCAGATCTATTAGTCAGATGTGTTGACCGGACCTGTTCTTTGTATAACAATAAAAGCTGTCCCGGTGTGAAGTACCGCCGGACCTTTGCAAGAACGCCAAGTTTCTTAGCGGCTAACTTGGTTTTGGACTCAATGAACCGCCCAAAATCTAGATCGCTGGATATTTTAGAAACACAGATAATATAATTTGCGGATATAATCTACCTAGATGCAGTCAGGCAGATAGAAAGGTTTCTATCTATATAAATAAAAGGAGAAACTGACTGACTGACATATCAACGCACAGTCAAAACTACCGGGACTAGGAACATGAAATCTTGCACAAGGCTTCCTTTTACGACGTAGATGAGCACTAAAATGGGGTGTTTGAAAAATTCAGCCTCTAAGACAATGAAAATGCGGAAAATAAACGATTTTTGAGTGCTAAATCTCATTCCGTGATCGAACGATCAATCTTCTTATAAGTTAAGATTTTTTCAGCCCTTCTCTGGATGTCTTAAAGAGGAAACTTAAAGAGCACTTCCTTTCATTTTTGACATAATATTAGTGTATAAAGTATGTATTAATATGTATAGTATTAGTATGTATAATATAATTATACCTATATTAGACTTAGTTGTGTAGAATAATATTGTGCACTGAATCCTGCCCTCGAATATGTTTTCTCTCTATAACTCAAAGGTTTCCTGGGAAAAAACTCATTACTGAGTTAAGCTCGCCTTTGTACATGAACTGTTTGTATCTCTATATGCTATGTTTTATTTTTGTGTACAATAAAGAATTAAGAAGAAGGTAGCTTTGTATTTTTAAATATATATAAAGCCATTTTGGGGCCCCCAATTTGTTTTTGCCCCAGGGCCATCGGTCACATAGCTACGCCACTGCTCCGCAGATCTGGCTTTAAATTTATAGTGTTCTTCAGTAGACTATTAATGTTTACTGCACTAACCTGTCTCCAACTACCGTCGCTGAACACGGGCGCGAGTGTCAGTTCTTTTCGCTTGCGCCCGCGCATCACTAGCCGCAGTTTACCTTCCCGCAGCATTAGAGCCATGAAGTGCTTCGGCTTGGCTTTGGATCCCTGGTGGAAGAAAATTAACTTCAAATCAGATGTCTTGAGCAAAAGAAAAAGACTAGCCCATTGCTTCCATTTGCCATAAAACAAGTAGAAAGCCTTATGGTCAAGGGAAGGAAGGAAATGATGATGAAATTATAGGTTTGTAGTCTCTGTGACCGTCCCTACGTCTTAGTGAAGTTAGCATTTCTAAAAAGGATATGCCCTCATAAAAACAATAATAAACGCTCACACAGGTGGACGGCCAACATGTCACGACAGCACCTTTTTGTACGGGATTCTAACAACTGAAGTTGTTTCCAATAGTCTTTTGAGCTGGTTAACATTAACCATGCATAGATGATTTCTTATAACGTGTCGATGATAACATAAAATAGAGTTTAAGAGCGCCTTGAAATTAGTCGCAAAGTGCCGCGCGGCAGCAGCGCAGCCGCCGCACTACAACCGCTATATTCATCATAGTGTTGTACATTTAATTTCTCCATTAGATCGATACTATTAACGGAAAAAAAATGGAAAAAGAAAAAAAGAAACCTAAGAAAAGATTGCCGTTATTTGGTATATCCGAATGTCATAAAGTAAAAAGTTACTGTAGTCAAAATTATATGTATTCGCTGGATGACTATTAATCTCATCGATAAATTCTTCAACCTGATTTTCGTTCATGTTTAGACTTAAACAAAAATTAAATGCGTATCACCAATGCGCAGTCGCAGCGCGGTGACAGCGCTACAATCACGCATTTTCATTGTTTTTATTTGTTATAAACTAGTGCTTGACTACAATCCCACCTGATGGTAAGCAGTGATGCAATCGTTGATGGTGAGTAAGAAATTTGTATGGATTAACACCGCGCTGCCGTCGCACTGCACTTCGCGGCTAAATTGAAGGCGGCCTAAGGTCAGTAAGAAGTACAGAACCGCCGGAAAGTCCAATTTACCGGAGCCAATAGGATGAGTCCGTCTTGCGCGTAAGTCCGTATCTGCAGCGACAGCGCCAGTTCCTTGGCGCGGCGGTTGAGCTTCAGCGTGGCGTGGCTGTGCGCGCTGTCGCCGAACTTCACCGCGCCCGCCTCCACCGTGTACGATGATGTCTGTGGGAATCATTGTGAAACATTAGTTATGGACTTGAAAATTAAAGGACTTTTAGATTAACATTTTTTTTTTTATTGATATAAAGTAGTGCTTCACTGTAATCCCATCTAATGGAAGGCTGCAGTAATGCAATCGTTGATGGTGAGGCGCACTAGTTTATTAAGAGCCTACTCACTCTAGCCTTGAAGACGCCTAAATTTATAATCGGATGGGAAGACCGCAGCAGGCAAACTGTTCCAGTCCTTCGATGTACGTGGTATTAACGACGAGACAAAACGCTCAGTCTGGACTATAAAAATTTCAACAACATTAATCTTGATCCACAAGTTCTCAAGCTAATTAAAGGCGAATTAAACTGCTTTTATAAGCTTCAATTTAATAAACATACCTATCGATGTCGGTGAAATTAACAGTGTAGTGGAGTAAGAGAGCTAGTTTGACGAAACGAAAGTTTACCGCCACTACTGACCGCACAGAGAGAGAGCCGGCAAAAAAAAATGCTCTGATTATACTAAAGCTAATAATTGGTTACAATAGTTGTGTACAGACACATACAGTGGTTAGTCAAGCGAATGGTGGAACATGCATCACATATATATGCTATCAAACGTGTTATGATTAGAAGACGTCCACTGTTGAATATAGGCTTGTCCCAAGTGTCGCCATAACAATCAGTCCTGTGCGTCTCGTCCATTGGATTTTCGCGACCTTCACCAGATTAATGCCCTACCTTATGGGAGGCCACCTGCTCCAACGCGACGCAGCGTTGGAAGGCCTCCCACTAGGTAGGCCTATACAGTCGCCACTACAGAATTTTTCGGCCCTATTAACCATCCTGTTTTGCGAGCAATGTATCCTGCCCATTATGCTGCCAATTAAGTTGGGCGATTGTTCGGACATCGTCGGTAAACTTGATGCGATCACGCAAGGAAACTGCGAGAATAGCCCTTTCCATTTCCCTTCGGGTAATTCAAATGGGCCTTCTGACAATGCCCATTTGAGGCTATTAGCATACCTTGGTACAGCCGGCGGCGTCGGGCTGCGCCTGCAGCGCGCGCGGCTCGGTGCGCGGCGCGCGCGGCGCCGGCCCGTCCGCGCGCCCCAGCTCCGCGCCGCTCCAGGAGATCGCTGTCTCGAGCCCCACCAGCCTGGAAACGAGACATACCATAACATAACAAAACAATATCAGAGGTTGTCACAGTACACCTGATTAGAACAGAAACAAAATAGCACACAGAGGTAGTGCAAGCACGTAACAGAAGTACTACGCGGGATTCGTGCGGTTTATAGTTCTTTACGGGGCGCCGGTATGAGCGCCATAGCTGCGCAAGAGATTGATAGCCAACCTGGGTCATAATTATACTGATGGTGCAAGGACACCGCACGTTGTCTCACTAGGCGAAGGACGAAAAAACGTTTTAATGCCTACAGACTGGACGTCCACAGGTGGAGACCCTTACAGGACGAGTCAGGAAATTACTTTACGTTTTTAAGAATCTTCGTCGTTCTGCCGATCGGTCGATACTGTACACAGTCTATCTTGCACTATGTCAATCAATATTGGGTTATTGTATTCCGGCGTGGGGTGGGACGTACAAAACTCTATTTTTGAAAATAGAGAGAGCTCAAAAGTCTATCCTCAAGGTCATACATGGTAAGCCACGTGACTATTCTACCACAGAACTTTACAAGGAGTGCAACGTATTAACTGTGCGACAGCTGTTTATTTTACGTTAAAGTCATTAGACTACAAGGAGTCAGAAAAAATCATCGATGTTATTAAGTGATGTAAATTTTATTATTATTATTTTTTTTAATTTTTATTTCTTTTTTACTTCTTTATTATTTATTTTGGCTTACTTATTAAAAAAAAAACATGCACAAACTTAGACAATTAGACATACAGCTAATTATTATAGTGTCACTTAAGTTATGTAACTAACATAGAGTAATACATATTATGTACTAACAGAATAGGACAGGGACAATATTCTGTAACTACACTATTGTAATGGTGGACCGCCGACTACCCAAGATACGGGCTGTGCTCAGTTTGGGAGTCGTTGAGACACTTTTTGAAATAACCTGTATAATGTGATGTTATCTTGTCTTTGTGTTATGTGTACTTTTAAGAAGAATAAATTATTATTAAAAAAAAAAGACTGACAAAACAGGTCTAGGTGCCAAAAGGGCCAAAGCCTTCTGAGACCATGGGTCGTCGTCCGAAAGAGATCCCCAGGATCCTGTGACGCAAGGTAAAGAAGGAGAAATCATTGAATGATTTCCCACCTAAAAAAATAATGACAAGACACTAGACAGTTGGAAGTTTTAATGAATCCTAATGAAATAAGCTCACTGGGCGTCCACGATCAGGTCAGCCAAGGTGCCCTTGAAGGAGGTGAGCGGCACGGGCCCCCGCAGTGCGCCGCGCGCGCCGCCCAGCAGCAGGCCGGCCGCGCGCGCCGGGAACGCGCCGCCCGCCAGCGCCGCGCTGCCGTACTGCTCGTCGTCCACCCATAGTTCTATCTGCAACGAGGCGAATTTATTCATGAATCGAGGAACTCTTCGTATCGTAATTTTAATTTGCGGGAGACCCATAAGGCAGAAAAATAATAGTCGATAGAATTTACGAAAAATCTCAAAGGATACTGCAGTATACGAGTTGTTTGCCATGGTTTTTTTTTTTTTGTTTTATATTATATATTTATGTTTATTCAGAATTTGGTCACTGAACGGAATTTTATCTTGGGGTTTGCAAGAGAGCTATGGAACGCAACATTTTAAAAATTAAAATACAGAGACGAATAAGTTACGCTTCAAAATGGGCATAATAGATGTGGGCACAACACGTTTTTTTCTATCATTCCGTTCTGTCACCCGTCACTCTATCACTGACTCCCTTTTCTATCATCATATCACTCCTCATACAATCCATCCATCTTTTTGTTAGCTTCACTCAGCTGACGTTTACCTAAAGGAATTAATGTCGTCAAGTGTAAATTAATTCGAGTTTCAAAAAAGCGCTTTATTTTTTAATTTTCTCTTTACGGATCGATAATATTTCATGTACCGAAAACGACCAAAATTTAACGGTATATACATTTTGCAATATGTTTTGTTTAAGTTAGTAACCTGTTTATGCATCCTAATAATCCGGACAGTGTGCAATCTCCCGTCATCGAACCTGGTACCATTGGTGCGCAGTCGTGCCTCTCCCTTTCCAGCCTCTGCCACTACTTCTAGCTCTCCTGCAGAATATAATAAAATATTAAAATAAAATAGTAGCTCAACTTCAATCCCTGAAGGTGTGAATTGAGGTGTACATATGTCCAGTGTAGCCACATCTTGTCTGGAATATTTAAGCCCTATTGAATCGTCTGCTTCCTGATAGCTACAACCTGAAAGGAAAAAAAGTCCCCCCCCCCTCTTTGAGTCAAGAGTGAATCGAATATATCGTTTCTTACCGATACATAAAGAAAATTTAAGGGATTGTTTGTAATATCAAATTATATATGTTACAGTCAAAACTCATAACTAGTTACAACCACTTTTGACTGCAAAAATTAGGCAATAGTACTTTTGACCGATGCCCTTAGTTAAAAATATTTTTGACTGATTTTCACAGTCAAAAGTGGTTTTAACTTAGGGCACCGGTCAAAAGTACTTTTGACTGCAAAAAAACAGTCAGTTTTACCTGATTTAAAATTTAGATTGCCAGTCAAAACTCATAAAAAGTTGAGGTAGTTAGTGAAAATTACAGGAAAATCATCAAAATAGTGTTATGAAACAATTATAAAGTTTAAAATTTACGTGCTTTGAAATTCCATCGGCATTGTACGTGACTTGTGAATTTGGGTACGCCTTAATTATGGAGATAAGGCCCCTCTTTAAGGCGTGGCTGGAAAGACCTCACGGCGTCCTAACCTTCCGCATGACCCAGGTTCTCACCGGAGACAGTAAGTTCGGGAGGTTCCTATTCCGGATTCGTTCGGAACCGACGCCCGGGTGCCACCACTGTGTGGACTCTCAGAGTCTCCGGCCCGAGCTCGTGGAGGCTGTGGTCGGCACTCTGTTCCCTTCGCGGGGGGTACACTCCCCCCCGCCCATGGCTCCGCCACCACCGGCAGTACCTGACGCGGACCACGACGACGACGATGTTCCAGAGGTGACCGAGGTAGAGATGAGAGTGGCGGTACAACGGCTGAGTGCCAAGAATACCGCCCCAGGACCCGACGGCTTGCCTGGAAAAGCCTGGGTCCTGGCCATGGAGGCTCTCGGGCCTCGATTAAGGGGGCTCTTTAGCGCATGCTTGGAGAGGGGCCAGTTCCCACTTCGCTGGAAGACGGGAAAACTGGTCCTCATAGCGAAGCCGGGGCGCGCTGCGGACTCTCCGTCCGCGTACTGGCCCATTGTGCTGCTCGACGAGGTGGGCAAGCTCTTTGAAAGAGTCATTGCAAACCGCCTCGTCGCGCGCCTAGCACGGGTGGGGCCGGACCTTTCGGACGGACAGTTCGGCTTTCGCAGGATGCGCTCCACGGTGGATGCCATCATGCGCGTGCGAGCCCTCACGACGGGGGATGCGGTGTCCCAGGGCAGGTGTGTCGTGGCAGTGTCTTTGGACATTGCCAACGCCTTTAATTCCCTGCCCTGGAGTAGCATTGGAACGGCACTCCGGTACCACCGGGTGCCCGACTACCTCTGTCGTGTGATCGAGGCCTACCTTTCGGAGAGATATATTATCTATCCCGGTCACCAGGGAGAGTGGAAACGTCGAGAGATGTCGTGCGGTGTTCCGCAGGGATCGGTACTAGGACCACCCTTGTGGAACATCGGATACGACTACGTGCTGCGAGGCGACTTCCCCGACGGGGTCAGCGTGGTCTGCTACGCGGACGACACGTTGGTCCTAGCGCGGGGAGAGTCGTACCGGACGGCGGTCGAACTAGCGACACGCGGGGTTGCGATAGTCGTTGAAAGGATCCAGCAGTTGGGACTCGAGGTGGCACTGCACAAGTCCGAGGCCATGTGCTTTCACGGCCCTCGGGGTGCGCCACCACCGGGTTCCCAGCTAACGGTAGGACGGGTTCACATCAGCGTCGGGTCGACGATGAAGTACCTGGGACTCGTCCTCGACAGCTGGTGGAACTTCAAGGAGCACTTCCGACGTCTGGCTCCCAAACTGAATCGGACTGGGGCTGCTCTCGGGCGGCTCCTGCCCAACCTCAGGGGACCAGACGCCTCCTGCCGGAAGCTCTACGCGGGAATCGTTCGGTCCATGGCCCTTTATGGGGCTCCGGTGTGGGCACCGACGTTGCAACAGCAACCGAGGGCCCAGCTGAATGCGTGCCAGAGGGTCATGGCAATACGCATGGTGCGAGGGTACCGAACGATTTCCCGCGAGGCGGCGACCCTCCTTGCTGGCCAACCGCCATGGGATCTGGAGGCAACAGTCCTTGCACACATGCACGATAAGCGCATGGAGATGCAACGCCGGGGCGAAATTCCGCTGCCACGACAAGTCGAGGCATGGCGGACAGAGCTCCGGCGGGATCTCATGGCGAAATGGCGTCAGCGACTATCGCAACCTCGTTCGGGGCGCGCCACAATTGGGGCGATAAGGCCCATCTTTGAGGCGTGGCTGGAAAGACCTCACGGCGCTCTCAACTTCCGCACGACGCAGGTGCTTACCGAACACGGAAAGTTCGCTAAGTACCTGTTCCGGATTCGTGCGGAGGATTCGCCCGGGTGTCGCCACTGCGCGGAACACCCGGAGGACACGGTGGAGCACACTGTAGAGGTGTGCCCCGCCTGGGCGGAGCATCGCCGTGTCCTCGTGGGGGCGATCGGCGGCAGCGATCTCTCTCGCCGGGCCTTGGTTCAGGCCATGGTCCGTAGTGAGGAGGGATGGCAGGCGGTCGCCTCCTTCTGCGAAGCAGTAATGCTAGCAAAGGAGGAGGCCGACCGCATTAGACAGAGGCAACGGGGCGCTCGCCCCAGCCGCCGCCGGGATTCCGATCCCGATTTCCGGCCACCGTAGGCGCGGGCTTGCGGACGGCGTGCAATGGGTAGCACGCTGTCCGATCGTCCGGTAACCGGCCGGACCGAGCCCAAGTCGTCGACGGCGCGTTCTGTTCCCGCGCGCCTCAAGGAGCTGTCAGCAAACCGAAGAGGCCCAGCCTGCTAACTGCAGGCAGGCAGGGTCGAAGCCTGCTGGGGTCAAGGGCCGTTTTCTGAGAGGAAGGCTCAGCCCCGGCACTATAGGCAACGAAGGAACGGGGTAGGTTTTTAGTCAGTAAGAGTCTGACACTACTTCCCGCTCCGCCCAAGGGCGGGATTTGTCATTGGATGATTTTACCTACCATAAAAAAAAAAAAAAAAAACCACTGTGTGGACTGCCCAGAAGACACGGTGGAGCACACGGTCGTAGTGTGCCCCGCTTGGGCAGAGCATCGCCGTGTTCTCGTGAGGGCGATTGGCAGCGGCGATCTCTCGCGCCAGGCCCTGGTACGGGCCATGGTCCGGAGCGAGGAGGGATGGCATTCGGTCGCCTCCTTCTGCCAAGCAGTAATGCTAGCTAAGGTGGAGGCCGCACGCGAGAGGCAACGGCCCTCACGGCCCAGCCGCCGCGGGGATTCCGATTCCGATCCTGATTTCCAGCCAACGTAGGCGCGGGCTTGCGGACGGTGAGCTATAGGTAGCTCGCTGTCCGACCGTCCGGTAACCATCCGGACCAAGCCCAGGTCGTCAACGGCGCGCACTATTCCCGCGCGCGGTCCATTCGTATGGGCACTACGTTGCCACGGACAAACACACAGGCAGACAGACAGGTCAAACTTATAACACCCCTCTTTTCCGTCGGGGCTTAAAAACGTACATACATAACAATTTGTTCACAAACACTATTACCCAATATTTTGCAGTTAAAAGTACTTTTGACCAAGGTCCTTAGTTAAAAACACTTTTGACTGCAAAAATCAGTCAAAAATGTTTTTAACTAAGGGCAGCTGTCAAAAGTACTTTTGCCTAATTTTTGCAGTCAAAAGTGGTTTTGACTGGTTATGAGTTTTGACTGTAACATATATATATATATATTTAATAAATTAATTAATTTACTATTTGATAAATATTCTTAGATGTTTATAAAAAAAAGCAATTTAAAACTTTTTGTCTGTTTGATTCGGGATAATCACCGAAACGGCTCGATCGATTTTAACAGGACATTCACTGATAGATAACTCTAGAATATTAAAATGAGTAACTAGAGTAATTTTATTATCATCATCATTACCACAATGAACGGTTCTGTGCTTCTCGCATCCATCAGATTCACGCAACCCTTACCAGGTCATTGGTTCATTTAGTAGGTGTTGCAACGCTACGTCGTCCGGTAGGTGGTAATTTTATTATAGAAAAAAGAAATAGGATACTTAATCTTCTTGAAATTGTGGCCAAATGCCAAACCAGCTAGTAAATAATAAAAAAAACAGGCGTTTATTTTGCCATTGTAATATAAACTTTATCCCTAACACATAAAGTACAAACCTGCAATCAACACTAGTGCCAGATAGTGCTTGTTGCCATCGTCAACACTGACTTCATTATCAGCGCCCGCAGAAGGTGCGCGGTACATCAACAGTCCATCAGCTTCGCGCGCGCGGAACGAAAGACCTAACGATGCCTTGCGACGGAGCAGGGGAGACGGGAGCTCGATGTAGCCTGTGCCTTTCAGGATGGCTGAGCGGAGCGTCTGTGGGTGGAAGTTGTGGATAAGATAAATAAATTAAACCGAATAAAAATAAAATCAAAATTTCACACCACCAGTTGGCGCCACTTAGTGTCGCCGCACATAGGCCACAAAAAATCGCCGCTAGGTTCTTTTTGTGGCGACGTAGGTTAAATATGTCTGTGGCGGCTGTGTTTTGTGGCCTGTATGCGGCGACCCTTAGCCGAAAGATCTTCTACGTTTGAAAACATATCGTATGCTTAATGGAAAAGAGGTCTAACTCAAAAAAGAAGGTATTTGAATCTTAAAAAATAAGATTCAATTTTGAAAAAATCTCTGTGATGAGTTAGTTCTGTTTTCTATTAAACATGTGATAAATATGTAATAAATGATATTGCCGTCAATTTAACTAATGTCATTAACATAAGAATCAGAATCAGAATCAGAATCAGAATTTTATTTGTAAAACATAGGTATTTACATAAAGTTCTTAAATTAATTAATGTGCGCTATGTTTTGCCGTGATGGCGTACAAATATTGAACAACATAAAAACTAAACTTACACCAAAAAAACAAAAAACAAAATTAAACTCTATAAGACAAAAAGGAGAACTATCTTACATTTAAATTAAATATCTTTATAAAATTATAATTAAAACAAAATATTAATAAAGCGAAACCGTAGGTATTAAAATTGGTAATCAGTCTTTGAAGTGTTTAAAACTATATCGAAAGTTTATTTTTACATTATTTTATAAATACATAATTATTGTTTATTGCACATAAAATATTAAAAAGTATCGTTTATAAAATCTTCTACAGTATAGTAACATTTTTCAATTAATAGTGAGTAGAGACTTTTTTTAAATTTTAATATGGGCAATATTTTTATGCTATCTGGTATTTTATTATAGATTTTCGGAGCCATACCAAAAAAACTCTTTTTCATTAAAGCGGTTCTGCAATTTCTGTAACACAGTTTGTTCACATATTGAGAACGCATTGGGGTCTTTTTAACATCGGATATTTTTTTAAACAGATTTAAATTATTTTTTACAAACAAAGCAGTTTCGTATATGTACATGGCTGGCATAGTCAGTAATTTTAGAGATTTAAAATGAGGTAGACAAGTTTCGGTACTTTTTAAGCCACACATAGATCGAATACATCGTTTTTGCGCTTTAAAAACCGTCTCTCTTTCAGTAGATTGGCCCCAAAAAATAATTCTAAACCTCAGAACTGATGCAACTAATCCGTGATACGCTGTTAAAAGTGTTTGCGTATTAACTTTTTTCGACAGCTGAAACAGTGCATATGCAGATTTATTTAATTTAAGGCAAATTTCCTCAATATGGGGTTTCCATGTTAATTTACTATCAACCGCTATACCTAAAAATTTAGCCTTATCTGTATCTTCTATTTGGCACTCGTTATATGTAACATGAACTGGAGGTTTTTCACATCTTTGACGAAAGTGCATTACTCTTGTTTTCTTTAAATTAATTACTAAATTATTGTTATTGAGCCAGTTAATTATTCTATTGAGACAATCATTTATATCACTTTCGTAATTGACAGGATTATTACATTTTACAATAGCGGTACTGTCATCAGCAAAAAGTACCATATTTTGAGATATAAATATTGGAAGATCATTTATATATATTAAAAAAAGTAGAGGCCCCAGCACGCTACCTTGGGGCACCCCGTATTTTATCATTCTTGGTTGAGATGTGTAAATGGTTACTAAATTCCTTTTTTTGCATAATTGTGAGATTTCAGTGCATTGAGATCTGTTATCAAGATATGACTCCAAAAGTTTTAAAATATTTCCTCGAATTCCATATCCATACAGTTTTTTTAATAAAATCTTATGATCCACATAGTCGAAAGCTTTTGTCATATCGGTATATATAGCACATACCGGAGCTCTTTCATCGACAGACGTCATAATACAAGAAAGGAGGTCGTACAGTGCCATATTTATATTAGTATTTTTACGAAATCCTTTTTGTTCACTGCAAAACAACTTATTTTTTTCAAAATAACCATAGATGGAGTTGTAAATTACTTTTTCGAGAATCTTAGAAAATATAGGAATTTTAGCAATAGGTCTGTAATTTTTTACATCTGATTTATCGTCTCTTTTAAATAAAGGCTTAATTATTACTTTTTTTAGTCTATTTGGAAAAACTCCATTTGTTATGCATAAATTAATAATGTGCGTTAGTGGTTGTGCTATAACATCTTTGACATATTTCACAACTTCAGTACTCACTCCATCATAACCAACAGTGTTTGTATTTTTAAGATTATTTATAATTTGTATTATGTCAATGGGTAAAACTGGTTGCATATATAATGATTGTGTAGTTAAATTGTTGAAAGTATTACTATTCGAAGTAACGTTACTATTTATATTTTTTTCAATTACATCTACAAAAAAATTGTTGAATTCGTTTGCGATATCCATGGGTTGTGTAATAGTAGAATCCCCTTTCTTTATAGACGGTATTAAATGATGAGGTAAGCGAAATTTGGATTTATTAATTATTTGCCATGCAGCTTTTGATTTATTTTGAGAATTGTTTATGAAGTGGTTATTTTGAGCTTTTTGTGTAAGACGTATAATCTTTTTGTAAATCTTAGTATAATTCTTAAAATCTTGTCTGTTTTTATAGTTAGGTTTAAATCGATACGACCAAAGTAATTTTCTTTGTTTATGACTACAGATTTTAATTCCACGAGAAATCCATTTGGTTTTTGTATTCGTTTTTATCGTTACATATTTTGTTGGAAAACATAGTTTATAAAACATCAAAAAATCATCTGCAAATAAGTCATACGAATCATTCACATCACTGGTACTATAAACTTGTGTGAAAGATAAATTACTCAAATAATTTTTAAACTTCTTTAAATTTTCTGGGCATATGTCCTGCTTTTGTGTTTTCCAATATTTAAGTTTACATGATTTATTTATAGGTACACTTAGTAGTTGGGATGTATGATCTGATAGAATTAGATCTATTATTTGAGCTTTACAGTTTTTTCTATAGGTATGTGCAAAGTTATCTATGCAGGAGTTGCTGCTTAATCTAGTAGGTTTATGAAAGGCTAAGTTAAGATTAAATTGGGCAAGAAAATGTTCAAATTCTAGTGAAGTTTTATTTCTTTTTAAGATGTCAATGTTAAAGTCGCCAGTTAAGATTACCTTTTTATTAGGGAGTGCACAATATTTTCTTAATATGTCGTCTAACTTTTCATAAAATATACTGTAATTGTGTTTAGGTATGCGATATATACAAATAATAACAATGTTATGATGTATAAGTTCTATGGCACAGGATTCAAAGACACCCGATACTGACTGCTTTGCTACATCAGATATTTCTCTAAATTGCAGTCCAGCTCTAACAAGAATACATGTACCTCCACGTTTAGCCTTTCTTGAAAAGAAAGCTGCCGGTAAAAAGTTTGGTATATGTAATAAATCTTCATAACCTGTTTCAATAAAATGTTCTGTTATACAAATCACATCAATTTTAGTTCCTGCATTGTGAAGCTCTTCTATTTTAACTGTAAGTGTATCTGATTTGTTCATCAGTCCCGCTATGTTTTGGTGAAGTATATTTAAATACTTACAGAAAAAACTGAGAATCATTTTGGGAGTCTGTTCCTGTTATGTCTTTTTGAGTTTTTTGGGAACAATCAACTTCGGAGCTAATAGTAGTCTTAGGTGCTATAGTACAGTATGAGATCAAATCTATTAAATCTAATATAATACATTGTAAACCTTTTTTATTAAGTGTCCCATAATATGGGCTATACGTATCATAAGTGTATGGTAAGTTAAGGTTAGAATCTAAAATGTAAGCATAATTACTTGTTTGTGCATCCATATAAAGTAGATTATTAAAGGTCTCGACTCTGCTGTTGAACATAATATTTACATTACTCATGTACTTAAAAGTTGGTAGGCATATTATAAAATTAGTGTGATTCAAAGGCATAATTTTTTTACGAATAACTCCAACAAGTGCTATGTAATTTTGAGTTTTTTTGAAATCTTCTTCACCTATATGTATAATACAGAAATCTGATTTGGTAAAGTTTTGAACTTTACCATCTAAATTGTCTAGTATTAGTTTTAAATTACAATTAGGCTTACGATAGTGACAGATTTCATGACTATTTGATAAGCTAGTGCTATCCAATAATTTACACATTCTACTGCTATTTTCACTACTCAGGATGCATATTTTATGCTTAATAGGCGACTGTTTCGCATTACTCGATATTATCTTATTAAGAGAAGAAGTTCGAGTGACATCTTTGATTTTGGTTTGGCCGTCTTGATTCAAAGAAGTAGTATTCCCAATATTTACATCTGTTTGAGTATGTTTAGCTTGTCTTGACTGAGTTTTCTTGGGTGTTGTTGACTTGTGTTTGATTGGAGAGCTAACAATTTGTTGTTTTTCCTTGATAAGCGTTTCGACAGTTGCCTGGACCGGACGACTCACTGCAGCTACTGGTGAATATTATTTTAGAAAACCCTCATTACTATCGCCGATTCAAGGTGACTATATTAGAGCGCAAAGATTGCTGAGCAAGACAGGAATCACGCTTGGAAGTTTCAGGACTGGGACAATTTATTTCTTTGATTTTTTTTTAACGTAAGATAAAAAGTTGCAACTCCTTACCCTCTCTCCACACCTTGGTTCCAGACCATGCCTCGTGGGCGCATCCAGCAGATCGTAGCCCGCGCGGTCCACGGTGACGGCGCCCACGCAGCCCAGCAGCGACGGCCCCAGCAGCGCGTGGCCAGGCGGGGCCCCGGCCAGCCAGTAGGGCGCGCGCGCCAGGTCGGGCAGCGCGGCCGCGGCCTGCACGGGCGGCGCGGGCGACCCCAGCGTCTCCTCGCCGTTCACGCGCAGGCTGCCTGCCACAGGACCTCCTCAATACACTCAATACATACACCCCACCACACACTAACTACTGCTTTCATGCTAAATAAGACATCATAATAACATTTACGTAAAAAGGTCATTGAAACATTGACATTATCTCTCCAATAGTATTTCACACAAGGACTCTGGTAGATTATTTTATAAATAAGTCTGAAATAATTCGGTTTTTTTTTACAAAAACGTAAGTGTAAAAATAAATCGGATTTGTCTTTTTCATCATGGTACTATTTAGGAGGCTATAATCGCTGAATACTTTTCCCAGAAAAACCAGTCTGGAATAAAACCATTCTGCCTATTTTAAAAACTTTTCTTCAAGGTTCCAACGGCCTATAGTCCAGCGCACATTACCTTTCTCCAGCTTGTTGCTGGCGAAGACGCGGATGGCCTGCACGTGCGCGGGGCGGCCGGCGCAGTGGCGGCCCGCCGCCGTGATCTCCAGCCGCGAGCCGCCGTACTCCACCACGAACACCACGCGGCACTCCCGCAGGGACACCGACACCGAACGGTTCTGGGGAGACCAAGCTCAACTACAGGTAAGGTCTTCACTATCAACCGAAAAACATCCAATGTTTGACAGAAACCTCCCCCAAGTGTCTCAACGACCGGCTCTGTGCGTCTCGCGTCCATCGGATTCCCGCAACCCTCACCGGGTCATCAATCCATCTTATGGGAGGCCTTGGTGGGACGTCAACGTAGGCACCAGGTAATGTCTTATCAGCCTCAAAAGTCGAAATCATCAAGCCGAACGTCATCAGTAAGTAAAACCCGCCGAATGCTAGTCGGACTCTCGCACGAAGGTTTCCGAACCGTTCGTGGTAATAGACGGCAAAAATTATCATGTTTATTGTATGAATCCCTGCCGGAGTCTGTGTTTCCTGATAGTTACAACTTAGGAGTCTTTAAGTCAAGAGTGAATAGGTTACTTCTAGACCAGCGTGCTCTATCGTCAGCCACGTCATCGCTTACCATCAGGTGAGATAGTGGTCAAACGCGAGCCTATGAATAATAATAATAAAAAAAAATGAGAGCCCCACTTAACATATACTTATTATATTCTGTTTTTCGTATTTTTTGTTATAACGGCAACAGAAATATCATATAATAATATAATAATCTGTGAAAATTTAAACGGTTTAGCTATAGTAGCTATCACGGTTTATGAGATGCAGCCTGATGATAGACGTACGGTACCCTAAAAATGCAACTCAAGTAAACATTTAAACTTAAAGATGCAGAAAAACTGTTTTGTGAAGCAAAAGTAACATCAGATTCAAACAATTGGAGGAAATGCTGTGACCACGTGGTTAGTGAAGAGAAAACTTGTGGGACTTAGGTAATGTTATGGAGCTCACGGAACAGAATTCTTTTTTTAAACTGTAAATCAAAATTTTGACGATTCTGATAATTAATTTTTAAAGAAAGACAGAAAAATGATTTATTTGGAGCCAATCAGCAGGATGACACAGCTTATATAAAATAAAAACAATAGCATTGTGTGTGACTAACGACTGCGCCAAAAAGATTTCAGCAATTTTATCAGACAGAAAAATATTGCCTAACACTGGTCTTTCAATGAACCTTTAGTGGCAAGTGAAGGAGCCAGCTGTTTCACACATTAGGTAATATATTATATTCAATAACT
Organism: Leucania comma; assembly: GCA_958295575.1. Lineage (NCBI taxonomy): Eukaryota > Metazoa > Arthropoda > Insecta > Lepidoptera > Noctuidae > Leucania > Leucania comma. Next base: position 1,824,700 of record OY282468.1, on the reverse strand, counting down.
GTAAAATCATCCAATGACGAATCCCGCCCTTGGGTGGGGCGGGAAACAGTGTCAGACTTTTACTGACTAAAAACCTACCTTTCCATTCCTTGCCTTTATCCTGGGGCCTTTGGTGACAGTCTCACATAACCTTTGGCCCCAGTAGGCTTCGGCCCTGCTGGACCCCTACAGTTTGCTGACAACTCCTTGAGGCGCGCGGGAACGGTGCGCGCCGTAGACGACCTGAGCTCGGACCGGTCTGTTACCGGACGGACGGACAGCGAGCTACCCATTGCCCACCGTCCGCGAGCCCGCGCCTACGGTGGCCGGAAATTGGGATCGGAAACCCGGCGGCGGCGGCGGCGTGTCCGCCTTTGCCTAAGGCGGTCGGCCTCCTCCTTTACTAGCATTATTGCTTCGCAGAAGGAGGCGACCGCCTGCCACTCCTCCTCGCTCCGGAGCATGGCTTGAACCAAGCCCCGGCGCGAGAGATCGCCGCCGATCGCCCCCACGAGGACACGGCGCTGCTCTTCCCAAGCGGGGCACACCTCGACTGTGTGCTCCACCGTGTCCACCGGGCGGTCCGCACAGTGGCGACACCCGGGCGTCGTCTCCGCACGGATCTTGTACAGGTACGGACCGAACTTGCCGTGTTCGGTCAGCACCTGCGCCAAACGGAAGGTTACGACGCCGTGGGGCAAAATAAATGAGTGGATATTCAATTTCAGATAAAAATGTGAGCATAGAAATTAATTCTACTAATATTATTATTTGAAAATAATATGTAACAATAAGCATAGTTTATTTTTTACGCCAGTATGAATACGCATTTTATTGCAAAGTAAAGGCGTATTCATACACTGATGATTCACTATTTTCTTAAAGCGTATAGACTATAATACTAACATTGGCAGTATCCAGCGCCATGAAGAGCAGCGCGTTCTCGTCCCTGGTGCGGAAGGTGAAGGCCACGCTGAACTGTCTGCGGTCCGCTGGGCGCGCTCGGGAGCGCTTCAGCTCCACGTAGCCCGCGCCGTTGAACCATACCATGGACGGCTCAGCGCCTCGGCCGCTGTACCATCTGAGAATAAATTGAGTACTTAATAATGGTTGTGGGTTTAAATTTATGATAGCCATTTTGGGTTAGATGTTATGCTTTATTGTTTGAGCAAAAGAATTCATAGAAGTGATAGTTTGTATGTTTATTATTTGTCTCCCGAAAGGGAAGACGAAGATAATTACAGCACCTAAAACGTGGTTACTGTCGGACTGCATAAAAAAGAAAAAGATGCGCAAGCACACATTGCTTCCAAATACGAGGCATTTTATCAATTATTTACAGGCATTTACTGAGTTACTTATAAAACTAAAACATAGTATCGGTTTAACATGGTTTTTAAAATATGCTTTGTTATTGTTTGTCACAATCAGAATGATTGCATGAATATTAGTCCGGATTTAAATCGATAAAAGTAATTTTAAAAGCATCTTTGTTTTTTTTTTCTGTCGTACTAAAATAAGTTGTATTATTTTTTGAACACAACATCTAATTAGCATTTATCCTGAAGAATAACATATTTTTCTGTTTTTTCGTGATCATATAATTTTGCGCATTATAAATCTCGCGGTTACCTGTAGTCCCTTTAATGTGTAACATGACCTACCTCTGCGTGCAACCGGTGCACTGCGCCTCCTTGGGCTGCTGCACGAAGTTCCAGAGCCCTATCGTCCTGTCGTCGCTGTAGAGCGCGTGCACGCAGGCGGGCAGGCCGCTGTCGTGGCGCGGCCAGCCCAGCCACACGCGCGCCGCCTGCAGGCTGCCCGCGCCGCCCGCGCTGGAGTTGCTGGCCGACACGGCCGCCCCGCCTGCACGCTCTACTACTAGGCGCGCTGTGTTCCATATCCTAGGGTGATGACAACATTACAACACATAAATTGACATTAATCATTTTTGCTTTAAAACAGGCCAGAATGTAAGGAGGATAAAAGTAAGTTTATTAAAAAAAAAAATTGTTTGAAACCTTTCATATTCCATTGGGTGATGTTTCTTGGAAGCATAATGGTAAAGATAACAAGAGAGAAAGCGACAAGAAAAGGCGAATAAATTCGACTCACTTCTAGTTGGATTTGTTTTAGTCATTCATATTACGAAATTTTAACAACACGCAGGTACAAAATTAGTATATCTAATGGCAACTCACCGTTCGATTTCGATCCTGTACGAAGTATGGTCAGCATCATCGTGAGTGGGCTGCAGAACCTCAGGGTGCACGATGAGGCCCTCCCCGCTCCCTAGATTCCACGCTAGACGTAGTTTACTATTCGCTACCGAAAGCTTCATATAACTTTCCGTTTCCTATAAAAAACCAAGATAAACTTAAACAACAAAAAAAAAAAAAGATTTTAAAAAGGCTCGTCATATATATTGGGTTTTATTTTTCCAACCTGCTACCCTTTTAGGGGCCAATCAAGTATTACGTTAGCACTACAGGGGGGGTGGGGGACTTTGCTTTGCTTATTTTTGATGACATGGGGGATAGGAGGGTTTGGATAGTGATTACGTTAGAATCTACACATTGTAGCGACATCTAAGTCGTCACAAATGAACTATTCCTGCATCGCGCAAGTAACATTCTCCGCACGATTTGAACTTATAGAACAGGCTGAAAAGTATCGGCACTAGACATTACACCCGTCTGGCCGGAGGGTCGGATCCTCCGGCCAGACGGAGACGGGTACAGGGGGGTGGGGGACTTTGCTTTGCTTATTTTTGATGACATGGGGGATAGGAGGGTTTGGATAGTGATTATGTTAGAATCTACACATTGTAGCGACATCTAAGTCGTCACAAATGAACTATTCCTGCATCGCGCAAGTAACATTCTCCGCACGATTTGAACTTATAGAACAGGCTGAAAAGTATCGGCACCAGACATTACACCCGTCTGGCCGGAGGATCGGATCCTCCGGCCAGACGGAGACGGGTGTATGTGTCGATTTTTCAAAATCAAACAAAAGTGAGCATTACATCACCGAGCAGCAAACATCCAATGTCATTGAAAACTTAAATGGATTCATGTGTGACTGAGGAGTGATAATTTGAATTAATATGGAAAAATAAAAGTTGTTTTTTTTTTGGTTTCTCTTTTCAAGCTTATACCTTATTTTTAGAATTGTAACTTTTACTCATTAAATTTACAAATAACGAAACCAGAGTACGTTGAAATATGCATGTAGGTACCAATTTTTATGTAAGCATGGGGTTCTCACTCCCTCCGGGTGAGAGCTTTGCTTACTTTTGCTGAGGAGGGGGGAGAGGGGGTTAATATTTGTCAAAAATCTGCTTACGTAATACTTTAATGGCCCCTTAATAGCCAGCAACTGACCTGTGTGTCATCCGTGAGGTATAGTAGCGGCCCGTCTCTGAGCTTGGTGTCGAAGGACAGCGCGAGTGCCACGCGCGACACGGCGGGCGAGGCGCCCGACACGGCGTACGCTCGCACGCAGCCCACGCCAGCAGTTGCAGCTGATGTTAGCGAGACTGATATCTGTGGTGGATAAGAAGAGATAGGTACTGAAAAATACAGACTATCGTTTATTTTGATTATATTATAAATTATGGACTATCCCGTTATAATATCAGGTTAGTATATTGTAATCAGAAATAGATTAGGCGGACTATAATGGTGATGTTTCAGTTTCGTTTCTGAGTGACTGAGCAGCCGCTTGTCCCGTAGCGCGGCGAGTGCGGGGCTGAGCGTGGTTGCGGCGGCCGCATGCTGGCGAGCGCGGCTAGTGCGTCCGCTGTATACTAACCGAGTCAGCAGCATGCCTGGCGCGGGTGACCTTGTCCCGTAGCGCGGCGAGTGCGGGGCTGAGCGTGGTTGCGGCGGCCGCATGCTGGCGAGCGCGGCTAGTGCGTCCGCTGTATACTAACCGAGTCAGCAGCATGCCTGGCGCGGGTGACCTTGTCCCGTAGCGCGGCGAGTGCGGGGCTGAGCGTGGTTGCGGCGGCCGCATGCTGGCGAGCGCGGCTAGTGCGTCCGCTGTATACTAACCGAGTCAGCAGCATGCCTGGCGCGGGTGACCTTGTCCCGTAGCGCGGCGAGTGCGGGGCTGAGCGTGGTTGCGGCGGCCGCATGCTGGCGAGCGCGGCTAGTGCGTCCGCTGTATACTAACCGAGTCAGCAGCATGCCTGGCGCGGGTGACCTTGTCCCGTAGCGCGGCGAGTGCGGGGCTGAGCGTGGTTGCGGCGGCCGCATGCTGGCGAGCGCGGCTAGTGCGTCCGCTGTATACTAACCGAGTCAGCAGCATGCCTGGCGCGGGTGACCTTGTCCCGTAGCGCGGCGAGTGCGGGGCTGAGCGTGGTTGCGGCGGCCGCATGCTGGCGAGCGCGGCTAGTGCGTCCGCTGTATACTAACCGAGTCAGCAGCATGCCTGGCGCGGGTGACCTTGTCCCGTAGCGCGGCGAGTGCGGGGCTGAGCGTGGTTGCGGCGGCCGCATGCTGGCGAGCGCGGCTAGTGCGTCCGCTGTATACTAACCGAGTCAGCAGCATGCCTGGCGCGGGTGACCTTGTCCCGTAGCGCGGCGAGTGCGGGGCTGAGCGTGGTTGCGGCGGCCGCATGCTGGCGAGCGCGGCTAGTGCGTCCGCTGTATACTAACCGAGTCAGCAGCATGCCTGGCGCGGGTGACCTTGTCCCGTAGCGCGGCGAGTGCGGGGCTGAGCGTGGTTGCGGCGGCCGCATGCTGGCGAGCGCGGCTAGTGCGTCCGCTGTATACTAACCGAGTCAGCAGCATGCCTGGCGCGGGTGACCTTGTCCCGTAGCGCGGCGAGTGCGGGGCTGAGCGTGGTTGCGGCGGCCGCATGCTGGCGAGCGCGGCTAGTGCGTCCGCTGTATACTAACCGAGTCAGCAGCATGCCTGGCGCGGGTGACCTTGTCCCGTAGCGCGGCGAGTGCGGGGCTGAGCGTGGTTGCGGCGGCCGCATGCTGGCGAGCGCGGCTAGTGCGTCCGCTGTATACTAACCGAGTCAGCAGCATGCCTGGCGCGGGTGACCTTGTCCCGTAGCGCGGCGAGTGCGGGGCTGAGCGTGGTTGCGGCGGCCGCATGCTGGCGAGCGCGGCTAGTGCGTCCGCTGTATACTAACCGAGTCAGCAGCATGCCTGGCGCGGGTGACCTTGTCCCGTAGCGCGGCGAGTGCGGGGCTGAGCGTGGTTGCGGCGGCCGCATGCTGGCGAGCGCGGCTAGTGCGTCCGCTGTATACTAACCGAGTCAGCAGCATGCCTGGCGCGGGTGACCTTGTCCCGTAGCGCGGCGAGTGCGGGGCTGAGCGTGGTTGCGGCGGCCGCATGCTGGCGAGCGCGGCTAGTGCGTCCGCTGTATACTAACCGAGTCAGCAGCATGCCTGGCGCGGGTGACCTTGTCCCGTAGCGCGGCGAGTGCGGGGCTGAGCGTGGTTGCGGCGGCCGCATGCTGGCGAGCGCGGCTAGTGCGTCCGCTGTATACTAACCGAGTCAGCAGCATGCCTGGCGCGGGTGACCTTGTCCCGTAGCGCGGCGAGTGCGGGGCTGAGCGTGGTTGCGGCGGCCGCATGCTGGCGAGCGCGGCTAGTGCGTCCGCTGTATACTAACCGAGTCAGCAGCATGCCTGGCGCGGGTGACCTTGTCCCGTAGCGCGGCGAGTGCGGGGCTGAGCGTGGTTGCGGCGGCCGCATGCTGGCGAGCGCGGCTAGTGCGTCCGCTGTATACTAACCGAGTCAGCAGCATGCCTGGCGCGGGTGACCTTGTCCCGTAGCGCGGCGAGTGCGGGGCTGAGCGTGGTTGCGGCGGCCGCATGCTGGCGAGCGCGGCTAGTGCGTCCGCTGTATACTAACCGAGTCAGCAGCATGCCTGGCGCGGGTGACCTTGTCCCGTAGCGCGGCGAGTGCGGGGCTGAGCGTGGTTGCGGCGGCCGCATGCTGGCGAGCGCGGCTAGTGCGTCCGCTGTATACTAACCGAGTCAGCAGCATGCCTGGCGCGGGTGACCTTGTCCCGTAGCGCGGCGAGTGCGGGGCTGAGCGTGGTTGCGGCGGCCGCATGCTGGCGAGCGCGGCTAGTGCGTCCGCTGTATACTAACCGAGTCAGCAGCATGCCTGGCGCGGGTGACCTTGTCCCGTAGCGCGGCGAGTGCGGGGCTGAGCGTGGTTGCGGCGGCCGCATGCTGGCGAGCGCGGCTAGTGCGTCCGCTGTATACTAACCGAGTCAGCAGCATGCCTGGCGCGGGTGACCTTGTCCCGTAGCGCGGCGAGTGCGGGGCTGAGCGTGGTTGCGGCGGCCGCATGCTGGCGAGCGCGGCTAGTGCGTCCGCTGTATACTAACCGAGTCAGCAGCATGCCTGGCGCGGGTGACCTTGTCCCGTAGCGCGGCGAGTGCGGGGCTGAGCGTGGTTGCGGCGGCCGCATGCTGGCGAGCACGTGCAGCAGCTGCAGCAGCTAGTGCGTCTGCGGTCTCAGCACCGCGGACGGTGTTACCACGGATTTGGGATACTGGGGACGAAAAACACAAATAAATAAGGTTGGTCGCGAGGAGTTTTTCAATGAAAATTGCTTTATAAATTTTATCTCGATATCGATATCTTCATGAACGATTCGTTATGAGTGACAGACATAACGTGTATAAGGTTTTCAAAACTCGGTGTGAAATAGTATATTGTGTCAGTAAGGGGATAAACAAATGTCTTAAAGTCCCAGCCAGCATATTGAGTTCCGATCGAAACGGAGGTCACTGAGTTTTAATCCCGAGCGCAGTGAAAGATTTATAGAATTATATCCCGAGAACTATGAGGGACTTGATTATTTAAAAACATTACTGTCTGTCTTTAGAGCATATCGTGTTCCAATCGCATTTACTCATTTTTGTGTTTTCAAACCAACAAAAATATTAAACGTACATAAGTGAAATGTGTCTACTTTTTTATATTGCTACAAAATCAGTTAAAAATTCAAATAATTCAATAGAATATTACTGCTTGGTAACAATCTAAGGCTTACATGACTTGAGGTTTAAATGACATTTGCGAGCAGGTCATGTAAAAAACTATAAGAAACTCACCATGCTCTTGAGCAGCCCCCAGCGCGGTGTCGCCGTGTCTCTGCAACTCGGTGAGCTGCCTCCTCAGATGGTACCTCACTCTTCTCCGCAGCTCACTGGCCTCGTCGTACAGCACTCTGGTGCTTGCGAACACCCTGTCGGCCTGTTCATTGATTACTTTAATTATACGTTTAATTGTGCGCAGAATACAAAATTCTTGAAAATATATATTTTTTATTTAATTTTTTAACATTTAATATACATAATTATATAATAAAAGAAAAGAAGACAGAAACAGAAAAATAGGTACAAAGGTGATGCTTATTTCTACAAAAATCTCTACCAGCATACTTGCAAAAGGAGAATTGGAAAAAAGAAATGTAGAAACCGTGTGTAAAAGTGGCAGGAATAAAAGGAAAGTACAAATAAAACAGTTATCATTGAAATATACTATCATAATCATCATCATCATCAGCCTTTTAATGTTCCCACTGCTGGGTCACAGCCCTCCTCTCTAAGAGTGGGAATGGGCCGTAATACACAACGCGGGCTCAGTGCGGCTTGGTGAATATCTTAAAATTTTTGGTTCTAGGACATGCCGGTTTCCTCACGATGTTTTCCTTCACCGGTTTGAGAGCAGTGGTGATGAAATAAATTACACAAAGTTATGTGCCTGGCTGGATCTGAACCCGCGATCTACAACTCGTAAGTCGTGGCCGTTACCACGCCGCTACCACTGCTCCTACTACCACCTACTGCTACACTGCTCCTACTCCTACTACTATCATAAATACATACAAAATTACATAGTAGAATAAATATCGCAATAATACATGCTGAATAATAATACATATATAAAAAAAAAATTTCGTAAGCTGGTGTTTCTGGCTCTTATTTTTATAGTGTTTTACTTTTCTATACAATTTGCTTTTATATAGTCACTTTGATATCATGTGTTTCGGATTGAAAACGTCCTGCTTTTTTGAAGTTAGTTAAAAATATACACTTTATTTGAACACACATTATAAATAACCCCAAGTAGCAAAGAAGTTAACTAATATTAGTATTACTCAACTAACAGACGTGTAAGGGCTATATAATAGTTTTGCAGCAACTACACAGTTTTAAAGTGTTTTCAGTTCGACAAATAAGTTATATATATTTTAAGTCATATTAATGTGTGTGGTAAACGTCATCTCAATAATTTTATATGACTTACATAAGCCAATTAATTATTTAAATGATAATTATTTACTTTTATAAAATTCAGTCACCATTTTTCATTTAATATAGTATTATAGACTCAGAAAAGGGGAAAAAAATAAAACGAAGTGGTGGTTCCGTACATATTTACCATTTAATGTGGTAGAGGCTGTTCCGCTCATCCTCGTTTTTTATTAATTAATATAGGTTCATTATAATGGATCATAAAATGTTTGAATGTCGTATCGGTAGGATTAAATCTACATATCTTTTTATTAAATAAAATAATTCCCTTACCTTTTTAGTTTCTAAGTTTTATCGTTTTATCACAAAGATAAATCAATCGTCACACAAATGGTCTGGCTTGCACAACTGATCACCAACATAACCAAATATATATGTCTATACAACAATATAGTTATGTAAAAGTACTACTAGAAATGATTACAAACCTTACTAGTTAAACTTAAAACGTCTATATGACTTTGACCCAACGTAATAGTTGTTGATGCGACCTCACAGGGACCCTTACCCGATGTTAAAGTTACATAATCTGCGCCCAAACCTGCGTTATATTTATGTATAAGAAACTATTATAAAACCATATTCATATGACTGATAGTTAGATAAAAACGTTATTGCACCATTTATATGACATTATTTTGATAGTTGGGACGCATTTGACGGTCTGTAACAATGCACATGGTTAGGGTCACCATTTTAAATTCGTTATTTGAATGGCGGGAGTAATTTGTGTGTATTCTTTGGCTACTTACAATACTGGCTACATGATAGCCTGCTGGCGGATGCTGAGCTTTCGATCTTGCCAACTTGGGGCACTATACAACTACGTCGTAGGTTACACAGTACTAGGACACTTGCCTGCTCGTTGGCCACTTGTAGTGCAGGCTGCACGTTGGCGCGCGGGCGGCCGCTGAGCTCCCTCTCCTGCCAGCCGAGCCCACGCAGCATGACGCTGACGACGTCGGCGTCGCGACGCAGGTGCTCCAGTTGATTACGTAGCTCTGTAAATCAGGTTATGGTTTTAAACCGGTATGGGTACGATTGTCACGAGGGCAATTCAACGCAAATGGAGAAGCTAAACGACCCGATGCTGTTCACGTGAACTCAACGCGAGCTGTATGCGTGTGTAGTCGGCGCTACAGCGGCTCTTTGTATGTATAGAGGGTATAAGGGACAAGTCTCCGCAAATTTTAAGGGCTTGCTCAGTAGACGAAACTGAACAACCTAGCACAAGATTATTTTTCAGGAAACGAAAAACTATCTATCTTTCCATACAAACAGGCCGATCAAGTTTATAATTTTGTAAGGAGAGGCTGAATTCTTTTTGTACTTTTTACACCCTGTATATGTATATGCAAGTCATAGCCACGCAAGAGTTCACGCGAAAAAAACAAACCAATAATTGTGACCGCTTTGCTTCGGTCATTGCCTCGCCACGCCCACGTGCTATTAATTACGTAGGCCACCACAATAGTGTGAATTGTTTGTTTCAATCGCGCCACATTGCCTCGCGTTCGCGACCGCGTTGAATCTTCTATTTAGACACCGCGTAAGGGCGCGGCCGCAGTGCGGTTGTAGCGCGGCAATCACACGTTTTTATTTATATAGGGTAACAAAACAGCGCGGTGGCAGATTTGCAACCGCGCTGTCATCGCGCGGCACGTTGCGGCTAATTTGAAAGCGCCCTAAGGGTTTATCGATCAAAGTTAGGCAGCGCTTGCCGATATCGGTTGCCACAACCCACAACATAAATTTCAAACAAAAATCATCCGTTTCTCATGAAATACTAGCTATCGAAACCTATTTACCATTCGCAGATCTTTTGACAGTGGCCACGGGTAGCGAGAAGACTGAAGTTTACTACCTGAAGCTGTACTCGCCTGTTGTTATTTTTGAACACAAAAAATAAATCTTTTCTTCAGAAAACCCGGTTATAAAATGTAGCAACAATTATAATTTTAAATATTTGCATGAGGAAGAGTGGGGGTGCAGTGGGAATATCTTTTTTTATGGTAGGTAAAATCATCCAATGACAAATCCCGCCCTTGGGCGGAGCGGGAAGTAGTATCAGACTCTTACTGACTAAAAACCTACCCCGTTCCTTCGTTGGCTATCATGCCGGGGCTGAGCCTTCCTCTCAGAAAACGGCCCTTGACCCCAGCAGGCTTCCACCCTGCTGCCTGCAGCTAGCAGGCTGGGCCTCTACGGTTCGCTGACAGTTCCTTGAGGCGCGCGGGAACAGTACGCGCCGTCGACGACTTGGGCTCGGTCCGGTCGGTTACCGGACAATCGGACAGGGTGCTACCCATTGCACGCCGTCCGCAAGCCCGCGCCTACGGTGGCCGAAAATCGGGATCGGAATCCGGGCGGCGGCTGGGGCGAGCGCCCCGTTGCCTTTGCCTGATGCGGTTGGCTTCCTCTTTTGCTAGCATTACTGCTTCGCAGAAGGAGGTGACCGCCTGCTACCCCTCCTCACTCCGAACCATGGCCTGAACCAAGGGCCGGCGAGAGAGATCGCTGCCGTCGATCGCCACCACGAGGACATGGCGATGCTCCGCCCAAGCAGGGCACACCTCTACAGTGTGCTCCACCATGTCCTCCGGGTGTTCCGCACAGTGGCGACACCCGGGCGAATCCTCCGCACGAATCCAGAACAGGAACTTAGCGAACTTGCCGTGTTCGGTAAGGACCTGCGTCGTGCGGATTTATTCCTATACTTGTACTATTGAGGTTTCTGATATCATTTTTTTTTAAACTGAATTGTTTGCGCGAGAGACACTTCCAAAGTGGTAAAATGTCCCCCCCCCCCCCCCGTAACTTCTAAAATAAGAGAATGATAAAACGAAAAAAAATATATGATGTACATTAACATGCAAATTTCCACCGGAAATTGGTTTGAACGAGATCTGGTAGGTAGTTTTTTTTTTTATTACGTCATAAGTAGTAAACTGCAGTTTACCAAGTTTGTACGGAAACCCTCAGTACGCCAGTCCGACTCGCACTTGCCTGGTTTTTACGATATAAACGGCCGATCTTTTTTTCCCGTGAACTTGAGAAGTTTGATTTCTTCACAGCTTTAAGGAACCACAGACCTGAGTATATAGTTTTAATTTCAACTCGATACCTCCACGCAATTCCGAGATAAGGGTAAAAACAGACATACGGCCGACAAAGTGATCCTATAGGGGTCCAGTTTTTCCTTTTGCGAACTGTTATACACCGTAAAATTTTGATCGTTTTAATCCCGCGGAGGGTCGATTCGGTATTTGAAACCCTATCGATTTGTAAAGATAAAAATGAAAAAAAAAGTACTTTTTTTTTAAACTCGAATTAATTTACGCGTGTACGAAATTAATTTCTGTAGGTAAACGTTAGCTGAGCGACAGCTACCTACAAGGTCATTGACTCGTTTTCTTAAAAGGCATTAATTTCGTACATGCGTATATTAATTCGAGTTTTAGAAAAAAAGTACTTTATTTTTTAATTTTATCTTTACAAATCGATAGTGTTTTATGTACCGAATCGACCCTCCACGGGATTAAAACGACCAAAATTTAACGGTGTATATTAAATAACATTAATAAGAATAATAAACAGCTGACGCTGCAACACGTGTATCCCACGTTTTTCCATTGACTCAGCACATTGCAATAACTTAGAAAAATACTTTTTATTGGCAGTGTGGAATTGAACGTAGTCGCGGACAATAGGCTTTCTTTGTATACCTTTTTATTCATTAAAGGTTCTTCTAGTTCTATGAAAAGTTTAAAAAAAAAAAAGCCTATTTTGACCAACCCCGTAACAGAACCCTAAAAAATGAGTCAAGTACTCAATTTATTCTGACAACCAATCCCACCAGCGATTACCGATCAATCATGAACTGAGCAGTGCAGTTTAGAAAGCTACTCTCCGTGGAAAATTCTGGAATCCAGAAAATTATGATGATTCTTCAAAGAGTTCTATGTAAATGGTGCTTACCATCAGCCTTCGCCAACACAGCAGCTCCTCGTCTCTTCAAATCCTCTGAAGTAGCCTTGCCCTTAGCAGCACTAGTTGCCATGGGCACGTTCCCCTGTGCCAGTGACGTGGCAGCCGCAGCAGCCTTAGACGCTGCGTCGGCTGCAATTGCAGCTTCCTTGACTTGTGTGACTACGTTGGCCCAGGCTTGGGCTGCTGACACTCCTAGCGAAGCGGCTGCTCGACTGCCCGCAAATAAACTGGCAGAGAAAACAGACATTGATATTTGTTCAGGTTTTTTAACTAGAAAAGATTATAAAATTTGCGAGGGGAGGACTAAGTAAACTACTGAGGCAACGTTGGAGTGTGATGTATAAAGTCATAGCTCATTAGAGCCACCCGGAACCGACTCCGCACCGCCCGCCTCTTGCGGCTAGCATTCTTATATGGACTTGTATGGGCATGCGCTTACTACATCCACTCCGTAGCGTCAAAGGATCGCCTCTGCCTAAAGTTGACCCATCAACACCATCAGGTGGGATTGCAGTCAAGCACTAGTTTATATCAATTAAAAAAAAAAACAAGTACCCAATCGTTGGCTATTATCATCACAAATTATTAGGTACGACCGAGTTATCTTACCTTTTATACTCTTTGGCTTTAACCCCCAACTCCTCGACATGTTTCTCCACAGCCTCCAAGTACTTCTGCCTATACACCGGCGTGAGGTTGTAGAGGATGCCCTCCTTCTCCTCCGCAGCTAATGTTAGGACAGCCAGCTCAGAGGACAGGGCGGGGAACTTGATGCTAAGTGTCTGACCTTGCAGGATCGACGAACGGATCTCGTCGGTTATGTTGTTGGCCGAGTGAGTTGTTATGTCCTGGGTGGATAAAGTAGTTTCGTAAGTATTTAAACTCTTCAAGTCAGGGTCTCACAAAAATCATTGTAGTAAGTGGGAACTTATGTAGGAATAACATTGAAAAACGTGGTTTATCACATGATATTTTTCAGTTGCCATACTCAGTAGGTGCTTTGAATAATAAAAATATCATTTATTAAAAAGACAACAGTGGTCTTATAGTTACTCCATAACTTATCGACTAAAGGATTAGTTACACCATTACTTATTCTGTGGTACCACTTGCACTGCTCAGGGTCGAAACTGCGTAATGCTGACGCCCGTGCGGACCCATACAAAAGTGCTCCGTTGCGGGGCACTCGCCGCGGGAATTCGCGGCCCACGTACGTTTTGCTACGTAATAATACATTAAGTTCTTCATCGACACGACTATATGCACTACACACCGTTAAAGTAGAACAAGTGACACTGCGCAGGTAATAACGCGCGCCCCGTGCCCAGCGGGCGCCCATGAGACGCAGTTTCGGCCCTTATAAACCTAAAACTTATACTACTGGTACAACAGCAACCGCACCCAGTAATTGAGCACCGGCGCATCATGTATATCTGCTAAGATTTTTTGAGTCGAGGCCATAACATGAGCTTTTAATGCGATCAATTTGACGACCAACAGAACAGTTAAGTTTAACTGTTAAAGGCCTAGAGGATAGGGTGTAGAGTTATGGTAAGACCCTTGGTCAGATCTGCTTAGCAACGCCAAAATTCCCAGTATTTTTTGGTACTTTTTTCCACTTACTTCCAACACAAGCCGACACCTTAGCCCAATGTTCCTAACATCCGCCAACCGTGGCTTGACCCTCTCCTTCAGCGCGGTGACCGTGTCGTCCGCCTTCCACACGGTGTCCGCCAACTTCTGCAGGTCTGCCGCCTTCTCCTCCCAGGAGTTGAGTGTGGTGCGCAGAGCGGCCAGGCGCCGGTAGGCGTCTTGGAGACGGTAGTTGCGCTCTTGGACGGATGTGGATTGAAGATGTGCCTGGAAAGGAAGATTGTATGAGACTTAAACAATAACAAGAAAATTAGAGGGAGATTAAGAGAACTTAGGCAAAAAGAGATAGAGGGAGAGCAGGACGAGAGATTTTAGAATAATGACGTGAACAAATAGAATAAAGAAAACTATATTTATTTTTGTTACTGTCACACCCAGTCACACCCTTTCACTATACTTAAGCTTTATATTTTTATATGTATAAGCTTTATATTTAGTAGCTTTTGGTCTTAAGATAAACCTAATTCTGTATATCTTAGGTTTTGAGCTACCAAATCATTTTGAGAACTTTACTTCAGAAATAGTAAAGTTCTAAATATAAAACAGGCATCAAAATCAAATCTATACTGCCAATTTTGTATTAGATACTTAACAGCAATAGGATTAAGGTTCGAAATCAAAAAAACTGAATAGTAAGTTGTCATGAGAATAAAATACAAGACAGAATGCTCGCCTTAATAGTACTTTGAATAATTTACAATAGTCCAATAAAACCTACTGGGAAGGTAATGAAGAAAATTCTTCCATCAAATGAAAAAAAAAAATACACTCACCGAATCAAATACATCATTGGCGGACGTCACATAGTCACTGAGCTTCATATCCTTAATCTGCCTGAGCAAGTGCTTGGCTTCCTTCAAAGCCCTGTGAGCGCTCAAATGCTTCTCTCCACGAGCAAACTCATCTAAAGCCGCCACTTGCTCGCTCACTTTCCTCCTCACTTTGAGCACTTCTTCTAAAGCACTCATACTTTCCAAACTCAAGTAATCGGCCTCTTTTTCCCGTCTTACCGCCTCAGATTTTAAGCTATTTGCGTCTGTAAATATTCGATGTTCCGTACTTTCTAAGTGACTTATCAATTCTTCTACATTTTGGGAATTTACTAGGTTATTCTTTAGTTGGTTGAGACTAGTTCTTAGTACGGTTGCGTTGTGAGAGAACTCACGAACAGTGGCGAAAGGTTTTGGTATTCGTTTGAGTTCCGTCGGGTCTGCTTTGGTTCGTAGATTTGCGGTTAGTTGCTCGACGGAGTCTAGGAGCGTTTGTGTGCAGTTGTCGCATGCTGGAAAGTTAAAGAAATATTCATTTTGTGTATTTTAACTTAGTAACTTGGTAAACTTGCTCTGTTTTGCAAGTGCTAAATGATTTCAGGTTTAATCCGAAGCTATGAGGAATGGTGATAAGCATTGAATTTTCCTGCTTAGATGAAAACTGAAATTACAACATTAGCTTTCAGAAATGAAATGAGAAATCAATATTTTTAGCTTGAAATCGAGCCAATTGGCTTTAGAAAAATAAGCACACGTTGCGTTTTCCAGTGCCATTTTTTTAAAGTAAACGCGCTTTTTTTGAAGGTGTAACAAACAATATAAACGTTATGATGTACGACATTTGACAATTTCAAATACAGAACCAAAATTAAACAAAGTTGAACTCACGTCTACAGCCATCCTCATCCATGTAGGTCCGGCTGGCGCGGCACAGCTCGCAGCGCACGCCAGTGGCGAAGTCCCGGCAGCGGCAGCGCCCCCTGTCGTCGCAGTGCGGAGACGCGCTCCCCACGGGGTCGCACGCGCACGCCACGCACGCGCCCCCCGCGCGCCGCCAGCCGGCCGCGCACGACGAGCACTCGGGACCGGAGTAACCTGCGAACCAAAATAACCACTTAATTATTTTCCCGTCGTGTATCGCGAACGCATCAGCTGAATTCCTTACGCACCTGAGACAAACCTGTCAGCCTCCGGGCTGTTCTTGCGAAATGCAATACCTCTCACATCAACCTACTAGACTTGTACAGACACTGCACCTTCCCGTCGTGTGTCACGAAGACATCCGCGAAGTTGCTAACGTGTTCGAAGCATGTGCAGGCCTGGCAACCTCCGGGCAGTTCTAGCAAAAAGTAGTACCTCTCGCATCAACTTACCAGATTTACACAGACACTGCACCTTCCCGTCTTGTATGACGCAGGCATCAGCAAAGTTCCTGGCGCGCTCGGGGCACGGGCAGGCCTGGCAGCCGCCGGGCTCTGTGGGCGAGCCGTAGTAGCCTGGTGCGCACGACGCGCAGCGCGGCCCGCCTGTGCCGTGTGTGCAGTTCTGTTGAAACAATTATGCGAATTATTAGAGAACACTTTTATATGTGTATTCACGTTAAGATAATAGTGAGTCATCGTTATCACTCAGCTTAGGCATGCCCCTCGCCCAATTAGATCATAATCAATTAAATAAGACAGCTGTGTTCACATAGACCAATTGAAGCAAGCCCTTCCTTCAAATAATACAGATGCGTCTTTGATAAATTTTAAAAGTATTAATTTTTTATTATTGATAAGCTCAGGTTTGGTCACTATCTCACCTGACGTTAAGCGATGATGTGACCGACGATGGAGCACGCCTGCAAGTAACCTATGCACTCTTTAGTTAAAGACCCTTAGGTTGAATCAGGTTTAAATTAAAAAAAATACTTAGATAGTAATTAAGATATACTTGAGTATTTATTAAGTTCCTTAACCTTTTAATAAGATAATTGTGTTAAAGTCTGTTTATGCTCACTTCTCAATTTTAATTCTGCCACTACATGTGAGGACTTGTAATTGGCTAAATGTCGCCTATTATTATTTTCTTTAAAATAAGTTTTTTTTTTATAAGTTGTAAGTCCTCCAAGCTGTAATAAATAAATAAATAAATTAATTAATTCATCATTTTCTCACTACCGATGGTGAGAAAACACTGTTTGTACAGTAGAGTACAAACATTTGAAGACAGGCATCAAATGTTTGTACCCTACCACTGTATTATCCAGTACACTGTTACGTAGGCTAAACTTACCAAGCATTCCCCAGTGTCCGGATGGCACTCTGTCGCTCTACCGTTGCACACGCAGGGCTGCGCTTCACCCTCCAAGTTGATCACGATAGTGCCTGACACCGCCGTCATCAGAACCCTGACAAATCATTATAATATAACATTACATGTATACGAGTATATCACAAAAGGAAAGACCTCCTGAAATCCTATGTCAATAGGCAAGGCTAAATCTAGACACTGCTGTCACACAGTTCCTAAAAAATTCTAAAGGTGACAATATGTGCGTGTGATGGTATGTGTGAGTGTGTGTGTTAATCCTACACGTTCAAATGTCAGAATTGACATGACACGGAAAAGCGAGCGGCTCAGCCCCGGCACGGCCGTGTCCAGCGACACGTTCAGCTATAACGTTGAATACCTGGGCGGCGGCATCCAGAAGCCAGCAGCCGGCTTGTGGCAGGAGCTGGCGGAGTAGCCGCGCGGGCACGCGCACAGCTCCACGCCCAGCGCCGGCTCCGAGCGGCTCAGCCCCGGCACGGCCGTGTCCAGCGACACGTTCAGCTATAACGTTGAATACCTGGGCGGCGGCATCCAGAAGCCAGCAGCCGGCTTGTGGCAGGAGCTGGCGGAGTAGCCGCGCGGGCACGCGCACAGCTCCACGCCCAGCGCCGGCTCCGAGCGGCTCAGCCCCGGCACGGCCGTGTCCAGCGACACGTTCAGCTATAACGTTGAATACCTGGGCGGCGGCATCCAGAAGCCAGCAGCCGGCTTGTGGCAGGAGCTGGCGGAGTAGCCGCGCGGGCACGCGCACAGCTCCACGCCCAGCGCCGGCTCCGAGCGGCTCAGCCCCGGCACGGCCGTGTCCAGCGACACGTTCAGCTATAACGTTGAATACCTGGGCGGCGGCATCCAGAAGCCAGCAGCCGGCTTGTGGCAGGAGCTGGCGGAGTAGCCGCGCGGGCACGCGCACAGCTCCACGCCCAGCGCCGGCTCCGAGCGGCTCAGCCCCGGCACGGCCGTGTCCAGCGACACGTTCAGCTATAACGTTGAATACCTGGGCGGCGGCATCCAGAAGCCAGCAGCCGGCTTGTGGCAGGAGCTGGCGGAGTAGCCGCGCGGGCACGCGCACAGCTCCACGCCCAGCGCCGGCTCCGAGCGGCTCAGCCCCGGCACGGCCGTGTCCAGCGACACGTTCAGCTATAACGTTGAATACCTGGGCGGCGGCATCCAGAAGCCAGCAGCCGGCTTGTGGCAGGAGCTGGCGGAGTAGCCGCGCGGGCACGCGCACAGCTCCACGCCCAGCGCCGGCTCCGAGCGGCTCAGCCCCGGCACGGCCGTGTCCAGCGACACGTTCAGCTATAACGTTGAATACCTGGGCGGCGGCATCCAGAAGCCAGCAGCCGGCTTGTGGCAGGAGCTGGCGGAGTAGCCGCGCGGGCACGCGCACAGCTCCACGCCCAGCGCCGGCTCCGAGCGGCTCAGCCCCGGCACGGCCGTGTCCAGCGACACGTTCAGCTATAACGTTGAATACCTGGGCGGCGGCATCCAGAAGCCAGCAGCCGGCTTGTGGCAGGAGCTGGCGGAGTAGCCGCGCGGGCACGCGCACAGCTCCACGCCCAGCGCCGGCTCCGAGCGGCTCAGCCCCGGCACGGCCGTGTCCAGCGACACGTTCAGCTATAACGTTGAATACCTGGGCGGCGGCATCCAGAAGCCAGCAGCCGGCTTGTGGCAGGAGCTGGCGGAGTAGCCGCGCGGGCACGCGCACAGCTCCACGCCCAGCGCCGGCTCCGAGCGGCTCAGCCCCGGCACGGCCGTGTCCAGCGACACGTTCAGCTATAACGTTGAATACCTGGGCGGCGGCATCCAGAAGCCAGCAGCCGGCTTGTGGCAGGAGCTGGCGGAGTAGCCGCGCGGGCACGCGCACAGCTCCACGCCCAGCGCCGGCTCCGAGCGGCTCAGCCCCGGCACGGCCGTGTCCAGCGACACGTTCAGCTATAACGTTGAATACCTGGGCGGCGGCATCCAGAAGCCAGCAGCCGGCTTGTGGCAGGAGCTGGCGGAGTAGCCGCGCGGGCACGCGCACAGCTCCACGCCCAGCGCCGGCTCCGAGCGGCTCAGCCCCGGCACGGCCGTGTCCAGCGACACGTTCAGCTATAACGTTGAATACCTGGGCGGCGGCATCCAGAAGCCAGCAGCCGGCTTGTGGCAGGAGCTGGCGGAGTAGCCGCGCGGGCACGCGCACAGCTCCACGCCCAGCGCCGGCTCCGAGCGGCTCAGCCCCGGCACGGCCGTGTCCAGCGACACGTTCAGCTATAACGTTGAATACCTGGGCGGCGGCATCCAGAAGCCAGCAGCCGGCTTGTGGCAGGAGCTGGCGGAGTAGCCGCGCGGGCACGCGCACAGCTCCACGCCCAGCGCCGGCTCCGAGCGGCTCAGCCCCGGCACGGCCGTGTCCAGCGACACGTTCAGCTATAACGTTGAATACCTGGGCGGCGGCATCCAGAAGCCAGCAGCCGGCTTGTGGCAGGAGCTGGCGGAGTAGCCGCGCGGGCACGCGCACAGCTCCACGCCCAGCGCCGGCTCCGAGCGGCTCAGCCCCGGCACGGCCGTGTCCAGCGACACGTTCAGCTATAACGTTGAATACCTGGGCGGCGGCATCCAGAAGCCAGCAGCCGGCTTGTGGCAGGAGCTGGCGGAGTAGCCGCGCGGGCACGCGCACAGCTCCACGCCCAGCGCCGGCTCCGAGCGGCTCAGCCCCGGCACGGCCGTGTCCAGCGACACGTTCAGCTATAACGTTGAATACCTGGGCGGCGGCATCCAGAAGCCAGCAGCCGGCTTGTGGCAGGAGCTGGCGGAGTAGCCGCGCGGGCACGCGCACAGCTCCACGCCCAGCGCCGGCTCCGAGCGGCTCAGCCCCGGCACGGCCGTGTCCAGCGACACGTTCAGCTATAACGTTGAATACCTGGGCGGCGGCATCCAGAAGCCAGCAGCCGGCTTGTGGCAGGAGCTGGCGGAGTAGCCGCGCGGGCACGCGCACAGCTCCACGCCCAGCGCCGGCTCCGAGCGGCTCAGCCCCGGCACGGCCGTGTCCAGCGACACGTTCAGCTATAACGTTGAATACCTGGGCGGCGGCATCCAGAAGCCAGCAGCCGGCTTGTGGCAGGAGCTGGCGGAGTAGCCGCGCGGGCACGCGCACAGCTCCACGCCCAGCGCCGGCTCCGAGCGGCTCAGCCCCGGCACGGCCGTGTCCAGCGACACGTTCAGCTATAACGTTGAATACCTGGGCGGCGGCATCCAGAAGCCAGCAGCCGGCTTGTGGCAGGAGCTGGCGGAGTAGCCGCGCGGGCACGCGCACAGCTCCACGCCCAGCGCCGGCTCCGAGCGGCTCAGCCCCGGCACGGCCGTGTCCAGCGACACGTTCAGCTATAACGTTGAATACCTGGGCGGCGGCATCCAGAAGCCAGCAGCCGGCTTGTGGCAGGAGCTGGCGGAGTAGCCGCGCGGGCACGCGCACAGCTCCACGCCCAGCGCCGGCTCCGAGCGGCTCAGCCCCGGCACGGCCGTGTCCAGCGACACGTTCAGCTATAACGTTGAATACCTGGGCGGCGGCATCCAGAAGCCAGCAGCCGGCTTGTGGCAGGAGCTGGCGGAGTAGCCGCGCGGGCACGCGCACAGCTCCACGCCCAGCGCCGGCTCCGAGCGGCTCAGCCCCGGCACGGCCGTGTCCAGCGACACGTTCAGCTATAACGTTGAATACCTGGGCGGCGGCATCCAGAAGCCAGCAGCCGGCTTGTGGCAGGAGCTGGCGGAGTAGCCGCGCGGGCACGCGCACAGCTCCACGCCCAGCGCCGGCTCCGAGCGGCTCAGCCCCGGCACGGCCGTGTCCAGCGACACGTTCAGCTATAACGTTGAATACCTGGGCGGCGGCATCCAGAAGCCAGCAGCCGGCTTGTGGCAGGAGCTGGCGGAGTAGCCGCGCGGGCACGCGCACAGCTCCACGCCCAGCGCCGGCTCCGAGCGGCTCAGCCCCGGCACGGCCGTGTCCAGCGACACGTTCAGCTATAACGTTGAATACCTGGGCGGCGGCATCCAGAAGCCAGCAGCCGGCTTGTGGCAGGAGCTGGCGGAGTAGCCGCGCGGGCACGCGCACAGCTCCACGCCCAGCGCCGGCTCCGAGCGGCTCAGCCCCGGCACGGCCGTGTCCAGCGACACGTTCAGCTATAACGTTGAATACCTGGGCGGCGGCATCCAGAAGCCAGCAGCCGGCTTGTGGCAGGAGCTGGCGGAGTAGCCGCGCGGGCACGCGCACAGCTCCACGCCCAGCGCCGGCTCCGAGCGGCTCAGCCCCGGCACGGCCGTGTCCAGCGACACGTTCAGCTATAACGTTGAATACCTGGGCGGCGGCATCCAGAAGCCAGCAGCCGGCTTGTGGCAGGAGCTGGCGGAGTAGCCGCGCGGGCACGCGCACAGCTCCACGCCCAGCGCCGGCTCCGAGCGGCTCAGCCCCGGCACGGCCGTGTCCAGCGACACGTTCAGCTATAACGTTGAATACCTGGGCGGCGGCATCCAGAAGCCAGCAGCCGGCTTGTGGCAGGAGCTGGCGGAGTAGCCGCGCGGGCACGCGCACAGCTCCACGCCCAGCGCCGGCTCCGAGCGGCTCAGCCCCGGCACGGCCGTGTCCAGCGACACGTTCAGCTATAACGTTGAATACCTGGGCGGCGGCATCCAGAAGCCAGCAGCCGGCTTGTGGCAGGAGCTGGCGGAGTAGCCGCGCGGGCACGCGCACAGCTCCACGCCCAGCGCCGGCTCCGAGCGGCTCAGCCCCGGCACGGCCGTGTCCAGCGACACGTTCAGCTATAACGTTGAATACCTGGGCGGCGGCATCCAGAAGCCAGCAGCCGGCTTGTGGCAGGAGCTGGCGGAGTAGCCGCGCGGGCACGCGCACAGCTCCACGCCCAGCGCCGGCTCCGAGCGGCTCAGCCCCGGCACGGCCGTGTCCAGCGACACGTTCAGCTATAACGTTGAATACCTGGGCGGCGGCATCCAGAAGCCAGCAGCCGGCTTGTGGCAGGAGCTGGCGGAGTAGCCGCGCGGGCACGCGCACAGCTCCACGCCCAGCGCCGGCTCCGAGCGGCTCAGCCCCGGCACGGCCGTGTCCAGCGACACGTTCAGCTATAACGTTGAATACCTGGGCGGCGGCATCCAGAAGCCAGCAGCCGGCTTGTGGCAGGAGCTGGCGGAGTAGCCGCGCGGGCACGCGCACAGCTCCACGCCCAGCGCCGGCTCCGAGCGGCTCAGCCCCGGCACGGCCGTGTCCAGCGACACGTTCAGCTATAACGTTGAATACCTGGGCGGCGGCATCCAGAAGCCAGCAGCCGGCTTGTGGCAGGAGCTGGCGGAGTAGCCGCGCGGGCACGCGCACAGCTCCACGCCCAGCGCCGGCTCCGAGCGGCTCAGCCCCGGCACGGCCGTGTCCAGCGACACGTTCAGCTATAACGTTGAATACCTGGGCGGCGGCATCCAGAAGCCAGCAGCCGGCTTGTGGCAGGAGCTGGCGGAGTAGCCGCGCGGGCACGCGCACAGCTCCACGCCCAGCGCCGGCTCCGAGCGGCTCAGCCCCGGCACGGCCGTGTCCAGCGACACGTTCAGCTATAACGTTGAATACCTGGGCGGCGGCATCCAGAAGCCAGCAGCCGGCTTGTGGCAGGAGCTGGCGGAGTAGCCGCGCGGGCACGCGCACAGCTCCACGCCCAGCGCCGGCTCCGAGCGGCTCAGCCCCGGCACGGCCGTGTCCAGCGACACGTTCAGCTATAACGTTGAATACCTGGGCGGCGGCATCCAGAAGCCAGCAGCCGGCTTGTGGCAGGAGCTGGCGGAGTAGCCGCGCGGGCACGCGCACAGCTCCACGCCCAGCGCCGGCTCCGAGCGGCTCAGCCCCGGCACGGCCGTGTCCAGCGACACGTTCAGCTATAACGTTGAATACCTGGGCGGCGGCATCCAGAAGCCAGCAGCCGGCTTGTGGCAGGAGCTGGCGGAGTAGCCGCGCGGGCACGCGCACAGCTCCACGCCCAGCGCCGGCTCCGAGCGGCTCAGCCCCGGCACGGCCGTGTCCAGCGACACGTTCAGCAGTCTGCAAAGAGAACAGGATAAATGGGCTGATGCTGCAAAATCCCACCTAGCAGCTTTGGACTTGGCGGAAAGGCATGCGAACAAGCTAATTGGTGATCCAGATTTGGCTAAGTCTAATCTACGAAGCCTTAGGCACAGGCGTAGGGTAGCCAGCGTTTCGGTATTTTACAGAATGCATTATACCGTCAGCCAACCCAACGTATGGCGAGTAGCGTCTAAGCATTTCGCCTTGTCGTTTATACCGCGTACATCACGGGTCTGAAACAGTTTACCTGCTGCGGTCTTCCCGTCCGATTATAATTTAGGTGTCTTCAAGACTAGAGTGAATAGGCCCTTGATTCACTAGTGCGCTTCACCATCAACGATTGCATCACTACTTACCATCATGTGGAATCACACTAGTTTGTCTTTTTTTATGGTAGGTAAAATCATCCAATGACAAATCTCGCGGAGCGGGAAATAGTGTCAGACTCTTACTGACTAAAAACCTACCCAACGGGGTAGGTTTAAGGCTCAGTCCCAGTACGATAAGCAACGAAGGAATGCCTTCGTTGCCTATCATACTGGACCGAGCCTTCCTCTCAGAAAACGACCCTGCCTGCCTGCAGTTAGCAGGCTGGGCCTCTACGGTTTGCTAACAGCTTGAGACGCGCGGGAACAGTACGCGCCGTCGACGACTTGGGCTCGGTCCGGTAGGTTACCGGACGATCGGACAGCGTGCTACCTATTGCACGACTTTTCGACACGACGATTGAGATCCCGCCGGAGTAGTTTGTCATTTTAAAAAAATAGTAAAAGTGGTTAAAATTTGTACAAAAGAGAATTGTACTGGGTGTTGTAGGTATTCTATAAAATACAAACTTTCAAGAGCTATCCCTATTATCGGTAAATACGTGCGGTGGAATTCTAAAGACATCATTTAAGTAGTACTTACAAAGCATGCACGTGTTCCTGGTACGTTGGAGCGCGGGTGGTGAGGCGGATGAGGATCTTGTCCAGACGCCGCAGCGCCAGCATGAGCGCCGAGCGCGCCGCCACGCCGCGCCCGCGCACCATCCACAGCGACTCGTGGAAGCGGACTGCGTGCGTGCCGTTTATTACCGGAGCGTGCTGAACAAATATATAAAAATTTCAAAGATTCAAAAGTATTTATTTCAAATAAACCATTTACAGGCACTTTTGAAAGGTCATGGTGTCAGTCTGTCAGAAAAAAAATGATGCTAATTGCACATTTCAAAGTGTAGATCTCTATGGAGAAGAATGTGCAAGAAACTCCATGGACACTCTTTTCAATCATTTTATGTATAACAAATATCTCTGTTACATGTTTCTTGTAGCATTTAAAACAGAAACATTAGAAGCAAAACTAAATAAAATTGTCGGAAATTGCAGACTAAACAACGTTGAACAGCAGCAGGCGTTAGCCAAGGATCTTATATATCCTAGTGGAAGCTTATAAAAATAAAGGATTTAATCTTTCGGCGATTTTGTGCTGAACAACTAGGATAAGTTTCACAGATTGTGCTTTCATACAAATAAGAACCTTATTTGTGTTTATTAAGACAAAATTATACATTTTGTAAAAGGCTGTGTATAATTCTTTACTAGATTTGCCTAAAGGCAGTCAAAAAAAAAACTTTTGGATTTGAAAGTATATAACAAAATTTGGTATTAAAAGCCTGTAGTCATAGTTTATAGATAATTTGATTACTGCTTTTTGTTTTTCTTTTAATTTTTATTTTATATTGGTGTTATATTATTTACGTATATTTTAGTAATTTTATAAATAATAACAGTTTGTCCTTTTAAACCTATTGTTTATGGTTACGCCGATCAGCGTCTCACCGTCAACGACGGCTAGCGCTGAAAATCAGCGCTGTGGCTCTGTCCTGCACACGAGCTCCAGCATTTTGCTGAGCGCTGGCCGTTTTGCGCGGATGTGACGCATATCTTATTATGTACTTTTTTTTTATATTGAGTCAGTGTGTGTAGCTGTTATTTTAAGATATGCGCCATGTTTGTGGCAAATAAACTCTTTTTCTTTCTTTCTTTCTAGTCCTGAATCTGGTAATAACATCAAAATCGGGTATTTGCTTGTCTTTATACATATCATTTGTATAATATTTAACAAATAACATAAAAAATAAAACTTTTTTTCTGAAAACAGCATTAAATTTGCTTATTAAGCAGTAATTAGCATTTCAAGTAGAGTGGGGGCGTGGTGAAAGACCATCGCGGTCATTTCTGCATGATGAGTAAAAAAATTTTTCGCTTGAAAAAGGATTAAAATAACTTTAATTTCGGAAATCGGTGTTTCTCGGTATTGTTTGTTTCTTATTTAAAACCAAGTTATTTTAATCCTTTTAGTTTGTTTTTAATGAAGTCAGTTATTTTTTAACCAACTTAAAAAAAGTAGGTTTCTTAATTCGACCGTATGTGCTTTTTTACGTTTATTCGCGGATAACTCGGTCATTTATGGACCGATTTGTAAATTTTTTTTTGCTCCTTAGGGTATGCTTCCAGATATTTTCATTTTTTTTTCAAAATCCAGTTCTGATGATGGGATCCATGAGAAATCGAGGGAACTCCTCAAATATTATAGGCAATCATATAGTGATTTTGGTATTTTTATCGAGGCATTTACAGTCAAAAAGTAACATTTGAAATAGAACTGATGAAGAAGATCAGCGGGGCTATTGCGTAACTCTGTTGACAGCTCAAGTGAAGATCACTTGCTAGAATGTACATCGTATAACTGTCTAAGTAGATATCTAAACAAATAGAATAAAAGTGAAGTCTTGTTATCTACTTAAGTATAACCTTGTTGGTTTCCGCAGCGGATTTTTAAAAGATGGTAGGTAATCTAAGACGTGACCGTTATTTTTAACGATTAATGATAGTCCATACGGCCATTACAAACCACGAAATAAAAATATATAAAAAAAAAAAATTTGTTAAGTAGGTATAAAAATGATACGAAAAAAAAAATACGAATCACTAGTACTGGGAAGTCTATTTACACTTAATGGTCTTTAAGGATATTGACTTTTTGCACGATAAGTCGCAAATGTATGAAAAAAAAAAATATATACATATATAAATAATATTATATGAAATAAAAACTCCATACAATGTTCGATAAAAATATTTTTTGTTAGTCCAGTGCGCGGTACGCGTTAAGCGGCAGGTCAAACATGCGTGACACTCTATCATACTAACCCCTCTAGAGTGGCCGGCCACCGTAGGTATAGATTATATTTTCACTGACAAGTGCGTCAAGCCTGCTCTTACTAAGATAGGCTTCGTTAAAATATTCAAATATAATACAAGAACGGTTATGCGACAGTAAACTATTTATAAAACCCATTGCGACGCATGGGGCATTTGAGGCACATCGGTCTATTAGTTCTGGATAAAGAAAATGATACACTTTTCTAGTCGAACAATGTGTGTTGGGCTAACAAATCATGAAAGGCACGCACAGCGTCGTCCTCAACATGATTATTACTATTCAAAATATACGAGAACATTTTAATACCGGACAATAAGTAATAATACACAAGTGTTCAATGTAACTATATAGGTACTGTATAGGCAACACTATTATGTATTCTAACAAACTTGCCTACTTTAAATCGTAATTAGCTAGTAGTCGTACGTATCAAGTAACTGCGTACATACAAATTAACATGAACAAAAATATCCCCAAGAAGTTAAATTTTACCCACAATGTAATTTAATTAAACCCAATTTCTCACAATGTAACATAACCCTTAAACTTCGACGACTATCAACATATTTAAAAAAAAATAAACCCACAATATAATTTACTTAAACACAATTACAAATTCCCAATTATACCAAATATTCTTATTAATAACAATGAACCACAGACAACGAGCAAGAACAAATACCACCAATGCCCACGAGAGACCAACCGAACAATTCGACAATTTAATAGCTCATAGGCCCGTCCCGCCCCAACTAAAAATTTCAACAGCGCTAAGTACAGCGCCATCTCTCGGGAAATTGGGTTACTAATTTATACAAACTAGACGGGTTATGAATGTTGGGTTTTCGGTGGTAATTTTGGATGGCGAGAACCGATTTTTTTTTTAAATTTGTAAGAAGCTACGTTCAGGATAATAAAATATGTAAACTAGGTTAAAAAAATCCTTGCTGTGAGATTACCCATGGACATAGACGGACAGATAGACGGATAGACTTGGCGAAACTATAAGGGTTCTTAGTTGAGTACGGAACCCTAAAAAAAGTCAACCACACAATTGTAGTATAAAGAACCGAACGATTAAGCACTTACCTCAAAATACTCCAACACAATATTCTTCGTATATAACCTCACGAGCGGGAAACGCGCCAGCACTTCTCTACTGAGCTCCGTGCCACCCTCCTCCTCTATCTTGAACCGCAGTGACCCCCCATATGACGTCACGCGGTCCCCCACGAACCGCTTGTCCAGCTCTACGTAGACGGGGACAGGGGGCCAGGGGAGAGTGATGGTCGCGTCTGGAGTGTGCGTGTGTATGGCTAAGAGCGAGTCCTGGTCCATCTGGGAATAAAACAAATAGTTTTGTATCTATTTAGAAGTTTTTTCTTGCGTTCAAACGATTCATAAATTAATTGAAAAATTTAGAAAATTAAGACGCGGATGTAAAACATTTTTGTAATATTTGCCAGCAAATGTGACGGGTCAACGTTCTCGGTAAGCTTCGCTATGGTAGTCAATCTTTATATATAAAAGCGAAATACCACTCGCTGATTAATCACGAAATCTCAGAGACTATTACACCTACAAACTTAAAATTTGGCAGGTAGGTTCCTCATAAAGTGTAGATATCCGGTAAGAACGGATTTTACGAACCTGTTGGAAGTTTGTATGGAGAAATGACAGAAACTAGTACTACAATAATTCTCAGCTCCATTTTACCTAAATCACGCCTATTTCCATATTGTCCCGGAATGCAGACACTTGAGATACAAAACAACACCAATTTTACAACACAATGTCTACTCGGAATCAATCATCAGATGCCGCTGAAGTTCACTCGAAAAAAAATCCTCCAAAAAGTCATGTTTAGGTTTTGTATCTATTTAAAGGTTTTTTTTTATTTAGGAAATCATCCAATAACTTCTTTAGGTCTATGGCGAGCGGGAGGGCGTGACAGACATTTACTGACTAAAACCCACATGTTTCTTGTATGCCTTGCGTTCCAGAACCCTAAGATTCCCTTTCGGACAACCTATTGCCAAAGTAGACGTCGGCCCTGCTGGGAGCTGGGTGACCCTGTTATGGTTTTACTGATGTCTTTGAGCCGCGCGTGGTACACTACGCGCCTTCGACGACTCGGGCCCGGTCTGAACGATTACCGGATGGGTGGAAGGCATCACGCATCTATTTAGAGGTTGCGATGTGAAGAGCTCAGGGCTAAAATCACAACAGTTACACGCGTCGATCATGGTTAGATGAGGTCATTGGAGTCTTTGGATGGGTGACCATATTAAAATGTCTCGGCTCTGATTGTAAATTTTTGACAGTCGTAATGAATAATCTGAAGTAAGGAAATCTGACAGTCTTACCAAGAAGTACTTATTACCCTATTACTGGGTTGTATCCAGGTCAAATAGGCAGTAGCTCTCTGTTAAATACTACTGGTATAGATAACGACTTTCTGTAGATGCTAGAATTTCAGACATGCATCTTCATGCCTACGATACGTGTTCAAATGATAAGAGACAGAAGTACTGACAGTAGTGATAACATCCTGATGGCCTCTCTGCAGCGTGACGTGCAGCGGCGCGGCGGCGTGCACGGCGCCGCGCGCGAGCGCCGCCTGCGTGCACTGCGCCACGCGCCCGAAGCAGAAGCACGCCGTGCAGCCCGACGGGTTGTCCGCCGACAACCCGAATGTACCCTCCAAGCAGCTGTCGCATTTCTCACCTACTACGTTTTCCTGGGGAAAAAAAAATACGAATTATATATGTATTTTCATACAGTAATTTTTGTATAGTCACAGATATCCTATCACAACTTTACAAGGACACCTCACCAATGATCACATTGGCACACTCCCAATGCAGGCAATGCCGGCAACGTGACACGGAAACGGTTGACAGCTGTACGTAGGTACCTACTCATAATAATAGATGAACTTACAAAAACATCCCACTCGTTACAGTGACACTTATAATGTGGATAGACTATCTACCAATTTAGTTCACTTTATAAGGGCCCCGACCCGTGGCACAGTGGCACACAGGCCATCACCACAGTTGCTCGTGTTGACAGCGGCGTGACAATGGAACGGCTGACACCTGTAAGTACCTACTTACAATAATAGATGGACTTAATTCTATCAGTTCATCTTATCTTACTTGGACAACGTCCCTACTCGTCACAATGACACATTCCCTTATGCCGGCAGCATGACACCGGCACGTTTAGCACTTTTACTGATTCTGACAGTGGCTTAAGCCGTCAGCACAATTTCTCGTTCCAGTTACGTGACACTGGCACGATCAGCATTTTTATTTTTAATGTAGATATCCTATCTTCCAGTTTAGCTCACGTTATAAGGACAGTGTCTCTACTTATCACAGAGGCACAGTCCCTCGTACCAGTGGCGTGACAGCGGCACGGTCGGCACTTCCACTTGTGATGTAGATAGGCTATCTACCAGTTTAGCTCACCTTACAAGGACACCGTCCCCACTCGTCACAGTGGCACAAGGCGTCGGCACAGTCCCTCGTGCCGGCAGCGTGACACTGGCACGGGCGGCACTTGGGCCCGTAGTGTCCGCTCGCACACTGTTCGCAGGTGCTGCCCTCCCAACCGGAGCGGCACTTGCATTGTCCAGTGTGAGGGTCGCAAATGTCTGAAAATCAAATTATTCAGTTAGGAACAAAATGGATTTTGTTCAGTTTTTGAAATTTGAACCATCCGAGCCGAAGTTATTATCACACTAATATTTTAGAAACATAAGTTTGTTACTTCTTCACGCTCGACCTGCATAATAGAATTCGATGAAATTTGATACACGCGTAGACAAAGGATTAGTACAAAGGATTTCTTATTTCAGCAGTATGTTCCCTTGGGATAATTTTCTACTATCATGAGGGCGAAGCAGTAGCTAGTTAAAAATATTTCTTCTTTAAAATACTGTTTGCCCAAGCTCTTCAATTTGAGAATATGTTGTTCGGTTTATCCAGTGTAACATTTTCATTAACAGCTTATCTGGATTAGTTTTCAGTTACGGGAAAAGGATTTCACGCTCGCTTAACATTACTATAGAATTTTAGGTGGTAGGAAAAAAAGGCGTATTATAATTGTCCCGCGACCTGAATGCGGACGTTTTTGCTAAAAAAAATGACGGTGATGGGGTATACTCACTAGAAACAGCTCCCGCCCCACAGCTGCAAGGCCTGCAGGAGTTCCCCACGCCCCAGTAGCCGCGCGCGCACTGCCGACAGCCGGCGCCCATGGAGCCGCCCGGGCATACACAGCGGCCGCTGTGCGGTGAGCACACCTTGCCGTCCTGGCACTCCGGACACGCTGAAACAATACGAAAAAATGGTAGAAAGTTTTTATTGGAAGTCTATTACATGCTATGTTCCTGCTTGAGGGATATGAGTTCAAGGCGTCACCAGCCTCAATTTCTCTGAGAGATCATCTCATCTGCGATAATTCTAACGTTGAGATGTCCTCTGGCGAATGTTACCACTTGCAAGCTAGATCGCATCAGCTTTTGTGCTTCACAGGTAAAATTGAACTCACGTAAACATCCAGCTGATCCGAACCCGTAATATCCAGGCAGGCAGGTGTCACAGTGTGCGCCGCCAACTCCGTCGGCACAGGCACAGGCGCCGGTGTCGGGGTCGCATGCCGACGCACCCGGACCGCATGTGCAACGCCGGCAGCCGCCCAGGTGCAGACCCCAGTAGCCTTCCTGGAGAAGAAACAAGAACTTAGTTAGGATTTCTAGAGGAAAAAAAATAGCCTTTTTTAAATATAGTTATAGTGATGTCTTAAATCGATTCAGTAGCTAATTCTAAACATACTACTTTGAGGATTGGGCCTGCGGAAGACAAGCAATAGGTAATTCGCCGTCCGGCCGTCTTTAGTCTTCGACGACATATTTTCCACTTCGAATACAGTAGGGCTCATTAGGCCCGAAGCCTATTGGGACCATGCGTTCACTTCCGAAAGGGAAACCCGGGGTCCTGGAACGCAAGGCAAAGCTGGAAAATAGCAGTGGGTTTTAGTCAGTAAAAGTCTGACACGCCCTTCCACTCTGCCCTAGAGCGGGAGAAGTCATTGGAAGATTTTCCACATACTAAAACACTATTTGCAGGTTGTGGATTTAATTATATTATGTTACATATAGTAGGATACAAAATCTTATGACGCTTTAAGTTTAGATATAATATTTTGTCTAATAAAACCTTCTTTATGAATGTTTGGTAAGCCCTTGATTTATGCATTTAAATTCTAAAGTTACACATGGATAACCATTTATTTCTAGTCTTCATTAAATCATGAAAATGTTTTCATTTCCAATTCGAGAGACATCAAGCGGAGCCCCGTAACCTCGATTTATAATCTAAAATTGATCGCATCTTGAAATCTGTGCGTCTGTTTAATCTAATCCATCAATTTAATGTCCCATTGGCACATTGCCATAATACAAACATTTTATATAAGGAAAAGCGGACACTGAAAACTAAATAATTATATTTTCAATACACTCGAAAACCCGTTTAGGCACGCAATGAACTGTTTTCCGCACTAGTGCAGAAAAGTGCTCGCCCGTAATAAAATTGTTTAACCTATCAGGTTCGCGTCGACCCCCACGAGGCGCGGGTCAATCCCCAAGATTCGTAAATATATTGAAAAACGTCGTTTGATACACGTGCAAATTTGTCGCTGCAGCCCTCGGCTTCATAACACACTCGCCTACGGCTCGAGTCAATTCCGCCTCGGCGGCAATGACAAACTTTCTCCACATATATAAAAATGAATTATTTCAATTCCAGTGAATGTAACATCTTCTCCCTAGCTAGCCTGTTACCAACTAGCTTGGGGTCTGGTTGCGCCAATTTGCTATGTTCCGCGATTTTGTTTTTTGTAATTTGTTTTTTTTTGGCCTAGCAATCCTATACCATCCGTTTTCCTTCCACCCGCACGACCTCTAGAAATGATTTGACATTTTGACGTTTGTGCATCGAGTGAATGTGACCGCACCGCTAACACGCCCGCTCGAAATTACAAGAAAATTGGCTATTTCGTGTTCCAATCATTCAGAGACTCAACAATAGTACAGTGTAGTGCAATACAGAAACTGGCAGTGCTTGAAAGTACGAAGTTCGGGATTCGCCGGCCGGCGCCATGTGGAACTTTCGAGGTTAAAGGTCAGTCCTTCTAATACATTTATCCCATTAATAAACGCTAGACGCAGTACCTGCATATTGTTAACAAACCTTAGATCGCTTTTTAAATCTACAGTCCACAAAGCAAATTCGCGCAACCATTACTTTTTGGTCCATACGAGCAGGATCGTGAATCATTTTCTTGTAATTTCGCAATATAGTATTTGTTCCATAGGGAATAAACGCAACGCGCCTGTTTACCTAGATATAATAGTAGAAAACCCGCATCTAGGCATTTAGGCAACTATACGTTATTTCGCTCGTATAGTTAAAGTGTCATTGTTAATTACGGTACCTACGCCGTCAACCGCACCGCATAATTATAGTTAGCTACGTAAATATCAGCGTAGATATAAATCGATCGCATTCTTTTTCTTGACAAAATTCATTCGGAAGTCCTACAAATTTCATGTAGGTAGACGCATTTCAAAAATACCCGTTCATTGTTGAGTGAATATTTGTAGGAAACGGATAAACCATAGATTATATACGCATATGAATATTGATTCAGGTTGTTCCGTTCGTTCGCCGTTCACTTTGTTGTTTACAATATTACCATATTGTTATCTGATAATTATCGCTTACTTAATAATTCGTTAAGTGTTTGTTTGAGTGTATAGTGTGAATATATCAAAACAAGATGTCTCTTAAGGGAACCAAGGTTAGTACTGATTTAAAGGTTCAGTTAAAGCTTTTATACGCTAAAAGGGACTCACAGTTTTCACGTGTTCAATCGATTTGTGATAAATCTTCGCAAACCTCGGATCTGGCGATTAGAGATGCTTTCTTGTGTTCGTTGGAAACTTTAGATAGTTTGCGCGCGGATTTTGAATCTACAATTAATAATATAAACATTTTAGAGTTGGAGTTAAATCCTGATTACTGTGTGAGTTATCAGGCATTGTCGTCCTTTGATGACTTGTATTGTCGTATCAAACGTATTGCTAGGAGTTTAGAGACCCCCCCCCCCGCGAGTGGTTTATCAAACCCTCCTCGCGAACGCCCACGATTGCCGCCAATTCAAATACCTGAATTTGATGGTGACATTCGAAATTGGAATTTATTTATAGATAGTTTCGAAAATATAATACATAGGAACACATCGCTGACAGATCACGAGAGATTGCATTATCTCGTAGAAAAATTGACCGGTAAGGCAAAGGCTGTCTGTGCTGGAATTACGTTTAGCGCTGAAAATTACAATTTAGTTTTGAACACTTTAAAAACAAAATACGAAGATAAGCGATTAGTAGCCACCGCATATTTAGATCAATTATTCGATTTGAAAAGTTTTTCCGTTTGTAACGATCATAATTTAGAGAAGTTTTTAAATATTTTCGCATCATCTGTTCGTGCAGTAAAGAACCTAAAGGTCAATGACCTCTGTGACTTTTTGTTTTTGTATATCGGTTTAAATAAATTAGATCCTGAAACTGTTCGTCTGTTTGAAACGACTCAGCGCGGCAAAGAAATACCTAAGTTCGAAGATTTAGAATCTTTTGTTCGCGACCATATCAAGGTATTGCAGCGCACGTCGGCGCGTCATGAAGTCACGAATAGGACAGGTTCCGATCGCCGTATAGACGCGTCATCAAAGTCAGTCAAGACTGCACATACGCTAGTTAATACCGCCTCAACACCTGACTGTTCTCTGTGTAAGGGTAGCCATACACAGCTGTACAAGTGTTCGGGATTTCAGAGATTATCGCCTAGTGATCGTTACAAGTTTGTCCGCACTAATAATTTGTGTTTTAATTGTCTAAGTGACAAACATCTGGTTACGTCATGTAACAGTGGTGTTAGCTGTCGTAAATGTCTAGCTAGACATCATACCTTCTTACATTTTGAGAGTAGTAAGCTGCCATCGCGGCCGCGGCCTGCGCGGACGCGCGACGCTTGTGACGCGCGGCCTGCTGCAAGTGCAAACGACGTAACATTGTGTTCGCTTTCCGCCGCTGGTACTCAAATCACTACCGTTTTACTTGCGACCGCGCAAGTTGTCATTGTAGATGCCTTTGGCAAACCGCACACCGTTCGAGCGCTACTAGATGGCGCTTCCCAGAGTAATTTTATTACTCGGGATTGTTGTCAACGCCTTGGTTTTAGTTTTAATAATTGGTCATCCCGCTCAGAAGTGAAAGGTTTTGGAGGTTTAAAGGCAACCATTCACGGTTCCATTAAAATAATATTTAGTTCACGTTTTAATCGTAATATTTCGTTTGAAATGGATTCGCTAGTCGCAGATAAGATTACGGAACGGTTGCCCACGGTACCGGTTGACACGTCCATGCTGACGGAGTTTAAGAACTTGCAGTTAGCCGACGGAAATTACGCTTTCCCTGGAGATATCGATCTATTGATCGGTGCTTCGATTCTCCCGCATCTCCAGTTATCACGTAAAATTCAAGGTCTTCCGATGTACCCCGCTCCGCACGCACTGGAAACAGTTCTCGGGTTTGTTATAGTTGGTTCCGCACCCGCTTGTTCAGTTAGTTACTCGACTGTGTCGCACTGTTGCACCGTCGAGCCGCCGCTTGAGTCTACCATCCGCAAGTTCTGGGAGATTGAAGAGGTCAATGTCCCGCCTATTCTCAGCCCTGAGGATCAGGTCACTGAGGAGATTTATACCCGCACGACTACTCGTGATAAAGATGGTCGTTATGTTGTCGCGCTCCCTTTCAAGGGTGATATTTTTTCGCTCGGTGGCTCCCGTGCCTCCGCAGAGGAAAATATATTCCATGTCGCTGGAACAGAAAACCCAGCTGATTGTCTCTCACGTGGTTTGCTTCCCGCGCAAATTTTAAATCATCCGCTTTGGTTTTGTGGCCCTCCCTGGCTGCATACCACTTCTAACGAGTGGCCAAATGCTCCGTTTAACCCCGCTACTGTTTCAGAACCACCCGAGGAGAAGAAACATACGCTTGTAGTATCAGTTCCGCGTGAAGAGTCAGTTGTTTTGTTGTTGTCTAATCGAGTCTCGTCTTGGTCGAGACTACTACGCTGTGTAGTTTACGTCCTAAGATTTTTGAGATTATTACCATCGCGTGGTTCTATAATCGCAGCTGATTTGGATAGAGCTGAATCAGTTGTACTTCGAGAGTTGCAGAAATTTTATTTTTCAATAGAATTTCGTAGTTTAGAATCACATAAACCTTGTAGTCCCGCACTTCAACATTTGAAACCATTTTTGCAAGACGGACTCATTCGTGTCGGTGGCCGTCTGCGAAATGCTAAGTTAGAGTTTGAACAAATGCATCCAGTAGTTCTACCACGCAGGGATCACGTTTTGGATTTGTTGGTGGACTATCACCATAAGGTGAATTGTCACGCTGGTCCCGATTTATTAATGTCCATTCTTCGACAGAAGTACTGGATACTTTCCGCTCGCAATTTGATACGCGCTAGAGTGCACAGATGTGTGCCCTGCTTTAAGCTCCGCCCGCGTTTCAACGCGCCGGAAATGGCCGACCATCGTTCTTGTCGTGTTGTACAGACGGTGAAACCTTTCATACATACTGGGACGGACTATGCTGGACCGTTTAAAGTCACTATTGCCCGTGGTCGTGGTATACGTTCCACAAAGGCATACATTTGCCTATTCGTTTGTATGACAACTCGTGCGGTTCACATAGAGTTAACCAGTGATTTGAGTACGCAGGGTTTTATGTCTGCATTTAAACGATTTTTATCTCGCCGTGGTCCCGTTAAGCGCTTATACTCTGACAACGGCACAAACTATGTTGGAGCGCGACGCAATATTTCGGAATTACATACATTCTTACGCTCCAAGTACTACCAAAGTGAATTCGCCCATGTCTTAGCTGAGAATCGCATTGATTGGTGTTTTAATACGCCAGCAGCTAGTCATTTTGGTGGCAATTGGGAGGCGAATATTAAAAGCCTTAAGTCGCACCTGTTTCGGGTCATAGGCGAACAGATTCTCTCGTACGAGGAGTTGAGCACTGTACTCGCTCAGGTAGAGGCGTTGATGAATACGCGTCCGTTGTGTCGGACTTTGTCTAGTGATCCATCGGAGCCACTAGCGTTGACGCCGGCTCACTTCTTGACGACGACTCCTCTTAAATATTTGCCCGCTTTAGATGTCGAGACTGACAAACTGCAGCTCCACCCGCGTCACGCTCTGCTAGATAGCTTAGTTCAGTCCTTTTGGAAGCGATGGAGGACAGATTATCTGCATACGCTGCAGTCGCGTCAAAAGTGGAACACTCCTTCAGATCCAGTCACAGTCGGTACTGTGGTGATACTGAAGACTGAGAGTGCGCCTCCTCTGCACTGGCCTCTTGGTGTAGTGGAAGAAGTTTTTCCGGGTTCGAACGGAATAACGCGAGTCGTAAAAGTTAAAACCGCAACTGGATCGTACCTGCGTCCGGTTATTCGCCTCTGCCCTCTGCCTAATCAGTAGTAGTGGCATAGTTAGTTATAAGTTGTTTCGCTACCTAGTATTGATAGTTTAGATTAGTAATAGGGTTTAGTTTCGCTTTTGTTTTTTTTTCTTTTCTTTGAAGGTAACCCTTCAAACCCGGGGGGAATGGTTGCGCCAATTTGCTATGTTCCGCGATTTTGTTTTTTGTAATTTGTTTTTTTTGGCCTAGCAATCCTATACCATCCGTTTTCCTTCCACCCGCACGACCTCTAGAAATGATTTGACATTTTGACGTTTGTGCATCGAGTGAATGTGACCGCACCGCTAACACGCCCGCTCGAAATTACAAGAAAATTGGCTATTTCGTGTTCCAATCATTCAGAGACTCAACAATAGTACAGTGTAGTGCAATACAGAAACTGGCAGTGCTTGAAAGTACGAAGTTCGGGATTCGCCGGCCGGCGCCATGTGGAACTTTCGAGGTTAAAGGTCAGTCCTTCTAATACATTTATCCCATTAATAAACGCTAGACGCAGTACCTGCATATTGTTAACAAACCTTAGATCGCTTTTTAAATCTACAGTCCACAAAGCAAATTCGCGCAACCATTACTTTTTGGTCCATACGAGCAGGATCGTGAATCATTTTCTTGTAATTTCGCAATATAGTATTTGTTCCATAGGGAATAAACGCAACGCGCCTGTTTACCTAGATATAATAGTAGAAAACCCGCATCTAGGCATTTAGGCAACTATACGTTATTTCGCTCGTATAGTTAAAGTGTCATTGTTAATTACGGTACCTACGCCGTCAACCGCACCGCATAATTATAGTTAGCTACGTAAATATCAGCGTAGATATAAATCGATCGCATTCTTTTTCTTGACAAAATTCATTCGGAAGTCCTACAAATTTCATGTAGGTAGACGCATTTCAAAAATACCCGTTCATTGTTGAGTGAATATTTGTAGGAAACGGATAAACCATAGATTATATACGCATATGAATATTGATTCAGGTTGTTCCGTTCGTTCGCCGTTCACTTTGTTGTTTACAATATTACCATATTGTTATCTGATAATTATCGCTTACTTAATAATTCGTTAAGTGTTTGTTTGAGTGTATAGTGTGAATATATCAAAACAAGATGTCTCTTAAGGGAACCAAGGTTAGTACTGATTTAAAGGTTCAGTTAAAGCTTTTATACGCTAAAAGGGACTCACAGTTTTCACGTGTTCAATCGATTTGTGATAAATCTTCGCAAACCTCGGATCTGGCGATTAGAGATGCTTTCTTGTGTTCGTTGGAAACTTTAGATAGTTTGCGCGCGGATTTTGAATCTACAATTAATAATATAAACATTTTAGAGTTGGAGTTAAATCCTGATTACTGTGTGAGTTATCAGGCATTGTCGTCCTTTGATGACTTGTATTGTCGTATCAAACGTATTGCTAGGAGTTTAGAGACCCCCCCCCCCGCGAGTGGTTTATCAAACCCTCCTCGCGAACGCCCACGATTGCCGCCAATTCAAATACCTGAATTTGATGGTGACATTCGAAATTGGAATTTATTTATAGATAGTTTCGAAAATATAATACATAGGAACACATCGCTGACAGATCACGAGAGATTGCATTATCTCGTAGAAAAATTGACCGGTAAGGCAAAGGCTGTCTGTGCTGGAATTACGTTTAGCGCTGAAAATTACAATTTAGTTTTGAACACTTTAAAAACAAAATACGAAGATAAGCGATTAGTAGCCACCGCATATTTAGATCAATTATTCGATTTGAAAAGTTTTTCCGTTTGTAACGATCATAATTTAGAGAAGTTTTTAAATATTTTCGCATCATCTGTTCGTGCAGTAAAGAACCTAAAGGTCAATGACCTCTGTGACTTTTTGTTTTTGTATATCGGTTTAAATAAATTAGATCCTGAAACTGTTCGTCTGTTTGAAACGACTCAGCGCGGCAAAGAAATACCTAAGTTCGAAGATTTAGAATCTTTTGTTCGCGACCATATCAAGGTATTGCAGCGCACGTCGGCGCGTCATGAAGTCACGAATAGGACAGGTTCCGATCGCCGTATAGACGCGTCATCAAAGTCAGTCAAGACTGCACATACGCTAGTTAATACCGCCTCAACACCTGACTGTTCTCTGTGTAAGGGTAGCCATACACAGCTGTACAAGTGTTCGGGATTTCAGAGATTATCGCCTAGTGATCGTTACAAGTTTGTCCGCACTAATAATTTGTGTTTTAATTGTCTAAGTGACAAACATCTGGTTACGTCATGTAACAGTGGTGTTAGCTGTCGTAAATGTCTAGCTAGACATCATACCTTCTTACATTTTGAGAGTAGTAAGCTGCCATCGCGGCCGCGGCCTGCGCGGACGCGCGACGCTTGTGACGCGCGGCCTGCTGCAAGTGCAAACGACGTAACATTGTGTTCGCTTTCCGCCGCTGGTACTCAAATCACTACCGTTTTACTTGCGACCGCGCAAGTTGTCATTGTAGATGCCTTTGGCAAACCGCACACCGTTCGAGCGCTACTAGATGGCGCTTCCCAGAGTAATTTTATTACTCGGGATTGTTGTCAACGCCTTGGTTTTAGTTTTAATAATTGGTCATCCCGCTCAGAAGTGAAAGGTTTTGGAGGTTTAAAGGCAACCATTCACGGTTCCATTAAAATAATATTTAGTTCACGTTTTAATCGTAATATTTCGTTTGAAATGGATTCGCTAGTCGCAGATAAGATTACGGAACGGTTGCCCACGGTACCGGTTGACACGTCCATGCTGACGGAGTTTAAGAACTTGCAGTTAGCCGACGGAAATTACGCTTTCCCTGGAGATATCGATCTATTGATCGGTGCTTCGATTCTCCCGCATCTCCAGTTATCACGTAAAATTCAAGGTCTTCCGATGTACCCCGCTCCGCACGCACTGGAAACAGTTCTCGGGTTTGTTATAGTTGGTTCCGCACCCGCTTGTTCAGTTAGTTACTCGACTGTGTCGCACTGTTGCACCGTCGAGCCGCCGCTTGAGTCTACCATCCGCAAGTTCTGGGAGATTGAAGAGGTCAATGTCCCGCCTATTCTCAGCCCTGAGGATCAGGTCACTGAGGAGATTTATACCCGCACGACTACTCGTGATAAAGATGGTCGTTATGTTGTCGCGCTCCCTTTCAAGGGTGATATTTTTTCGCTCGGTGGCTCCCGTGCCTCCGCAGAGGAAAATATATTCCATGTCGCTGGAACAGAAAACCCAGCTGATTGTCTCTCACGTGGTTTGCTTCCCGCGCAAATTTTAAATCATCCGCTTTGGTTTTGTGGCCCTCCCTGGCTGCATACCACTTCTAACGAGTGGCCAAATGCTCCGTTTAACCCCGCTACTGTTTCAGAACCACCCGAGGAGAAGAAACATACGCTTGTAGTATCAGTTCCGCGTGAAGAGTCAGTTGTTTTGTTGTTGTCTAATCGAGTCTCGTCTTGGTCGAGACTACTACGCTGTGTAGTTTACGTCCTAAGATTTTTGAGATTATTACCATCGCGTGGTTCTATAATCGCAGCTGATTTGGATAGAGCTGAATCAGTTGTACTTCGAGAGTTGCAGAAATTTTATTTTTCAATAGAATTTCGTAGTTTAGAATCACATAAACCTTGTAGTCCCGCACTTCAACATTTGAAACCATTTTTGCAAGACGGACTCATTCGTGTCGGTGGCCGTCTGCGAAATGCTAAGTTAGAGTTTGAACAAATGCATCCAGTAGTTCTACCACGCAGGGATCACGTTTTGGATTTGTTGGTGGACTATCACCATAAGGTGAATTGTCACGCTGGTCCCGATTTATTAATGTCCATTCTTCGACAGAAGTACTGGATACTTTCCGCTCGCAATTTGATACGCGCTAGAGTGCACAGATGTGT
Source organism: Leucania comma (assembly GCA_958295575.1). NCBI lineage: Eukaryota > Metazoa > Arthropoda > Insecta > Lepidoptera > Noctuidae > Leucania > Leucania comma. The sequence continues at coordinate 1,783,873 of OY282468.1, read as the reverse complement.
GCCCTGCTTTAAGCTCCGCCCGCGTTTCAACGCGCCGGAAATGGCCGACCATCGTTCTTGTCGTGTTGTACAGACGGTGAAACCTTTCATACATACTGGGACGGACTATGCTGGACCGTTTAAAGTCACTATTGCCCGTGGTCGTGGTATACGTTCCACAAAGGCATACATTTGCCTATTCGTTTGTATGACAACTCGTGCGGTTCACATAGAGTTAACCAGTGATTTGAGTACGCAGGGTTTTATGTCTGCATTTAAACGATTTTTATCTCGCCGTGGTCCCGTTAAGCGCTTATACTCTGACAACGGCACAAACTATGTTGGAGCGCGACGCAATATTTCGGAATTACATACATTCTTACGCTCCAAGTACTACCAAAGTGAATTCGCCCATGTCTTAGCTGAGAATCGCATTGATTGGTGTTTTAATACGCCAGCAGCTAGTCATTTTGGTGGCAATTGGGAGGCGAATATTAAAAGCCTTAAGTCGCACCTGTTTCGGGTCATAGGCGAACAGATTCTCTCGTACGAGGAGTTGAGCACTGTACTCGCTCAGGTAGAGGCGTTGATGAATACGCGTCCGTTGTGTCGGACTTTGTCTAGTGATCCATCGGAGCCACTAGCGTTGACGCCGGCTCACTTCTTGACGACGACTCCTCTTAAATATTTGCCCGCTTTAGATGTCGAGACTGACAAACTGCAGCTCCACCCGCGTCACGCTCTGCTAGATAGCTTAGTTCAGTCCTTTTGGAAGCGATGGAGGACAGATTATCTGCATACGCTGCAGTCGCGTCAAAAGTGGAACACTCCTTCAGATCCAGTCACAGTCGGTACTGTGGTGATACTGAAGACTGAGAGTGCGCCTCCTCTGCACTGGCCTCTTGGTGTAGTGGAAGAAGTTTTTCCGGGTTCGAACGGAATAACGCGAGTCGTAAAAGTTAAAACCGCAACTGGATCGTACCTGCGTCCGGTTATTCGCCTCTGCCCTCTGCCTAATCAGTAGTAGTGGCATAGTTAGTTATAAGTTGTTTCGCTACCTAGTATTGATAGTTTAGATTAGTAATAGGGTTTAGTTTCGCTTTTGTTTTTTTTTCTTTTCTTTGAAGGTAACCCTTCAAACCCGGGGGGAATGGTTGCGCCAATTTGCTATGTTCCGCGATTTTGTTTTTTGTAATTTGTTTTTTTTGGCCTAGCAATCCTATACCATCCGTTTTCCTTCCACCCGCACGACCTCTAGAAATGATTTGACATTTTGACGTTTGTGCATCGAGTGAATGTGACCGCACCGCTAACACGCCCGCTCGAAATTACAAGAAAATTGGCTATTTCGTGTTCCAATCATTCAGAGACTCAACAATAGTACAGTGTAGTGCAATACAGAAACTGGCAGTGCTTGAAAGTACGAAGTTCGGGATTCGCCGGCCGGCGCCATGTGGAACTTTCGAGGTTAAAGGTCAGTCCTTCTAATACATTTATCCCATTAATAAACGCTAGACGCAGTACCTGCATATTGTTAACAAACCTTAGATCGCTTTTTAAATCTACAGTCCACAAAGCAAATTCGCGCAACCAGGGTCGGCTTTTAGTCCAAGCAGATACAACTGAATGCCTTAAGGCATTAAGTCCGCCTCTGTACTGTTTGTGTGGATTAATAAAATAAAATAACTGAACACCCGTGTTTTACATGGAGCGACTGCCTATCAGACTTCCACAACCCAGTCACCAGACAACATTATACTGCTTGGATAGGCTGATGGACAGACTTTCTGGCATCTGTAACGATAGTCATAGATCCAAGGCCCAGTGCGGATCAAAAGATGATGAAGATCTTCAAATTTTTAGTTCAAGGACATTCCAGTAACTTCACAATGTTTTTACTTCCCCGTTTGAGACCAGTGGGGAAATAAATTATACAAAGTGATTAAGAAATTGGAGAGGCTTTTGCTCAGCAGTGAGAAATTGTCGGCTAAATTAAAAAGTGCGACTGGCTGGGTTAGAACCGGCAACATTACTTATTAGTCAAAGCCGTGGCTCTTGAAAAGATTTGTTATTTTTATTTAAGAGCGGCCAACTGAAGGTACATTTTCATACAAACGCTCTTACGTGATTATGATGTTATTACAAATTTTTCTTCACATATTTTATATTTTTTGGAGACACAGATATCTTGTGGATTCTTGGCTTCTATAGAAATTCAAAACATAAATTTGTGTAAAAAAAGTCTTGAAAATCTGCTATTTTACGTGAACTTTGGCCCTCCATAATGTAGTCATATTAAAAATATAAAAAAGTACGTCTATAGAAGCCTTGCACATTTAATCAAGATTCTGAATGACGACCATTTTTCTCAAAAACTTTTATGGGTTTTAAAAACGCGTATTTCCTAGAACAATTTTTATGAAATATTTGATTAAATCACGGAATTACCGAATGCCAACAGAGTTTTCAGGCGTTATTCCTCTTTTTTCGCGTTGTCTTTTCATCAAACATCGCGTTGGATTGCGTTAGATGAAGCAACAACCTTTTAAACCACGCTCATGTTAACGATAGGCAAGTGTGAAAGGGCCCTTTTAAACGAACAGCTAATATATTTTAACGTTACATAATTCCAAATAGGCATAACTCAAAAAATCCTCAATCAGTCAATCGATAAACTGAATACAATGAAGTGCTGTCGGCGGTCACTTCGCGTTACTGCACAAGCTCCCATTCACGCACAAGAATGTGCCGGCGCATGATACCATCGCGGACGCGCATCGAACGTTAACCAAACGCGTAAGAAGTTGAAAGTAAATCGAGACATATGAGTATTAAGTATAGAAAAAAAGCACCACAATTCTTCCGCACTTTTTACACAAAGACGGCACGATTGGCACTGTGTTTGAGCGATAGATTGCTGCGTTGCGTGTCGAGGGTTCGTTTCCCGCACGGAAATAGTACATTTTGATACAAGTGTAGAAAGTTTGTCATAGCTACTGAGGCGCAAAAGTGTCAAACGATCTTTTTGCTACGATAAACAATTTTATTACCTACAATAAAATTGTGGGGGGGGGGAGAAAGAAAGAAAGAAAGAAAGAAAGAAAATCGTTTATTCGACCTCTTACAGACATACAGTAAAATAAAATAAAAATAGTAAGAGAAAAAAAAACGCGCACTCTTTCGCACTATTGCGGAAACCGTCCATTGTGTGCCACAAACACAGTGGGATAAGAGCGGGTTTTCGAGTAAGTGTATTGAAAAATATTTGTATGGCCTACAGATAGGTGTTTCGGGATTAGGCGTCTTGTTTAAGCGAGTTTACAGGTTTGTAAACGCATTCACGATACAAGAATATTCCTAGTGGGCTTACTTATGCATGAATTAAAAATTTATTCATTTTTGTAGGAACTCCATTAAATATTGGGCATAAGTAATGTCGGACCCCATGTCGTCAACGGCACGAATAGTTCCACGCGCGCCTCAAGGAGTTGTCAGCAAACCGTAGGGGCCCAGCAGGGTCGAAGCCTAATTGAGTGGATTTTTAGTCATTAAAAGTCTGACACTATCTCCCGCTCCGCCCAAGGGAGGGAGATCATTGGATAATTTTCCCACCAAAAAAAATAGCTAGCAAAAAATGTGCGAATACGTTCAGTAAGCGATCCCCTTTAAAACAACATAAATGTAAGTGTAAGTAAACCGGCGATTAGCCGACTTAAGCCAGGATTAGTGTTGATCGTCGGTTAACGTTCGACATAAATTCGAAATGCTGCGCCTAACCCGACCAGATACAATCGGTGTACTGATTGACATGAAAGACGATAATGTTTTGCCATTTACTTGGTATTTAATGGAATAATGGGTCAAATGGGTGCGTTAAAATAGATGAAATATTTCTATGACAGTTTTGGTTGCAGCCTTGTCTGTCTTGACGAATATTAATGCAAATATGTCCTTCTCATGGCTGTATACTATAAGCTGGACAGTCCTGCGTTCAAATTTGAGATTAGAGTTAACTCTAACGACGTCTTCAGGGAAGATAGTCTACACTTGCATTTTTGAACGCGAACGTCGAGTTCAACTGTCAATGTCAAGCGAGTGTCATTTATGACCGCTGATAATCTACCCTGCTCGGACTTAGAATTAGGGTTTTTTATGTTAGGTAAAATCATTCCATGACAAATCCCGCCCTTGGGTGGGGCGGGAAATAGTGTCCGACTCTTACTTACTAAAAACCTACCCTGCTCCATTCATTGCCTTTGTCCCAGGGCCCCGGGTAACATTTTCACATAACCTACCTTTGGCCCCAGGGGTTAACCCTAGAGTAGCTACTCGAGTTATAAAAAAACGACTTTGGCTCACAACTCGAAGCATTTTTCAACGGTTGGAGTAGCGACTCCACCCTACTCTGGTTATTTTTGAACGCAGTGCTGAAAGCCAACTCCGATACGATTGATATTCAAACTTCGCCCAAAAATTGTTTGGGTAGATAGTTAAATGCTAGGCAGATAGGCATCTCTTCTCCTTAATGTAACCTTTTTCTTATATTTCTTTGTAGAAAAGACGTAGAGGATGTAGATACCAGGAAACTGGCTGTCCGGAGTCTGTGTTTCCTGATAGCTATAACCAGGGGTTCTTTAAGTCAAAAGTGAATAACTTCCTTCTAGGCAAGCGTGTTCCATCCTTGACCACATCTTGGCTTTCCATCAGGTGAGATAATGGTCAAGCGCGCTTTTTATTCTTTACGTATCAATAAACTTTAATTTGGCCTATCATTATTAGTGTGGACAACTTTATCAATAGCTTGGTTTGGATCCTGAAAGAAGCAGGTGGTTGTGCGTGAGGACAAATGAGGTGAAGAATATTTTGTGTGGGGGCTCAACACTGATACTGAGTTGCGTAGAGTCAAGAATGGCACCATTAGGCAAGATAATTTCTACAGTGGCCAAGTTGGGTCCGCAATCAGTACGATTTCTTTGGCTATTGCAATTCCTATCCAGGGATAAATGATTGCGTCCTGAGATTGATCACAGTCACCGCAGCCCTGAATTTCTAAGGGAATTATCCTTAGAAATTCAGGGCTGCGGTGACTGTTTTGAATATAGTAAAGTAAATAAAGGAACAAAGGTGGGTTTTAATCAGTACAAATCTGACGTTCCCTCTCGCTCCACCCAGAGCAAAAAACTTATTTGAAGATTTTCGACTTAAAATTTAAGCAGGTTTTTTTTTTCAAGTTCCATTTTCTACGTACATGCCTCAAACATGACATCATGCGCGAATTTTCTTTGTGGACTGTAGATTTAAAAAGCGATCTAAGGTTTGTTAACAATATGCAGGTACTGCGTCTAGCGTTTATTAATGGGATAAATGTATTAGAAGGACTGACCTTTAACCTCGAAAGTTCCACATGGCGCCGGCCGGCGAATCCCGAACTTCGTACTTTCAAGCACTGCCAGTTTCTGTATTGCACTACACTGTACTATTGTTGAGTCTCTGAATGATTGGAACACGAAATAGCCAATTTTCTTGTAATTTCGAGCGGGCGTGTTAGCGGTGCGGTCACATTCACAATGCACAAAAAAACGTCAATGTCAAATCCTTTCTCTCGAGGTCGTGCGGGAAGCGGATACGGTAGGGATAGGATTGCTAGACCAAAAAAATAAATTACAAAAAAACAAAGTCGCGGAACATAGCAAATTGGCGCAACCATTCCCCCCGGGTTTGAAGGGTTACCTTCAAAGAAAAGAAAAAAAACAAAAGCGAAACTAAACCCTATTACTAATCTAAACTATCAATACTAGGTAGCGAAACAACTTATAACTAACTATGCCACTACTACTGATTAGGCAGAGGGCAGAGGCGAATAACCGGACGCAGGTACGATCCAGTTGCGGTTTTAACTTTTACGACTCGCGTTATTCCGTTCGAACCCGGAAAAACTTCTTCCACTACACCAAGAGGCCAGTGCAGAGGAGGCGCACTCTCAGTCTTCAGTATCACCACAGTACCGACTGTGACTGGATCTGAAGGAGTGTTCCACTTTTGACGCGACTGCAGCGTATGCAGATAATCTGTCCTCCATCGCTTCCAAAAGGACTGAACTAAGCTATCTAGCAGAGCGTGACGCGGGTGGAGCTGCAGTTTGTCAGTCTCGACATCTAAAGCGGGCAAATATTTAAGAGGAGTCGTCGTCAAGAAGTGAGCCGGCGTCAACGCTAGTGGCTCCGATGGATCACTAGACAAAGTCCGACACAACGGACGCGTATTCATCAACGCCTCTACCTGAGCGAGTACAGTGCTCAACTCCTCGTACGAGAGAATCTGTTCGCCTATGACCCGAAACAGGTGCGACTTAAGGCTTTTAATATTCGCCTCCCAATTGCCACCAAAATGACTAGCTGCTGGCGTATTAAAACACCAATCAATGCGATTCTCAGCTAAGACATGGGCGAATTCACTTTGGTAGTACTTGGAGCGTAAGAATGTATGTAATTCCGAAATATTGCGTCGCGCTCCAACATAATTTGTGCCGTTGTCAGAGTATAAGCGCTTAACGGGACCACGGCGAGATAAAAATCGTTTAAATGCAGACATAAAACCCTGCGTACTCAAATCACTGGTTAACTCTATGTGAACCGCACGAGTTGTCATACAAACGAATAGGCAAATGTATGCCTTTGTGGAACGTATACCACGACCACGGGCAATAGTGACTTTAAACGGTCCAGCATAGTCCGTCCCAGTATGTATGAAAGGTTTCACCGTCTGTACAACACGACAAGAACGATGGTCGGCCATTTCCGGCGCGTTGAAACGCGGGCGGAGCTTAAAGCAGGGCACACATCTGTGCACTCTAGCGCGTATCAAATTGCGAGCGGAAAGTATCCAGTACTTCTGTCGAAGAATGGACATTAATAAATCGGGACCAGCGTGACAATTCACCTTATGGTGATAGTCCACCAACAAATCCAAAACGTGATCCCTGCGTGGTAGAACTACTGGATGCATTTGTTCAAACTCTAACTCAGCATTTCGCAGACGGCCACCGACACGAATGAGTCCGTCTTGCAAAAATGGTTTCAAATGTTGAAGTGCGGGACTACAAGGTTTATGTGATTCTAAACTACGAAATTCTATTGAAAAATAAAATTTCTGCAACTCTCGAAGTACAACTGATTCAGCTCTATCCAAATCAGCTGCGATTATAGAACCACGCGATGGTAATAATCTCAAAAATCTTAGGACGTAAACTACACAGCGTAATAGTCTCGACCAAGACGAGACTCGATTAGACAACAACAAAACAACTGACTCTTCACGCGGAACTGATACTACAAGCGTATGTTTCTTCTCCTCGGGTGGTTCTGAAACAGTAGCGGGGTTAAACGGAGCATTTGGCCACTCGTTAGGAGTGGTATGCAGCCAGGGAGGGCCACAAAACCAAAGCGGATGATTTAAAATTTGCGCGGGAAGCAAACCACGTGAGAGACAATCAGCTGGGTTTTCTGTTCCAGCGACATGGAATATATTTTCCTCTGCGGAGGCACGGGAGCCACCTAGCGAAAAAATATCACCCTTGAAAGGGAGCGCGACAACATAACGACCATCTTTATCACGAGTAGTCGTGCGGGTATAAATCTCCTCAGTGACCTGATCCTCAGGGCTGAGAATAGGCGGGACATTGACCTCTTCAATCTCCCAGAACTTGCGGATGGTAGACTCAAGCGGCGGCTCGACGGTGCAACAGTGCGACACAGTCGAGTAACTAACTGAACAAGCGGGTGCGGAACCAACTATAACAAACCCGAGAACTGTTTCCAGTGCGTGCGGAGCGGGGTACATTGGAAGACCTTGAATTTTACGTGATAACTGGAGATGCGGGAGAATCGAAGCACCGATCAATAGATCGATATCTCCAGGGAAAGCGTAATTTCCGTCGGCTAACTGCAAGTTCTTAAACTCCGTCAGCATGGACGTGTCAACCGGTACCGTGGGCAACCGTTCCGTAATCTTATCTGCGATTAGCGAATCCATTTCAAACGAAATATTACGATTAAAACGTGAACTAAATATTATTTTAATGGAACCGTGAATGGTTGCCTTTAAACCTCCAAAACCTTTCACTTCTGAGCGGGATGACCAATTATTAAAACTAAAACCAAGGCGTTGACAACAATCCCGAGTAATAAAATTACTCTGGGAAGCGCCATCTAGTAGCGCTCGAACGGTGTGCGGTTTGCCAAAGGCATCTACAATTACAACTTGCGCGGTCGCAAGTAAAACGGTAGTGATTTGAGTACCAGCGGCGGAAAGCGAACACAATGTTACGTCGTTTGCACTTGCAGCAGGCCGCGCGTCACAAGCGTCGCGCGTCCGCGCAGGCCGCGGCCGCGATGGCAGCTTACTACTCTCAAAATGTAAGAAGGTATGATGTCTAGCTAGACATTTACGACAGCTACCACCACTGTTACATGACGTAACCAGATGTTTGTCACTTAGACAATTAAAACACAAATTATTAGTGCGGACAAACTTGTAACGATCACTAGGCGATAATCTCTGAAATTCCGAACACTTGTACAGCTGTGTATGGCTACCCTTACACAGAGAACAGTCAGGTGTTGAGGCGGTATTAACTAGCGTATGTGCAGTCTTGACTGACTTCGATGACGCGTCTATACGGCGATCGGAACCTGTCCTATTCGTGACTTCATGACGTGCCGACGTGCGGTGCAATACCTTAATATGGTCGCGAATAAAAGATTCTAAATCTTCGAACTTAGGTATTTCTTTACCGCGCTGAGTCGTTTCAAACAGACGAACAGTTTCAGGATCTAATTTCTTTAAACCGATATACAAAAACAAAAAGTCACAGAGGTCATTGACCTTTAGGTTCTTTACTGCACGAACAGATGATGCGAAAATATTTAAAAACTTCTCTAAATTATGATCGTTACAAACGGAAAAACTTTTCAAATCGAATAATTGATCTAAATATGCGGTGGCTACTAATCGCTTATCTTCGTATTTTGTTTTTAAAGTGTTCAAAACTAAATTGTAATTTTCAGCGCTAAACGTAATTCCAGCACAGACAGCCTTTGCCTTACCGGTCAATTTTTCTACGAGATAATGCAATCTCTCGTGATCTGTCAGCGATGTGTTCCTATGTATTATATTTTCGAAACTATCTATAAATAAATTCCAATTTCGAATGTCACCATTAAATTCAGGTATTTGAATTGGCGGCAATCGTGGGCGTTCGCGAGGAGGGTTGGATAAACCACTCGCGGGGGGGGGAGTCTCTAAACTCCTAGCAATACGTTTGATACGACAATACAAGTCATCAAAGGACGACAATGCCTGATAACTCACACAGTAATCAGGATTTAACTCCAACTCTAAAATGTTTATATTATTAATTGTAGATTCAAAATCCGCGCGCAAACTATCTAAAGTTTCCAACGAACACAAGAAAGCATCTCTAATCGCCAGATCCGAGGTTTGCGAAGATTTATCACAAATCGATTGAACACGTGAAAACTGTGAGTCCCTTTTAGCGTATAAAAGCTTTAACTGAACCTTTAAATCAGTACTAACCTTGGTTCCCTTAAGAGACATCTTGTTTTGATATATTCACACTATACACTCAAACAAACACTTAACGAATTATTAAGTAAGCGATAATTAACAGATAACAATATGGTAATATTGTAAACAACAAAGTGAACGGCGAACGAACGGAATAACATATGCGTATATAATCTATGGTTTATCCGTTTCCTACAAATATTCACTCAACAATGAACGGGTATTTTTGAAATGCGTCTACCTACATGCAATTTGTAGGTCTTCCGAATGAATTTTGTCAAGAAAAAGAATGCGATCGATTTATATCTACGCTGATATTTACGTAGCTAACTATAATTATGCGGTGCGGTTGACGGCGTAGGTACCGTAATTATCAATGACACTTTAACTATACGAGCGAAATAACGTATAGTTGCCTAAATGCCTAGATGCGGGTTTTCTACTATTATATCTAGGTAAATAGGCGCGTTGCGTTTATTCCCTATGGAACAAATACTATATTGCGAAATTACAAGAAAATGATTCACGATCCTGCTCGTATGGACCAAAAAGTAATGGTTGCGCGAATTTTCTTTGTGGACTGTAGATTTAAAAAGCGATCTAAGGTTTGTTAACAATATGCAGGTACTGCGTCTAGCGTTTATTAATGGGATAAATGTATTAGAAGGACTGACCTTTAACCTCGAAAGTTCCACATGGCGCCGGCCGGCGAATCCCGAACTTCGTACTTTCAAGCACTGCCAGTTTCTGTATTGCACTACACTGTACTATTGTTGAGTCTCTGAATGATTGGAACACGAAATAGCCAATTTTCTTGTAATTTCGAGCGGGCGTGTTAGCGGTGCGGTCACATTCACAATGCACAAAAAAACGTCAATGTCAAATCCTTTCTCTCGAGGTCGTGCGGGAAGCGGATACGGTAGGGATAGGATTGCTAGACCAAAAAAATAAATTACAAAAAAACAAAGTCGCGGAACATAGCAAATTGGCGCAACCAAAGATGAAAGAATATACTTTTGCAGTCAATTCCAAGAAGTGTTTCACATCCGCACTTAGATTTCAAATCGCCTGGATTTAAATTTAAGTGCGTAATAGACACCTAATTTAAAGACCTCATTATATTTTGTTTGACATTTAAAGCATGATAAATCCAACTTTCCATCCGATAATATCGTTTGCATGCGTTTTAAGGGCTTGTAAAGTTATTTAACTGCGACAAATACGTAAATTGGAAGATTAAAATTGACCCGTTCGATTGCTATAAAGGCATGTAAGTGGTGAAATCAAGGTTAATTTTATTTACCTAACTATACTCACTAACGCTATTCTAATAAAGGCAAAAATATAGCCAAAAGTAAAGCGGTGTTAGACACTCTTCAACATTCGGAAATTACAGTCAGCCTCATCTTGTTCAAATGGACGAAAAGTTTTTTTTTAAAAACCTATTTGCAAAATAAATACCGTTTATGATCACTACAGGCCAATACAGGATGATTTCCCTTCCAAAAACAATTTTTTAAATTTATTTTTTATATGCCCCACACTAGGAATAAATTACTCCTAAACAACAAACATGAAAACTCTCATACACCACGTACCCATACCCGGAACAACTATCTGTAGGCCATACAAATATAATTTTCCGTACGGGAATCGAACCCACAACACGCAGCGCAGCAGCCAATCGCTCATCAACTGCGCCGAGGTTGGCATCCATACAATAAAACATTCTCGCCTGCCTCATTGGTCTTGTGGTCGCAAGCACCACTGCTGAGCATGGAGTCCTGGGTTCGATCTCCAGGTCATTCAAAAAATGTTATTGGGTTTTTCCATTAAGAATTACTCTGTAACAGCCCAGAATTTAGAAGTAGGTGGTGTGACACGCCCGTGCCTCGGAGAGCACGTAATGCTGTTTGTTCTGCGCCTGATCTTTCTCCGACTGAGCCGGATTGCCCTCCCGTCAACGAGGGTAAAGGACCAGAGTTGACTTGCACTTGTGCATACACTTGAGCACTTTATTATATCCTGCGGTTAATCTGTTGAAATTGGCCACAGTATTCGAAATTCGGTCGGGACGATTAAAATATTTTCGCAGCAGAATTTACTGTTTCTGTTGATTATGTATTATACCAGGCAAACAGACTGTTAATCCAGTGAAACATTTGCTGAAATCATACCACCCATGATTGACATTGTATAAACCGAAGCTGTTGCCAACTACCAATTACGCGCATTCACTCCAACGTTCCGCCATTTTCTTCAGGAGTTCCTTTGAAGTTTGAAGCCAGACACAAACATCTGTCTTCCACAATCTTCGGGTATTATGTTCTTGAGATATCGGCCGGCTGTGGCCCACATTCGCGTATACTTACCATGTCCCATTGACATTTAATTGAGACTCGGCCGTACAATTCCGATACGAGCGACACCAATTATTGGTATTATGGCCGACAGGGCCGCATTAGGATAAAACTGACGCAATAAACTTCCTCTTTGCTATGTCACATAGACTTTGGGGACAAATAATAATAATAAGTTTATTTCAGACTTCATACTACTAAATGCTGTAAGGACATGCCTTGTTGATCGCTATTAAGACAGTCGTCGGTGCGATAACATGTCACGTTTCGCAAGCAAAGCGTTAATATTCTATTAACTAAGTAATATAAGTTAGCAGAATGATTCGTAGATTATAATTGAGGACTAATAAAATGGAAGTTCTATTTTATTTCTTTATTTTAATGGAGCTTGTGATCGATTACTTATTACTTTTTGTGATTGAAAACAATAAGATTATATTATAATGTAGAAGCACTTTTTTTTTCTAATTTGTGAATGTGAAGTACCATGGAGCATTTTTATTTTATTAGGTTACAACTTGTTTGACATTAAAAGCATGGCAGTTGAGAGTTTGTCATGCTCACTCAAATGTCTCGCTGGTGGTGGCACGTGTTATTGGGTCATTCAGTTCCCTTCAAAATGGTTGAGCTTAGTGGGGCTGAGGCACACGTCATGCTCGTGAACGGGCGCCGTCAGTTGGGACTGGTCATCTCTTAGCTGCTAGTAGCTTAATTCAATGTCTATTTTATAATTAGTTTATTTTATTTTTTCATTACTTATCTACATTGTGCTCACATAATAGAAGTGACAAGAAAAATGTAACCAAGATTTATGTAACTCATCATATGATTTAAAAAGAGTGTCCATGGAGTTTCTTGCACGTTCTTCTCCATAGAGATCTACGCTTTGGAACTTGCAATTTAGCTTCACTTTTTTATGGACTGACCGACATTTTGACAATTCAAAAGTGTCTGTAATTGGTCTATTTGAAATAAACTATTCTGATTCTGATTCTGTTTACATGTCATGGCGACCCTGCCTTATAAGAAAAATTGACAACAAAAATGAAAAAAGAACTAAACACACTGTAGAAGTATAGTTCAGATCCGCTCCTGGGCAGCATAGCTTAAGTGGCAGCGTTTAAATTCAGCTTAATTTTCTGTTAGATTCTCTCATTTTGATGTGATAAGCGAACGATATCACGATATTCTATAATTAAATCTAGTTGTTTAACAGTAGTAGAACTGTTTGTGTCATAGTTTGTTTTGAGCACAACAACCTCTATGACATTTCTTCGTGCTAGTGTAAATGCATACAGAGAGATTTCAGTTAAGTTTTGGGGATAACAACGATGCCTATGTTATTGAAGATGGGTGGCGCCCACCACTTGCCTTACGAGTATGTTGTTTGCTTTTGTATTTAATTATCTAGCGAGTTTCTAAATATGCGGCGGAATTATTGATATATTTATAAAAGAAGATAAGTTACGCGCTAACATCGCAATCAGAAAACCTGGACTTGAAACTCACACATCTATGATCAGTGTCATCACAGTCGCAAACGTTGATTCACTGATAGACAAGGACTGAAAAGTGTATGCTTAACAGAGGTTGGTATTAGAGAGAGTTGGTATTATTTTTCAAAGAAGTGTACTTATAGAAAAAAAAACTTAACTTTCCATCACCTTTCTCAAACTAATACATCTCTGCTTCTACAAACAGTGACACGACATAAATTCCGGTCTGTTTCCTCGGTCCGTTCCGTTTATTGCCAAGAAATGTCACGGGGACATTTCCAGCACGCTGCCATTTGAATATCAATGTGGTACCAATGGATGTAAATTGTTTGCTTGGATTCCTAACTGCGTTCGTTTGGAAAGGATTGTGGCAGGCGTTTAGTGTTTGTCATGGTGTACAGGGGTGATGGTTGGTAACCTGATTTTTAATTGAATCAGCATTATTGTCCAATCGAGTTTCGTTTGCCCAGTGTCTCAAAAAGAATGCTACAATACCATAGCGAAAGAGTTACTAAATCAGTAAAATAAGAAAGTGAAGTAAGTAAAAGTCTGTCACTGCCTCTCGCGGCACCCATAGCGAGAGGAGATTTTTCACCCTAGAAAAGCCTCAGGAACAGTAAATATCAGCGATAAATGATGTCGTAATTAAAATATACTTTAATGTGTTGGCTTGGATACTAAGTCCTTTAAGCCATGTCTTCGTATAAAAAGTTAATTTGTTTACCATTAGATTATGTTTTTATATATATTTTAATGTTTTTGTGGTATTTGGCAGAAAATGTATCAACTCATAAAAAACTATACCAATTTTATATCACAATATTCACTAAATAGGAATCAATTAGCGAATAATTAAAACAGCCACTGAACTAAAAATAAAAATACCACCTAAAAACTCCGACAATCGTAGTTGCGTAGGTACAGTACGACCGAAATCTTGACCGCTCCGAACTTTGAACAATTAACTGTATAATAATTCTTTATAATTAATTAATCATAATATGGCGAATGCGTATTTTGTGATTTTTCGAGATAGCGCAATAGTTCGGAACGCTAGGTTCAGAGCGTCAACATATTTTGACCATACTGTATATGACACACAATCGAATCGTGGACAAGCAATAAGTAGACAAACAACTCCTGAATACGCGACCGCGTGGCATTAGTATTCACACGGTTTGGTATATAGCATAATGCCACACTAAAGAGAGCCGACAACTGTGATATACAAAAGTGCAAAAGAAGAGCAGATAGCTGGCGATACCTTACCTCGCATGTGTCACAAGCTCGTCCCGTAACGTGTTGCTTGCAACGGCACTGCCCCGTTCGGATATCGCACACATTGCTCTCGGAACCGATCGACGAACAGTTGCAACCTGTAACAATTGAAAAATCAAAATGTTATGTAAATTAAAAAAAAAACCATTTTGAATAAGTAGGCATTTTTTTTTGTTTTAAAGAGTAATCGTGGAGTTTATCATTGGTTCTTCTACAAAAGTAACAAACAATTGGAACCGTGCACTAGCTTCTGATGTTTTGCAAGTTTCCACGTAGGCCTATGTGAAATAAAATACTTTGTGTCTTTGAATCGTGAGGCACAGAACTCCAATTCAGGGTTCATACTTCCTTTTATATCCTATAAGAAACGAATGATTTATAATCAACAATAAGCAACTAAACGGCAAGCAGTAATAGCAGCAGTAAACAACTTAATTTAACGATACTTCATTATACACCGTTAAATTTTTATCGTTTTAATCCCGTGGAGGGTCGATCCGGTACATGTAACACTATCGATTTGTACAGATAAAATAAAAAAAGGTATCTACTTTTTTTCTACAACAGGAATTAATATACGCATACAAGAAATTAATTTCTTTATGTAAACGAATCAGTGCCCTTGTACCTACAAGGTATAAGGTACAACTACCTAGTTGTTGGTCGTTGCGTACTAACTACCTACAGGTTTCACTCATTGAACTCACATTGAACTCGCCCAGCTGACGTTTACTTAAATTAATTTCGTATATGTAAATTAAATCGAGTTAAAAAAAACAGTACTTTATTTTTTTAAATTTTATCTTTACAAATCGATAGTGTGTTTCGTGTCGTGCCGGGTCGACCCTCCACGGGATTAAAACGAACAAAATTTAACGGTTTATTTGAAGTATCTATTAATCATTGTGCACATCTTCTACCGTTACTACTTCGACGAGAATGCCTTATTGCTTTATAAGGTACTATAAAGTACAATTACTGTACATAAAGTTTAAATAAATAAATAAACAAATGACAGTACAGTTATACAGCGAGTTTTCCACAAATATTTTCAGCTCTTACTAATAAACAAACTCCAAATCCGTGTGTACTACAAACAAACATCACTAAGTAGTATTTAAAGCACCTACATAATCATAATTTGCATTATATTCCGAGCTGACATTTAACTAGTCTCATTCCTTTCATCCGGTAACAAACTAGAAGATTTAACAAGCATTAACTTGTTCAACAAACTCCCACGCGTGACACGCGTTCCGATTCAATCCCAGTTCAGGTGCCGGCAAATTCTAATGCGAGAGAATGATGGAGTTACTGCGATAGCACTATCCATTTTCCGGTATGTAATTATGATCGCACCATCACGATGATGGGAATTCACATACACAAGACACCCAGACCCAGAACACACACAACCTGTATGTAGGTCATGCAAATGTTCCACGCGCGCCACAAAGAGTTGTCAGCAAACAGTAGGGACGCAGCAGGGTCGAAGCCTACTGGGGCCAAGGGTCTGCTTCTGAAAGACTACGAAGAAACGGGGTGGGTTTTTTGTCAGTAAAAGTCTGACACTATATCCCGCACCGCCCAAGGGCGGGGGACATGTCAATGGATGATTATCCCCGCCAGAAAAAATTATAATCGATACCTTTAGTTTTATTTTTGGCTGGACCTATTTTGAGAGGTCTTTCAATGATGGATAGCTGATGTTACTTAAGCAGCTTTTTAGTTCCCCGCAGGAACGGGACCAAATTCTCGGGGTGGGGGAAGGATTTGACGAAACTTCCACTTACAAATAGCTCAGATATGTTATACTATAAGAAATAATAATTTTTGCCTCAAAAAGAAGAGTCCTTAGGGCACTAAGGACTCTTCTTTTTGAGGCAAAAATTCGCAACCGGCACACGCGGCAGTGTGCCGGTTGTTTTTAGTTAAAAGCTCTGAGAGGGCCAATCGGAGCGCTGAACGTCATAAACGTGACGAACGCGTAAGTTTAAAATAAACAGATAACAGGTAGCATCCGTATATGTCGGAAAATATCTCGTGAGAAATATTTTCCGACATCTTCCCGATGGAATAAGTTTTGACTTATCATTATAAATTATAATAGACCCAAATATTTCTCTATAAAAAAATAAATACGAATACACGTTGAATGCACAAACGCCTTTTCACGCAGGCAAAGCCGCTGGCATAAGCTAGTAGTGAGACACTTCATAATTCGGCCCCAATTCGCTAATGCACCTGACAACTGACAGCTTGACGCTTATTGGCCGGGGATATTAAAATACAAAACGATGTTAATTTAACTCGTTATAAACGCTAATGGTAATACAAGCTGTAAATATGCTTTTAGCGAGGTAGGGATTGTTTCTGGTTTCACTTGTCTGATTTTGAAATAAAGACCAAAACTAACGTCTAATTTGTATGCCATGCAGTTTTCATGGCAGATGGATAAAATGGTGGTAATGTTCTAAAGGATACTTCATCATCATCATCATTTCTGCCAAAAGACGTACACTGCTGGACATAGGCCTCCCCCAAATGTCGCTACAATGAACGGTCCTGTGCGTCTCGCATCCATCGGATTCCCGCAGCTTTTACGAGGTCATCGGTCCACCTTGTAGGAGGCCTTCCAACACTGCGTCTTCCGGTCCGTGGCCGCCACTCCAGAACCCTTCGGCCCCAACGGCCATCTGTTCTGCGAGAAATGTGTCCTGCCCGTGCCCAAAGTGTCCAAAGTGGCAAAGGATACTTGTTCTTACTTAAATGTATTGAATGGATATCGTGGGCAAAATTATACCAAATGTTTCCATTGCTGGAACTCAGGCCTCCTCTTTGTTTTTGTTAGCGTCTTCTGTCCCACTCATGACTTAAGGCTCCGCTCCACTCGTTCCATCTTTCATTTGTCTGCGCTTCCTCCTTCCAATTCTGGAGGAATATTCGTTTAGAACAAAATATTTTCTAACTACCAGCAGACGGACAAACGATTTCTCCATACACCACAAACCAATTTGTTCGAGCAAACTTGTGTGATAACCACTGCGATTAACATGGAGTGGTCGGCGGCAACGGTCGACCACAGCACAGCACTAAGAGCTGCGATATCAGGGCTCGTTGTAAACAATATTATTAAGATAACGCGTATCAACAATTAGCCTTATAGGATCAACAGAGATGTAGGGTAATGGCGGTTCCCTGTGGTATAGGAATTACAGTATATTTTTTTTTAGTTTTGGTAAATTTCTGATTCGAATAAAGAATAAAAATGAAGATAATCATGCAGGAGACCATGGCAACCGAGACGTATCATGAAGAATCCGCAAACTTAAGTGGTAACGGACAGGGCACATTGCTCAGAAGATCGGTGGGGCCGAAAGAGTCTGGAGTAACGAAACCCGTACTGAAAGGCCTTCCTCAACGTGGGCCGATGACCCGGCGAGGATCATGGAAATCCAATGTAAATATACACCGTTAAATTTTGATCGTTTTAATCCCGTGGAGGGTCGATTCGTTACATGAAACACTATTGATGTGTAAAGATAAAATAAAAATATAAAGTACTTTTTTTTAAACTCGAATTAATTGACGTATGTAAGAAATTAATTTCTTTAAGTAAACGTCAGCTGGGCGAGTTCAATGATCTGTAGATAGTTAGTACGCAACGACCAAAAATTACCTACAAGGTCATTGACTCGTTTACTTAAAGAAATTAATTTTGCACATTCGTATATTACTTCGATTATTAGAAAAAAAAAATACTTTATTTTTTATTTTATCTTTACAAATCGATAGTGTTTCATGTACCGGATCGACCCTCCATGGGATTAAAACGATCAAAATTTAACAGTGTATGAAAAGCTCAGCACATTGTGACAACACTTGGGGGAGGCCTATGTCCAGAAGTATACTAACGTTTACGCGCGATGAATGTATTTTACACTCCCAATTCCATGAATCAGTTTAGTATGTATCTAGAGCACATTATACAGAAATTCGAGACGCAGACATTGGAAAGATTGTTATTGTTAACAACGGTAAAACAATAGTTGTGACAAAATGCAGGTGTACGGAACCAAACCAACTGTTAAACGGAAAACACACAAATTTAAACATAATGATTCAAACCATAGGTGTCAAAATTGGTTGTAGATGTTTATAAGGTCGTGTTCCCACGGTTTTCGAAGTTATTGGAATATTATCGATTCATGTTTCGATGATTGAAATGCTGATAGGCATATTTGACAGGCAATTGTCGTTAGTTACCGGAAGCTAAATAATGCCAACATAAAGAATCCAATCAATTCGGCCAATCACTGGCTAACCCAAATCTAATACGAGAACTAATTCATAATAAATAGTAATTATGGTGCGTGTCTTTTTTCTCACGGGCAAGATTTTTTTTTAAATTGGTCTGTTCATTTTGCCTTCGGAAATCCATGAGTTTACGATAGAGCGAGCAAGGATGCATTTTGCATTGACGGTAACGGGTAAGATACACATATTACGACTGCAGGATGTGTGCATGACATCGAGCTCCACATCGAAGTCAATGTGGTGAAATAATCGACACTTCGGACACCATGGCCTAGCCTGCATTAGAAGAGCTGGTCGGATAGCACGGCATGCCAGCATTAATGACATCAGCCGCCGAGCTCTCGTCACCAGGGTGCCAGCTGTTTTAGAACCCAACGGCTTGGGACGTGACGATGGAAAGAGGCCAGACGGGATGACCATAATGCCCTGGAAGTTGGGTAGGCCTTTTTTGTGGGATACAACATTTGTCGACAACCTTGCGCCAACTCATCTTCTGAGTACAGCAGACTGTACTGGGGCGGCTGCTGCAAGTGCAAAAACGGCGTAAATATACACCTTATCGGTATTATATGTTTGAGCCGTCTGGGGTGGAAACACTAGAGCCATCAGGTCCGAGCGCTCATCGAGTTGTGCGTGCTAGCAGCAAACAGCTGGTCGACTCTTCGCGTGAACAGAGGGCTGGGCTTTTCTTCGGTTAACGAATCAGCATTGTTATCCAACTTTGCAATGCTGCCAACGTTCTGGGCACTTTTTCCATTCATATTATTATTTTTAATTTTTATCTACATATGTCCTGGCCAGATCATAGAAATTGATCACTTCATAATATAGCGAAATAAAATTGGCCAGATCAATTTAGCTTCACTTTTTTTTGACTAATTGACATTTTGACTTTTCAAAAGTGCCTGTAAATGGTCTATTTGAAATAAATGACATTGAGTTTAGACATTAAAGTTTGATAATATTTAAATCGTCGGCTGAAATGATGATGATGAACAGTTTTGACTGACACATAATACAGTGCATTTATTGTTTATGGCACTAACATTAAAAGGAACAGTTACCAACAGCTGTAGTCCATTCATTCAATATATCAAAACAGTAAGCACTCGATTATCTCAAATAAAGTCCATAACATTCTACGACAATCTTCAAGATAAAATCTACAATCTCTGGTAACGACCACTTTCCAACAATTAGCTTTGGCCAAAGCTTTATCTAGCCATTCTAGTGAACATCCATCGTAAATTAAGTAAATCTTGTTAGCAATTAAACAATTTGTATAAATCTAGGAGAAAATCGCACTCAAATTCTCTACAAACTTGTCTAGTTTAAGAGCGGCTAACCCCAGGTACATTTTCATACAACAGCTCTTACGTGACTATGATGTTATTACACATTTTTCTTTATATATTTTGGACACACAGATATCTTGTGGATATTATCTAGGCTTCTATAGAAATCAGAACATAAAAAAGTTAGTGTAAAACTAATCCAGTACACACCTCTTAAAATATGGTATTAAACGTGAACTTTGGCCCTCCATAATATACTCTTAAATATAAAAAAGTACTTCTATAGAAGCCTTGCACATTTAATCGAGATTCTAAAGGATGACAATTTTTCTCATAATTTTTTTTAAGGGTTTTAAGAAAACACGTATTAACTGGAACAAGTTTTGTGAAATATTCGAGTAAATCACGGAATTACCGAATGTCAACCGAGTTTTCGGGCGTTTTCTCTTTACTTTCGCATTGCCTCTCCATCAAACATCACATTGGATTGCTTTAGATGAAGCAACAAGTTTTTAGACCATGCTCGACGGTGGCGATAGGCGAGTAGGGCCACCTTAACTGTAATTGTGTAGACTGCGACTGCGGTGTCAGACACTAATGGAATCAGGTTTCTCTTATAGATAAGTGTCCGACATTAGTTTTCGGTAGTGTCGTTAACGACAATATAGGTAAATGAGGTGTCAATTACTGCTAGGATTTTATGACTCACGTTGCTTCTCAGTCAGGGTAAATGTAATTGATTTGGAATAATTTCTACATTAAACCGATTAGTTCCCATTTCGACTGCCCCAAAAGGAGTTTAATGTTTTTCGAGAGTATGTGTCTGTATGTACGTTTTTATGTTTACTTCTTTTGCACTTTTAAAAAGGTTTTTGACAAATGGGGTAAGTAATATTAGATTGGTAGGTACTGACTGCAGAATTAACACACGAATAAAAAAAAAACAAAATTGTGGCCGCCAGTCTGCGTCTGCCAGTCCGCAGTCTGTGTAAGCGAGGTCGATTTTTTGTTATGTTGTCTTGTGGGGATTGTGCGCCTATTTTCTTTCTTTCTTTACATAATCTCTCTTCTCTCTATCTCTATCTTGTATTAGTTTTTTTTTAATTATTTAAATAAAAGCATATAAAAAACAACATGAACAGGTGGAAGATATATTATGTGAATCAGGTATTACCATCCTAATATAGAGAACAAACATAAACCTACTCAACTATTAATGAACGTATCGGTTGCCTAATTGCTAACTAACGGGCCGCGGCTTTTCTCAACCTTATTAGATTGAAATGGATAATTAAAGGTTATTAGTACCTTGTGTTAGTTATTTGTAGTAGTTGTACCTTCGGCAATGAGTGCATCGATGTGGAAATATACTCTACACATTTGGGAATAGTAAGATTTTCAATAATAAACGTGTAATTAGAAACACATTTAGAACAGTGGTGGCCGAGTGGTAACGGCCCTGACTTACGGTTGCGGGTTTCAAACCCAGCCAGGCGCATAACTTTGTGTAATTTATTTCATCACCTCTGCTCTCAAAACGGTGAAGGAAAACATTGTGAGGAAATGGGCATGTCTTAGAACCAAAAATTCGAAGACGTGCGACAAAAAAAAAGACGTGTGACATTCACCAACCCGCACTGGGCCCGCGTGGTGGATTATGGCCCGTTTCCTTTCCTAGAGAGGAGGCCTGAGTCCCAGCAGTAGGAACATTGTAAAACTGTTGCTACGAGAATCATGTAGCATTTGGAACTGGGTGTAAAGTTCCATAAACTTCTGCTGAAAAGGCAGGATCTTCCGACCAGACGGGGGTCGTGTCCGGTCCGGGATGCCGGATAGTTGTTTTTGGAACTGTTCGAACGTGAATAACTTTGATACTGCGATTTTATCTTTTTGTTTCAACATATACTCATAGTTGAAACGGGGTTTCGAATTATGATTTGCCATTTGCCTTAAGAGATACAAAAGAGGGTATGATTGAAATCAAATAAGATCCACCATGTCTTACTTTGATCAATATACTTTAAAATATAATTAATTTTCAGAAACCTCGTAGCTAAGTAATACTCGTAAGAGCCGCTCGAGTCGATAAGCAATGCTAGCCGAGGTCGGCTATTATATCTTAATACCCAACATGATTGGCACAAAAAAATAAATTAAAAATATAATTTCACGCCACCTATCCAAAAATCCACCATGTACTTATTTTTAAATTTTGATGCACCCAGCACTCAATGTCACTCTCACACAAGACGATCCCAACGACACCTCTCAAACTAAAATCAGCAATCGACCACGAAAGCTTTGGGGCGCGGCAAGGAAATATAACATGCATACATACACTCAAAAAATATAACCCTCTTTCTGGAGCACTTGGTTAAAAAGACATGGGAGTCCCCACCCCAAACAAATAGGGACAGGAATAGGAGAATGGTGAAATAAAGCATCTAATTGACTTGACCATCTTCCCATCTTTTCTGATGGTCAATATGGATGCCTACCTGCGATTTGTGTATTATGTGCAACCTTTGCAATTTACCTAGTTAAAGAATGTCAGGCGTTAGCCCATCTGACATTTGCACATTCATAAAATTTCATCATGATGAATGTCTACAGTTAAATGACTTACGTGGGAATCCTAAGGAGTGGTCAATGTGGCCATCGGTCAACTAGCACAATAATAGGCTTGATAAGTCTTACAATGTACGAGTGTAGGCATTGCGTCATTGACTGGTAGGGTTGCCAACTTTTATTAGAAGAAATGGAGTATATCTGATTTTATAAATTTTATCCCGTTAAATAAATAAAAAATCCAAAACTCGCTCATTTATTGGTATAGGGTAGAGTAGGGTAAAGCGGGAGCGAAGCCGGGGCAAAAGCTAGTTGTTTATAAAACTCCAAACGTTCTAAGTTTACACAGATCAGAAGCTTATTTTAAATCAATTTCAATGACGCCCTGTTCCTCTCTTCCCGCCACTTTACATTCATGAGCGAAATGATTCTCTCAGTAAAGTTGGCTTTTTTGGCTATGATATGCCTATTCATGCGTGACTGGCACTAGTATAGTAAACATTGTGTAAAAAAGAGTACTTTAGCGTCTTCTATTACTGTTATAGATTATAGAGTACACCTGCATGATATAGAGTACAATACTCTATTTTAGAGTATCTGTGGTTGGCAACCTTATTGACTGGTTATGTCAAACTAAGCTTCAGTTTTGGTCTCCTTCGGCTAAAATATCACGAGTGGCATAAACACCGAAATCACACTCATATTTGAAAGTCGTAAACTCATATCATTGTTTGTAGTTATTTGTGTACACATTCTAATGTCTTTACATTAGAATGTGTTACAAGAACCCTAAAATTTGGCAGCAAATTAATCAAGTTTTTTTTTAACTCGAATTAGTGACTATCTTATTTATAACGTGCCATTAGTTACCATCTAAAGAGGTACCGATGAAAGAGGATTTCAACAGTACCTCTTATAAGCTTACCTTAATACTTATGTTTAAGTATTAAAAATGATGTTTTCCAAAATGCGCCAGACCGATTAGGTAGCAAATATTTCGATTACAAATCACCAAGCTTATTCTAAATGTAAATAACATGATTATTTACAGAAACTATCTCCTAAAATACGTAATTTATTATAATACAGCAATAAAAAATGTAAAACGGAACAAACCGATTGCAATAAACATAAAATCTTGACGCTCCTAACGGAAACCAAAAGCACTTCCAAGACGCTCTTATCATAAGAGTTCAGTAATTTTTACAAGTTGTAAAATAATCGTAAAACGGTTTTATGAATATTCAATTCCCACACTAGATAGACACTCATAATAAAGCATAATAAACATGCTTTAAAATATGCTTACGCCGCAGGCCTATTTGATCTACATATATATGTTGGTACATATATATATGTACAAGGTGTCTCAAAAGTAAGTTCACATTTGCTTATCTTATTACGCGAAAGCAACTATTCTGAGGGGCGCGGGGGGTATGTCAGTCGGTAGTCTGGCTCTTGGGAATTTAGTCGCTATGGAGCGTTTCTCTGGTGCGGACCGTGCGTTGTGCGTACGTGAGTTTTACAAAAACGGTAATTCGGCGACTGTAGCGCGTAGAAAATTCTGCAGTATTCGACATATTCGTCACTTAAATGATGCGCCTAGCACTCGTCTCATTGCAAAATGGGTTGAGAAGTTTGAAGAGACTGGGTCAACTCTGGAGAAACCAAAATCTGGGCGACCAAGAACATCAAGAACAGCCGAAAACGTGGACAGTGTTACTCAGTCTATTCGAGATGATCCAAACCTCTCGATTCGGAAGCGTGCTGTTGCTTTAAATGTGCACAGATCTTCATTATGCCGCATTTTACACAAAGATTTAAAGCTGCACCCGTACAAAATTCAGTTAGTGCAAGAACTGAAGCCTCAATATGCTGGTCAGAGGCTTGCCTTTGTAAATCAGATGATTGAGCGCTTTCCAACGTTCACCAACATCTTGTTTTCCGATGAAGCCCATTTTCACCTGAATGGGCATGTAAACAAGCAAAATTGTCGTTACTGGAGTGCAACCAACCCAAAACAAAAACATCAGAAACCGCTACATTCACCCAAAGTCACCGTATGGGCAGCGATGTCGGCGCGAGGAATTATCGGCCCTTACTTTTTTGAAGATGGAAGGGGACGCACACTCACAGTGAATTCAGAGCGTTATGTGGAGATGTTAGACGAGTTTTTCGTACCCCAACTGCAAAACTTTCCTGGTTACAACCAAAGAACATGGTTCCAGCAGGATGGAGCAACTTCACACACGTCCAACAGATCTCTGCCTCGAGTTCGAGAAATTTTTCCGAACAAATTAATCTCCAGGCGAGGTGACATAAATTGGCCTCCACGGAGTCCCGATTTAACGCCTATGGATTTTTTCCTGTGGGGTTATGTCAAATCAAAAGTTTACGCTAATAAACCGACTTCCCTGGCACAATTAAAAGAAAATATCCGTCATGAAATGGCAGCCATCACGGAGACTACCTGCCGAGCTGTCATAGGCAATTTTAGTGCCCGACTAAATGAATGCCGAGAGCGCAACGGTTTACATTTGGACAATGTTATTTTTAAAAAATAAATTCCCAAACAGTGTACTTCAATATAAAATAAACATTTTTTCAATAAAGCTAAGACTTTTCTTTTAAAAAAAGATTTAAATGTGAACTTTCTTTTGAGACACCTTGTAGATTAAATGGGCCCGTGGTGACACTATATAAGTGATACATTTGAATGAAGGCCTTATTTCATATCTATACAGAAATAACCAAATCTCATATACGAGTACTACTAGCTGACTCGAAAAACTTTTTTTCTGCCACAAAATTTATCAAAGGAAAACATTTAGGTGGGAGAAGGAGAGTAAAAAACCTGGGCAAGTGCGAGTCGGACTCGCATCCTGAGGGCCCCGTACGAACTAACTTATATAAATAGTTCAATTCCCGAATCTTAAATTTTTCTTTAAAAAAATTCTTTTTCTTTATTTGAATCATTGATATATCAAAAAACTCGGATAGTTCAGTATTTATAACGACCGTGTAGTGACGCGGGCTATGCGAGACTATTTGAAAACTGCGCACTTTTTCGAATGTTGCGCTCTTTTTTTGCGGACGTTTTTGAGACTCTGAGTGTCTTCTTGGGTTTTTTTTTAATAAATCAATTATTAGAATATGTATCCTTACATACAACATACCTAATAAAACAAAGCCTTCGCCTATCTTTTTGAGATAAACTCAAAGACTACTGAGCCGATTTTCATACGGTTTTCACTAATGGACAGATTGGTTCATGAGGAAGGTTAAGATACAAACTTAGTATGGTAGAGAAAAGCCGAGACTTTCAAAGATTTTTAAAATTTATACCTTTTGAAGCTGGGGTGGATTGGTTATAAGCCAAAGAATTTGTTTGTCTGAACGCGTTAATCTTAGAAACTACTGGTTTGTATTGATTTTTTAAAATAATATAAACTAGTGCATGACTGCGAGCCAACCTGATGGTAAACAGTGATGCAAATCGTTGATAGTGAATCACATTAGTTGAGTAAGAGCCTATTCACTCTAGCTTTGAAGACACCTCAATTGTTATCGTACGGGAAGAACGCTGCAAAAAAAAAGACTGCTACAGGCAAATTGTTCCAATCCTTCGATGTACGAGATATAAACGACGAGGCGAAATGCTTATTCCGGACCGTAGAGGAGGGAGAAGAGGTTTTGATTTTAGTGTTAGCCCAGTTATCGGGGAAGGCTATATAAAATCACGCTGCGACCAATAGGAACGGGACAGAAACTAAAGACGCGAGTAAAACCGCGGGCAACGGCTGTTAACGATAAGCATTCATAAAATATCTAGGTACATTTTAGTATGGATCAGTAGTCGCGTCCAGACGATTTGATGTTCATTTTATAGCTATTTGATGTTCCAAACTAATCGATTTGGTTTTAAAGTTTGGCGAATATTTATTTCCTGTATCGATTAAACTTACAGCGGTAGCGCCTCAATAAAAAAGCTCTAGTGGATTACAAATTATGTAATTCTTTTTAGATAAGCAGAAATATGTGAAGTTTTACTAGATTTTGATGAATGGGTGCATTTACGCACTAAACTCGCATACAGAAGACATTCAGGCCTGGAACTATCTGTAGGCCATACAAATATTTGTTTCTTGCGAGAATCGAACCCAGGACAATCGGGAGGATCCTCCAATCAGACTGGTGTTATGTCTGGTGGGCTATTGCCCGATAAATGATTTCGGGCTGTTGTATCTATTCAAATCGCGCGGAGAACTCTAATTGTGCGATGCAGGATAGTTCCTTTGTGACGACCACAGTGACGACATAGATGTCGCCACACACTCAACCACTGCATGGTCCGTGCCATCAATAAAATATTATCATCCATAGAATAATTGCATCTTATCTGATTTTGTTGTGTGTATAAATCAGCTTTGAATGTGTCATTATAAAATTTCAACATATACATAATTACGAGTAATATTTATGAATTATGAGTAATGGATAAGATGACTAATGGCTAATTAAGATAGAAACTGTGAAATAGGTACTATGAATCACAGAATGTTTAAAAATTATCAAATTTTATAAAGACGTCTTCTTGTCATGGTTCCGTATACAAACGGTAAAAGCGGGACCCTTTTACTAGGACTATACTGTCCGTCTGTCTGTCACCAAGCTGTATCTCATGAGCCATGATAGCTAGACAATTGACAATACCGCTATAACAACAAATATTAAAAACAGAATAAATATTTAAATGGGGGGTATCCATAGTGTGCAGACGCCTTTTACCTCCAATAGTAAAAATGTGTCTAACAGATAGGCAAAAAAGAGTTTATGAAAGATTTCGGAGTGGCGACTACGTACCGGAAGACGCAGCGATGGAAAACCTCCCATAAGGTGGACCGATGACCTGATCTGAAATCTTATGGATACGAGAACCACAAGACCGGTCGTTATGGCGGCATTTGAGGGAGGCCTATGTCTAACAGTGGACGTCTTTCGGCTAAAATGATGATGATGATAAAGGGTTCCGTTTTTGCTGATTGAGGTTTCGGAACCCTAAAAAAGAGATACTAGAGATACACTCCTTTAATTACCTATGCCACAGAAACAAAAAGGCATAAATAATCTACAGGAGTGGAGCCGCAGCAAAAAGCTAGTTTCAAATGTAGTAAAAGCATGCTACCATATTAAATACCTCGTGTAACATTTATCACGATTTTACTCTATCTTCTCAGCGAAACGGGGCCTAAGCACAATATTTAACTAAGCACATTTAGTTAAACCTTAGGGTCACTAGAACTAGGCCCCAACGGTACGCCGTTTAGTTCACAGTTGTTAATTAGCTCAATCTAGGTTAACTAGGTACCCAGACACTTAAGTTGTTTTAGTATGATTTCAACAAAAGGCTTGCTTATATTAAATTAGGTTTTCGGCCTTTGAGTAAAATTACACTTATATTTTAGAGATGAAAGTTTGTGAATGTGTGTGTGTATAAAGGTGCCATTCGAACGTTGACAGCAGGCTGCAGATGCAGGCTGCGAATGCAGGTAGCACACGCATATCGGGAGTGATTCCGAGGCTGGCTGCACGTGCTGCCAGTTAGTTAGTAGGATTCAATCCAATATGAGCGATATCGGCTCTGAATAGCAATTATTTCGGGACTTGTCTTGTGGGTTGGAATGACGTAACTACGTGCGCATCGACTTGCAGCCGCAGCACTACTGTACCTCTACCATGAGTTTTAAGCAATAGTATTCGTCGCTACTCGATATCGACGCCGTAAATATTTTGTATGGCAAATTTTACAGCGCCTCTAGCGGGTCACTTGCAGAACAAAAATTTGCCATACAAAATATTTACGGCGTCGATATCGAGTAGCGACGAATACTATTGCTTAAAACTCATGGTAGAGGTACTGGTATGCGATCAGCTGCGACTGCAGTTGACGGTAGCACTCGCTACCGAAGATCGGCAACACGTGCGGCCGCAGCCGCGTCCGGAATGGTTTTCACAAAAATCCATACCGCTACGTAGAAAAGCAGTCGTGCAGCTGCGGCCGGCTTCGTGCAGCCACCGCGTGTGCTGCCTGCATCCGCATCCTGCCGCCGAGATTGGAATGAAACCTTATTTGTAACTTCTTCACGTTCCAACGTCTGACAGATTTCACTGAAATACACGTGTAAACACGGGGAGACCATGACACTGACACGCCCTCTCTCTCCACTCTAGAGCGGGTGGATTCATTTGGTGATTTACCACCTCATAACAAAGTACACCAGGATCTGGTTTAAAAATATGTATTTGCTCTCAAAATACACTAAACCCCGAATTCTGATTTAAGATTTTGAGTATTTGACAAACTCTTCCTAAGCTTGAGAACCTGCAAAAATTTGGATTCTAAGTATGGTTTGACACTTTGATGTATTCTTAACTCGAAATACTCAATTCAGAAACGCGCCCAGAGTATTCGTCAGTGTAAAGACGACTTTGAAAGTCACTAGCAAAATACTTTCTCAAATACTACTATACGATAATCTCGATATCTCAGTAAGAATTTCTCGTAATCTGTTCAGTAATCGTATGTTTACATGGCCGTTGGAGCTAACGTCCTGCCGATCCCCTTAACTTCGCGTGTC
This sequence comes from Leucania comma, assembly GCA_958295575.1. Classification (NCBI taxonomy): domain Eukaryota; kingdom Metazoa; phylum Arthropoda; class Insecta; order Lepidoptera; family Noctuidae; genus Leucania; species Leucania comma. The sequence continues at coordinate 1,754,357 of OY282468.1, read as the reverse complement.
CGCAGTGATACCCCTAAGTGGCGCGACCAGTTCCTCATGGCTCACTATCGAACTGATTACGTTGATGCCTGATAGCGTGCTTTTCGCTTTTGTGGCTTAGGATGTGGTTGCTGACCAATAGATTGAGTACTTTCCAGCTTGAAAACATTTAAAGAAAGAACTGTGTGTTGTGTATATTTTTACAGTGGAGTTGTTTAGGTTTTCAAGTGCAATAGATAACCTGGATTACTGTGTTCTGTTTTGTCTTTGGTGAAAAAGACTCGTAATTGAATGCCAGTCCAAATATAGACAGAGAGCAAACTATTTTTTTTTGTTTTATTCACCACACCTATGTTCCTTCTTTGCTTTTGCGTTCCTACGGAACCTCGGTTTTCCCTTTCAGAAGTCAACCTATGAACCAGGCCTGCCCGGTTCAGGAAATCAGGACATCGTTTTGAGGCTCACGTGGAATACTACGAGCCATCGTCGACTCGAGCTCGGCCCGGACGATTACCGGAAGGCCGGACGTCGAGCTACTCATTGCTCGTCGTCTGCAATTCAACGATAAATATTATATCGTGGAATTGCAGACGACGGCGTGAATTAATAAACATAAATTCAAGGTTCCATCTTTTCAGTATCAAATACGAAACCCTAATAACACTAGACGCAAAATAAGCCATAAAATGACTAACAACAAACAATATTCAGTTTAAGGTCTTCAGTAATAACCCTCTAAGCGCACAGCATAGTTGAAAATCGTAAATCACTAGTTGTTTATTCTGTATTTGCTCTACAAAGACGTAAATAAAGTTGTTGGCAAAAGGCTTACATTAATCTAGCGTTGGAAACTAAAACACTATTTCATCAGTGAGCGTATAGTGGAGACGCTCTTCAAACTCTTTGTTACTGGAAATCTTCTGTGGATTTCTCTCGGTCCAGGGTGGAACGAGAGGGCGTGTCATACTTCTACTGACTAAAACCAACTTATTTTTCTTCAGTGCGTTTTAGGACTACGGATTTCCTTTTACGATATTTCCCATGACTCTAGATGGCATCGGCTTCTCTGGGCTCCTGCTGGGCTATGGTTTTAGAAATCAAACGCTAAAAGTGTACTGGGTGTGTAGGTGCTACATTAGGATTTATTTCTATATTTGTGTTATAAGACCTTGCTTCATACCAAATTTCAGGGTTCTAGGTCAACGGAAAGTATGAATAGCCCTATGAATTTTCATTCCCTTGAGAGTGTCGAAATATAAGTTTTTTTGCAACATAAACAGCCGTATCTTCTTTTTTCGTTTACTTAGTCGTCTGATTTTTTCACAGATTCCAAAGACCTTAGGCTTGAATATATGGTTTTAATTTCAACTCGATTCCTCCACTCGTTTCCGAGATAAAGGGTCTTGAGTGTCTTGACAGACAGACACACAGACGGACCACGTAGTGATCCTGTAAAGGTTCCGTGTTTTTCCTTTTAAGGTATGAAACTCTAAAAACCTATCTGTGTCCCCTCAGTTGCCCTTTGCGTTCTAGGGCCACGCTAACACTTACGGAGAATCTCGCAAACACAATTGTGCTGGAGCGCCATTTGCATTTTGCGCATTTCCTCTGCGTCACATCAACTTCTGCCATTTTCTTATTCTGTGACAAAATCGTTCGACCACAAGCCATTGGCCGAGGAAATATTATGCATATCGATCATTTTGCTGTTGCATATTTATTTACTTTGCTACAGTTATGTAAATTTTATGGTAGACGCAATGTCGAATAGAATACTAAGACAGAGATCTCCGGGCTGAGGTCCCTCGACTTTGGTAGTTGTTTGAAAGGACATTCAATTACTATTAGTTACGCGAGCTTGCAGGTTTTATTTATGAGCTAGCTTCCGGGTTATAAGTATATTTTAGCTTCTGGGTTTGTTTAAGGCCCTAACTCCCGAGCAGTGCAATAAAACAGTGACTTTCTGAAGCCTACTCTCCTCGGGGACGGCTAGTTCAACAGGCTTGAAAAAAAAAATGTTTATAACAAATTCTCAACATATGCCTTTCGTAAGACTAATTTGCCAAAAAAAAAGGTAAGCGGTGCTCTATCCGGGCACAGCTGGCCGTAAATATATAACTCATATTAAATGATAAATGACATTTATTTTGCAAATAGTTCTTTTAAACACTTTTACACGTCAATATTAATATTACCGCCTCGGCGACAATACGAGTATCTGTGCATTTAATTCCGGCTAGATGTTCAAGGTATACGCCTTAAATACGCTAGCTTCTAGATTATTTTTCAAATACTAGCTTCCGAATTTTATGTTTATGTTCACTAGGTTCAGTCATAGGTACTATAAGCAAATAGGGAGTATTTTCTCTCTCTAATAGAGGAATCCTGTATCCCAAGAGTGACTATTTTCCGAAATACGCATATATAGTATCCAAACTTTAAAGCAATAATTACAATTTTATTGTTATAAAATAGTGACTTATGGAGATAAGACCAGCTGCCAGGCATCACAGCTGAGCTGACTTCAACGAAAAATAAAATATGAAATATTATGGCCAAGAAAGATGGAGTCACAATAACTAGAGTAAAACAATTTTTTTTTATTTCGCCTATTTTTGTCTTTCTACTAAACAAAGGCCACATAGACCTCTCATTATCACTTTCTACGTCGAATGCGTCAATCTATCATCTACGGCGTCAACAATAGGTCCGAAGTAATCCGGTCACTAAGCAGAGAGGCCCGTAGGCGGTATACTGCCCGTACATATCGTTTATATTGCGTTCCCGCTGTCGAGAATAAGCGTGCTGTCCACCAAAGAAGAGCTAAGCGGTGCTAGTATATGTAGCGGTGATGTGGAAATGTGTGAATGTTTACATTACACCAAAGTGTTTAGCGAAGCTTTAAAAGTGTGTCCTGCTGAGTTGTATAGTATAAGAATAAGTAAATTTTTTCACTTCGAATAAAACCTCCCCATCTTCGTTTTAGTTGCTTTTCGAATACCTGAGGCTCTACCACGAGCTTTTAACGCAATCCATTTGACAACCTTAACTGAATTGTTCTCACTGGCGGGTTTGACATGTTAACATGCCATGGTAAGGCCAGTGTAGCCCTGGCAGAAAAGGCACCGCTGAATTAAAACCCACAGCTAAGCTACGCTTCGCTACCATTGCTCCGCCATATTACACATGAATTAATTTAATATACTAAACGGAATAATAATAATATTCCACAACTATCACACAACGCCATCTAATCCTAAACTAAGCTGAGCATGTGTTACGAGTACTAGACAACTGATAAACATAGTTATATATTTCTAAATACATACATACTATAGATAAATTATACCCAAACACAGAACAAATGATCGTGGTCATCGCACAAACATTTGTTCTGGGTGGGAATCGAACCCACGACCTACGGCCTAGCAGTCATGGCCTCTAACCGCTATACCAACAGGCTTGTCCTAAATACTCAGCTAGCAAACAAATGAACGGCGCAGTTAGCATAGCCAGAGTTTTCCGTGCATAAACAGTCCAACACATTATATCTTGCAGTGGACAGGCGACTTAACAATGAGAGTATACTTCGTATCCTCGACGTATAATATTGTATCGTTACGGTGAAGCCTGGAGTGTGTACCGAGTATCGCGTGTTAACACTATTTGCAGAGCTTACTCTAGTGGATAGGGTTGGGACATTTGCACATCAGGATTCTATCGATAAAAACTTTTTGCACAAAACAATGATAATGCAAATTAAACGGTTACGCCACGACTAAATATTAGACTGTTTACCGAAAAATCTGTACTGTTTTTGTTTGTTTCAGAGTTGCCTGTTAAGATTTGTTTTGTATTTTGCACCCTAGCCAGCTGAGGCTGAGGGTGCGGTGTAACTTCTACTGCCTCGGACTGCTGGACTACCATTCTTGGGCCTTGGGTTGTAGAGGGGAAGTGAGGTATCAACTCGATATTGTGCCTTAAGCTAACCTAAGGTAATTAACAAAAATGACAGCCCGAAAATGACATTAAACTAATAGTATAAAGGTGAAACTTTGTGTGCGTGTATGTCTTTATGTTTGTTACTTCTTCATGCTCGAACGGCTGAACGGATTTCAATGAAACTTGGTACACGGGTAGAACATGCTCAGGGATAGCACATTCTTTTATCACAGGATTCAGTTCTTCTACCTCGTGGGCGAACAAAAATTGATTTGCCACTCTCGTCGATGTAATTTAATCAAGCTCTTATAGTATACCTAGTACATCCTTAATTATGTTTTCATTATTCATACGTGAAGATTGCGGGTTCTAGGCAGTGTTTATTCTTATCGAACTATTAATTATGCAACGGTTATTTTAGTATGTTTTCGGTGTGAATATCCCCATCACTATTAGGTCCGGGAATGCAGTAACTTGAATCGTGACTGGCGGGTCGGAAGCGATTTGAACCATATCATAGAAATGTACAAAAGTTCCATTGTTTCATGACAGACAACCGGAAAACCCTCCTGTGAAACAAATTGACAACCACCGTATTTCCTGTCTTTTTTTTCTGATGGTGCTTTTTTATACCTACATTGTGTAATGCACATTATATCCCAGCAATTCGGTTATCTTTATCACCCCACTCCATTTTAATATCACAAAAATATGGCTCGAAAATAAGAAAACACAAATTCCAACTTCAAATGCAATTTTTTTTTTAATTTTAACATAATTCACGGCCAGACAAAGTATATGTAGGTAAACACGTGATTGTAGTCATGACAACAAACAACTTTTATTATGGGATCAAACATGAAATCTCGAAAAAAAACAGCAAAGTTCAGTAAATTTTGACCAGTTAGGCGAACACAAATTAATCATGACTACAATCACGTATTTGAGTGTCGTTCACTAATTACCAGTCACCTTATATAATATATAAAAGGAGAAACTGATTGACTGACATATCAACACACAGCCGAACCTACTAGGACTAGGAGCGTAAAATTTTGCACAATTTTTCCTTTTATGACGTAGGCGAGATTCTAGGGGGATAAAATGGACGTCCAAAGTTGGTATGGAGAAACCTACTTTTACGCGGGCAAAGCCGCTGGTAGGAGCTAGTTTACGAATAAATGGCAAACCGAGATGTCACTCGGAGTTGGTTTTCTGCGCGTATCTGCGACTTGAGCTTCACACCGGCCGCGCAGGCGCAGCATTGTTTAGCTTCGCATTGTTTGAATTAAGAGCTAACTGTTATTAGTGCCTGTAATTTGAGATCTTAGTATTTTTAGTTCGGTCATTGAACTGTGGCAACCAATTCTATTATAGATTTGGTATTGCGTGGAGAGGTCGTAAGTTCAGGTGTACCGCATTCCATTATGTTGATTTAAAGTCACTTTCAATTTTAGCGATTATTGTTATTTTAAGTAATTATTGTAGTTAAAGACTTGAAATAAGTTATTACTATTACCTGTTACTCTATTTTACGTAATATGGTTGACTTTAAATTGGTCACCGTTCAGAGAGTAAACCAAAGCATATGATATAAAAAAAAAATTGACTATGAAATAAGCGTAAACTAAAATTAGATTTTTTTATACCCATCCCTCTCTCTTTTCAGTAAGTAAAAGTAAGCAAAGCTCTCACCTCGTCTGACCACCTCCTATGCTTACGCAAACATTTGCAGAAAATAAAAAAAAGAAATTTACAAAGCATGCTAACGTAATGAAAACAGTAACGCCTCCCCGTCCATCACATCATCAAAATAAACAAAGCAAAGACGGGACTCCACCCCCAACAAGTAACAATTGATTGTTACTTAAGTAGTACTTGAAAGACCCCGTTTTCAAAGCAAGACTACGGAAATAAGGCGTCTCTAGAATTTTAAGACACTAAACACACCTTTTTTCCGTGGGTGAAAATTATCCAATGATATCCCCCACCCTTGGGGGGAGCGGGAGATAGTGTCAGACTCTTACTGACTAAAAAACCCACCCCGTTCCCAAGAGCGGGATTTGTCATTGGATGATTTTACCTACCATAAAAAAACCCCTTTTTTCGTTGCCTTTCATACAGGGCCGAGCTTTCTTTTCAGAAGCCGACCCTTGGCCCCGGTATGCTTCGGCCCTGCCTGCCTGCTAGTAGGCTGGGCCTCTACGGTTTGCTGACAGCTCTTTGAGACGCGCGAGAACAGTGCGCACCGTCGACGACTTAGGCTCAGTCCGGTCAGTTACCGGTTGGACAGCGAGCTACCCATTGCTCGCCGTCTGCCAGCCCGCGTACCGTGGCCGGAATTCGGGATTGGAATCCCAACGACATCCCATTAATGCTTCGCAGAAGGAGGCGACGGCCCGACACCCCTCCTCGCTCCGGACTATGGCGTGTACCGAGGCCACTAAACACACCTTACATTTTTCTCCATATACTCTAAGCTAAGCCTCTGCACTTGACATTATTTATTCGCTTCTTGAACCATAAAGTAAAACCAGGACATGTATTAGAGGAACGTAAATAGAGTTTACAGTTTAGTGCGGCTTACAAGAGTCAATATCTATTATCCCTAGAACACTTTGTAACGTGAATAACTTAGATCAATGTAGGTTCTGGACCGAGTTTAGTGCTGCACAGATTAGGGCTGGCACGCAGGTGGTAAGGATCTCAATAACAGGTTCCACCAGAAAATGATTGTAATACATAACATGACTGAAACTTGAAAGAGTGTCCATAGTATTTCTTGCACATTTTTCTCCATTAAATCTACGCTAAAAATTCGAAGTAATGTGACATCCACCAACCCGCACTGGGTCCACGTGGTGAATTTTGGCCCATTCCCTCTCCTAGAGAGGAGGCCAGAGACCTAGTAGTGGGTGTACTGCTAGCAAATTTTAATATAAAGAATCAATAAAAAATACTATACATACATAAAAAGAACCCTCTACCCTAGGACAAACCGGAGATTATTTTGGGAACATACCAAAATTCCGATCGTCTTCCATTAGCAATATCTTCGACAACCCTAACAATACTCCAGTATTTGTTATAATAAGTACAGTTCAATACAATAGTTTACGAGGGCTATCGTTTACTCACAAGCGTTCCATTCAGCCATTCACTCACAAGAATGCATAGACCTGAAGTAGCCGCGAGCGCGCAAGACGTTGCCATGGAAACGGCAGCGATGAAATAACATGCCTATGTAGATACGAAGATGCAGAAAGCTCATAAATATGTGTTGTAGAACTTTTTTTTTTGGTGGGAAGTGGGAAGAAATTATTTTTTCTGCTAAGGGTGGATGAGGGGGATTGTCAGACTTTTACTGACTAAAACAATGGAATTATCCCTGTAGAACTTATTAGTTCAATAACAAATTTTTGATCTCGGTTTGTTTAGCTTTTTTTTTTATCTGAACCAAATGATATTCACTTGAATAAAAAAAAATACATATAATATATGTTATTAGGTTGATCCAAAAGTAATGATAATAATGGGTGTAATAAAAAAAATAGATTTATATCGATTTTTTTTATTTTTCAAGATAAGACTTTTAAGCAGACGATCCAAGTAGTCCATTGTGTTCCCATTTTAAGTTAAATAGAGTATACTAATTTAAAAACAAAAAGGTAGTTTTCTTTGTGTTTTTTAATTAACCTATTCTATGTTACTGCTGGGAAAAAATCTCCACCGCCTTTCAAAACCTTTTGAAACACTACATACATGAAATCTAAATGACCCAACCCCGAGGAAAATGGCTAAAAACAAAAAAAAAGAACCGATTGTACTGCCTGGACGTACAATCCTAAAATATTAGGGGTAAGTAATGAAGACAACTTCCTGTGTACGTTTTTGTCTTCAAAAACCATAACTCATTTACAGATAACAGCGAAATCATTCATAAAACCAATTATTCATCTAAATCTATCAATAGGAATTCAGCGATTGCTAAAATTACACGAGCCACGTCATTCTGACACATCAAGGTTGAATCGTTTAAATCGCAACTCGAACGGCGATCCTTACAAGGAGGTATGTACCTCAAGCCTTATAAGGCGTTCGCTAGACCAGAGAGAGTCAATGTAACACGTTTTTTCAAACCAAATTCGTGATAGAAAAAATATCGTCAACATTTTTCTTCTTATTTTTTTTTCCTTCAATTATTTTTTATTTATAAATGTATAAATAATATTTTTATTATTTATTTTATAATAATTTTATTATTTATTTTGTTTCAGATTCAAGATCTATATTTTGTGTTAGAAAATAGGTGCTTAAAACTATAAATGTAATAGACAAATACAAATAAACATTGCGTAAATCAAATTACACGTAAAATGTCTTAATTTAAAGGAAAAATTAAAATAAAATGATTAAATCATATTATTATTAAGTCTAATGCAAAATAAATTCAATATTATATTAATCTAAATAAATAAATAATGATGATATATTATTATTATGCAGCTTTATGACGTTATGAACATTATAAGGCTGACTATGCTAGTGGTTCTCAGGCCTCTTCTCTAAGAATGGGCCTTAGTCCACTACGCGGGGCTACTGTTGATTAGCATATTAATGTATGTGAATTGCCAGTAGGCGCAGGCTTTTGGACGACGAGCAATATGTAGCTCGTCATCTGGTCGTCCGGTAAACCGAATCCGAATTGTCGACAGCGCATAGTATTCCATGCGCAACTCAAAGAGATGTCAGCAAAAGCGTAAGGGCCCAGCAGGGCCGATGCCTGCTAGGGCCACAAGATTTTTTGAAAGTTACCCGCTTTGAACGCGAACGACACCGGTAGGTTTTAGTCAGTAAAAGTCTGACATGCCATCTCACTCCATCCTAGAGAAAAAGATGTCATTAGATGATTTCCCACCACAAAAATAAAATATACTTGTGTACTAAAATATAGTTATAGATAACCAGGAACAAATTGTTGAGCACCCCTGTTAAACTTTGATTGGCCATAAAAAGTGCTAATCCAACGATTAGAGGCGTGCAATAAAAAGCTTAAATAAAAAAAAACTCAAGTTAATTATGGCCAGATGATGTCAATACAAATACCTACGTGTAATTTTAGGCCTGAGTAGTGTTGTACTCAAATGGAATATCGATAAAAAAAATCATGAATAAATTGAGTATACATGATATGTAAAGTTAGTTTCTTTTTAGGGTTCCGTGCCTAAAGAGGAAGAAACAGAACCCTTACAGGATTACTTTGTTGTCTGTCTGTTTTTTTTTTCTAAAATCATCCAATAATTGCTCTTGCTCTGGGTGGAGCGATACGGAACGTCAGACTGTTACTGACTAAAACCCCACTGTGTGTGTTTTATAGTCAAGTAAATTAATGTATGTCAGCAATGTCTATGTTACTTATTTTAAGCCTAAAAATATTATATTAATATTTGCACACCATGACAATATGGTAAATATGTTAGCACAACTCCATTTTATTGTAACAACTTGCATGCATTGTTTTCCATAATAATTGTATGTACACTCATGTTTGAGCAAATAAAGGAATCTGAATCTGTGTTCCTTTAGTTGTACAGCATCGCGGTAACTCTATCGAACAATCTCACAACGATTTATTACCCTGCAAGCTCATTATAAGGTCAGCAGCATATTAAAAGATTGTCTAGTAGTGTTTAGTTACATATATAACATGATGAGTAAGATTAATAAACGCTGAGATAAAAAGGCTACTGTTACTAAGCTGTCGCTGAGCTAGCCGGAGTGGAGAGGAGCGCACCGTGAATTGGCCAATCACAGTGCTCAAAATTTCCACTTCGTAACAAAGCCTATCCAATCTACAAAGCCTTGAGCAAAGGCGTAAGGTAGCCAACTTTACGGTATTTTACAGGTTGCATTTTGGACATACTCTATGTGCGAGAATTTCATGACTTGATCCCGCTATCTCAATTCTACCATTGGACAACCCGCCGTACGTAGAATATCCAATCTTACGTTGTTAAAACCTCGGCCCGGACTAGGTGTTTCACCTCGTCGTTTATACCGCGTACATCCAAGGACTGGAACAATTTGTCTGCTGCGGTCTTCCCATCCCGTGTCTTCAAGGACATTAACAATGCTTACCATTAGGTGCGATCGCAGTCAAACACTAGTTTATATCAAATTAAAAAAAAAAGTTGAGCGGAGCAGAGATGAGCGGACTTTAAAATATAACATGAACACGTGACCCCTAGCCGGACAGAAGGGTAGGTAAATTCTCTCCAATGGAAACACTAGCTACTTTTCACTTTTTTTTTCCTACACGCCATTATTTTCTAATCAAATGAAGAACTCTTAACGCCGCTAAGAGTTCTTCATTTGATTAGAAAATTATAAAACAAAATCAACAATCGGGTGAGTTTTTTTAAACTACCGAGCAACCTTAGTGGTGAATTTTCTTTATAAACCGAGGATTTTTTTTAATAATTTTGCTCAAATATGTAAATTCACATACATAATATGACAGTCAGACCCGAAATGCCCAGATGTCATAGGATGATTTTAACCAACAAAAAAAACAACTGTATTTTAACCATTTTATTTTGAAATTAGTACAAGCAACCACTTGAGACGTGCGTGCGCCAGATATCTGGCTATAAATACGATCACCAGTAATAAGTTTATGAATGAACGTTCTCAATGGAAATCATTTCCAATAGGCGTGGGCGCCGCAATATGGCTGCTGGAGGATTATATGTTCCGGTGGACGGACGTTTGGACAAGCACACAACAGTTATATGTTGGCATTAGCTTCGTATTATGGATGGTAACGTAAGGGTATTACTCTTGTACATATTTCTTGAGGGGATATACAAAGGTGAAATGTGTATGGAAAAGAACACCCACGATATTATTTTTAGGGTTTCAAACCTCAAGAGGAAAAATCGGAATCCTTATACCCTTTGTTGTCTGTTGAAACTAACCAATAAAACTAACAAATTCTTTGGCCAAAGGACAGTTGTCCAAAACAAGTTTCAGCAATACAAGAATCTAACCATAATTGGACTTTATAAACTATATCAAATCTCACTATTTCATAAGCACAGTTATGTCTACAATAGAGAAATGCTAGGAATTCATCTTACCTTACTAAGAATCAGTGGAGATAAGATAAGAACCGAGTGTTGGTGAATGAGCGCGGAGAACATAAATCATAGATTTTTTATTATTAAGACAGCACTCGCTGGCCTAGACCGCTAGACTGCGTAGGCGCAGAGTACTAGGGATGTCACACTTGCATGGTCGATAAAATTGAGCATTAAATATATTTTTATTAAATATTTTTTAATTTTCACATTGCACAAAACTGTAAAGACAACTAACTAACGCTTCACTTACTGAGTACCTACCATATTTCCAAATTACGTCGCAGCAATTAACTTGTGTTGTTCTTAATACAATAATACTGTAACATCAATAAAACTATAACAATACAAATCATTTTAATAATTAGGAACTGCAGATGTTTTTTTTACATATTTTACTTAAATATACAGCATTTTTAATTACTATTGTGCTGGAAGAAATCGTTTGTCTTTCAAGTACAATTAAAACATTTAGTTTATATTTTTTATCGACATTTTCGTGGGTAAGATAATAAACTCTGAAAAAAAATAATACTTATTCTGAAATAAAAATTACCTTGTAACTGTAAATATTGTAACAAACACTTTATTTAAGACTTATATTAAAACTAGCTTTTGCCAAGGAATTCTCCCGCGTGCAAGTAATAAAGTATTTTTTTGAGTTTATTTATTACAAAAATAAAATAAACATTTAAAATAAGAAATACGAGATACCTAAGCTTCCTTTTTCATAATATTGGTATGGATAAAACGGTTTTTTTTTTAATAACGAGTTTCTGTATAATGCAATTTTTGTCGATAATAATATCAGAATTCATAATTATTGGCACGTTATGTTGTCCCAGATGAGAGGAAGTTGTAGCAAAAATCACAGGAGCATAGTTGCAGTAAAAACCCAGTAAATTATATAATTTAATGTTATTATGGTTATTATGGACTGCACTATACCCAATGAGTCAGGTGGGTGAATAAAGAGAGAGGTGCATGCATTAAGTCATAGATATATTTTATGACGGAGGCCGCGCAGTCTGAGTAGCCTAGACCCTGCAGGGCTGCGTGGGAGCACCCACCTAGGGCTGCCAGCAATAGCCACTATTTATTTTGTATAAAAACATTTATAAAGAAAAATTTAGTCCAGAGAAATAATATATTTGTTCAATTAGCAAAAGAACATTCAGATGATATGCAAAATAAATGTGCTTATTTGTAAGCTCATTAATTTAAGTAGATCATCAAACTAATCTTGCCTGCCTCATACACGTGTTTTCAGAACTAGAGGTGACACTGAACTAATATTATGAGTTGAGAGGAAATGGATGAAATGCATGCAAATGATGAACCATTCTGTGGTTGACAAAAATTCACAAATGGATCAAAGTCAGGAGTATTGTTGAGCGGCTCCAATGTCGCAAAGAACAAGGAAATCAATTCTTCTTTGTATTATTGATAGGTTCGTGTATGTTGAGCAATAGTGTGGTTCAACAATGGAGCACGCTTGCGTAGTAGTAATCTATTCACTCTTGACTTAAAGACCCCCACAGTCGTAGCTGTCAGGAAACACAGATTCCAGTAGGGAATTCTACTCCTTAGTTGGTATTCTGTTATGAAAGCTAATCGTAGTTTGTGGGAGCAGCACCAAGGAGAAGAAATTAGATTGCTTAGGAATCGGGGAGAATCCACGCTTACAATCTTCGTATTATTTTACTTGAAAAGTTATTTGGCTTATTTTGGTTAGTAGATACGACCCAAGCGGGAGAAAGCTGATAGTTTTTTATAAAACAAGATAGGTATGTACATTATACATGTCATTATTTCACGTGGCAACCCTGGATAAAAGGCCCACGCACACCAGTCGGCTGACCCGGCCCTGCTCATCAAATCCTGCAGGTGGGAGATAAGTCTGTATCCACCTTAACAGCGTTACATTACAACTTGTATGTAGAAGATTCCTTAACGATGGAGCATTACTAATGATGCCTATAATAATTGAAGACATTTTGGTGAGCTTAAGAAAGGTTGGTTTATTTATTTATTAAAACTTCATGCAACACAAAGGTACACAGGCGGACTTAATGCCTTAGGCGTTCTCTACCAGTCAACCAAGGGTGGTGAAGAGAAAACGTGCCAGGTGCATAAAAAAAGGATTAATAAAACAAGAGTTCAATTATTTAAACTAATAAAATAAACATACATATATACTTAAAATAATATATACCTACATATACATACATTTATATAAAGTAAAAGAAGATGGTTTATTGACTACGTGTCTGTTGAGTTGTTACTTTTTATTAAATATGCGATAACTAGGGATAACCTAAATAAAGAAATAATATTTCTTTTGGATGCAAAACATTTGCTTTGAATGTAAAAAGTTGCAATTCCGAACCAGGTAAAGGACATTGACCATCCATCAAAGGTGTTTGGACTAAGTACTGCTCATTTTAGACTCGTAGTGCCTATATTATGTTCTTTAGACGAGTCTGTAAACCAAACCTCATCAAAAATCTATCCGTTTGTTGCAATTAAACCGTGATTTAACTAAAACTGTTGGACCGATTTGTTTAACCGACTTCCAAAAAGTTTTCCAAGCTTTATAAAGCTGTTTTTACTATATTTTGTTTAGAGATTTATCTTCAAAAAGCCTAAAAAAAGAACTAATATTGTAAATAATAAAAATAAATGCACCCGGATTGAGACGCTTCTTCTTTTTCGAGATCGGTTAATAAATTGCTCTATTTGTTGAGGCGGTGGGTGGCGAATCAGAAAACATTAAAAATGATTAAAATGATGGTATAACAATAAATCATTGCCAAGTAACCTAATAGTATAGAATTTAAAATAATAACATGCTTATCATAAACAGATATAGGACAGTTATCATAAACATACCAGGGCCCTGGAACCAAGGCAAAGAAGGAATGGGGTGTTTTTAGTTAGTAAGAGTCTGACACTGTCTCGCTCCATAAAAAAACCTAACTCAAAATGAAAGTAGTGGAATCTGAAAATATATGTTTTAAAAATACGATTCTATTTTCAAATGCCCGTTTTTTGAGTAACGTCTCTTTTGATTAAGCGTGCAAAGTGTAAAAAACGTTATCTTTCTATGACAGCTTGTTTAATTATTAAACTCCAGCATCAGAACAGGGGGTCTACTCTCTTTCTCCGAAACGAAACTTTCGTAAACGAACGAAATTCAAACGAAGTTTCGTCAGTGAACCTACTCTGTTTCATGTTCGGACACGCACATGAAGTTCGGATCCACAGACAATCTTCGTGATTGAATGGAATGAACAATATTGTGTGGGTCTTTTTATAAGTCATTTAATATAAATTACGGTTTTTAAACTAATTTTGAATCTGGCTTTATTTTAAAATTCTGCATTTACTATGTGGTTTATTAAATATTACTAGTAATATTTATAAATAAAATTTAAATGTATTGCTAAATACTGATTTTTGATGAAATTTACCACGACATTATAAAACATCTTTTTTTACGACCTTTGCTAACCGACTTATTTAAAGAGCACCATTTCTTGCCAATCATCGGTACTAACGTATGACAATTAAAAATATCCGTATAATCACACGTAATGTGTCAATTATAACAAACGTCAACTTCAACTTGATTTTTAGTTTGACTTTTTGAAAAATATATCATGTCGCCAGTGCTTTTTTTATCTACTTTTCAATTGCAATACACATTTTGTATATTTATTTGTATTTTAATATATGATTTATTAAATTTTTCTTGTAATATTTATACATAGAATATAAATTGGACTCAAAAAAGTACTTATTATTGGCGGCGAGGTTGTGAGGTTTAAGACCTTAGCCTGCCCAAATGGGACGAAGAAAAACAATCTTGTAACTTGTCAAGATTGTCAACTTCAGTGTTAACAATTTAGCATTATTATGGCTAAATTTAGCAATTTTATAAGTGATTTGGCATGCATAAATTCAGTTTAGCATTGCATTGCATAGCATAGCATCAGCCTTGAAATGTGTCCACTGCTTGGACTCAGGACTCCTCTTTAGGAGAGGGAATGGGTACAGTTTAGCATATTTTTTAGCATTTTATTCGGGAAGATATTGATACTTGAACTTCCAAAAACAAAAATAAACCTGAATAACGCGGTGATGTTTCTGAAAACGACCGTAGTGAACTAGTGATCAGGGGAATCCCGCTTGAATTGAACTACATAATGGTTTATTGTATAATCGACGTTGTCATCGAATGCAATTTTGTTTTGTTTGATTCGTATGTGGCTACGTGCGTTGAATAAGAGATAGTAATAGAACTAATAGAGTTAATTAATTGACAATGCCATAAAAATATCACAATTTGAGACTGGGAATTGATATCCGATTTGAAGGAGTGGCTTCAGAGCCGGCCGGTCGGTCTTCTGCTTCGGTTGTATCCAATGAAGAGGATACAAACGAAGGTCTTCATATTTTATTTGTGTCACAAAATTAGTTCTTTCAGTGCTTCCTTGCCATTATTGTTCCGATTTTTTAATAAATGCGCGTCGTTGTTTTATTTTTACATTTTCTAGAAATTTTAGTATATTTCTGGCATTTTTTAAATGTAGATTTTGCAAAAAAATATTTTGTAGAGTTGGCAGCACTCGTCAACTTAGGATGTTTTGTTTGATTTTTTCAAAAGATTTTTATTCTGTTTATTACTCAAGTGTTGTGTTATTATCATGATACATACTTTGTGATCGTTTTACACATTCTGTAAAAACAGTTTCAAGTTAATCTGTCGATATCGCGTAACATTTTCGGCCTCGACATGCTGCTTTGTTTTGGAAATAAGAAAGTAAATATGTATAAAATTTGTAAGTAAATATTAACATAAATTTACAATATAACTAGTATTTGTATTTAGTCGAAGGTAGTCTATTCTTAGAATTATTTTATTCACAATCTTAGTTGTGTCCGAATTTTGTTTTCAAAAATAATAATTGATTTTATTACCAAATTTTTATGTATAAGAATTTAAAATCCATTTTAATTCCATCAATTCTAATAAAATTACAATTTTTTAATGACAATTAGGTATTTAATCCGTTTTATTTTCAGATCAATGAACCAATGCCATCCACCTTCTCACCTCCTGTCAATCAAGCCAACTTCTAAACTTTTCAGAGCCTGAGGTAGCTGTGAACCTAGAACCCAGCCAGGAAGATAGGCATAACCAGCCAGTCGACTACTAGTGTCATGAAAATTCCTAAATCTTACAGGGTTCAAGTTAATAAAAATTGTAAACATTATACATGTATTTTAGTCTTTTATTTAAATGTCACTGAACAACAACAACTTAAAACAGTCCACTTTCTAGCGCTTTGCTACCCTGAACATATCACAGTAGCACTCCACTTTCTAGTGCTTTGGTGGGAAGAAGCCTTTGGAGATAATAAAAGCACTATTTCCTAGCACAACTCCTCAAATAATTGCCGACTGAGTCTGTCTTTTCCCACAAACTAAGACAGGAATTTGCGTAATGTTAAGCTGGTTGCGCAAGTGACTTCGGTTCCTTGTACGCTCTAAACGTCCTTTACGTAGAGCTGCTGTAATTACTCCTCCTTGCGTTGTTTTCCTCAATGCTGAGGATCGTGACCACCCTGTTTCATCACTTTTCCTTGAATGATATTTCTCCATATGATATGATCTCTGGCGGTATGAAGGGCATTGTATATTGTAGAGCCGCATTGATTTAAAGCATTTTTGAGGCCATTTTAAGCAATTTTCCTGCAAAATTCACACAAACGAAGATCAAAATATAACACTTTTGGTTTCGTAGGTTTGAAGTTAAAATTCCGAATAATCCATCTTCATCGGTTGCTTGTGTAGTTTAAACGTTCCTCACGTGGAGCTGCTTTTATTAAGAGCATTCTAGAGGCCATTTTAAGGAATTTTCACACAAAATCCACAAAAACGAAAATCAAAAGGTAACGTTTTTGGTTTCGTCAATTTGACGTTAAAATTGCGCAATATTCGTGTGTCAAACTCATTTTTTTTTTCGTAACATTACCAATTAGAGTAGGTTTAGAGAATCGGAATGTCAAACTATTTTCGTTCGTATGAAATTTCGGGAACGAAATGAACCGTGGTAGGAAACACGCGAAATTTCTTACGAAACTTCGTTTTTCGGAGAAAGAGAGTAGACCCCCTGTTCCGTTTCACGCTGACATTGTCGTTCAGTGCAGGAAACGGTTGTCACTCCAACAATGATTTACATTTGATCCAGACACAGTATTAATCCATTGCAACGCGACCGAGAAAGTAGGATGCCTAATTAATGCTGAATATTATTATTAACTGGTGTACGATGCCTGGAGGTGTGGGCAGGCAATTTAAGGCTTAAGTAAATGCTTATTATCTAGTTGGCTGTCATGTTGGTCCACAAGTGCCGCTGCGCTGTTGCAGTTGGATTTGAGCAGTGCGTTTTATTTTTAATTTACCAGCTTCAGATAAAGATGCTTTTTATATGCTTTTTTGAGTTGAGAAAAAAACAAAAAATAAAATGAGCAGTTTTAGGAAGAGCAAGAGGTTGTGTCAGAATTTTACTGACTAAATCCCACCAGTTCCTTCAGTTTCCCTTAGCAGTCCAAGCCTATGGTAACCCTTTAAAAAAGTAAGATAAAGTATCCTCTGTCCAAGGTACAATATATCTCTATAGCAAAATTCATAAAAACAGGTGAAAAACTTGCCAAAGTAATTCATGCTAAAAATAAATGGATAATTTTCAAATAAAATCTTATTTAATAGTAGTCTAAGTATCAGGGAATAAGGCACCCTCAACGATAACCACCTCGGGGCTAACATGGCGGTAATATTTGGGAATATTATATACTTGTTGACAAAGAGATATTTGTGAATATATATTATATGATATTAAATCTGGAGAGTAAGAAAAGACGATAAAGGTGGGACGAAAAGGACCTTACAAGGAAAATAGTCAATCACACTCTACATCATTCCCGATTTTATACCTACAAGAAATTCGGCTAATCACACCCGATGTCAAGCACGATAATGTTCCAAGAACATGATCTAATCAAGAATATATTTCAACGTCTTTCTAAATTACTTTTTTTTGGGAAATGAAGCAATAAGTTCAGTAATAAAATTTCAATTTTGTAGCTAAAGCTCCAATAAAAAAGTTATTAAAAACGGACAATCAACATTTTTGTGCGTTTGCGCCGCTACAAGATGATCAAAACGCGATGGTATCTGTACTAGGGTTGACACTACACTCCATTTTTTTTCATCTCAAAAAGAAATAAAAAGAAAGGAGATAAAAAGGACATTGAAAAATTCGGTGGCAGTCCAGGCGGTCCACACAAATAGAATTAAATAAAAAGATACAATCATTGAAACGGCAAAGGGAAATATTATAAAGTACTGTGTAGTAGTTTTCACCAGCTCGCTCTATGTCACCGTGGTAAAAGAGTGCCACAGATACTACAGTCAATGTAGTACAATACCCTTTTGCCGGAGGCGCGGGTTTGCGGACGGTGAGCCATGGGTAGCTCACCTACCGGTCAACAGCGTGTCGTGTTCCACACGAACCTCAAAGAGATGTCAATCAAATTTATGGAGCCAGATAGGGCCGCTATAATCCTTCGAAAAATCCACAGCCCGAGAGCAGAAAGGATGAGTTAAAGCTCACATACTGAGCCCAAACAATGTAAGGAGTTTACCATCGATTTGAAAATGGGAAGATCGTGGTAAACTAAAGCCAATTTGATCACAACTGCACAACTCACTCATTCCCACAAGCATGATGAGTATGTGAACACATTCAACACTATATTTGCTCTACAACCAGGTCCAGCATCTGAAGGGCCAACTCGCTATTTATTCTGTACTTTAGAATGTTTGAACCTCTCAACTTTTCCATTTAATGAAGGTGTTCCGCCCACTATTGTGGCGTCTTGGCCCTATTAGCCGTGATTAAGCTTAGAAAACCGTCATGGCGTGACCGAGGCGAGATAACCATCAAAATTATCCGTTAGCCAAAATGGTGTCAACTGACACACTTAGAGAAAGGCTGTAACTATCTCTTTGAATATAATGAAATTGTACAAATTATAGGTAGGTATAGGTTTTTTTTTTTTTTTTTTTTTTTGTGGTAGGTAAAATCATCCAATGACGAATCCCGCCCTTGGGTGGGGCGGGAAACAGTGTCAGACTTTTACTGACTAAAAACCTACCTTTCCATTCCTTGCCTTTATCCTGGGGCCTTTGGTGACAGTCTCACATAACCTTTGGCCCCAGTAGGCTTCGGCCCTGCTGGACCCCTACAGTTTGCTGACAACTCCTTGAGGCGCGCGGGAACGGTGCGCGCCGTAGACGACCTGAGCTCGGACCGGTCTGTTACCGGACGGACGGACAGCGAGCTACCCATTGCCCACCGTCCGCGAGCCCGCGCCTACGGTGGCCGGAAATTGGGATCGGAAACCCGGCGGCGGCGGCGGCGTGTCCGCCTTTGCCTAAGGCGGTCGGCCTCCTCCTTTACTAGCATTACTGCTTCGCAGAAGGAGGCGACCGCCTGCCATTCCTCCTCGCTCCGGAGCATGGCTTGAACCAAGCCCCGGCGCGAGAGATCGCCGCCGATCGCCCCCACGAGGACACGGCGCTGCTCTTCCCAAGCGGGGCACACCTCGACTGTGTGCTCCACCGTGTCCACCGGGCGGTCCGCACAGTGGCGACACCCGGGCGTCGTCTCCGCACGAATCTTGTACAGGTACGGACCGAACTTGCCGTGCTCGGTCAGCACCTGCGCCAAACGGAAGGTGACGACGCCGTGGGGCCTTTCCAGCCACGCCTCAAAGAGGGGCCTTACCGCCTCGATCGTGGCGTGCCCAGCACGAGGTTGCGACAATCGCTCTCGCCATTTCACCATGAGATCCCGCCGGAGCTCTGTCCGCCATGCCGCGACTTGTCGCGGCAGCGGAGTTTCGCCCCGACGTTGCATCTCCACGCGTAGGTCATGCATGTGTGCAAGGACTGTTGCCTCCAAATCCCATGGTGGTAGGCCAGCAAGGAGGCTCGCCGCTTCGCAGGACACCGTACGGTATCCGCGGATCATCCGGATGGCCATGACCCTCTGGCAGGCGGTTAGCCGGGCCGCCACTCGCTTCCGTAGCGATGGCGCCCACACCGGCGCACCGTAAAGGGCCATGGACCGAACGATGCCTGCGTAGAGCCTCCGGCAGGAGGCGTCTGGACCCCCTAGGTTCGGCAGGAGCCGCTTGAGCGCAGCCCCAGTCGCATTCAACCTGGGAGCCAGACGTCGGAAGTGCAGGTAGGTATAGGTAGAGCAATAACTAGAGGAGGTACCAACTTAAATAAATTCTAAAAGTTTCCTACATATATATACCTATTTAAGTGCCACTAGTGAAGAAAAATAATAGTTCTTTAAACTAAACTATTACTTAACTAACTACTACTACTACTACTACTATTACTTAACTAAACTATTACTTAACTATTATTTTTCTAAAAACTGCACAGAATTTTTTTTTTTTTTTTTTTTTTTTTGCAATATTGCTCTGGTTTAATAATAGAATAGACTAAACTAAGTATTTTTTTGTTGGACCATGATTTCTTCCGTTCTATAAGTCTGATAATCCCTTTCGCTTCTCCCAGAGCGGGTGAAGTTATTTGATGACTTGGTATCTCAATAGAAAAAGAACAAATACTCGTATTCATAAAGCAAAGCACATCAATGAAGTTAATTATGACTTAGACCAAATATCCCGAGAAACAGAGCGATGTATTTTTTTTCTGATGTTGATTTAAGCCGTGTTGATTGATCACGCGCGTATTACTTGGGTACGCTAGGCTTGTCGAAAAGTTATCGACATATCAATATAGGTATCGATATCGACAGTTTTTAATAAAAAAAATCGAATTTTGATCAGGGGTTAATTTTTTTTACAGTGTGTAAATTTGGTGTGTCCATAAACGATTTAAAAATAATCACAGAACATAATACACACACGGGTACTCAACCGCATTCAGGTTTACTTCAATGAATACTGAAACAGCGGCTGGGTGAACAGAGCGCGAAGAGGTACTTCCACCGGACGTCAGAATCCGGGAGGATGATCAGCAAGACCTCAAAGTCCAGTGATGAAAGTAATTAAAAAAGAAAAAAAAATGTTTATTTGGGCCAACAATGTTATACATTTCGTAAACCCACCAAACTGTGTAACAGTTCGTCGGTGGGATTAGCATTTGTTTGTAACAATAATCGGATATGATATTATTGGATTGTTTTGTAATTGGGACCAAGATTATTCCAGTAAGCAAAAAAACTCGCAATGAGCTCTCATATCTATAATTAAAACACAGAACATAACCAATAAATATTAATTTATCGATGTATTGATATTTCAATATATCGATACTGTTTAGTATGGTGCGTAGGTGCAGCGGCTGCCATCACTTGTGATCGTTGATGGCTCGCATGATATATCGGCTAGATCTGTCATTCTGATGGTAATGCTTATTTGGATCGTTAAGAATTGGGTGCAGTCATTAGAGGTGTGGCTACAAATGTGCTGCGTATAGATAGATAGATATATTCTAAAGTATGTAGTAAGTGTGTAAGTTTGTTGGTAAGTGTGTAGTAAGTATTGTAAAGTACTGTGTTAGGTACGGACAGCAACGATTTTTTTACCTTCGATAACTATTGAAATATTGAAAAGTATTTGATCAAATACATACGTTATATATTTTGTAAAACAACGTTCTTTTTTGCTAACTGTTGTAAAAGTTGATTAGATGAATGATTTTAGCAGTGAATTTTAATTTATAATGCATAATGAATAATAACCCTGTACTCGAGACCGGTGGGCTACTGTATTTTTTTGTTTTTTATTCATAGTTGAATGTTTTATTTTATTGAAATGTTTAACAATATAATTTATTTAAGTAGTTATTTAAAATAATAAAAAAAAAATATCGCGTGCTAGTTGATTTAAATATGTTATCCATGTTGGTTACTCTGTGTTTTACCTTTATACGTATTAACAACTGTACGGATTTGTATGAAACTTGGCACTCTGGTAGACGATGTCCTGGAATAGAAATTAAGACACATTTTTTTTCTGGATAGATGTTCTCTTGTGATAATTTTAGATATTCACGCGAGCGAAGCTAGTTTTTAATATATTTAAATTAATTAGCAGAATGTATGAAATACAAATGACTTCCTCTTATTAACTGAGGCTAAAACTAAGGAAGAATTTTTGAAAATCTATCCCCCAAATGTGTTGAATATTAAGGTTAAAAGACCGTTTATACTTTCGTAATTATTGCTGATATAAAAAAGCTCATCACACACAATTTTTATTTTTTGAAACATTAAATTTGCCTGCTGCGGTCTTTCCGACCGATTGTTATAATTTTGGTGTCTTCAAGGCTAGAGTGAATATATAGGCTCTTAATAAACTATAAGTGCAATTCACCATCGACGATTGCATCACTACTTACCATGGGGTGGGATCGCAGTCAAGCACTAGTTTATACCTATAATTAAAAAAAAATCAACCAGTAATAATTAACAAGTAACAGAAAAAGACCTAAGTGGTACTGACACAGGGTGTGTCGAAATCGTTTGACTGCAGCTGCAGTGCGATAATACTGACTCTAACATCGCTGTGCTGGATAAATCAGTGACAGGTTAAAAGCACTCGCCAGCTAACCCGTTCGCTGCGGTCTCGTTAACCTGCGCGATGATAAGCCCTCTTATGTCATTATTTTATTTAGATATTTTTTTTCTTTGGTTTCGCACGATTTGTGCAATTAAAGTAGTGTTAAGTTTAGAAAATATTCAGTTTCTACAGCGTACTGTGACTTAGTTTTCTATTAGAATGAGGATGTAATAAGTTGTGTTGTTTTTGCAGTATTTGGCGACTAATTTGTCAAACCAGCCTTCTTGGCATACCACGCTAGGAATATCGATGAATCTATATATTTATATAAAAGCGAAATACCATTTACTGATTAATCACGAAATATCTGAAACTATAATAACTACAAACTTAAAATTTGGCACGTAGGTTCCTTATAGGATCTAGACGTACGATATAAGAACAGATTTTACGAAACTCCACCCCTAAGAGGGTGCCCGGTGGACACGGTGGAGCACACAGTCGAGGTGTGCCCCGCTTGGGAAGAGCATCGCCGTGTCCTCGTGGGGGCGATCGGCGGCGATCTCTCGCGCCAGGGCTTGGTTCAAGCCATGCTCCGGAGCGAGGAGGAGTGGCAGGCGGTCGCCTCCTTTTGCGAAGCAGTAATGCTAGTAAAGGAGGAGGCCGACCGCATTAGGCAAAGGCGGACACGCTGCCGCCGCCGCCGGGTTTCCGATCCCAATTTCCGGCCACCGTAGGCGCGGGCTCGCGGACGGTGGGCAATGGGTAGCTCGCTGTCCGTCCGTCCGGTAACAGACCGGTCCGAGCTCAGGTCGTCTGCGGCGCGCACCGTTCCCGCGCGCCTCAAGGAGTTGTCAGCAAACTGTAGGGGTCCAGCAGGGCCGAAGCCTACTGGGGCCAAAGGTTAAGTGAGACTGTCACCACGGGCCCCAGGATAAAGGCAAGGAATGGAAAGGTAGGTTTTTAGTCAGTAAAAGTCTGACACTATTTCCCGCCCCACCCAAGGGCGGGATTTGTCATTGGATGATTTTACCTACCCCAAAAAAAAAAAAAACCCCTAAGAGGGTAAATCGACTTTCACGCGGGCGAGCTAGTAATATTAAAAGTGTGAAAACAAGTCGTAGTCTGTTAAGCTTTCACGGTTAAACTACTGAACCGATTTTATGAACCCGCCCTTATCCCTCCGCTTTTAAACACGCAATGACTGTTTTCCGCACTACTGCAGAAAAGTGAGCGCCCTCGAATTCCGCCTCGGCCGCAATGACAAACTTTCTGCAATTGCATCAAAATGTACTATTTCCGGTGATTAAATATTAAATTTTGCTTCTATGTGAAACGAAACTACTAGTTATTCCAAAATGTTTTTGTAAAATATGCTCAAATAAAACCCACAAGTAAACACATAAATATTAATAGTAATGTTATTGGCAGTTACTTTAACCTGTTCTATAGAAAAAACATTGACTAAAATAGCTGTAAATAATGGTTAATCAATTCTCCACAAGCTCGACTCTAACTCGATAGCTTTTTGTACGAAACCCATTTTATACATCAAGACAAATTGTAAATGCCACAAAACAATCTGAATCGATTACTTCATCGTCCTACTTCGATGCTGAATCGATAAAGACTTAATCGATTCTGCACGCTCGGATCGATTATATATACGAGTAAGATCGTGTCTGTACCTAAGTACATACGTACCAAGTATAAAGCGGTGGGCACATTTGGCACGGTCTTGTGATTTTTTTTTTTTGATGAACTGTCAAAACGACAGCTGTCATGTGTCACGGATCAAAATGGATAATATGGCGGCATACTTAGACATGAAGAATGGACTGCGCGTTTCCTACCCAGATGTAAACTGAATTCGGACATAAAACTGTGTGAAAGAGAGAGATAAGGCCGTCATTTCCTCTTTTTCTACAGTTTTAACTGAGTGTCTTCGTCATCACTAAGACCTGGCTTGGTCACATTACCAAGGCTCAGATTCGTTAACATGACACGTAACTGCGGCACTTTGTCGCGCCATGCAGATATACGGTGCCAAACCGTGTTGAGCAGATGCTCGATATGGTGCCGCGTCCTATCACGACACCGTTGTTTAAATTTTGCCTCTTCAAAAATTTGTGCGATCAGTCTAAGGGTTCTGCGACGTTTTCGTGCATTTACACGACAAGGCATCGTATCGTGCATTCCTTTAACACGGCTCAGTAACGTATATTTAAACGACGCGGTAATGTACCGTTCACGGTAACGCCACCACGGTGTGACCAGGCTCCTATAGAAAACAGAGTAATAGTAAGTACAGCGTCAGTTTAACTTCTATAGAATGGATAATTTATAAAAATGCTGCTCAGCCTATTCTCTAAGTCTATGGCGGCATAGGTTCTAAGGAAGAAATGTTAAAAATGTGTCAACATCGTACCTTTTCGAGTTAGTTTTATTTTCTGTTTCCCACTGATCTCTGTTTCTCCACTTTAACAGGACTACACGAATTAATATTGTGTTTTATATTGCACCACTGCAACCTACTGCAGTAATCTGAATCACAAAAATATATTTTATTCTTCAGAATAAATTGTAGATAGTGTATTTATCACATAATACAGCTAATTTAGTACGATAGAAAAAAAGATGCTCCAAAAAAAAGTTATTGATTATAAACCAGACTTTTATATATGCAATGATTCTGATTGTTTGTCAGATTATTTTGCAAGCCACGTTTTACCGTTACACCTAATAAAGATTTTAAGTAAATCGCAAGCATTTGTATCTTTATGCATCTCGTTTTATTGTATGCAGTTTGAGAGTGACCGTACTTTAGGTCCTCTAGTTCAGTTAAGTATGACCCGTTCCACTCTAGGTGCTCCATCACAGCACAAGGAGGTCTGTTTACCCTCCAATCTATTAACATGTCTAACAAAGTGTAGTGCAAACTGGGGTAAGCTGTGCTTAGGGCAAAGACGACGGTAAGCCGATCAGAGCCGATCGCCTCCGAGTTTAGCCGAGCTTTACGTCACTGATGCCATTTGCTCTAACTAGTACGTGAATTATATTATTATTTATATTAAGATATTTGATTTGTTGTATGTTTGCAGTTCTGTAAGGTGGTCGGATTAAGCGAGGCACATATTAATTAGCAAACAGTATACACATTGTGTACTTTTGCGGAGAAACATCAAAAGGAACGTTCGCCAATTTCAATCGTCAAGTTTAATGTGACAGCGACAGTAGTTTCGACGTGTAAAAGAATTTTTGACGTGTAAAAGTATTTTCGACGTGTAAAAGTATTATTTAACGTGTTAAAATTGTTTCTTTAAACTAGTAGCAATATAAATATCATTGAATATAATATAATAGTTGGTGTATAGGTTGTAGCGGAAATTCCTACGATAATTTAAGAAGTAACTTTGACCCATAATTAAGTGACTTTAAAGGTTGAGCTACTTTGCATGTTTTCTGAGGCGTTGGGGGCGTCATACCACCAGGTTCTAAACTCCAGACTGCTACTGAGAGATTTCTGATTGAAAACCATTAACTGTCCCAGAATGATCCGGAAATTGTGCCCTGCACTCGGTAGTCGCGCTTGCAAACACCGAGACCTATGAGGCCAACAGCAATAAATTATTATGCCAAATTAAAGACCACAAAATCGTCTAAAGCGTGGCATTCAAAACACACGCGACGTTGGAAAACTGACTTTTCAAAGCTGCCCTGCACTCGGTAGTCGCGCTTGCAAACACCGAGACCTATGAGGCCAACAGCAATAAATTATTATGCCAAATTGAAGACCACAAAATCGTCTAAAGCGTGGCATTCAAAACATACGCGACGTTGGAAAACAGACGTTTCAAAGCTACATAGCAGCCCACCCGGCATTTATACCAACATCGTCGTCCATTAAAATATATTTTACAAATTACGTACCCCTCTGACCTTTACAGACCGTTTATTATTTCGTTAAAAGACTTCAAAGCCCGGTCATTACCATAATAACTGAAATTATCAATTTAAAAAAACTGAAATGATGTACAGTCAACAAAGGAAATACGTAACCAGGATCGTCAGATAGTTTTCATGGAAACCGATGAATTTTAATTTTATTACCAATTACAATCTTTATAATTTATATGTATGTAATTCTTCTATACGTCATCTAACTCCTTCCAAACAGGCTTGACCTATTCGGATAAAACTTTGTGTGTAATATACATTAGGTGGTTTGAAAATACGTTTGAACCCGGTCGGTGGCGCTTCAATCGGGTTCTCAATTTTCTTCATTAAAAAGCCTATTTTAGGGCAGGGCAGAGTTCTAGTCTAATACATTAAAATGTCGTGTTGCAGTGTTTGTTGTTGAACTGTTCAGAAACGGTTTAACCGATTTTTTATGATTTTTTTTTGTGTTTATTGCTTGATCAGAAAATAGGTCATAAGACTATTTTTTACTCTCTTACTCCCACCCCCCATTTTTAATAATTTATATGGAAAAACAACGGTTGCCGAGCTAAATAGTTTACTATTTATTTTAATTAGGTTTCATCATGGAAACTTTAACTATATCTGAAGACGCTGGTAACTTACCCCCTTCGTTGACTGTACCTAGTACCGACAGCGGGGTATTTAAGTACAGGGTAGCCTGAGCAGGTGACCCCAGGGGTCACAGAATTAGTATCTGCGTTAAACCCTGACCAAGACCTAACGGGGATGTCATGTTAATAATTTTATGATTATAATGTTCGCAGGAGCTCGTAGCTAAGTTATGTCAGCCGTATGTAAGGATCGGTTTGTCTATTTTAACATAATTAACATTTAAATATTATTATAGCATAACAGCATAATAAGCATTTTAAATATTCCCACTTCTGGGACTGCGGTTTCGTCACAAAAAAAAACCTTTCAACCTTTTTAACTTTCGATTTGAGACTATTCGAGAATTGAACTACATATTTACATAAGTTAGCTTGTACGAAACCTTCAGTGTGCAAGTCCGACTCGCACTTACCTAGTTTTTATATTTTTGTGTCTGAAAATGTTATATATTTTTCTGTTCAACTGTTAAACCTAATTAATTAATGGGGTGGTGCTATAAGTATACCAATTAAAACTAAAAATATGATAAGACCGTGAAGATTTATTTTACTAAACAACTATCAAGATGAAAAATGATCACAACATCTTTGATTCAGATTATTTAGAAAGCCAAGATTTTGTGAGTCATATTTATAAAATATATTTTTATAGGATATTATTACTTATTTATCTGTGCAATTAAATAACATCTGTTAACATTTGTGATATTATTTCATCATTAATATAATACCACTAGGATTTTCTTCCCGGTTTTATAAACAGTAAAATAACGAAACTCCTCTTTTTCCCTCTTAATGGTTATATTTCTCTTTCTTTCTTTTATATTTCTCGCCTACATCATAAAAGGAAGTCTTTTACAAATGTCATGTTTTTAGTTTCACTAGTGCTTTCGTATGTCACTCAGTTTCTCCATAAACAACATTATTTTAGTATATGCGAAACCTGAATATGGTTTGTTCAGAATCAATAACTGAATCGATTCCAATAACTTTTACACTATGTTATATTTTTTCCCAAACATATTTAAAAAAAGGTCACAAGTTGGACACCATCGAGACTAAGTATAACACTGGTCAAAGCAGGTTATAGCGAGCATTAGACACCAGCGCACAGCTGGGTGTGGAAGCAAAACAACCCCTCAGTACCTGGATGGCCCGGTGGTCTTGTGTTTGTGTGGACAACCAGTTAACATAAATACAGGTTTCAATAACATAAGTTATAAACTTTGTGATCTTTCATGATACAGTTATGAAATTTTGTACACAGTTTCTTTGCATAAAAATATTCGACCTGTGTTTGACATATATTATACTAAAAATAAGGTTGTATAGGTAGTTAAGTATTTTAGTTGTAGGTTTGTTAGGTATCGAAGTTCTCCGAAACGGCTTGACTGATTTTTGTACATATATGATTTTTTGTTGTATATTTGGTAGGTTTGAGAATAGGTCGTGGGCTTTTTTACTCTCCTACCTTAAGGAAATGGATGGTACATTTCCTTCCTTGATATATAATTTATATAGTAGAACAACGTTTTCCGGGACAGCTAGTTGAGATATATTCTCTTTTCTCATCCAATCATCATTATCAAACAAATGATGACGTTACATTCAGCTAGGGCCCCGCGCAGTCCACAATCAATTCAGGGCAGGCTGCGCTTGCGCACCCACCGCCGATAAATCAAACAACCGGTACATTAGACCAGCTTGTTTGGACGTAATTCCCGACGAGCTGTAGGAAGTCTAAGTGCAAATATGAAGGGCATAATGTAGGGGAATTATGTGCATATTTTGCAGCGTACAGTTAACTGGTGCAGACTTCTTTTGTATATGCAATTTTAACGCAGATTTTTTGAGATGTGTGAACTGAATTAAACGCGTTATAAGAAGCGTTTTTGGGTATCTATTCATCACATAACTTCTCCTGCTCTGTGTGAAGCGAGAGGGTGTGTCACATTTGTAGATTTTTAGTAAATTTCTAAAATGCTCATTTTATTTTGCAAGCATTACGTCTTTGCGCTTTTCTTTCTTTTGTATGCTGTCCGAGATTGACCGCGCTGTAGATTCCGAAGTTATTCAACTACAATGTGAATGTATTTTAAGAGGAACGTTCAAAAATAACCCGCGACATTCAAATATTTTAGATCAGATTCAAGTTATGTGTTGATTTAAAAATATTTGACGGGCGTAATGTACGAGTACGTATTTATTTACAGAATAAATTATATCAGTTGGTCTAACCCTATTGAACGGCTATTTCATACAAAAGATTATTTGTTTTTAGTAAATAAATAAAAAAATATTTCTCTGTCTACTCTTGCATGCGAGCGTGACGATTATGTTATAAAGGGCCATGTATAACAGGGTCATACTATGTGTCCGTGGCGCGGCCTGTGTGGTCAACTTCGCGGAACCAACGGTTCCAGAGCTGCGAACAAACCAGATCTGATTTTAGCATATTATCAACGACGTTACTTATCTCAAACACGTTGCTTCCCTACGCGTGCGAAACATGACCACCGTGTAAAGAGAAGAAACAACACTAAATGATACATAGAACCGTGTCGTTCTTTTATAGCGTTGTCTTTTCAACCGACTTTGAAAAAGAGGAGGTTCTATGTTCGGCTGTATTTGTTTTTTTTTTTTGTGTATATCCATTGTGGACTGGTTATGAAAATTTTTGTTATGATTGAAAGATTAACTCCCGAATTGTTCCCATAGAAATATTGTTTCGATTTGATGAACTTCGGAGATATAGAACGGAGCTCTTCAAAAAATCACTGCAGAACTGTCGTAACAAGTAAATCTGTAATAAACCAGTTTATTCTAACCGTGTTTGGTATTATTAGAATTGTCATGATGATTTGATGATGGAACCGAATGGCGAAAGGTATCTATTCAAATAGTAGTACCAGTACTGTACGAGTAGTTTAAAAAAAAATTGAATCATGATGTCTACAGTGCTACTACGAGAATTAAATGGTTATTTTAATTTAATTCATAGGCTCATGTTTGACCACTATCTCAACTGATGGTAAGCGACGATGTGGTCGACGATGGAGCCCGCTAGCCTAGAACTAACGTATTTTGTGTTGTAGCCAATAAACGCTCTATCTATGATAGATCTATTCACTCTCATCTTAAAGACCCCCAAGTTGTAGCTATCAGAAAACACAGACTCCGGCAGGGAGTGTAATTCACATTCAGAGAACTAAATTGGAAGACTTAAAAAGCTTGTGTGGTCAAGTGTAATACAATACGGTTAGTTAACTATACGAGTCGGTACTATAGATTACGATACTGCAGTCAATAAATGCCAAGGCATTAAGTCCGCCTCTGTATTTTTGTGCATAAAGTGAAAATGTGTGCGCCTCTCTAAAACAGGATCAAATTAAAAAAAAAATAATTAAACTTCAGCCACTCTGACTCAACATGATTGGTATGCATTCTGAAATATGCGAAAAGGAATCAGGTGATAGTTGTCAAAGTCCTGCCTCGTTCCGTTAGATCGATTCGGTGGATCCCGCTAGCTGTGAAACTCGAATGAAATTCCCACCTGTGTTGGATCGTAGGGCTGCCAATCATTTTAGTTTCATAATCGTTTAACAATAATGTTCATTTCAGTTATTCCTCTACGAGTGATGATATTAGGTGAGTCCGGTGCAACTTGGGCAGGCAGCCACTAGGCCTCGTAAGGAGTTAAGCATTCAGTTTTGACAAGGCGTTAATCTTGTCTAAAAACCGACAGAAAAAGATGAAGGGAAAAGAAGGCAGGCAGGCCATGACAGGGGGATAATTCAGCAGTGTTCTCCACGAACTTCTGAATATTCAAACATGCTCTCTACGAAGTATCGACTATACAGCCAAGCTCTTTACAAAGTGATGCCTATTCGGCCACACTCTCTATGTATTGCCAAATATTCAGCCACGCTCTCTACGAAGCACTGAATATTCAACCACACTCTCTACAAAGTGTCGAATATTCGGCTACGATCTCTACAAAGTGCTAATTATTCTGCCACGCTCTCTACCAAGTATTCGGTACTATTCGACCACATTCTCTATAAAGTGCTGAATATTTGGCCATGTTTTTTACGAAGTACCGAACATTCGGCCACGCTCTCTATGAAAATTTATGTCTGTTATTAAAGTCTGGGTACCTAAATAAAACATTATGTTTAAATTAAAGCATCAGCCCTACTAACAAAATGGTCGCCATATTTAACATTTCATGTTTATTACGCGCATGACGCGCCGAGCCGCGGCCGATCGACAAATTCTCTACAAATTGGCCGCGCAAATTAATTTCACATAATTTGTTCGTGCCAATTTCATTTTAATAACGTTTAAATGCCGGTAATTGTGATGTGTGTTTTTGTGGAGGAAGTTGGAATATTTGGTGGTTTTAACGGCTTTTATTGGTTGTAAGGAGACCGTTGGGTTGGCGTCGATCGAATAGGAAATATGCAGGATTATTTTTTATTTTTTTACACTTCATGCACATAAAGTCTTCATGCACAGAGGCGGACTTAATGTCTTAGGCATTTTCTACCAGTCAACCATGAACACAACACATGAACAACAAATAAAAAAATAATGATGATGTGTTGAACAGTTTTTTGTTCTTCTTCTTCTTCTCGAATCGATGTTTTCCATTTCCCTCAGAGTTTTAAGCTCCTTGAAAGGAGCCTCCCCGAGTGGCGTTAATCTCAAATTGTTTTTGCGATTCCAAACGGCCGGCGCACCCTGTACAGCTAGCACTCGGTAACGCTGAGTCTAACTGACCAATCCTTTCACCACGATGGTAAATCCATTTTTTGTTAACTAACCAGTTTATAAATAAACATACAATACTAATTGTGAAAAAAAATGACAAAATTGGTAGGAGTGTAAACGAGGTACAATAGTTTTAAACAAACATAATATCTCTTGTCTCTCTCGCCAAGACGCCGTTTTCTATGGCAGCCATACGGGTGTCATGGCCTTTGATGGCAAAGACCATGTCAGACTTCTCTTTCAAAATAGCAGCTTAAAGCTTCATTAATATTGGCAACATTCTGTTGTATACTACTTAAAAACAAAATTGCTTTCTACGTCTGTCTGTATGTTCGCTTAATTCTCCTAAATCACGCAACGTATTTTGATGCGATATACACACAGGGTATTCACTGATAGTAACAGCAATAAAAGAGGAAGAGTTATGCATGTTATTTGCACCCAAGCGAAGCCAGGGCGGGCCACTAGTTCTATAAACATAATAATGATGTCAAGGTGCCGATACAAGTCATTTATCGATAGAGAATGACCACTTAAAAGGGCCCTTCCCTTCTCGCCTACCGTCAACGTCGAGCATGGTTTAAAAGCTTTTTGCTTCATCTAACGCAATCCAACGCGATGTTTGATGAAAAGGCAACGCGAAAAAAGAGAATAACGCCTGAAAACTCTGTTGGTATACGATAATACAGTGATTTACTTGAATATTTCACACAACTTGTTCCAGGAAATACGTGTTGTTTTTTAATAAAAGTTTTTGAAAAAAATTGTCATGATTCAGAATCTCGATTAAATGTCCAAGGCTTCCATGGACGTATTTTTTTCTTATATGAGTACATTATGGAAAGCCGAAGTTCAAGTTAAATAGCAGATTTTAAGAGGTATTCGCTGGATTAGTTTTACACAAATTCATGTTTTGATTTTTATAAAAGCCTAGATAATATCCACAAGACATCCGTGTCTCCAAAATATCTGAAGGAAGATGTGTACTAACATCATATAATCACGTAAGAGCGGCTGTATGAAAATGTACCAAGGGTTAGCCGCTTTTAAGACGCATTTTCATACAAATATCAAATAAACACAAACCTAAATGATTTATTCATCTCCTCCATCAGGCTACGATGATGGTATCTGCCAGGAAGTCGGTGACGTAATGTGCTCCAAACCGGTCAGGCCGGTGTCCTAGATCAGAATTTAAATAAATTCACATAAATTTCGTTTAACTGAGGAAAACGTAGTGTTTTCAGAAAATAAAATCAGTACAGAACTTTTTGTATAAGTAAAGAAAGAAAGAAAAAGAGTTTATTTGCCACAAACATGGCACATATCTTAAAATAACAGCTACACACACTGACTCTATAAAAAAAGTACATAATAAGGTATGCATCTAGACTTCTAGAGGAATGTCTGGAAGATGTAATCTAATTTTACAAATAGAAAGTAGTGGTATCCGATGCAATGCAAGCAATGGTGAACCGTACGGTTGGCGCAGTGGTCGAGCGATTGACTGCTACGCTCCGTATCGCGGATTCGATTCCCGCATGGTACAAATATTTGTATGACCTACTGATAAGTGTTCCGGGGCTTTGTGTCTTTGGTATGTGAGTTTACATGTTTGTGAGCGCACCCACGACACAGGAGTAATTCCTAGTGTGCGGAAAAGTTAAATAAAAAAATATTGCGTGTCACAACGGGCCCAGCTAGAGCCAATGCCAGCCAGATCTGTGGAATTGTTCAAAAGAGTTTCCTGGACCAGGAGCGTAAAGGGCAACTGAAAGAAAACGGGTGGGTTTTAGTCAGTAAAAATCTGACACGCCCTTTTGCTTCACCCAGAAAAGGAAAAGTTATTTGATGATTTCCCATACCAAAAAAAAACCTTTAAAAATGCACGTTTTCTGAGAGGTAAGGTAGAAGTACGTATTCCCGTTAGTGTCCCAGTATCCGTTAACTAGACAGTTTTTTATTTTTTGCGTCTTTCTACCAAAAACAAATTAAATTTTGCAAATGGCAATTTATTCTTGGTACTATTTTATACAATTTAAATGACAACACTCTCAAAAAAGTTCAATGGCGTCAAAACTGTGCAAACTTAAAAATACCATAAAAAAAAATACCATAAAGTAAAAATATCTATAAGTTCAAAGTTCTGTCAGTGAACTACGAGACCACCCTGTCGCAGAGATCATATACGACGGATAAAATTAAGGTAAAAGTGTTAATTTTTATAAAAAAATGTGTGTATTATTTAACGATGTAGCCTATAAATTAAGGTAAATTTCAACGCCTATCAAAGCGAAACCTTTGGAAAAAGCTTGTATGTGTCTAACAGAAAACAGATTAATCTAACATTCATATAACAACACAATAACTCTAGATCTGCCAAAGATAAAAATAATTTAGCTTTAGAAATCATATTGCTTATAAATTATAATCTATGAAAGCATAAATTGAAGCAGTCACGCATATGCAAATACGTGGGGATAATTGAAACCATTGGGGGGCAGTTTGTCTTGAAGATAAGATCAACTGTTGATTGGGTGCGCAGGCGCATAACACCGGCGGATATGAAGGATTCGATCTTATGAGATAACTGGTATTTATTTGTTTTCCACATGTTAGTGGTGCTATTTGGCTGGCTAAACGATCGCTGTGAAACATAGGTTTTATTTTTACTTTACTTCAAAATAAGACGAAACAAAAAAAAAACATAGTGTTATTCAAAAACATTAAATACACAACGTATTTGATGTTTTTGAATGACAGTACAATTTTTTTTTGTTTTGTTTCGTGTTACCTAATTATTGTGTTTGTGTCATGTACTGTACAAAATAAATTGTTTCGATTTGTTTATTTTTTTTTTCTTTCTATTAAGGCCTTAATTACCGAGAAGTGTTATAAAACAGTGACTTTCTGAACCCTACTCCTCGGTAACGGCTAATGTTAACGTTAATGGATTCTTAATATATATTTATTGAAGATTCATGTACAGACGCCAGCACGTCAATCTACCCCAATCTGTCAAATTTTACCAATCGAACATTAACCTTCTATTATTGTGATAAGGTTGAAAATCTATTAAAGAAATTGGACAGATTTAGGTAGGTTGATGTGCTGGCGTCTGCACTACATTATCATCATAATTATGATTTTTTCGTGCGATTAATACTTTTGTCTAAAACAATTTTTTTTACAATTTTGCAACTTTTCCCTACTCCTTCGAAACGGCTTAAATTTTTAGAAATATGTGTACACAAAAAAATTGCTGGTTAAGTGTTCTTTAGAATGTACATAGTAAGTATATGTAAATCAATCAATAGACTGCAAAGAAAGTGGATTTAAAGGCCAGCGGGATTAAATGCATCCAGGCAGTAACGCAGCTAGGCGCATTACTTTGTGTAATTTATTTCATTACCACTGCTTTCAAAAAGGTGAAAGAAAACATTGTGAGGAAACCGGCATGTCCTAGAACCAAAACCAAAATTCGAAATCTGGGACTGCGTCCTAGAAGTGGGAACATTATAAGGTTGATGCTTGCTTTCTTGCTTGCTATTTAACTATTATTGAGGATTCTAGG
Organism: Leucania comma; assembly: GCA_958295575.1. Classification (NCBI taxonomy): domain Eukaryota; kingdom Metazoa; phylum Arthropoda; class Insecta; order Lepidoptera; family Noctuidae; genus Leucania; species Leucania comma. Next base: position 1,718,683 of record OY282468.1, on the reverse strand, counting down.
AGTAATCTATATCACCTTCACACTGAGAATTATTCCCCAAAAATAAACGCTTTTTTTACCTGTGTCGTGGGTGCGTTCACTTGCATATACACTCGTAAACTTGCATACACAAAACACCGATTGAATTATTTGTAAGAAAATATTTTTCTATCCTTTTTTCAGTTCGATATCATCAAAAAGGCAACATCCATTAAACTTTTTAATGTTTAATAGGAAAAAATCATGAAAAAAATATACTAATAGTATAAAACTGAAGAGTTTGTTAGAGGCGCTAATCTCATGTACTACTTGTTCGAATTGAAAAATTGTTTCAAAGTTGATAGCCCATTTATCGAGGAAGGCTGTAGGCTATATAAAATTACGCTAAGACTCACGGGAGTAGAGCAGTAACAAAACATGCGAGTAGAACTAAAAGAAAAAGCCATTAAAAAAATAAAATTTCTTTAAAATAATCTACTATTCGAGCTAGCGCCAACGGCATCCTTATGGCATTCGCGCAAAGGTTCGATAAGTAAGTACCTGAACCATTGCTGTATGGTTCACTTACCGAGAAATCTGAATTTACAATATTGTGGTGTGTGATTAATTACTTTGTGTATGTGGTCTTTGTAATAATAATTGTAATTGTATATAATATGTTTTTATTATTTTTATTTTATTCTTCTGCTATGATCCTTTGTTGATCGAAATAAACCTATTATTATTATGGGTTAGTATATCTCAGAACCTTGAGGGTCCTAGACGGTCCTCGAGGGACTTTGTACGCCTTCCTTTGGAAGGCTCGAAACCAACTCGCAGAGACTTATGAAACTTTATCAATAATTAATAAATCACTGACAAGCTATACTTCTGCATACCTCATCGTAGAGTCGAGGCGTGATACGAAACAACTGGACTTGTCAGGCGGGACGTCGCCCGTCACGCTCGTCAATGGAGGCTGTGGTCCTGTCAGATCCCTCATTTTTTCTCGCTTATCTTACGATCGCTGCTTTGTACCGTAATTATACTCGTAGGCGAAGGCACCACAGACTAAGCACATCAGTTGGACAACGCTCTTGCTTGTTATTTTGTCGTTTTTGTGAAGGAATTTTTGAATGATAAAAAGTGGGATAAAGTAAAATTTTAATTATTTTCACGGCTATTTTTCTGGATCGACGTTTCCGATAGTTTCCGATCCAGAAAAAAATACAGATTTTTTTTCTTGTATTTGAGAGAAACCAGAATAGCGCAGTATTTTGTTCTGCTTATGCATGGGACTGTTTACCAAAAATTACTGATTCAAGCTCATAAAAAAATCAACAAACTTTTACATACCTCAAAAATCAGAAAAGTTAATTTTAAATACCTAGACCATTTACAGGCACTTTTGAATTGTCAAAATGACGGTTAGTCAAAAAAAAAGTGAAGCTAAATGGCACATCATTATAAAACAATGACACAAGCAATCATCTATGTCACAGACCTGTCAAAGCTTGGACGGATGAAAAAAAAACAAATATTTTTAGGTTCTCGTCATTCCGTGACGTCACGCCTCAAACATTTGTTTAAACGCCTCACCTTAACACTTTTGTCCTTGGAATCACAGAATAACAGAATAGGACCAACCAGGAGTGGTAAAATTAGCCTGATATCAATGCGAGGTGCGCCAATAAAGGTTAGTGTCAGTAATTGATTGAATTTTGTACGCACTGTCGCATATTCGAGTCAAAAGCTCAAAATTACACAACTGCGGAGTGACACGTGACAAATTTCACTAATAATATAAAGGCAAAAGTTGTGAGTATGCTTTTTACTTCTCCACGCTCGAACGGATGTACGGCTAAACGGATTTGACCATGTCTTGGGCTATTCAAAGGATACTTTTTATCCCTGAAATATGTTCCCCTGAGACAATTTTCTGCTTTCGTGCGGACGAAGTCGCTGGCAGTAGTTAGTTGTTCATGACATAAGGCCTATTATACTCCCCGAAGGTTTAGGCGGAGATGGGCAGCACACGCGTCACCGCAGTCCAGGAATGTAGTGAACAAAATTGGAAACTGGGGTGTGTTTTAGTCAGTAAAAGTTTGATACTCTCTCGCTCTACGCCGAACGTAATTTATTTCATGATTTCTGACAGAAAATAAAAAAAAGCCACATTTTATCGGTTATGTTTTAATAACATGTGGAGTGTGTCTATAGACATCATTCGGGTTTAGATTCGCAAGGTACTACCGAAAAAATACAAATGGACAACCTCCTTTATAGATATAAAAAAAAAATTTGAAAAAGAACAATATTTTTTTTAAGAAGTCCAAGAAACATTCGCGTTACCCACATTTTATCGGTTATGTTTTAATAACATGTGGAGTGTGTCTATAGACATCATTCGGGTTTAGATTCGCAAGGTACTACCGAAAAAATACAAATGGACAACCTCCTTTATAGATATAAAAAAAATTTTTGAAAAAGAACAATATTTTTTTTAAGAAGTCCAAGAAACATTCGCGTTACATACAATGGGATATTTTCGGATACCCTTAGGTACGAGGAATCTAATTTTTTTTTACTGACGTCACTCTTTGGACCATTCTGTACATTTTAACATTTCAACCTTACCAAAGCCTTATTGGGAATGAAACTCATCAATGTTGATTGTCCCACTGTACTTTGTAGCGTATGGCGATTCGATTCCTTGATCTGACCTGCAGGTCACGGTTCAGGTCCCCGGCTGAATGGCCGCGTGGTACGGCACTTGTTTTGATTTACAATCTCGGTACGATTGAGCCATCACAGACAAGAAGCGTTGTTTGGATGAACTTTATTGTTTATCCGGTTGAAGGGTGAGTACGGAGACTTGTAGATTTTATCATAGCTTTAAAGCAATGATATTGGTAATGGAAATATTTATGTGAGTAGACCTGAAATACCAATTGATATTGGCATTGGTATTAGGTATTGAGATTTCACTGTAATTACAGTGAAATCCGTTTATAATGACATCAAAGGGAAATAACAAACAAGTTATACTAAGAAAGTCGGGTTTTCCATACAAACTTCCAATCCTCGTTTTACTTCCATAGGGGTAGAGTTGCGTAAAATCCGTTCTTAGCGGATGTCTACACCCTATAAGAAACCTACCTACAAAAATTTAATTTGTAGGTGTTTTTTTATGGCAGGTCAAATCATCCAATGACAGATCCCGCCCTTGGGCGGAGCGGGAAATAGTCTCAGACTCTTACTGACTAAAAACCTACCCCGTTCCTTCGTTGCCAACCGTGCCGAGGCCGAACCTTCCTTTCAGAAGCTGATTCATGACCCCAGCAGGCTTCGAACCTTATAGTTTCTGAGATTTCGTGTTTAATTAAGAGTGAGTGGTATTTCGCTTTTTTAGATAAAAAATCTCTTGTTTTTGTTAGTATGTATTTATTTTAATAGAGCATATTACATTAAAATAAAAATTGTATGTGTTTTAAACTATCAATTACATACTGAGACTCAAAACAAAAACAAGCCATGCACGCGCCGAACGTCGTCGGGTATCACATGACTCTCCCGAACACTGCCCAAGGTGTTAAGAATCATGTCGGTCACTATAACCCGATACCATTTATGAAAAATGGGTCACAATAAGCGAAGTCATTATAACCGAAATTGTTATCAAGAATTTTATAGGAAAGCCAAACTTCACTATGTAATTATTTCATGATACACGGATTCTACTGCAGTACCCATACGTTCAAAACGTTTTAATAATAATATTAAAATATAATTATAATATTCCACGACTATCACACAACGCCGTCTAGTCCCCAGCTAAGCAGAGCTTGTGTTATGATGAGTACCTACTAGACAACTGATAAACATACTTATATACTTCTAAATACATGCGCATTATTAATAAATTACACCCAGAAACAGAACAAATGATTGTCATTACATAAACATTTGTCCTGGGTGGGAATCGAACTCACAACCTCCGGTATAGCGGTCAGGGCCACTAATCACTAGACTAACAGACCAGTGTTTTGCAAACATATAGATTGTGCGTACAGCTAAGGATTGGACTTCCCTGCTGGATGTCTTTCACATCTCTCTGGGTTTATCCAATCCTATTTCTATATCCAGCGATCCCTCAATGAAATGCACTCCCGCTGAACCTCAGGGTGACCAGTCAATTCTTTTTAAGGTGAAGCACGTAAACACATTCTCAAGAAGTTGGTGGAATCATCAAAGCGTTGATTTGTTGGAATCGTTTTTAGGGTTCAAAAGGAAAAAAACAGAACACTTATAGGATCAATTTGTTGTTTGTCTGTCGGTCTGTCTGTCTGTCAAGACCCTTTATCTCGTGAACGCGTGGAGGAATCGAGTATTAAAACCATGCACTCAAGTCTGCGATCCCTTGAAGCTGTGAAAAAATCAAACTTGTAAGTTAACGGATTAAAAAGATACAGCGGTTTATATTATATCGCAAAAAAACGTATATTACATACAGCAGTTCCCGTTGACCTGTAACTTAGCTTGGAGCAAGGTCTTATTGCACAAGTATCAAATCTGAAAACTGTAAATTTGTAGAAAAGTCACAAAAAAAAAGACGTTTCGATTCGCAAAAATCATCTATATTATTATTTTATATTATTTATTTATCATTAATTTACATAATTTGATTGGTACGGAACCCTCGGTGTGCGAATCCGACTCGCACTTGCCTAGGTTTTTTTTTATAAGCGGGTGCCGTTTACTCTGACGTAAGTACAGTCTAAAAGAACACAAATATCATTTCTCAGCACAAAGAATCTTGACCATCAATTTGATCGCCTGATAATCGGCCATAAACTAACTCTAAACTTGCCTCAAGTTCTAAACAATAAGCAGAGCTTAGTTACGAGAACTGACCGTTTGATCGATGAGTAGCGTCATGACCAACGCGATATTGACCATCGATCGTATCGATGTATCACTGACTGTTGGGTTTATCGATATTACAAGCGCACAACACTATTTTAATAATAGAATGTCTTTTCTGTATCGTAAAATTTATTGGAGCTTTTTTATGGTGGGTAAAATCATCCAATGACAAATCCCACCCTTAAAAATTTACTCAAAATGACCATTAAATTACTCTATAATAAGATTTTGTTTCACTGCGCAAAATGATTTGCAAAAATAATAATTATTGATCATCATTTATTATTATCTCTCTAGCCTTGTTCCCGCAAGCTAATAAGATTAAGTTGAAAACCAGCATCAGGGAAAAAACTGCTACGTAGTGGCTTGCACAGCCGTGAGACACACAATGATGTATTTATTTATTTATTCAAAAAATCCACAGCTCTTTTTAGAACATACCTTTACAACCCAGTTACTGGGCAACACGATAATCCTTGGATCGATTGATAGACTTTCCAGCGTCTCGTCGTAACAGATATATTGGTCATTATTTGTGTTTAAACATATTTCTTTTCTTGTTTTCTGTCTGTAAACTTATAACAAAACAATAAAATTATCTGCACAACTATCGATATCCAAAGTCGCATATTGCGCAGGCACATCACTAGACGGCTGAATGATTTAATGACTTTATTGGTTCATAAATAAATATTTAATTCATTGATTGGCGTGAGTACACATTATGTAGTCATGTCCATTGAATGGAATTCAAACCATCTGTGTTGAGAATAAATTAGATATTTAAATAAACAAGCCGTCTTGATTAAATAATTAATTAGTAGGCATAGTTCTTTATAACGGGTGATAAAATGCGCAAGATTTAGTGGCCACATTCGTTTCCTCTCATGGTAAAAATATTGTAAAAATCCGTATAATTATATGTGAAGAGAAAGCTTTGTATTTTTAAACATATTTTATAAGTATTGCTCGCATGGAGGTGTGTGACATTTGATATAGCTAATGTTTAAGTGGAGAAGTGAGCAGAAATCTGTTTCTTGCTATAGCTTTTACCAGCGGCCTTGCCCACGTGAATGAAGAAAATTATCCCACGAGAATATACTCTCGGGACAAGCAGTACCTTTTCTATGTCCTATTCCAGGACATGATCTGTCCAAATGCTAAATTTCATCTAAATCCGTTTAGCAGTTTGAGCGTGAAAGTGTACCAAACATAAACAATGTCGCCTTTATAATATTAGTGTGTTTTTACGGTCCAATGTGGGTAAACACTAGTATAAACTAACAGCTGATTTTTAATTATTTCGGTTCCTTTTTTTGCCTTTTTTTCATTAAGTACTAAGCTCATTTATTTATTCCCACTTGCATAGAATCACGGCAATGTAATGCAGGCCAAATCTAATTGTAACCGATATACGTATCAATACAAGATATTATCAATATAAAATCACGAAGTATTTACATTCCGTAAGCCGAAATAAATGGGTATCAATCAACCAGTATCAATCATGCTATGTTGCAAATACACAACGGCCAAACAAAGATCGCACATTCCAAACCCTTCGTCAAGTTCCTATTGAGACAATAGAATAGTGATGGGACGCATCGATAAATTGGTCCCGTTGAGTGATTCGGCCGTCCCGCGGTCGGCCGGCCGGTCGCACCGGTTCCGCGGCATAGTACCGCGAGTCTGCAGTCCCGCCCCCCCTTCCGTAATCGTACGATAACCAGCTTGGCAATGGTCGCGGGAATCGGTACTACTTTGTATCAGTTATCTTTTATAGCGGGCTTGACAGAAGATAAAAGATGACGTCATTTGTTGTGAAATGCTGATTGTTATGTGAAGACAATGGGTTATTCATTCCTCTTGATTTTGAGGTACATCAGTTTTAAATTCATGGTACTCAATCGTACCCTAATAAGAAACTAATTGCATAATAGTAAAATATGATCCTAAGGGAACTGCTATTCCAGGAATTTCGGCCTTTTGAGCATGAAGAAGGTTGTGTATGTTTGTTACATGCACAGTTTATTAAAATGTCTACTTTAAAAGTATTTATTATTTCCACTTTATTTAATGGGATATATTTGCCAAACCTTTGCAACAGTTCAGCACGGAATGCCCTGTAAGCAGTAGGTTTCTAATCTTTGTATTGGTTTTTAGGCCCTTTAAAACCAAAGATTAATTCTACGAAAAACTATTCAGAATAATTCGGGAAGTCCCGCAAAACCTGAACTGTTGGCAGCCCTATTCCTAGGGTTGATAAATGCGTTCACTTGATTGAGACTTATTCGTTATTACAGCGTTATCGGATTGCGGTAACATGACGACAATATTATGCGGGACCCCATCAGCGCGAGCTTATCTGATGTAGAAATAATATAGACCTCCGTATGATTGCTGCTTGCCTAATGTCAGTAACTGACTGATTTATTGCTGTAATAATATAAACCTGACCGGTAAATATTTATGTGTTTTGAAATCGAAAAGCAGTTGCCAAGAAAAATGTTTGACTAGCTGAGGAGCTTCACTAGTGCCAATAAAATCGGATTGAGGATAATTACAGTCGAAAATAAATTGTTCTTATTATTCTTAAACTAGCGACGTGCCCTGGTTTTGCACGAGTAGTAGAATATAGTTAGCCACTTTCCACTTTTCCATTTCGTTTCCACTGCTGGATTTTTTTCGACATTTTCAACCATTATTCGTCACATTTCAACCAATTTACATAAAACCATCAATCACTGTCTATGATGATTGCCACATCATCATCATCATTTCAGCCAAAAGACGTCCGCTGTTGGACATAGGCCTCCCCCAAGCGTCGCCACAACGGCCGGTCCTGTGCATTGTTGTGTGTGTGTGGTTTATTGGCAATAAACCGAATTAAAAGCCGTTCTGTAGTTTCTATGTTTACCGCAAGCATATATACAAACGCTGCGGAGAACTTTTTTTGTATAATACGTACTTAGTTATGTATTATAGTTGCAATGAAACTTCAATTTTATAAACAAGGCCATATTAAAATAAACCGCTGTCTGAGATTGCCATCATATTCTTACTTTTATCCCGGACTTCAAAGCTCCATTGTTAGTACATATTTGCATGTAGCCCTCGATTGATTGGCTCATTCCGATGATTGATTGTCCCGCGCCGGTACAACACTATACCGTTTTATAGGAAAGGTGAATGCACCGATTCTCTGTAAGGAAGTTTACAAATTTTTTAAAATCGTTTTTTACAGAATGAGATTTAAGCAGGTAATATTATAGGCATTAAGGCAATTTATGATGACGTGTTTTTCAAGTATTACGAGTATTATTAAAATGGTTTCCGATTTATTTAACAATACATATGATGCATGATAAAACTGACTGGTTTAAACTGTCTTCTCATACCTACTAATATTGTAATATGAAAATACTTGAAAGATCCAGATTTTTTTAAAAAGAATAACCTAGGAGTTTCTTGCCAGTTTGAGAACGACCAATTGGCACCATGCACTATTATAGCTTCTGACGTTTTGTAAGTTTCCACGTAGACCTATGTCAAAATAAATTGAAAGCGATTTTTACGATGATTTCGCTTTGGGCTGTCTGCTTAGTTTTCACCCTGGTTAAATAGCTAATTTGACATGGTGACAAAAACAAATGACCACATCACGTTTGCAACGTACATATCGGTTAAAAAATTACAGCATAAACAAGAGAGTGATCATTATAAAAATTAGAAAAACTATAAAATACTGTTGGTTGCACTCGAGTAACTAGAAGCAATTACATCAAAATGAATAAAAGTAAACGTTTTTATTATTTAATTACTGTTAAGGACGTTTACAGTTAATCTAGGGAATTGATATAATATTGTTTCTATCTTTCCTACTTGGTTATAGCGTGGTTTAATTAAAAAGCGAGGCAATAAATGCTACACCGTATTAACTTGATTGGGTAGAATATTGGTATTCCTTTTTATTATGTGAACATGGTTTTTTTAAACAGTACGCCAGCTTTAGTGGCATGTTTGATTGGTGCGTGAAACTTATGGTTATACACCGTTTTAGAAAAACGAATGTTTTTAATAAACCATTTCATTGAACGATTCTTTAACTTTAATTTATTTTTAATTTAAGATTAAACAAGAAAGACTATGTTTATAGATAGCTAGGTACAGACAGCTGAATCCGATAGTAGTGGACTTGCGGACGACGAGCAAGGGCTAGCTCGCCGTCCATCCATCTGGTGACTGTCCAGAAAAGACCAAGTCGTCGACCGTACGTAGTGTTCCATGCGCACCTCAGCTCAGATGTCAGCAAACCGTAAGGACCCAGTATGGTCTATAGCCGCTAAGGCCACGGGGATTTTCTGAAAATGAAACCCATGGTCTTCGAACGCAAAGAAAAACTGAAGGATACAGTCGTGGTTTTAGTCAGTAAAAGTCTGACATGCCTTCTCAACTCACCTTAGAACGAGAGAAGACATTGGATTATTTCCCACCTTAAAAAAAGACATCAAACAATTTAAATAAAATATTATTAAATACTAAATAATAAAATAATAATATTATTAAATGAGTACCCCTACCAAATAAAAAAAAAATTGAAAAAGAAGTAACCAGCAGATGCTGTCCGTAAATACAAAAATAATTTTAATCGCGTGTCCGACAACAGTGCTCTTTACCCTACTGGACGTTAACAGTATTCTGTACCGGCGTTATTATTCAATTGTTGTTCAATAATAATATGTAGATGATAATGTAGAGGCCTCAGCAGCATTATTAGAGAATTTTAATATTTATATCGAGGTATCTAGATTTTATTGTACAAATATAGTTTGAATAGTGTTTTTCATGTAATTTAATGGGACGGTACCTACAGGTATAAGGTCGTCTACGGCTGGTTTTAAGGTATTTTATTTTTTGTTAGATGAAATGTTTCAGGGTAACTCGAAAAATTTAAATTTTCATTGTTTTTTTTTTTGCATTTTGCAGTTTAGTACGATCGACGGATCTTAGCGCGCCTGAAGTTAAGCTCTGCGAACTTTAGCGCTTGTGAATGAGAATTGAGCTGTTTTCATAGGTAAGTTTGTAAGGAACCCTTAGTGCGCGAGTCCGACTTACACATATTTGTTTAATTTTCATGTACAATATTGGTACATAGGCGGACTTAATGCGACAAGGCATTCTCTACCAGTCAACCTTTGGGTTAAAAAGACAAAACTATATACACACATGCACATACATACATACACCACCTACATATCCGCTTTTTTTCTTTCTTTTAATAATACCTGAGTACATTATAATAATATAGTATTTTTATTTTAAATTATTTATAGATTAAAAAATTTTAATTCAAGTATTTTATTTTTTATTGTTGTTTGTCCTGTGCGAATTATAAAGAAATATATTTTCTTTTTTTCTTTCCTTCTTTTTTCTTAAAAACATACAAACAAGATGTTTCATTTTAAAACCCAATTACCCAAAGTAATAAGTTCATCAAGCCCGCGAGATATTCTCAGCGTTAACAATAAGCAGACCAGCTATTAAGCTGTTATCAGTTATTTCATGAATGGATTTGGCAACGGTACAGCGGCGGGTCGTTGGCCCCGCGCGCGCGATAACCTGCGCGTGCGCCGACTTGAATGAAACTTCCTTAGATTGTGTCTGGATTTTTACAGGTAGGTGCTGTGTATTCTACGAGCCTAATAGAACCATTAAACTTGATCTTGGTGATATAATTTTAAAATTAAAATTATCTGTCTATTTTACTACTTTCATGTAATAAACTATATCCATAATATAAAATTTATATAGGGTGACTGGTAATTAGTGAACGATACTTAAACACGTGATTGTAGTCATGATAACAAACAACTTTTACTATGGGACCAAACCAGAAATCGCGAAAAATATCAGCCAAATTCAGTACATTTTGACCAGTTAGGCGAACACAATTTTTTTCAGGTTTGGTCCCATAGTAGGTAAAAGTTGTTCGTTATCATGACTACAGTCACGTGTTTTAGTATCGTTCACTAATTACCAGTCACCTTATATAAATATCTATTATGTATTAATTATAAGAAATATATAAGTATGTTTATCACCTGTCTGGTACCCATAACACAAGCTCTGCTTAGCTTGGGACTAGACGGTGTTGTGTGATAGTTGTGGAATATTATATTATATATTATATTATTATTATTATCTCTTAATTAACAAAGTTAAGCTAGACGCTTTTTGAGGTCAGTTATCAGGTGGGTGATCATTCCTTTAGCGATAGACAAGGCTCTTAAAATAACGAACACAAAACGAGGAAATTCGTCGAAATATTCAAGATTTTATTAAACTTAAATACTAGAAGACTTTTTTAAACTAATTGTGGTTCAATATCCTCTAGATTATATATCCAAAACTAATAAATATGAGGAACCACAAGAATCCAAAGATTATGTACGTACCATTTCTTGAAGGATCGAATCATTGGATTGTATCCCGCGTAGGCCGAAGGTATTCATAGACAAGTCTAGACGATTTTCCGGGATTAAAGACCTGTATAATGTTTTCCAGGTAAAGAGTTAGTTGCCTGCCAAAACCTATCGCCAGTTTTGATCTGTCGATTGTTGATATCAGCCACTTCTCGCGTCTGGCTTGGTTCAGGCTATGGTTTGGAGCATGAAAGAATGGGAATCAGTCGCTTTTCTGCGAAGCAGAATATTTGAGAAAGGTCTATAGAGGTAATTTGCTTTACTTCACCTTGGGCATGGGTGAGGGACTAGACTAAGAGAAATACTGCAGGTTAGTTTTGTGGAAAATTGTTGGGCATTACCGACCCCATGAACCCACCATGATCGCCTTACGGCGCGCATTGTTCCCGCGCGCCTCAAAGAGTTGTCAGCAAACTGTAGGGGCCCAGCAGGGCCGAAGCCTACTGGGGCCAAAGGTGATGTGAAAATTTCACCCGGGACCCTGGGACAAAGGCAATGAATGGAACAGGGTAGGTTTTTAGTCAGTAAGAGTCGGACACTTTTTCCCGCCCCACCCAAGGGCGGGATTTGTCATTGGATGATTTTACCTACCATAAAAAAAACCATGATCGCCTGGGAGAATTCTTGTACCTCATCTCTGGCTTGCCTCTTTTGGTCGGCCGTAGTGAACACTGACGAGGAACAGAGCTCCCACTTCTGTATTGCCTTTATTGGCTGGGTACCCCTCCTCCTGAGCACGTTTGCTCTTAAACGTGCTCAGGAGGAGAATGTATAATCCAGTAAAATTATGGACAAATTAATAAGTTTATCTTTTTATTTTATTCACATTCGTACTCTTCCCCGTATCTTGATTCCCATCCTCCTCTTCAAATATTATGACAACCAACTTCAACTTTTCAGTGCCCATGTATGTATTCATTTTAAGCATATTAGTACATATTTCTTTTGAATCAAACATGCCAGAGTTTTTGCTAGAGCTATCGTTAGATTCAAAACTGGTTTCTTCATTTTTGACTAGTCTTTTTTGTTGGATCTATCGACCTCAAGCGTGTACATCACAGATGTTGAGGCCAAAGACTTTAGGCTGGGCAAAAAAAAAACAAGATTTTATATACCATGAATATGGATATGCCCATGCTGTAGGTATGGCTATAGATAGGCATATCGAAAGCCTGATCAAGTCTTTGAGGATAAATTTCCAAATCTAATAGCCAAAGCATAAACTGAGCTGTTATAAATAGCTAGAATATGGGTGGGTCTGAATAAGTATTTTCTGGCTAGAGTTTGAGAAATACTCAACTTCAGATGTTTGAATCAGAAATCGAGAAAAAATCTAAATCGATCGAATCCAGGAGTCTGCGAAGCCCATCAATCCTAGCCAAGTTACGACCGTGTTTCGTATAGAATCTCTTTCTACAAACGATAACACCTCAGCGTAAGTACCATTTATAACATAAAACAACCGGATGTAGTGTCATTTTGAAGAGTTGGTTAAGAATTTTGTTGAGATGATGTCATTCCCACAAATTTGATTAGTTTTCTACAGCGTTGACGATTGTAGATTATAATCAACTTGGCTAGGCCAGCAGATTGCAAAACCTTGAATTAGATCATTAAAAAGCAGTTTTGAATGTTAATATTTACACAATAAAGAGTGATTTCTATTAGTTTGTCTATTAGCAATGGAATAGCTTCTTATGGAGAAGAACAGACAATAAAATCCATAATGCTTATGATAATAATATTTTATTTGCTTCTCTCAAAAACTTACGAAGGTTCATAGTAACCGGAACGTATTAAAGATTTCAAAAGTAAGTAACTTTTAATTATCCTTTATATACTGGAAAGTGTTTCAGAATCAGTAATATTACGTGAGACGTGTGCTTCTAAGCAAGGCTAGTGGAAACTATAATAGAGACTTCCGTCAAGTTAAATACAATATTTATTAGTTAGAAAGAGAAAGACCATGGTTTTGAAGTATGATGGATTTGTTTTTGTTATACTCCAACAATTACAACACTTATCATTTGTGAAAGTTATATCTATACTTGAGTCAAGACCTGTGTGACAGAAATCAAATTTAGTTTGCACGGAGATGCAATTACTTCAATAATACATTCGAATAATTTGCTCTCACACTCAATGATTAAGACCACCCAGCGTCAAAGAGTACAAGAATTTAATTATAATAAACTTATCATCTGTTACAGAAGATATAAAAATAATAAGTACACCAATTTCTTCGCAAAAAAACGAGTTCGTAGAACCGAATGACTTGTGATAAGGAGACGTTTGACCGGAAGTTTTGACCTCCTTGCTAAAGGTCGGGGCAGTAACTGGTCCAGCGGTCCAACTGGCCAATGTTGGGCCAACAATGTGGTCCAACGACACGGCGATGACCGGCGATCCAATTACATTGAGATTTACATGGAATTGGAGCGATCGATACTGACCTGACGGGGAAAGGCGGAGAAATTTTTGGACAAACATGTATTACTTTATGAGTATGTACTGACAGACATAAAATCAAGTATACGACTTACAAGTTTAAGTATTCTGCGGGTGCTTTGGGTTCAAGTGTTTAATGTCATGATTTTAAAATAAAATGAAAACTATTTGTGGAATGGTCGGAAGATAAAATTTTGCCTGTACCAAACGTTTTTTGTTTACCATAGGTAAGAATGGTTGCAATCACACCACTCCTTGGAAACAATCTTGCTATTCCTTTTTTTTAAGGTGAGAAATTATCCAATAACTTTGGTTTACCGTATGTGTAGCAATCAAACCAAGTATCCCTGGAAGCAATCTTGCTGTTGCTTTCGTTTAAGATGGGAAACTAGCCAATGACTTCTCCCGCTCTAGGGTAGAGCGGGAAGGCGTGTCAGACTTTGACTGACTAAAACCACACCTGTGTTTCCACAGGTTTCTTCTTCAGAAATTCCCTATGGCCCTAGCGGGCATCGGCCCTGCTGGGTACGTTTTGCCCAAATCGTTGACGGCGCGTATCGTTTCACGAAAGCCTCGAGGAGATTTCAGCAAGCCGTAGGGGCCCCGCAGAGTCGAAGCCTACTGGGGCCATGGGTAATGTGAAATTGTACCTAGGGGCTTTGGTATGAAAGGCAACGAAGGAACAGGAGTAAGTTTTTAGTCAGGAAAAGTCTGACACACCCTCCCGCTCCGCCTAAGGGCGAGAGAAGTCATTAGGTGATTTTCCCACTTAAAAAAAAGGTGTACGAGTAACTCCCCGAAATAACTTTCTACTTAGTGAGCAAAACTACTGGCAGAATTTAGTGATAATGTCGTTCAACAACAGAGAATATTTTAACGAAAACTACTAAAATACTTAACCTGTAGCTTTTAACTTTTGACTTCACAATGGCGTTGTAAGTAAAGTACCGCTAAGTAGTCCAAGTTTTGTTTCAGTGACAACGTCGGGACATTAGAAAGTCGTTAGCACTCGACAGTAACGCACACATCCTGCGGAAAGGTCAGCTGCGTAGGCGCAGATTTGTGCAAAATAGGCTTTCAAAGGCTACATGCAGTTTTTAATCAAAATAATCCATACTAATATTATAAATGCGACAGTAACTTGCGTCTGTCTATCTGTTTGTTTGTTAAGATTTTGCGCCTAAACCGCTAAATCGATTTTGATATATTTTGGTTTCAAATCAGATTAATGTTTGCTAGACATAATGTACTATTAATCCCGGATCTCGTAGAGTTTCTTGCCGGTTCTTCTTCCATAGGAAGCGACCGATTGGAACCGTGCGCTAGCTACTGACGTTTTATAAGTGCCCATGTAGGATTATGACAATGTAGGCCTATGTGAAATAAAAAGACTTTGATTTTCTTTGAAAAATTATCGGGATAATTTTGACGCTGAAATGTAATACTATAAAATCTGGTTGTAGCATCTGGTATCTCGCATTTGGCAGAAGTGTAAACGCCATAACATGCTACGTTATTTATCGTTTATAAATATCGTAGCATATTCTGAGGTGTGCCTTTTTGGTACTCACTCACATTTAGATTTTAGTTTTTATTTTTGATAGTAAGTGACGATGTGGTCGACCGAGGAGCACGCTTTGCCTAGAAGTAACCTATTCACTCTTGACTTTACTTACTGTACTTATTCCTCTAATGTTATTTGTTATTTTATTTATTTTTTTACATTTTCGACTGTGATCTGTGATTACCAAAGGGTGCGCTGTATAGAAAGCGTGTAGCTTATTCTGTTTCACCATTCAAAGACACATTTTTTAGGAAATAGTCAGATTATAATCTGATGCTGAGAACTTCTGAAAAGGAAACCCGCGGCCCTTGAACGCCGGTCGTCCGGTAACCTTCCGGACCGAGCCTGAGTCGTCGAAAGCTTTCCATGCATGTCTCGAAGAGATGTCAGTAAAACTGTTGAGGCCCAGTAAGGTCGAAGCCTACTGAAGCCATGGGTTGACCTTCGAAAGGAAAACCTGGGGTAATGTAACGGTGTTAGGTTTTGGTCAGTAAAAGTCTGACACGCACTCGCGCTCCACCCTAGAGCGCTAGAAGTCGTTGGATGATAGGCTACCTCCAAAAAAAAATCCTATAGTTCGATCGAATGAAAATTTTTCCGGTTTTTGTATCCACATCAACGAATAATTAAAACGGTTGATCTACATCCGTTGACCTATATGAGCGTAGCAAGTATTTGATGATAAGAAATTGTCATTATTATAAATTGTTTTAGGACAGTTTTATTAGGAAATAGGGTTATCAGCAGAAAATAAAGTCAAGGCTACCCTACCTAAATAGCACCCGTGGTACAGTATTATTTATTGTGATGTCTTACGTGCACCACTTCGGAAATTTTATAAATGAAATAAAATATTTGGACTTGAGGTTTTATATACTGTCCTCGGAATCTAAAAAGCGACAGCTAAAAGTGAGTTTAAGAAAAAAGAACGATTTTGCAAAGAACGAAAGTATTTTAATAAAAATACTAATACTTGTTCTTTTCCTAGGAATGTCCATGTTAAATTTCATTAAGATTAGTAACAAACGAAGATTGAGAGAGTTGTTTTAAAACTGCAATCAGTTTTAAAATAACAGTATGGATAGTATTTTTTTTTTATTTTTCAATAAAATTACAGGGTTTTCAGTACCTAGCCTTATTGGCGCGGAGTGTTTTAAGGATTTCTATGCAATCAAAATATATATATTTTTTTTAAATTGAGGTATCGCTTTGGGCTCTCTAGGGCAGTACCTATACTTTTCTAGAAAGCTCACTGAAACTGACCAATATTTTCGCCATATTTGCGAGTACGTACGTGACACTAACAGCCTATCTATTCCGTCGTATAGTGGTCTGAAATAAACCGTGGGAGTGGCGAAATACTCTTAAATGAACGCGCTACAGGCTTAGAACTATTGAGGAATGCCATAATGATAATTCCGGCTTATTATACGTACGGAGAGAACTCGAGCATTGACCACTAACCACGCTTGCTCATAGCGTGGTGTTGAATTTGTGGGTAAAGACACTTGGCCTTTTTACCAGCAAATACTGTTTAA
This sequence comes from Leucania comma, assembly GCA_958295575.1. Lineage (NCBI taxonomy): Eukaryota > Metazoa > Arthropoda > Insecta > Lepidoptera > Noctuidae > Leucania > Leucania comma. The sequence continues at coordinate 1,701,767 of OY282468.1, read as the reverse complement.
AAAGGCTGTAGGTAATAGAGCCTCCTGCCCATGACGAATTAACTCATTAAAAAAAAGATATGAAATCAGTATTCTGAGTTGATAACTAAACTCCAGTGATAAATACTTGACTTCAGAGTTTCTTGATGGCTACATATTGAGGGTCTTTAAGTCAAGAGCAAATAGGTTACGTCTAGACAAGCGTGCTCTATCGTCGACTACATCGTCTTTTTCCATCAGGTGAGTTAGTGATCAAGCTGGAACCTATTAATAAAAAAGGGAAGCACCAAAAGAAGAATAAGCACATACCGTATTTTAGTCCAAGCCACGTCCTATGAAAGGGCTGGTAGCGCCTCATCGGCGGGGGCCTAGGCTTGCGGTACAGGGGCCCGCACGCCGGGGTACAACACAGGTGGAAGTATCGCTTGTCCCGGATTTTTTCCGCCGCCTTCAGCCTCTCTCGGGCCAGCCTGCCGGCGCAGCGCCGGGGACTGGACACCGCCAGAGCTGAAGACACCGCGGCCATCGCCGCGACAACCAACCACCAACGCATCACTACAGCATCCTTTCATTCAAAGCCCATAATGTTTCCAAACCATTCTCACATTATACACCACTCCCTCACTTCTTCAACACGTGACTTATCACCAAGAAAACACCGTAAAACACTGATTAAAGTTTTAAACAAGCTTACTTTAACTCCAAACAAACCGCGATAACTATTCATTAGAAATAGAACATAAACGCTGAACAATTTATGCAAAGCTGATTAAGTTTAGCGTCCGTTTTTTTTTTTTTGCAGACCCTACATAACATGTGAAATAATTTTCAAAAACAGTTTAGAAGTCACAATTTTTTGACACAGTGTTTTTGCGTGTAACAATGAAAGAACGTCTCCGCGTGTTGTTGTTCGGAGATGGAACGGCTCAGTCGGTAGCAGGAACGTACGTGCTCGCCGGCGGTGACACGACGACTGGCAGACCGAGTTGTTTCCGAGGACTACGCAACACGCTATCCTGGGCACCTAAGATCTCGCTTTTGGACGAACTCTGAAAGCTTTGATGAGCTTTATTTTGATTCTGTCCTGTAGAACAAAATATTTAACGAAACAGAAGAGATAAGAGACTAATTGCATCTTAGATGAATGATACAAATGGGAGGAAGTTTACCTACTGAGTGAAGAAACGCTGTGAATGATGATTACAAAAATCTGGTTATTAAATCTTAGTAGCACGTATTCGTGTTAACCATTAAACTTCATGGTCTTAGATAATAAAGATAAGAGAGACAAGTGTAGAGTATGAATTATTGTAATCCAAATGAAAATAGTACAAAACTAGATCTCGAGGAACAACAGGTGTAGGTCTTGCTAATTCTGTCCCACTGCCGGGAAAAGACTTTCTTCCCTTATAATACCAATAATATTCAACAACTATCACACAAGTCACACAACGCTATCAAGTCCCAAACTAAGCAGAGCTTGTGCTATAAGCACTAGACAATTGATAAACGTTACTTACATATATACATATATTCTAAATACATAAATATTATAGATAAATAACAGACACAGAACAAATGATCGTGCTCATCACACAAACATTTGTCGTGGGTGGGAATCGAAGACTTGCGGACCACTAACCACTAGAACAACAGGCCAGTCTAAATGAAAATGTCATATTATAGTAATTTTATCGGTTTCGTCCAAGACTAACATATTCACGAAATTACTAAATAGTATAGAAATTACAGATTTGCGAAATGATTACTTTGTCTATAATTGACACATTCTCTGAATGTGCAATTCTATAAATACCAGATTCTACAAATAATAAATTTTCAAATAGACTGTTTCATAGATTAAAAATCTATAATTTAAAGAATTAGTCAATTTTAGAATAGGTAATTTGTAGAACCTGTCATTTATAGAATTGTAGATTCCGAGAATCTGTTAATTTTAAAGTATGAAGTAATTTCGCGAATCTGTCATTCCTAGACTAAACCACTTCAACAGTTATTACATCAACAAGAAAATCTGGAGATCTAACAGAAAAGCGCCATCTTATCGTCTCCTCCGCTGGCACGCGAGTCCACTAATTAGGCCGAGTTCTGATCTAGAGATTGCCGCGTTGATAAGCGATGATAAAAACGCGCGGGTGGTCGGCCGGACCCTGGCGCGCGTCCATCACGCTGATAGCTCGTGTGGGTAGACAGGTGTCGATGTAAACTAATTTCTACTACTAATTTTCCAACATCTTACTACTAATTGTAGGTATATATATTACAATATGTCCCCTTTTTAATGATTTTTTTTTCTATTTTATTCTACTTTTTTATTTTATACTTAATTGTATGTGCTTTTTTTCCATTTTGTATGTAAAAAAAAATTGTAGTAATAATCTTTTTTTATCTCTTTTAAAAATGAATATGTAATATGGTGTAAGCTGTGCGTACCTATAATAGGCATGCATACCAGTGTCATGATTTTAATATTTTGTTTAAAAAAATCCTGTATGTAATGCTGTTGGTGTGCCAATAAATAAATAAATAAAATAAATAAACTAGCTGGGGACTCCGTTTAGGAGACCTCCTTCCTCGACTGAGATAGGTCTAGTTGATGCTAGCGAAACTGCTGAGCATGATGTCCCCGGGTCGATATGAAGGTCGGGCAAAGTGTAGTTGAGTTTTAGAAAAATTCTCTTGGCAGTTCCGTATCCGGATTATTGCCCCGTATAGTAAGTTGAACCAAAATAGCCGTTGTTGCCATGGATACGCGCAACCCAGGGAGGGTCAATTGAGACCCGAAAATCTGTTACTGCGCAATGAAGGTCAATCGCCATATTGGTTCAACTTATATGGCGCGTGTTGTAATAAAGTTGAGACAGGGCGAGATCGCAAGGATAACTTGCGAAATTCCCAATTTAACAACGTTTTTTGCATTTATTAAACAAATATGATTGGCTATGTAATGAAAAAGTTTTTTAAGGTTACACGAACTGACAACTGAAAGGGTTGTGATATATATATTGTGGGTATTGATGATTTCAATGTTTATAATTCCGTAAAATATACGTTTTATGGGCTCCAATCATATTTTAATCAATAAACAAATCTACTGTCCTATAAAATACAAAAAAGCTTCAGAAAATTTCAATTCCATGGGCTACCCTGGAGTATGCCCTATATTGAGAGAACAGAGGCCCTGCCATGAGCTCTGAATGCGATCCATTTGACGACCGAAATTGAACTGTTAAAGGGATGGAGCTATATTGGGTGTATAGCTCCAGTCCTCTTTCTCGCTCACACGACGTCATGGTTTTTTTCTAGGTGAGAAAATCATCCAATGACATCTCCCGCTCTTGGGCGGAGCGTGAAGGTGTGTCAGACTTTTACTGACTTCGGTGCCTTTCATACCAGGGCCCGAGTCCTTCTTTCAGAAGCAGACCCTCGGCCCCAGTAGGCTTCGACCCTGCTAGGTCCCTACGGTTTGCTGACATCTCCTTGAGGCACGGTCGAACAATTCGCGCTGTCGACGACTTGGTTTCGGTCCGGACGGTTACCGGACAGTCGGACGGCGAGATAGCCATTGCTCTCCGTCCGCAAACCCGCGCTTACGGCAGCCGGAAAACTGGAAAGGGATACCGGCCGACGACGTCATGGTTGCCCCTTTGACTAAACTGGCTAAATATTCATGTGTATCTGTTCTTTAATACACCACTACCTAGACCTTTAGGGAATATCTGTTATGTTTAATAGTAAAAACATATTTTTTTAGTTGATCAATGATTACGCAGAAACAGATGTAACGGAGCAGCAAACGAGATGAGCATATGAATGTGTAACAATGAACCAAACATATGTAAACGTGCGTTATAAAGTGTTTTTTTAGGCTGAATGAATGAACGAAATGTCAACGTGACAGAGATGAACGACAGCGATATAGGGTTACCTTTAGATCCAACTGAATCCGAACACAGCGTGGATGTTAAGGGGCTTTACCATGGCGTGTTAAAAAGTCAAGCGTGCGAGCGAGAAAAGAGGATGGTGGTAACGGAGAAGGAAAACATCGTGAGGAAACTGAAGAACTAAAAATTTGAAGACATGTGTGACATTCACCAATTTGCACTGACACCAATTCAAGGGGCCCACGTAGTTTTTTTTTTAATGGTAGTTAAAATCATCAAATGACAAATCCCGCCCTTGGGTGGGGCGGGAGATAGTGTCAGACTCTTACTGACTAAAAAGCTACCCTGTTCCATTCATTGCCTTCGATCCCGGCCCCGGTATGGTCTATTCCCTTTCCTAGAGAGGACGCCTGAGTCCCATCAGTAGGAACATTAAAAGGTTGATTATGCTTATGCTATGTTATAAGAGCTTGTGGTAGGACCTCATCCTCTTTAAATAAGCTGTAGCTCAAAAGGCTGCCCAATTTAAATAGGTTAGACATCTCGGGTTATATGTGCCCCATGTCCGACAAGCTGTGGGCTAAAGTAATACAGAATTGAAGCCTTGAGACAGAGAGAGAGATGATCCCGGTAGACCAAGAAGAAGACAGTGAAACGAATTGAACAGATTTCGCCAGAACTGGAAGGAGGAAACATGAGCTCGCGAAAGATGGAAGGAGGCTTTACTTAAAGAAGGGACAGAAAAAATATTACAATTTTAGGTTCTAGTAATTACTTAAAGCTTTTACAGGCTTGAATATTACTATGCCATGCGGGAGACTGCAATGGTTTGCAGGAGATGCTAAGAATCCCTGGTAAAGATCTATAACTAGTGAAGGCTTTAATAAATACCGATGACTGGTGAAAACCAAAGGAATTTTCTTGATTTAGGACATCATGCCCATCACAAACACTACCAGTGTGGAGTCCCTTTACAGCCACCGTAACAATTCAACAGTATATGGTTGATTTAAAATAAATGATTTGAGTTTTTTTTTAGTATTGACAATACTACTCATAACAGCGATGAACAAGACGTTTTACCCAGCAACTTCTGTATATTTAAGACTAAGTTTTTTAGAACAGGTAACCAGTATTTAAAAATTCTCTGTACTTTCTAATATGTCCTGAGCGATCGTGATAGGTTACTCTCATTCAGCATTCGTTCCTTTCACTTGCATATCGTTACGCTCATTTTGTTCGTGTGAACCTTCGAATATTGTTTCTTGGTCGAGGAACTTGATCGTGAAGTTCTTTAGATGACGAATTATTGTTGATAGAGAGTCTATCTATTTTACGATCAACTTGTCTATACTAATTAAACTTTTCATCACATTAATTAGAACGGCGAAAGTTTATGAGTGTGTGTGTGTATGTTTGTCAGTTCTTCACGTTTGAACAGCTGAACGGAATTCTAAGAAACTTGGTACACGGGTAGACCTTATCCTGAATTGGCACATAGGGTAACTTTTTACATCGGGAGTATGTTACATTGAGGCAATTTTGTACTTACACATGAGCTGCTGGTAACAGCTAGTGATATTTTGATTGCAAAACTGACTCTGTTTGTTTTTTCATCGTTTTAACGGATTTAGATAAAATTTGGCACACAGGTAGTCTCTATCCCGTCCCGTTTAAGGAAATAAGACACTTTTTATTCCTGGGGGAATGTATGTTCCTTTGGGATAGTTTCCTACTTTCAAACATGTGACTGCGAGATGCTGGTGAATACCAACACCGATTCGCGTGACGATCCTTATCTATATTAGGACAACGTTGATTACCAATGTGCTACTACAATTACCATGGCCACTAGACTGAAAAAAAATTATAGTATTGATTCGTACTAGCATAAACTATAAAAAAACCGTTGGCCTTTTAGCCAGGTTGGTAAAAATATAGTTGGCTTCCGATCATAATCCAAACAACTGCTATTGAAGAAAGCGTGACCGGTCCCGTAAAACCCGGTGTAGTACCGTGTTGGCAGAAGCTACGAAAATCCGATTGACGTGGAGCGAGATACTTGAGATTAGGGTTGTAGCGACACCCATGTCGTCACAAAAAGAACTAATCCTGCATCGCGCAAGTAAGATTTGCGGCGCGATTGGAACATATAGAACAAACCCGAAATCATCTATCGGGCAATAGCCCACCAGACATAACACCTGTCTGGTCGGAGGATCCTCCCTTTTCAACGGAGGTATGTGGGACTTTACTCTCTGTTCCGCATACCCCCAAACTGGTGACCCTCGACAAAGAACGTCAGCGCAGCCTTCGTGCAGCAACTACTTCGTGACGTCATCATCACTTCCTCAAGCTTTCGAGCAGCGAGCCATACAGCCAGCACCCACGGCTATATGGGTATCCTGACCACCAGCATGCCTACTTGGTCATACCTGGTCATCACCCTCAGCCTCATCAGCGACCTTGGCTAAGCACCTGTACCTTCGGCCAGTCACATGAAGAGCCTTGAAGAACCTCTCCTGGTCGACGACAGCAGTCAAGCCCTACGTCGCACAGCACCGCTCCGACTCACTGGAGCTAGCCGCAATACTCCGACTCACTGGAGCCTGCAGCATCGTATCCCGACTCACTGGGATAGCACCACCCCGACTCACTGGGGCATCACCGCAGACAGTTCCGACTCACCGAGAACTATGCGGAATCCGGTTCCGACTCACTGGAACCAACCTCCATTGGCCTGGCACGCATCACGACGCCTCAAGAAGCATCAAGAACTATCGATCTCCGATCTCCGGAGGGGAGTGATGTAGCGACACCCATGTCGTCACAAAAAGAACTAATCCTGCATCGCGCAAGTAAGATTTGCGGCGCGATTGGAACATATAGAACAAACCCGAAATCATCTATCGGGCAATAGCCCACCAGACATAACACCCGTCTGGTCGGAGGATCCTCCCTTTTCAACGGAGGTATGTGGGACTTTACCCTCTGTTCCACTACCCCCAAAGGGTCTACCGTGAACGCTTTTAACACCAGCCAGATGACGTAAAATACTAAATGAAGGTTGATAAACTGTCAGCAGGTAGTGAAATATTTTTGATTTTTTTTTAGGTAGAAAATCATTTACTTAGTGATTTCTCATGGGTGGAGTGGGAGGGCGTGTCTAACTTTCACTGACTAAAACATTTGTTCTTGTAGTTGCCTTTAGCATTCTAGGATCATGAGTATCCCTTTCACACTTTTCACTATGGTCCCAGAAGGTATCGGCTCTGCTGGGCCCTTACGGTTCGCTGACATCTATTTGAGGCACGCATGGAACACTACGCGCCGTCGACAACTCGGGCTCGGTCCTAAGAGGACGAGCGGATGGCAACTAACCATTGCTCGTCATCAGCAAGCCCACGCCTACGGTGGCCGGAGAACGCTCTGCGAATCCCAACGCCCGGGGCGTCTTCTAAAATTCAAAATATTTTATTTCATATAGGCCTACATGGGCACTTATAAAACGTCAGAAGCTAGTGCACGGTTCGAAATTGGTCGTTTCCCATGGAGAAGAACCGGCAAGAAACTCCATTCTACCGCGATGGCTGTGGCGTGAGGATATACGTTCCATCACTAATACTCAAAGCGGAAACTCGTGAAAGCTTAAAGTTACTGTCGGCATCTTCAGAGTGAAAAACATCTTATGAATTCTGTGTTCTTACTAAACTCTTGAAATAACTCTCTTGTGTTTTAATATTACAATCGGTTACTTATTAGCGACAAGATCCTGTGTTGTGTTGTGTACTAGCTACTAGTATATTCCGAGAGATAAGCAAATTAACAGAATTGAATGTGTGCCCATTATTCGCTTTTAGGAGTACTGTGATGAATCACATTTGGTCGTTATAGATTATACAGTGTTTTATTTGTAATAAATTGGTTGATAAATAATTTTACAGCCGTTACGCAATGACCTGGAAATCTGACATCAGGAGTCCAGGATGTGCTAACATGTCAGCTGTATTAACGAGAAAGAAGGACAGAGCTATACTGACCTATCTCTTTAACAGTTCAGCTGGCCTAAAAAGGGCACATGAGCAATTCATCTAGAGCAAATCATATTTCGAATTCGTAGCAGATCATAAGCAATTCTTCTAATGTTCTTAAAATGGTTGCACAAATTAGTCGAATCATACTCAATTCACTGCTTATCAGAATCATATTCTTTGATTCACAAGACCGTATAAAAAAATATGATTCATATTATAATTCTATAAAAGTGGCCTGTTTAGACCTGCAGTTTAAGTCGTCAAACAAATGAATCGCGTTAATAGCTCGTGGTAGGGCCACAGCTCAACTTATTACAGCAATAAGCTGCAAAGTTGTTCTCTCAATAAAAGCCGTTTATTTCAGCTATCAAGCCTACAATGGCGCGGATTGGGAGCGGCGGCGCGTGCGCATGTAATCTAATCGGGTCCCTCGGCTCGAATCCTGCGCACTTTGTCTATTTGATATACTGCTCATTGTGTACCGTGGCCCACTGTGGGCTTTTGTTTTTCAATAGAAATTGAAAACATGATCTTTTAAGGTCGCGTCTGGAAATTTTAACCTACATTGCTCTGAGACAGACTTTTATAATATAAATATGTTATTTTTGCATGAAGTAATTGTTTGGCAACTTATTTGAGACTAATAAAGCAGAATGAAGATCATATTTGAATTCAGACTTATCAGGAAGTCAAAAAAAGTTCGATTATGTCCTTCTATGATTGTCTTTAAAATATAAAACAATGTAAAATATAATTCATTAGTTCCAGAGCTTACTTCCTACAAACGAAATTACAAACTTTACCTCTTTACAATATTAGTAAAAATAAAATTCTAAATTTTGCCTACCACCAATTTGTAATGAACAAAAATACGTCATGTAGTGAATTAACGATTAGAGGTGCGAGTGAGTTCTTAATACCTACCTTAAACTATGAGTAGGTTTAGCGTTTGTCTGACGAATCTTTCTTTTTGGGTTCCGTACCTCAAAAGGAAAAAACGGAACCCTTATAGAATCACTTTGTTGTCCGTCTGTCTATCTGTCCGCCAAGACCCTTTATCTCGGGAATGCGTGGAGGTATCGAATTTAAATTAAAACCATATTTACTGGTGGTTAAGCAGTGAAAAATTCAAACTTCTAAGTTTACGGAAAAACAACCCTAGCAGACATCAGCCCTCCTTGGCCCTTTCAGTTTTGCTGTCATTTCTTGGAGGCTCTTTTGGAACAATATACCTCCTCTTCATCGCCGGTCAGACAGCCATTTACTCATTATTCATCGTCCGCACCCCAAGGCATTACTGACCGGACCGAGCCCAAGTCGTCGACGGCGCGTTCTGTTCCCGCGCGCCTCAAGGAGCTGTCAGCAAACCGTAGAGGCCCAGCCTGCTAGCTGCAGGCAGGCAGGGCCGAAGCCTGCTGGGGCCAAGGGCCGTTTTCTGAGAGGAAGGCTCAGCCCCGGCACTATAGGCAACGAAGGAACGGGGTAGGTTTTTAGTCAGTAAGAGTCTGACACTACTTTCCGCTCCGCCCAAGGGCGGGATTTGTCATTGGATGATTTTACCTACCAAAAAAAAAAAAAAACCCCCAAGGCATTACTGGCATTACAGCCTTACGGCTTCTGATCTTTGACACTTCAGCTGAGCTCCTGACATGGAGTACATTATTAGGGTTTGAATTTCGAACACGGTAAGAAATAATAATAATAATATTCCACAACTATCACACAACACCGTCTAGTCCCAAGCTAAGCAGAGCTTGTGTTATGGGTACCAGACAGTTGATATACATACTTATATATTTCTAAATACATACATATTATAGATAAATAACACCCAGACACAGAACAAAGGATCGTGCTCATCACACAAATATTTGTCCTGGGTGGGAATCGAACCCACGACCTCCGGCATAGCAGTCAGGGTCACTAACCACTAGACCAACAGGCCAGTCGACACGGCATACAACACGGCGCCCCGAAACTGAATAGTAGGTCCAACCTGGGGGTCTCAAATGAGATAGTAGTCCAGTGCAAGCCTATCAATAATAAATTAGAAATAAAAACTAAATTCACAGATGTTACCCGAAAAACTGTAATTTTTAAGTGGAACTGGACCAGAGTAATTCAAATAGCAAAAACTAAAAGTAAAAAAGGCCATAGGTAGGAGATGATGATTACCAGTAGATATTGAGGGAGCTCAGAGAAAAGTTAGATGGACTGTGTAAGAAGTCATAGGAAGAAAAAGGAATCAGTAATAGCTTGATGGTTGACACGACAGAATGGAGGAAAAAACATGTAGCGCTGAACCCAAATTCTAATAACAAACAAGGACAAGGGTAGGTGTTCCGGCTTTAGGATAATTTTCTTAAATCCCATCGATCTATTCCTTATTCAAATTCCCCGCGATTCAACCACGCCTCGCACCAGCATCTGACGGCGGAAGCAAGAAGCAACAGTTTGAACTCGAAACAACAGACCGGCCTCATCAGCCCGCGCGCAAAAATCTGAAAATATCGTGAAATACAGCACCTAGCAATCCAGTGTGGTGATCATCCGTCTCTCAGCATCCCGTGAATACCTGACTTCTTCCAATTTCCATTATTCTTAGCCTGGTTCTTAATAGGAAACATTCGAGAGAGTCACTCGTTGGACGCGACAACTATCCAGTAGGAAAATGAATGACAGAAGTTTGGTACTAATATCTACGAAAGGTACGAATTTTCTTCTGAGGAAAGAATGGTATAAGGAAGTACCGTATGCTCTGAATATCAGGCAGGCATGTCTGCGTGAAGTACTGCTAAATCTATTTAGCACGTCGAAATGTGTTCGGGTAATGCGACGAAGAGACATGACGATTGCTAGAAGCCAAGATTTATATGACAGCTGTAACTCTATCTTGGTGTCGCGAAGATAACACACTCATCTATGCTTATTCACGGCCTTTATAGGTATTATATATAAATCGTGTTTGACATACCTGATAGTATTAAAAAATTCAATCATGTATTATCTAGATATTTATAAACCATTTATCTACTAGACAATTAAATTTATAAAGATTTGAAATCACACACGTTTACTAGTCCGCATTGAATTTTCATAAGATTCTTCAATTGTATAGATTCAGTGCGGCAGTTAAGTTTTTGTTCTCCAACAAGTGCTGCACATTAATCTTCTCGTTCATAGAACGCCGGCTCTTCTGAGAAAGACGACTATTTGAGATGCGCACGCGCGGCTCGGCAGACGGATTGACGCCCGACGATTGCCCCTCTCGCTACAATCTTTAGCATGTATGAGTCATGAGCTGTACAGTTACGGTCTCTTTTTGTCCTTTTTAATTGCCTGCTATCTGATATGATTCATCTGTTTCAGTTCCTGCAACTTAGTAAACAGATGAGTTGCTTGGGAGTTAGTTGCTCTACTACTTCTCTGATAATGCACTAGGAAGTAGTGACGGGGGTACGGCATTTCTTCCGCCCCACTGAGAAGTGGTAGCGGGGGAAGTTTTGGAGGACTATATGTAAAGCTTTGACGTACAAAATTTCTGGCTCTCAGTCTCATCATCAGCCTTTTTAATGTTCCCACTGCTGGGACACAGGCCTCCTCTCTAAGAGACGGAAACTCTCAGTCTAATTTGAGTAAATAAAGTTTATTTTTACGTATCCATATGCGCTTCAACTCTTGCACAAACTCATAAAGATGAAATACCTACCTAAACCTTATTTTAATTTTACAATTAGATGTATATATATATAAATATATTGTTTTAAATAATGTTTGACATAAATACTTTGCTAAGTATTACATTTTGTAAACTATATTTTTTTTTTCTTTTAATATTGTGAACGTGAGGACAATGTGGATTAGTTTTTATTATTATTATTTTTTCTCTTCTCTTCTCTCTTTTCAGTAATTTTTAGCATAATTATGTCTGGCAATTTGAGTATTTTCTGCGGCCTACCCAAATGTCCTTTCCTTGGTATTGTTCGTCAAATCGTTGAGCTCCTTAGTGTCCTGAGTTGAGCTTTGCGAATACTGACAAATGCTTGCACTGACTGGACAGGTCCACTCAAATCTGTATGGTTCTTTCTTCAAAAGGCCATTTCAGACAAATCGGCATGGTCCTCATGTGATTTGACCAATACATATTTACTGTATGGACTTTAAAAGAGACTTTGACCCCTGAGTTTGTTTCGGTGTTTCTTCTCAGGGTAGTCAGCTAGGAAACACCGGCCTCATCTAGTGATAAAAATGACAAAAAAAAATTTTGACGTGTAAAAGTGTTTTTAAAAACCTACTTACAAAATAAATATCATTTATCATTTATCATTTATCATTTAAAGCATATTCTAGTAATGTTAGTAATGGCATTAAAAAGGTCCATCTATGGAGTGTGAAAGCAGGTCGACTTTTCCAACGCTTCGTGGTCAAGTAGTTTAAAAAAAATTCCGACTATAATCCACACACGGGTGTGTCTCTCCAATCGCCTTTTGTGTTCCAAGACCTAATACTCGGTTGAATCAAAACCTGATGTATAGATTTTTCTTTATCGCTAGGTTTCAAGTCTAAAACTGAGCATAAACAGCATGTAACGTTCCTACTGCTGAGGCAGAAACTTTAGCTCTTTGAGAGGAATTGGTCTGTAATCCAACAAAAGAGTCCAGAGCGATTTAGGATGCAATGTGCAGAGAATAGTACATTGGTTGATGGAAAACTTCTTCATTTTATAAGAACAGGTATTTATATTCCAAGACTCAGTAGTTGTCTGTCTGTCATAAAGTATTATTAAACCGCAACAATCACTATCATGCACAGCATCCGAGCTATTCGCGATGCGCGCGCGCAACAAGAAAGCGATGCGGGCTATTAATTGCGCGGGCGACAACTCCGATGGGCCGACAGACAGCGCGACGCGACGTTCGCATACTTTGGTGTTAGCATATTTATCTATAAGTAGTAAATATTAGATCCTTAAGTTCCTAAATGACATGATGAATTTGCCAAAAATCTTTTAGCTCACAAGCTTTTTGGTTTACACCTAATTTGCACCCGGTTCTTCTATCGAATAGCAGTGTGGTATTTTTTTTTTTGGATTAAGCCTTTTACCCCCTCCCCTTTTTATTTGCCTTTTGCCTTTTTTTTGCTTTATACCTTCGTCTTAGATACCTATTATTACCCTATTATTACCTACTTCTTTAAATAAAGTCAATAAATCCTGTTGCTGTAAATCTGCGCATAAGCAAGACAAATGAAGATACGCCTTTTTCTAGTAGTAGATTTGAAAATTGAAATCTTACACCAAACTAGGAATTTCTCTAGGGGTGCAGTTGTAGAAGGTAGACGATCCCAACCGGCGCATATAAAAGATTATATACGGCATCGGCACTGGTCTTTGGGGATTTATTATAATATTACCACGATAACCAGGTAGGTACACGTGCTAGCGGGTAAGTTGCAACCAACCAAATATTTATTAGACACGTCATCAAAGGTAAGCTTGCAGGCGTGCATGCGGTGCATGAAGATCAATGGACGCTCCTGTAATCTCTTGAGAAATCGGGTCGTGTAAATATTAGGCAGGCAAGTACTTACTTGATTTTGAGATGAAACGGAGGGGAGTTACATAACAGACCCACTGACCAATAAATCAAAATCGTTTTGTAACATTTACGCCTAATTTCTGAGTTAAGAGTTTGAAGCACCACCGGTACATGATTTTTTTTTATGGTAGGTAAAATCATCCAAAGACAAATCCCGCCCTTGGATGGGGCGGAAAATAGTATCAGACTCTTACTGACTAAAAACCTACCCCGCTCCATTCATTGCCTTTGTCCCAGGGCCCGAGTGACATGTTCACATAACCTTTGGCCCCAGTAGGCTTCGGCCCTGCTGGGCCCTTACAATTTGCCGCTAAAATCGGCGGTGTCGCCCGCCGCTCTTTTTCGCGTCGCCGCAACGCAACTTTTAGAGTTTATTGTCATATCCTACAGGGATAACCAGTTTCTCGAGATTTTTGAGGGTGAATAGACGTTTGTCTGCCATGGATCGTAATAAACTTATGCAACTTATGCTTATTTGTTAAAATCAAAATCAAAATCAACTCTTTTATTTCAAATAGACCATTTACAGGCACTTTTGAATAGTCAAAATGTCGGTCAGTCAAAAAAAAAAGTGAAGCTAAATTGCACGTTCCAAAGCGTAGATCTCTATGGAGAAGAACGTGCAAGAAACTCCATGGACACTCTTTTAAAATCATTTTAAGTGTTACAATAATCTTGGTTACATATTTCTTGTCGCTACAATTATGGGAGCACCATGTAGAAAAGTAGTGAGAAAAAAAAAAACTAACTAAAAATAGAAATTGAATTAAGCCACTGGCAGCAAAAAGATGAGCAGTCTCAACTGACGGCGCCCGTTCACGAGCATGACGCGTGCCTCAACCCCACTCTGCTCAACCATTATGAAGGGAACAGAATGACTCAATAACACGCGCCACCATCAGCAAGACATTTGAGTGAGAATGACAAACTCTCAACTGCCATGCTCATTTAAGTCAAACAAATTGTAACCTAGTAAAAATGCTCCATGGGACTTCACATTCACAAAAAATTGATAAAAGTGCTTCTACATTATACAATGCTAATGGTTCCAAGTAAGAAAAATAAACAAAATAAGAGCATTAAATGGTCATAAGCTTCATTAAAGCAATATCATACCATTTCGAAAAAAACAACATACGGAAAGGGCAATAGCATCTCTTCCAATATTTATAAAACTATATAAAAAAATAAAAAAAAAACTAATTAGTAGGCAAAAGTGTTAGTGGAGCAGGACAGGAGGTTATTAAGAAGACATTACTCTATTTTAAATAAACGACAGAAAAGATACTGGTTATATCCATTTTAATAAAGCTATGGTATTCGTGCCGCGGTGCACACCGCTAAATTCTGTGTTGCAGCGGGCGGCACTGCCGATTTCAGCGGTGCAGCGCCACAACGTGGTTATGTATTTTCTCGGCCCTTACAATTCTCCTACAGTTACCTTGCTAAAAGAGTAAATAGGTTACTTCTAGGTAAACGTACTCCAACGTCGATAACATCGACGTGTTCCGTAAGGTGAGATAGTGGTCAAAAGCGAGCCGATTAAAAATAATAAAAAAAATATTTTTCTGTAAGACCTAAGACCTAAGACCTACAAACAACCCTGTGAAATTTTGGTATTAAAGAATAGGGCTTAAAATGTTAACTTAACTCAAATTCGTCAATTGGCGGTCCCATTGGTTCTGTGGTTGGGCAATTCCCGCACGGAACAAATATTTGTATGGCCTATAGATAGGAGTCCCGGGTCTCGGTGTTTTGGTGACTTTACAAGTTTGTGAACACACCCATGTCACAGGCAAGCCATGATACTGAATTAATCCTAGTGTGGGGCAAGCAAATGTGGTCGCTTACCATGTGCCTTATCAGAAGGTTTATAGTCACCCAAATGGCAAAAAAAAAAGCTATGCTCGAAGTTTCCATGTGTAATTAAATCAAGAATGAAGATATCCGCAAAACAATCAAGGTTGCCGACAGCACGAAGAGTCGCCAAACTAAAGTGGCAATGGGCAGGCCACATTGCTCGCAGATGGCCGATGGGGCCGAAAGGTTCTGCAGTGGCGGCCGTGTACCAGAAGACGCAGCGTTGGAAGGCCTCCTACAAGGTGGATCGATGACCTGGTAAAGGCTGCAGGAATCCGATGGATGCGAGACGCACAGGACCGTTCATTGTGGTGACATTTGGGGAAGACCTATGTCCAACAGGGGATGCCTTTGGGCTCAAATGATAATGATGATGATAACGTGGGGTAATAAACCGGCCTTGAGACTATTAGGTACATCTCTCAGTTTTGAATTACACAATTTTTTTTCAGTTACAGATACAATCATGGAAACGTTTCTTCACCTGTTTTTTGACGGTGAACAATTATTAGATATCTTCTCTCGCTCCGGGTGGTGTGAGAGGGAGCGTCAGACTTTTACTGTCTAAGACCCACCCTTGCTTTCTCTTTCAAAAAGTCCCGCAATCTAGAAATGTTAGCACAAGCTACTAGATAGTGCTAGTGCTTGTGTAAGATTGTAATAAATCCTGCACATAGCATAATCAGCCTTATAGTGTACCCAATACTGGCTTTCAAGCCTACTCTCTGGAAGACGGAATGGGCTGTAATTCACTAACACGCATTGTTGTTGATCGATGTTTTAGAATTTTTGTTTCTAGGGCATGCCTTTATCCTCTCGATGTTTTCCTTCATCGTTTGGTGAGCTGTGTAGTCAAATCAAAAACATTTATTTACAGACTCTTGAATTGTCAAAATGGCGATCAGTAAAAAAGTTGAAAATAAACTATTAGTATCTCTTTTAAATTATCCTGCAACATTAGATCATTTCTTTGCCTGAAAGTTCTTTTAAGTTTTAGGGAATGATTCTACCCATTATTCTAAACATCATTCCTAATCATACACTAGATACACGATACAGTGTATAAGTTAAAGTTTTTTGTACCTTATTTATCTTTTGAAGTTCGCTCACCGGAGTTACTCGCTTCACTTATTCGGAATCAAGCGATTGAAAATAAACGCAACCCTTTTGTACACTGGCGGACACTTGCATCCAACCAATATAAATAATGGATCCATATTTTTAAGATTTAATTTAATTATGTATTTATTATTTCTAAGCTCCAATTTTTTTTTTTACATTTTACTATATAAATTGTACAATAAATCTATTTTAGAAAGATAGTTTGTTTTTATTTATATTTTAGTTAGTTTTTATTAATTAAGTAGTTTCGTCTATATGTATTTGTTGTTGTCTTAGGCTATGTATAAGTATTTTATAAGTATATAAATAAATTGTATAACTAAAACTGTGTTACAAGATTTAAAAAAAATATGCTGGTTCTCCGATATAATGGAACTTAAAGTCTAATACAACTTAAAAACTAGTCAAGAGTGAATAGGTTACCTACGTCTGGGCAAAAGTGCTCCATCGTCGACAACATCATCGGTTACCATCAGCAGAGAAAGTGAGATAGTCAAACGCGAGCTTATTAGTAATAATAAAGAAAAACTACCTACACCTTTCAGTAACAATTCCAATTTACTTACACATATACGATTGCAATTCTACTTGTTTGTACGTTTGAAAAGAAAGATTTCTAGCAGTTTTAAGAGATTTTTCCTCTCAGCCTAGAGCTAGCATTTTAGTGCCACACATAGTTAGGTAGTCGTATATCTCTTTCAAACAGTGGACCATCACAAAATTTAAAAGACTAGTAAATAATTCTGTCAGTCAGTGTAAAATCTATTTATATATCGTATGAGGTGTGCCTCGCTCGGCTACAGTTCGTGGTCTGTTTATTGGTGCACCGACACCGCTGGTTAGAGCTACACACTTTATTGCACGCCAGTGTACCAATGATTCATGCGGTGCAAACTACGCCTAGTTTTGGTGCTTTTATGTCAACGGTACAACACTGATTTATTGATAGTGAATGTTTTAATGGATTAACGGAATAAATAAAGCTTTTTCTTTCTGTTTTATGTAGGTTAGTATCACGGTTATAGGTGAGTATTTTTATTTATGAGTTTGTTTTTTTTCTTTGCACATTCTTCTCCATAGAGATCTACGTTTTGGAATATATATAATATAATATCACACACACTATCACACAACGTCGTCTAGTCCCAAGTTAAGCAAAGCTTGTGTTATGGGTACTAAACACTTATATGTTTTAAATACATACATATTATAGATAAATTACATCCTAATAAACCAGTGCGCCTCACCATCAACGATTGCATCACTGCTTACCATCAGGTGGGATGGCAGTCAAGCACTAGTTAATATCAAATAATAAAAGAACCTACTTTTGAATTGTCAAGAAGTAAGTCAGTCAGACAAAAAAAAAAATTGCTAATTGTACATTCCTGATTGACTGGCCTGTTGGTCTAGTGGTTAGTGGCCCTGACTGACTGCTATGCCGCAGGTCGTGGGTTCGATTCCCACCCAGGACAAATGTTTGTGTGATGAGCGCGATCATTTGTTCTGTGTCTGGGTAAGTAAGGAGTACCGTTTTTCATTCGGACGTACAGAACTTCAAGAAAGACAACATCAGAGTACGACGCAAGGTCGTAAAACACTGAAAATCATTATGAATATTATGATTCAGTGCAAAACATACAGAACCCGACAATTGAGAGTAATCAAAACAAATGGTTCCGTGGGTCGTGACGACACTATTGACGGGCTACAACATTTGCGTGTAGGGTTGTCACGTAAATAATTCCCGGTTTTTAAGATCCTCAGATGTTTTTTAAGGTCGGAAATCATCCAATGATTTCTCCTGCTCTAGAGGGGAGCGGGAGAATGTGTCAGCCTTTTGCTAACTAAGCGGCTGTTCAAGTATTACGTAAGCAGATTTTTTTGCAAATGTTAATGCAACGAAATAACATTACGATACTGTGACTATGCAACATAAAAGAGACAGCCCAAACCCGGTAGTCAAATAAATACGTCCATTCATATTTAAAACTAGTGCCCCTTCCCGGCTTCGCTCGGGTGCAAATGAGTTTCAGAAACCTTCCTCGTTTATTGCTCTTTCTACTAGTGAAAACCAAGTTAAAATCCGTTGCGTAGTTTAGGAGCAGTTAGCGGATAAACGACTGATTAGATATGATACTATGCATAGTGCCTACTGCGTGATTTTACATATACGCGTCGATAAGTTTATGAAATGTCTGACACTCCGATTCTCCCACTCCAAGTTCCTAAGAACGGCCATAATAAAACTTAAATGTGTGTTGAGGTACTTTCTTTGACAATTTTTTGAAAATTGTATAGTGACAGTAATACTAAAGTAGAAAATCAGTCGTATTAAGGCGTTCTGATTTTACCGATTTCGTGATAGCGTGACGAGTGACAGGACAGAATGGAAGAAAAAGACGTATTGCGCTTACCCCAAATGAAACGGGAAAAGGGCAGGAAGATGATGATGATGATGATGATATGGCGTACTGATTTTATGCAAGTAAAAACTTAGACATCAACAGGCGTACTATCGTATCACTTTAGTTATACTAGATGCCTGTGTTGGTTACTGTCCGCCAACGTGTAACAACGTTTCGATCGTGTAAACATAAATATACAAATCGCACTCAGCGCACAGAAAAGAATTGCTGGACAGCCCTACGCACAAAGATAATGAATGCAATACTATATCATGTTGCGACGCATACATCGACCGTCGGTCCTGTGTTAAATTAATATGGCTGAAGTAAACGCGCAATGTATCCGGTGCGTTTGTGTAGTATCTACAAATAGCTAGAGGTGCCCGATCTATGCGGTGGGTCTTAGCGGGGTTCTCAACCTTTTGTTTAGAAACTTAACAAAAAAAAAAAACTTTTTTTACTAACATGTAATTTTTTTTTTATTTCCATCTTTAGGTAAAATTGTAAACGTACTTACCTTGAAAGATGTTTTTTTTTGGTATAAACAAAGTAAGAAAAAGGAACAAAAAAAATCAAGATTAGCTTAAAGCAGGCATCAAATTCATTTTCCAATTTAGTTTAGGGATTTTGACCTCTGAGTTTATTTCGGTGTTTATTTTCAGAGTACTATAGCGTCTATTTCTGCCTGATCACTTAAAAAAAAAATCGCTTTAATCCTGCGGAATCCGTCGGCACCGAACCCCACCGCGTTGAAGTTTTCGTTTCGAGTGCAAGCAAAAATGAACTTAGCGGTGGTCAGGCGGAAGCGTCTTTGATTGTACCTAGTTAGCTAGGAAACACCGGGCGTCTTATCTAGTTAAATATTTTTAAAAGGAAAATAAAATTTGGTATTTTATCTTTGAGAGCCGCTGCCCGCTGTTCTAAGGGCATGTACGAGGCAGTTTTCAAATTACGCAAATTGTAGTGCGCGAGGACCTACCTACAGCTAGAGCCACAAGTTTGTAGTCTGCGTCTAGCCCTAGGTAACATGCTAAGTGCCAGGCCTGATAGCTCTGTGCTATATGTAAATATAATCCACATTTACTCTATTGTTTGACTTCCTTGAAAATGTCTAAATAAATCAGCTACATTCATTTTGATTAAACAAATATGTTACTTAAATCAGATCCTTCTTCAAAACTGGTTCAATAAAAATGTGCTTCTTTTTTGGAGTTACACATATAAAAAGGTGTTTACCTATGTAATTACCATACCATATACAAAACCTTAAATACTAACCTAAATATTTATACTAAAACCTACCTATGTACGTATAATACAAAAACACAGTACACTCAGGCGTCGAAGTACTCCTCCACATCATCCATGTAATTACTATTGCGTTGTGTAGTTTCCCGGTTATATGATAAAAATGATATTTAAAAGAAATCACTTTTCGTTACGTTTCATATGAAAAAAAAAGCTACGTAAAATAACACATAAAAAAGTCAACTAAAAAAAAAACAAATCTGAAAAATAACGCCATCTATGTTCGAAATCGTGTACTACAAAGAGACTCACCCAGACAGCCAGTAGTGTTCAGCCCGTAGTGCTCGTCCAGACAAGTCTCACAAGATGGCGGCGCCGCGCCCGCCGCGCACGCGCACGTGCCCGACTCAGCGTCGCAAGTCGAGTTGACGGCTGCCGTACCGCAGCGGCAAGCGGGACACCCGGCTGACACACCTAGGAGGTGACGTATAACGTTACAACCTTAAAGTCGACGTCAAAGTCGTAACGGTACAACGTTATGACCAGAGGCTCTACTACGAGTTCTTAACGCGACCCATTTGACGACCTAAACTGAACTGTTGTGTGGTTGCCTCTTTCTCGCTCGCCTGACATTTTAACACATTATGGTAAGATGAAGCACGATTGCCTACGAGCGGGCTGCATCCTCAACCACATCATTATTTATTACAACTTTTTTTTTATTATCAGTAATAAAAAAAAATTGTAACGGTCTAAATTCTTGATTGCTATCAGTTGCATTTTAGGCTGCATAAACTTTGCTTACATATAAATAAAACACTAAATTGGTCTGCGAGTTTTCCCAACCTAAAAATTGTAACCAGGGGCGACGAGTCCTAGTTTTTAGACCTAAGATAGTATTTTTGCAACAATATTGTGAGACAAGGAAAGACAAAGATAGTGCGTTTACCTCCATGTCCGTCGCTGCACTGGTCGCAGGCGCGTCCCGTCCAGCCCTCGCGGCACGCGCACTGCCCCGAGCGCGCGTCGCACGCGCCCGACAGTGCGCCCGCACCGCATGCGCACGCCACGCAGCCGCCCGCGTCACCCGCGACGCCGGCACCGAACCAGTAGCCTTCCTGTACACGAAATAGATATGGTAGATGGTAGCTCTAGGACTCTCATCAGGTCATCAGAACACCTTGTGGGAAGCCTTTCAACGCTACGTTTTCCGGTGTAAGATCGCCAACATAGAAACTTTCGGCCCCATCGACCTCCGCCTCTGTACCTTTATGTGCATGAAGTGTAAAATAAATAAATATATAAATAAATGTGCCCTACTCACTAAAGCCCGGTCGCGGAGCAGGAAGAATTTCGTACAATGACCTTTGGGCCTACTGACAGTGGTCACAAACATTTTTATATTAAGTGTGTTTTACATTAAACATCTGAAGGAGAAAAAAATGACTAATTTATTAAATAAATTATTTTTATTAAATATATAAATTATATATTTACATTTCATATTATAAAAATTTAAAAATCGAGTTAAAATTACTAATTCGGTAGAAATATGATAATAAAATAAAAATTATCATTGTCAACCATTATTTAAATTTATGAATTCCGACAAGGATTTTTTATAGTGACTAAATGCTAACCAAAAAAAATCACATTCAAAAAAGAAAAAGAAACTTACAATAACAGTAAAAAGTTTACAGTAAGGTTTACAATCCCTGACGACGGAGGCCATTGCATTTGTGCGAGCGAGACGCATTATATTTACGCGGGAGTGACAGAGACAGGTAATAATAGGTCAACGTACGAAATTCTTCCTGCTCCGCGTCCGGGCTTTACCACTTCATTTTGGCAATACTTCGAGCTATGTCGACGACCTTCGTTCACCTCTTGAGTGGAGCCCCAGCACTAGACACAGCTACGTACCTTGCACAGGTCGCAGCGCGCGCCCTCGGTGTGCGGCGGACAGGTGAGGCAGCGGCCCGTGGCGGGGTGGCAGGGCGAGCCGCCGCACTGGCACGCCAGGCACTGTCCCCCAGGGGTGGTGGGGGACCCCAGCACTAGACACAGCTACGTACCTTGCACAGGTCGCAGCGCGCGCCCTCGGTGTGCGGCGGACAGGTGAGGCAGCGGCCCGTGGCGGGGTGGCAGGGCGAGCCGCCGCACTGGCACGCCAGGCACTGTCCCCCAGGGGTGGTGGGGGACCCCAGCACTAGACACAGCTACGTACCTTGCACAGGTCGCAGCGCGCGCCCTCGGTGTGCGGCGGACAGGTGAGGCAGCGGCCCGTGGCGGGGTGGCAGGGCGAGCCGCCGCACTGGCACGCCAGGCACTGTCCCCCAGGGGTGGTGGGGGACCCCAGCACTAGACACAGCTACGTACCTTGCACAGGTCGCAGCGCGCGCCCTCGGTGTGCGGCGGACAGGTGAGGCAGCGGCCCGTGGCGGGGTGGCAGGGCGAGCCGCCGCACTGGCACGCCAGGCACTGTCCCCCAGGGGTGGTGGGGGACCCCAGCACTAGACACAGCTACGTACCTTGCACAGGTCGCAGCGCGCGCCCTCGGTGTGCGGCGGACAGGTGAGGCAGCGGCCCGTGGCGGGGTGGCAGGGCGAGCCGCCGCACTGGCACGCCAGGCACTGTCCCCCAGGGGTGGTGGGGGACCCCAGCACTAGACACAGCTACGTACCTTGCACAGGTCGCAGCGCGCGCCCTCGGTGTGCGGCGGACAGGTGAGGCAGCGGCCCGTGGCGGGGTGGCAGGGCGAGCCGCCGCACTGGCACGCCAGGCACTGTCCCCCAGGGGTGGTGGGGGACCCCAGCACTAGACACAGCTACGTACCTTGCACAGGTCGCAGCGCGCGCCCTCGGTGTGCGGCGGACAGGTGAGGCAGCGGCCCGTGGCGGGGTGGCAGGGCGAGCCGCCGCACTGGCACGCCAGGCACTGTCCCCCAGGGGTGGTGGGGGACCCCAGCACTAGACACAGCTACGTACCTTGCACAGGTCGCAGCGCGCGCCCTCGGTGTGCGGCGGACAGGTGAGGCAGCGGCCCGTGGCGGGGTGGCAGGGCGAGCCGCCGCACTGGCACGCCAGGCACTGTCCCCCAGGGGTGGTGGGGGACCCCAGCACTAGACACAGCTACGTACCTTGCACAGGTCGCAGCGCGCGCCCTCGGTGTGCGGCGGACAGGTGAGGCAGCGGCCCGTGGCGGGGTGGCAGGGCGAGCCGCCGCACTGGCACGCCAGGCACTGTCCCCCAGGGGTGGTGGGGGACCCCAGCACTAGACACAGCTACGTACCTTGCACAGGTCGCAGCGCGCGCCCTCGGTGTGCGGCGGACAGGTGAGGCAGCGGCCCGTGGCGGGGTGGCAGGGCGAGCCGCCGCACTGGCACGCCAGGCACTGTCCCCCAGGGGTGGTGGGGGACCCCAGCACTAGACACAGCTACGTACCTTGCACAGGTCGCAGCGCGCGCCCTCGGTGTGCGGCGGACAGGTGAGGCAGCGGCCCGTGGCGGGGTGGCAGGGCGAGCCGCCGCACTGGCACGCCAGGCACTGTCCCCCAGGGGTGGTGGGGGACCCCAGCACTAGACACAGCTACGTACCTTGCACAGGTCGCAGCGCGCGCCCTCGGTGTGCGGCGGACAGGTGAGGCAGCGGCCCGTGGCGGGGTGGCAGGGCGAGCCGCCGCACTGGCACGCCAGGCACTGTCCCCCAGGGGTGGTGGGGGAGCCCCAGTATCCAAAATCGCAGCTGCACACAAAACGTAATTTTAAGTTGACTCGATAGGTATATACACCGTTACATTTTGACCGTTTTAATCCCGCAGAAGGTCGATCCGGTACATGAAACATTATCGATTTGTAAAAATAAAATTAAAAAATAAAAGAAAATTAAAAAAAATCTATAACTCGAATTAATATACGCATGTACGAAATTAATTTCTGTAAGTAAATGAGTCAATGTAAGTAGTGGTCGATCGATGCGTACTAACTACCTACAAGTCATTGGACTCGCTCAGCTGACGTTAACTTAAAGAAATTAATTTTGTACATGCGTATATTAATTCGAGTTTTAGAAAAAAAAAAATACTTCATTTTTATCTTCACAAATCGATAGTGTTTCATGAACCGGATCGACCCTCCACGGGATTAAAACGATCAAAATTTAATACGTCACTTGTAAGAGTTGGAAGGGTTGTGCATTAGATCCGAAGTCCGAATTCTAGAACATTTTCAATTTGGATAGAACTCAGAACTTCGAATTCGAATCGGATGCAGTGCGAAACCACTCTTAGAGGACTGCAAATGCTTTAAAAGCAGTACTGTGTCTAACCATGACAGTCATTTATTTTTACAAGCTTTCTATTAGCTTGCACTGTATGTAACTATGTATGTTTGGCTCAAATCTTGCAACTCAATTTTGAAGCAGATATCTTCATTATCATACATACTTCTGCTGCTTTGAAATTTACCCAAAAAAATAAAATTCCAAATGTATGAAAAGATAAAATCAGCAGTCGACTGTCAGCTGATTTTGACGGCTAATCAGCCGTCACGACGTAACCAAATCATGAATATGTTTAGTGTGAACGCAGTCTAAATAGTAAGAGCATTATTTTGTGATCAGCCCTCCTAGCCAAGTTACAATCGTTGAAGTTGGCCACGCCCCCAATTACTTTGTTGAGACGACGTCAGAAAAAGGAATTGGGGGCGTGGCCAACTCCAAGCGTTCACGCTAAACGCAACGATTATTACTTGGCTAGGGGGGCAGAAGACTTACTTCTCGCAGTGGTCCCCGGTGTACCCGTCAGGGCACTGAGTGCACACGTAGTCGTCGCCCTCGGCGCCCGCCAGCGCGCAGTTGGGACTGAAGTTGTTGCTCGCCTCGAATAACGGACATGCGCAGGGTTTGCACGCACCCTACAAATTAAACCCATACTGTAAATTGAAACTAAGGCTACGACACCAAACTTTAAAATCATAGTCAGTCACCTTATGTGAGCGTAAAGTTAAACATTCATAAAGAAAAAAAAATACAATATAAGCAGCCAACTGACGGCTGATTGTGACGGCTAATCAGCCGTCATGACATGTTTAGTCTAGTATAGACGCAGTCTAAAGCGTTGTGGCATTTTATATAGGACCTGCTTAGATGCCACATGAGCTACGCCAAACGAAGTAAAATTAGCGCAAAGACGCAGCAGACACCGAATAGACGCCTGAAGATTTTAAAAGTTTTTAGGAAACAAAAAAAAAAAAAAAAATCCTAAAAACTTTTAAAATCTTCAGGCGTCTATTCGGTGTCTGCTGCGTCTTTGCGCTAGGAATAGAATTGTCTCGGGAGCCTCAGCATTTCTATTCGTAGGGGCGTAGCTCATGTGGCATCTAAGTAGGTCCTATGTAAAATGCAAAACTGACACGTTTTTAACAACTTTAAAGGTTTAAATTAAAAAGAAGTTAGGGTTAGACATAAATTTGTGATAGACTGTCAATGAATGAAAAAAGAAGAATTGAATTTAATATTTTTATAGTAATAAGTTTCGAATAACAATATAATATTTTAATATATCATAGAAGCTCTTTGATTTACGCCTCCAACCACCACAGTAGGTACGTTTAGACTACGATACTTTATACGGTACACTCAGTGTATACATCGAGTATATGAACACAAAATTTTCTAATTGCACACTCGTGTTCATACAGAGACATTCGATGTACACGCTAAGTGTACCGTATAAAGTGTCGTAGTCTAAACGTACCTTTAGAGAGCATTCTTTCGATCGCTTCCGTTAATTGTTGTGTCACTAGGAGGGGGAGGGGGAGTCGAGTCGATATCTCATAAAATCCCAGAACACTGGGGTAATTAGAGTAAAACTTAACTATTTCTTAATAAAATTACTTCTAAGACAAATTGTGTGTCTTTGATAATAAAGCATAAATTGAAGTATGGGTATACAAAAAATGTGTGCATTTTGAACTATCCCACGTGAAGTTATTGGTTGTGCCAAATCTTATGAAATTTTAATACGGAAGGACGGGGTGTCAAATAATCACATACCTCATGTCCGTGTTTCGTGGTTTATATGTGCATAACTCGACAAAATAAATGGAAATGCTCGTCGATATAATTTCGGGTTGGTTTCACTTTCGTCGTTAAAGATGAAAAGTGTTTTTAAAATATTCAATTGTTTTTTATTTATTTTTTTATTATAATAATATTTAAAAGTCAATTACCGTGACAGGGTTTCCGTAGTGTCCCGGAAGGCACCGCTCGCAGTGCAGGCCTGTAGTGTTGTGCTGGCACGGCCCACACGGCCCATCCACTGCAGGGCATAATATAACATTAGTACACTAATTTCTGCCAGCGCCTTCGCCACGTGGTGAAAGTTACTAAAGACCTTTTTCTTTAAATAAAACTCTTCTCCACACTAGGAATTTACTTCCATATCGTGGATGCGTTCACGAACATTTTATCTCACATTCAAAAGTCCCCCGGAACAACAGTGTAGGCCATAGAAATATTTGTTCTGTGCAGGATTCGAATCTGCGACCCACGGCGTAGCAGCTAATCTTTTTAACTACTGCGCCAACACCATGCCATCAAAATTATCCCGGCCTACGTCCTGAGTTTTAAGGTCTATACTCCATTTGTTTAAGTACTTAACTAAACTGTAAATAATCTTGACATGTCTTTTATCTTAAAAATTGTCTAAAACATTTTCTCTAAAAATGTTTACAATTAGTTATTTACCTAAGCTGATGTTAGGTAATTAACTAAATTTTAATAATCTTTGTATGTCTTATAAACGATTTTTTTTAAATAAAAAGGTATATAAAGATTGTTACGTTTAAGTACTTAAAAAGATGGAGTATTGACTTCATGTTAAGTTTCCTTGTATTACATCGAGACAGTTATAGCACCCCCTTAAGTACTAAGAAATATAATTTAAACAATCACTGCAAATGAATTCGTAGCTAACGTCATACCATAATTCAATACATCTTCGGTTTACACAATCGACTTTCCGGTGAACTGTAATCAATTCGTCACGTTATCCAATTTCATTATCAGTTAAGGCTAAAAATAATGTGTTGACGTCAGTCACGCGTCATTAACGCGTATATTCATAATCTATATTTTTTTTAATTTATACAATAAACTAGTGCTTGACTGCGAACCAGAGTAGTGATGCAATCGTTGATGATGAGGTGCACTAGTTGATTAAGAGCCTATTCACTCTAGCCTTGAAGACACTATAATTATTTCTACAGGGTTATTGGTACTTTGACGTATTCCTTGCAGAACGCCGTAATAAGGTTAAAATGCAACAAATGATTTAAGGCACGGTTCTACTCATTTTGACCTTTTTTAAACCTATGGAAATTCACAAATATAAAAGAGAACACCATGAAAATTTATTTTATTAAAATTGACTGTATAGCCAAGGGCTTGGCAAAAATGAAAACACGATATAAATTAGTTGGCTCGATAGAAAAAAATCGCGAATCTGACTCTAATTTACGATTTCAAACGTATTTGTCTACGAGATTACGTTACGGAACTATTTGAAAATTACAAAAAAAAAATAAAGCTTGTTATTTAAAAGCACTTCGCAAGAACAAAAATCTTGAATAGTTGTTTTTTTTTATATGGAAATAAAAACGCTGTTTTGGGGCCACGAAGACGACATAATCCCGAGTGAAGTTCATACAAAAAAAAAACAGTAACTAGAATGGGCCCTTAATCTGGGATTTTGCAAAAAAAAAAAAAACTAAAAAATCTTACTAACTCAAAAACTACTGAATCTCAAGTTATTTTGTTGCATCTTAGCCCTCCAATGACGTCCTGGAAGGAATAAATCGAGTCACCAGTAACCCTTTTGTTCAGAATCAATAACTGAATCAATTCCAATAATTTTCAAAATATGTTATATTTTTTTGTTTTCCCAAAATTATTTAAATAAGGTCACAAGCTGGACGCCACCGACACTAAGTACAACACAGGTTGTGGCAGGTTATAGCGGGCAAGAGGCGCTATCGCACAGCTGGGTGCGGAAGAAAACAACACCTCAGTCACCCGGATGGCCCGGTGACCATGTATTTGTGCGGACAACATGGTTACATAACAAGCTTAAAGCTTTGTGATTTTTTATGATACAGTTATGGAATTTGTTGCATAGATTCTTTACATAAAAATACTAGACACATTTTTCAGGTTTCGCTTAAACTAAAAATAATGTTCTATTGTTTATATATAAGGAGAAACTGACTGACACAGCCAAAACTACAGGGCCTGGGACCGTGAAATTTTGCACAAGGTTTCCATAGGCGACCACTCACCCCCTAAGGGGATAAAACAGGTATCCAATTACTTTGGGGACGTCAATTTAATAACCTGTAATATTTTGGCCTCTACATATTGACATGATCACTCCAGACGATCGTCTTCCATTCTTCTGCCATCACGCCACAGTCAGGATTCTAGAAACATAAGAGCGACTCGACTCCTGAACAAGCTATGTTTCTTCATGTTCTTATATTCAAGCAAAGTACAAAGTTGACAGACAGGTCGTCATGCAGCTTAGAGGCGCTAGCCGGGCTCAAGTATATATTTTTTATAGTTACCGGTGTCACAGGCTGCGTGGTCGTTGCAGGCGCACGGCAGGCACTGCAGGCGCGGCGCCGGCCGCGCGTGGTGCCAGGCGCAGCGCTGGCAGTGCGCGCCCGTGTGGCCGCGCGGGCACACGCACTTCTCGCGGGGTACTACCCCTCCTCGCACGCCCACGCCCTCCAGTCGGACCTGGCGGATACATTATTCAATGTTAAACAACTACTCCGGATCAACATCGACTCATTAGCGACAACCAGGTGTCAAAAAACAAATTTCAAAAAAAAAAACCTAGTATCTACAACGGAGGCAAGTCCTCTCGTTCCAAGTGCATCAATCAAATAATCGAGGGCTGCACTCAAATCTCGATGCGGTGCAGCACCATCTTGAGACTGACAAGCCACACTTGCTAATGGGCGTCTCCATAACCTTGAAGACTCTAATTTTTCTACACTATGTCTGTTAGTGGACACTGGTATGGACAAAACTGTCTATGCCTGTGTCTATCGATCGCACAGCGGGGATGAGAAGACGCCAATAAGGCTCTGCATCAGTACTCTGATGCACAGCTCGTCGCTCTGGGAGACTTGAACAACTGCCACTAAGACCTGCTTTTTTCCCCAGACCATCAATCTTGACAGTGGTATTGTACCAGTCTCCTCACCAATAGGAATTTCAAGTTAAAGTCTGATGAAGTCTGTATCGTCCTTCTCAACACCTGAGTGCGATTCACGCCGTGAACCGCGTGTGTGAAAAAAATAAAATAAATGTGGCGTTACAAATCAGCAGATTGGGATGAGATGCCACACTTATCTTTGCGTCTTATCCTTGGCAGCAGGTCTGCTTCTCTTCTTCGAAAATCAAAACAAATTTTCATTTGAAAATCCGTCAAACTGTGCAGATGCTATATCCGATGTGGTGCGTCACCTATCGGAAGCTCAGCTCACCCATGGCTCAACGCCGATGGTGCTGAAGCTAATATACTTAAGTATTCTGCGTTTCTCATCTGGGGGGATGCTCGTGACCGCTTAGTTCCGGATCTGAAGTCAAACCTTCAACTTCAAATAAATAAAACTGTCTTCGCAGACGTCTGGCAGAGCATTCTGGTCATACCAAATAGGTCGAAGCGAACTTCTGTCGGTCTACACTGCCTCCGCTGGTTAAACCTGATGGAACACTAGATCATACAGTGAGAGAGAAATCAGGTCTTTTTGCATCTCTCTTCGCCCATAATTCACGACTCGATGCCAGCAACTCTACCCCACCGATTTTGTCTCATTGCGACACTTGTCAGAGGTTTACATAAAAAAGAAACAAGGATGTTCTGAGAGCACTGAGAGCACTGTGTCGTCTAGACGTATACACGTGCAGGCGACAATTTACACTAGGCATACGCCTAGTGTAAATTGTCGCCTGTACATGACGAACTTGGATGGCCTCTCATTTAGGACTGGTACAAGGCAGTCGTGCCGATCCTGCCAACTATCGGCTGATTTCAATAACCTCATTTAATATAATATTGCAGATTATGGAGCATGTGTTGAACTTGCACCTCATGTCATACCTGGAAGGTTACGATCTCCCCAATGAGCCTAGGTTTCGCCGCAATCGGTCTACTAGTGTAAACCACCCACTTATGTGGCGAGGCCCTCGATAAGAATGGGGAAGCAATTGCTGTTCCCTTAGACGTCGCGAAGGCTTTCGACAGGGTATGGCACGATAGTCTTACGAATAAACTTCCAGCGTATGGCATATCTCCTAGTCTGATTGTTTGGTAAAAGACTTCCCGAGTGTCGAGTCTCCGAGTTGTTGTCGATGGGTGCTCATCGGAAGCCATGACGACTAATACCGGAGTTGCTCTCTGCAACTCTCTTCCTGCTGCATGTTAACTATCTGCTGATACCCGGTATTTATGGGTATATAGATGCACAGTTGTATAGAGATACTTGCCGAAAAGAGCCAATCCAAAAGAGAGGCTATGGTAGAGCGATCGAATGTCTCATTTCAGACAATCTCAAAATGGGGCGAAGCCAATCTAGTGGTATTCAACGTTGCCAAAACACAGGCGTGTCTGTTCACCGCCACAAGAAGCCCGTTCACCTTGGCTCCGAATGTATCCTGAGAGTACACCGACCGCCTTCAACTCTTCAGTTGAAATTTCCTTTAACCTTAACTTTGGGCGGTTCATTAAGAGCCCTTTCACATTTCGGCATTACGCAAATTTAGGTATTTTATGCATCGAGCGGGCGGCGAACTACGTGAGCGATATTTTCATTCATGCTTCTAGCAGTCTCGCTCGCACTATGATATTGTGTATACGGCGGCTAAACGATCTTGATCTTTCGTAATTGAAGTATTCAGAAAGAGGTTAGAAGATGTATATTTTTTTAAAATGTCGTTTTAATTTAAATATGTTCAAACAAATATTTTTAATATTCTGCAGTATTCGATAAACAATCGATTGTAATATATACTATTCATAGCAAAAATAGATTTTTAAAGTTGTATATATTTATTTTTAATTCATATAAATTAGTGCTCGACTGTGATCCAACCTGATGGTAAGCAGTGATGCAATCGTTGATAACTAGTTTATTAAGTGTATATTCAGTCTAGCCTTAATTTTATGGTAGTATGGTTGAAATATTATAGAATAAATGAAGCAACAAAATGTATTACTTATTTTATTATTTGGTACAGTCAGACATCATATTTTTACATCAGAAAAATATTTCCCGCAAAGGCATTGATCGAGCTTTTCTTGAGTCGATAACTTCTGGCAGTACACATTTTTCATAAAACAGCTTTTAATTTGGGTAACATTTTTAACGACCAAAATTCGTCGTCTTTGTAGATTGTTATAGTTTTTACAGGAAAGTCTGGTCCAGTCCATATGGCAAGTATGCAGACATTTTTATTGGATATATAAAGCTGTCCTTGAATTTGGTAGAACCAGTCATGACTTTAACTAGTCTAACTTTAATAAGTTCACTATCTGGTATACTAGTAAAGTGTGAACTTTATACTAATTGAAATAATATTTCTCAATTCACACTTTATTATAACTTCAATATAACGGTATATTATACCGTTCGAAAATAAATATTTACAGAGATCAAAAACTGCGTTCGTAGTTCACACGCACACAATAGCAATGCGGCAGCGTCTACGCGACAGTCGGCGCACACGACGGTAGTCACGGTAGTATCGGAACGAAAGCGCGCGGGAAAGAAACTGACATAGGTCCGACCTCGACAAGCGCTCGCGCGATACTAATCGCAGATGACCGGCGCAGTGAAATATAAAGTGTTTTTATTTATTTTATTAAAAAATAATAGTAGCGATTTAAAAAATAAAAATAATACTATAGTTTAAGCAAATGTTGATGATTATTTTGGTATAAATTTGAAGTCTAAATAATGTAGAACTTTGGAGATATTGGGGCTTGTTTTGAAGCCTTTTCGGTAGATAATTGAATTACGTAGTTTTTTTTTTCTTTACATAAAAGGGATATAACGAAAATATTACCTGTTATGATTGAAGTATAGGATATTTGAGAGCTAATAATATTTTTGTTTTTGACTGATATTTAGTAGAATCTCAAAATTAGAGCTCAGAAATGATGTCTCCGTGAATTATTGCCGAAACATGTATCGGGAGAAAGCTTATTACTAAATAATTAAATAATTAATCTAAAATCAGTTTTGAGGTAATTGTAGTAGAGAAAACGAACTATATTAACCAAGAAATTGTTATTTCATACAACGAACATAAAACCTAAAATTTCAACGTAGAAAACTTGCAATTTCGTGTTTTTTTGTAATACGCCTCTTAAGCAAAAGCCAAGTTTGTTAACTCCTCTACGGTCCAGACAAAGCGTTTTGCCTCGTCATTTATACCGCTTACAAGGATTGGAACAATTTCATCAGATGAGATCGCATTCAAGCACTAATTTACATCAAATAAAAAAAAAACTTGCCTGCTGCGGTCTTGGGTCATTCAAGTATTACGCAAGCAGATTTTTGACAAATATTAACCCCCTCCCCCTCATCAGCAAAAGTAAGTAAAGCTCTCATCCCCCCCACCCCATGCTTACGTAAACATTGAATAGACAACCTACATGAATTTTTCAATGTACTCCGGTTTTGTTATTGGTTATTTCAATCAGCAAAAGTTACAAGTTAAGTTATAAGGAATAGGCTTGATATAGAAAAACTAAAAACAAAAACTTTTATTTTGGCATATTAATTCAAATTATCAGACATCAGTCAATGACACACGACATTAAGTTTTCAATGACATTGGATGTTTGGTGGTCAGTGATGTGTGTAAGCGTGATTTTGAAAAATCGTTCCATCAAAAAATATGTATATTTATATAAAGATACTGCCGACGTAATCACCTTTCAGCCTCCGCCATCCCCCATGTCGTCAAAAATAAGCTAAGCAAAGGCCTCCTCACCCCCTATAAATGCCGAGGAGGAACGTGGAGTCAGACCGTGCGGTTCCGATGACGATTTAATGAGCGATGCGAATCAAGTACTTGCGAATAGATTTGAGAAGCGTCGCAAATGCTCGTAAATATTTACGCATCGCAGTTTTGTGTTTGGACCCTTAAATAAAATGACCGTCTTGAACGACTCGAGTTGAGATGGTGTTGGAACCGTGCGCTTAAACGAGGGTGTCTTGACCTTTAAGCATCTTGTGTAACACCAATCACTTCCACAATTTAATTCTATACTGGGTATGGGGTTGGATGGTTCAAAATTACTAGATACTTTTTATTAGCTTTATCAGCCTTATGCCTTGTTCCCACTTGCTGGGACGCAGGCCTCTCTAGAAGAGGGAATGGACCATGACCCACCACGCGGGCCCAGTGCGGGTTGGTGAATGTCACATGTCTTCGAATTTTTGGTTCTAGGACTTGCCGGTTTCCTCACGATGTTTTCCTTCACCTTTTTTGATAACAGTGGTGATGAAATAAATTACACAAACTAATGCGCCTGGCTGGGTTTGAACCTGCGACCTACAATTCGTAAGTCACGGCCGTTACGAGTCGGCCAACACCGCTCTCACTAGATACTTATAAAATTTAAAATTTCGACCACTTCTAGCCATTTTTTTATTTTATTTTATTTTTTTTATGGTAGGTAAAATCATCCAATGACAAATCCCGCCCTTGGGCGGAGCGGAAAGTAGTGTCAGACTCTTACTGACTAAAAACCTACCCCGTTCCAGGGCCCCGTGCCGGGGCCGGGTATTCCTTTCGGAAGTTAATATCCTAACCTTAAATTTAAGCAAAACGGTCTATTTACCTTTTTCTATTAAGTCTGCTAACCTCCCTTCGCTGGATCAAATGGTGCTCAGAGCTCATACTTGCTCACTCGGCCTGTCCTCTTCACAATGCACTTGCCTACAACTTTCTAGGTCTGAGTCTGTTAAATACCTTGGGGTCTATATTGATAGCTCTCTGTGCTGGAAAACCCAAATTAATAGTCTTTTGCCACGAGTTCGTAAATGTATATTTATTCTTAAAAAATTAAGGCACTCAGCAGACAATAGAACTATTAAAACCGTTTATTATGCTTTGTGCCAAAGTTAAATTATTGCATTACTGTATGGGGGGGGGGGGGGTGCCCCAAGACAACCCTACTGCCTCTGGAACGTGCACAGAGAGCTGTTCTCAAAGTGATGACCTTAAAGCCTTTCAGGTATCCAACTACGGCTCTCTACGCCGAATGCAGGGTCCTCACTGTGAGACAGCTCTTTGTTCTTGGAAGTATTCTGCGTAAGCATCCCTCTGTGGTATACGAGCCGAATGCACCCATAAAACGCAGATACTATGAGGTCTGCACAACTTACGGTAGCCGAACGGCCCTTTCTCAGCGTCATTTTGATGTATTGTCAAACCATTTATATAACAGAATAAAAATAAAGTCTGTACCATTGCTCCCGAGTGTCTAAATAAATGCAAATTCAAGGTCACCAGGTGGCTTTATACTCTCGATTATTATAAGACTGAAGACCTGTTAAAAATTTCGATCGCGTAACCTAAATAAGGTATCTAATAAAGTATCTTTATTGTGGTTTCGCTCACTCACACATACACGCATAAAATCATATTTACACCGTC
Source organism: Leucania comma (assembly GCA_958295575.1). Classification (NCBI taxonomy): domain Eukaryota; kingdom Metazoa; phylum Arthropoda; class Insecta; order Lepidoptera; family Noctuidae; genus Leucania; species Leucania comma. The sequence continues at coordinate 1,666,879 of OY282468.1, read as the reverse complement.
ACAATCATTCACACATACATTTCTTAAGTTCCCAATAACACCAATATATAAATAGTAAGTAAATTTTGTTATTATTATTATAAATATAATGTGCTCGTCGTAAGTTTTAATGTGAATAATGTACAAATGATGGGCGAGGACGCTGGCACCCTAAACACAAGATAAATCTTACTGTTAACGCCAATATCCTATTATAAAGAGATGCATGACCTTTGTTTGTTTAGTTACCAATAAACCTCATAACCAACGGACGTATTTTATTTCGAAATTCATTTGACACAGTGTAACCAAAAGTCAACCTAATCACCCTAAACATATGGTCGATTACGAGCCGGATCGAACCTCATTGGGAATTGACGGAGCGCCCGACGTGAGAACAAAAGAACCGCATTCCATAGCGCGATAAGGGAACACCTGGTGTTGTTTTGCACGAATTTCTTAGAACTGGTCAATTAGTGTGTGTGCAAGGTGTATCGGTGTATCATTTGAACATCAATAACATAGAAAATAGACTATTCTCGATTAGACATTGAACTACGTTTTGAAGATTCTTGTGATTTACATATAAACAATGACTTCTGAAGCAGATCAAGCGTTATCTGTACTTGAAGATTTGGCGTCAATACTCAAAAAGACCCAAATAAACCTTAAAAAGTGCCCAAAAGAACGGTTATTGAAGCCTGGATATTTACGAACTCGTATTCAAACGATTGAAGATTACTGGGTATCTTTTAAGAAGGCGCACAACGACCTGTTGAAAAATACAACTCGGGAACAACGTGGAAATTTGCCGTACTACGTGAATGAAGAATTCCTTCTCCATGAAGACTTGTACCTATGCATGTTAGGAGACCTTAGAGAAATGTTGGATGCATGCACTTCGAAGACGATTGACCGTGACCAACCTTCATGCGACAATGCATCGTGTGATGGAAAACCACGAGCTAAAGTGATGCTACCTAACATACAACTTCCTCCGTTTTCCGGTAACTACGAAGAATGGCCCACATTTAAAGACTTGTATGTATCATTAATTCATGAATGCCCGACGCTAAGTGAAGTTGAAAAACTACATTATTTGAAGACCAGTATCACAGGCGAAGCGGCATCTTTACTGAAACACATTCAGGTGACGGGTGCTAATTATGTTCAAGCATGGGGAACGCTTAATTACCGATACGATAACAGGCGAATCATAGTAAACGCATTAATGAAGCGGTTATTCTATCAGAAAAAATGTACCAGTCAAACGGCGGTACACCTGAAGGCCCTCCTGGATTGTACCACAGAAGTTATGAATAGTCTAGAAAATGTGGGAGTGCCTACTGATTCCTGGGATCCAGTAATTATATTTCTGGTTGTGCAGAAGTTGGACCCGGAGTCACACAAAGAATGGGAACAAACTGCCTACTCGGTGAACTCCCAAGAACTGCCTACATGGAAGGAATTGCGCGAGTTTTTAGAAGCTAAATTCCGGACGCTTGAAATGATTTCCCCGACAACCACCAGTAAACTTAGCAAAGAGCGTGTTCTACATGTTACAGCAACAGATAATGATAAACAACAAAAACCATGTGCCTTATGTAAAGAAACGCACACACTGTGTCATTGCAGCACATTCAATAAAATGACAATTAATGAGAGAAGCGAACATGTCAAAGCAAACAAATTATGTTTCAACTGCCTTGGGGCGGGACATTCGGTGTTCAAGTGCCGTATGCCAATGTCTTGCCGAAGAAGAGTGGTGACACAATAACAAAGAGATGCGTGACAAAATTGTGTGCTCTTCCCATCGACGCAGCATCTGATGAGATAATTGTTTAATTTTTGCATGTATCATACGTCAATCATATAATTTATCGATTTCATTTTTTTTAAAGTTCATTATAGTTTTTAAAGGACTATCTGTAGTCCTTTGGTGGGCGGCCTATGTTAACGCCAATATCCTATTATAAAGAGATGCATGACCTTTGTTTGTTTAGTTACCAATAAACCTCATAACCAACGGACGTATTTTATTTCGAAATTCATTTGACACAGTGTAACCAAAAGTCAACCTAATCACCCTAAACACTTACATTGGGTGCCAGAGTTCATCGAAAATGTATCTTCTGTCATAGTTGTAACCATAGTTGTAAATAGTGTTGTTAGTTCAAACTTGTGCAATAAATAATATTATTATTCTCTTTATTAAACCAATATACATATGAATAATATTTTTAAATATTTCTTAAAAAAAAACACATTAAAAAAAAACATTTAAAAATATAAAAAATAGTGTCCCACCGGTATCGGGAACAGGGTCCAAGCTACCGGCGGTCAGGGCTCCAGAGAAAGGAACCTCCTAACAATACGAGCCGTGTCCAGGAGTACCGCTTTCTGAATCAAGCCCTTGATCCAGCCGCCTAACGAGAGCCTCCTAAGGTGTTGGTCGAGGCTCTTGGCTATTAAGCCAAGGCTTATTATTATTATTATTATTAGTTAACCCATGACCCCAGTAGGCTTCGACCCTGCCTGCCTGCAGTTAGCAGGCTGGGCCTCTACGGTTTGCTGACAGCTCCTTGAGGCGCGCGGGAACAGAACGCGCCGTCGACGACTTGGGAACTTCTAGCCATGACATTTTTACACGTTAAATCCAAAAAAAGACTTACCTCATCTTGATCGAAATGGTAGTGCGCCTTTAACATGATGCCCTTTAGATCTCGAAGCACATCCATGAGTTGCGTCCTGGTGGCAAGCTCATCATCCCCCAGGACTTGCCAGGCCCCCTCCAGAAGAGGCACGGCGATCTGCAGCTGCCCCGGCGTCTCGTAGCTGGTGTTAGAGTATGCTAACATGGTGCCGTCTATTAAAATGCAATGAATAAAGTATTATTATTATTTTATTCACTATTTTCATTAGGCGGGAAAGGAGAACAGCAAGCGTATCCGGAAATAATAAAAAAATATTTGTTTTATTTTTCTTTGTTTTTTTTTTCTCGTACTCATATGTTATAATGTCAACTAACTAACTACGACTAACTTAGTCCAAATCTAAACTAGTACAAATGAATATGTGGCGACATCTATGGCGTCACATAAGAACTAAAAATTACGAAATCCCGCACAATAGAGTTCTCCATGCGATTTGAACATTTACAACAGCCCGAAATCACCTATCGGGCCAGTGCCTATCAGACATAGCACCCGTCTGGTCGGAGGATATACAATAAGGAATGTCCAATATCCGCGGATACAATTTTCTTGACTTAATTATGCTTCCATACACTTAACCAAAAATAAACTAAAATTTTTGAGAGCAACGCCATCTAGCGAGAATATGGCCCTTAACTTTCACCTTAAGATGTAATTTAAAACATATTTTTTTCAAAAACACGTAGTGTATGTTTAAACGTTTGAATACTAAAATGCAAACACTGCAAAATGCAAACAAGAACTGAAACTTGGTTACAAACGACGTATAGTACGCGGCAAATAAGTTGAACCCGTTTCTATGATTATGCCCAGCCCCCACTTCGATTGAGAAGTTCAAGGTCGACCGCCATGATCGTTCAACTTGTGTGTCGAGGATTACACTAACCTGTCCCAAGAAGCACAACATCAGGTCCGAAGGTAGGGTTCCCGCCGGTGTCCCCCCTCACGATCCCCCAGTACAGGGAGGCTCGGACTTCGCCCCCGTACGCCGCCAGCTGGTCGCCGCTGAACGAGCTGGTCATCCAGTAAAAGTACTCCCACCCTTCTACCTAAAACACACACTTCGCGTTACTTGGGTAATTCAATGTTATACTGTTTTTTTTTTTTATATTAATAGTTTCGTGCTTGACCACTATCTCTCCTGATGGTAAGCGATGATGTTGTCGACGGTCAAACATTCTTGCATAGAAGTAACCTATTCACTCTTGACTTAAAGACCCTAAGTTGTAATTATCAGGAAACATAGGCAGGGAATTCTACTCCATAGGTATTTCGTTGGGAACTCATTCCAACAAAGTATTCCAGAAAAAGAAAATTCTGTTCTCTTTTTCTTAGTCGGGCATTCTCGTCGTGTCTGTTATTGATGGAATCGACAGCGGTGCGCCATCATCGTTTGCCTCCAAGACTGCGGCATGTCGAGCGATGGCTCTCCATTTCTGGCGATTATTGGCATTATGCAAACACTATATTACTGCGATCTACTGCGTAGTGTTGGGGCCCAAGTCTGCTATTTTTATAAATTCGACATTCCAACAAAATCCCATTGTCATTTTGGTAAAAGTTCTTAATCTGCTAAATCAAAATGTTCGATCATTGATCGGTTATTGGTCTTGTAAACGAATGGTGGTAGAATGACTTTCGTCGTGTTCTGACAAATCTAATGGTAACTCACTAATCAAAGGAACTGACAAAATTTTAGCAGATTACCAGATTACCCCATAAGTTAGAAATTCATTTGTCATTATGTACGAGATTATTATTTCTTTCAATGGTGTGTCAGTGATTGACTGTTGGAAAGTCATAGTGACGCCATTATATTAGAATACCAAACTTTTCAAAATCAATCATGATGAAATCAATGACAGACGATTCTGACACTATTGTAATAGCAGACTTAAGCCCCTGGTGATAAGATCGACCCAAGGAAGGGCTGTGAACCACTGACTAGTCTTTTCATCAAATCCTCGCTTCTAGAGAAGTAAAGTATCACTACAAAATTTTTCAGGATAAGTAGAGGGCACTCACCTCATAGCTAATAACGAATGGCTTCCCTTGCTCATCGATGGAGGGCTCTAATGTTTGGTTTCCTTGGGAATCCGAGATCAGCCATACTTCTCCTAACGGCAATATTACCTGCAAAGAAAAACATATTTAAGCAGGAACTACATTAGACCAACGCATACGTGCGTAGAGTCATGTCGCTTAGCGTGGGTCTAATGTAGCTCTACAAGTCTAGATGCCATATAAAATGTATGGACACCGACTCGCCCAGATAGGCGTACGTGGCCCACGTGGGCCTAATGTAGTTCTACAAATGTAATCATATCTAATATATTTGTGGTGGGTCCAATGTATTGTAGTTCGAATTCTACAAATGTAATCATATCTAATATATTTTAATCTAAATAGGTAAAAGTGTTTATTTTTTTGTAAGAGATTATATCTATGGAAATATTGATCCTATTACCTGTAGAAATTACTTCACTGACAAAAAATAGTTTTTACTACATGATATTTATGGCAGAAAAATTCACACAATAACAATACATCTCTTTTTTTGAAGGTGGAAAATTATCAAATACCTTGCGGGAGGGAGAGTCAAACTTTTGCTGACTAAAAACCACTTCCACTCTTATACACGTTATTTTGCCTCCATATTTGTCTTACATATTATGTAACATCACAAACAGTCCTGTTTCTCTTATCGAGGGGGAAATATCGTCATATCATGGTTTACCTAGTAACCATGATAGGGCCTCCTCAGTCGGATAAGCAGTCGATCCCAACATGAGAAAAGATTTGACGGAAAGTCATGAGTCTAGCTTTTCCTCTTATATTTTTTTTAACAAACAACAGGATCCGCAGCCGCTAAACAGCCGCTGTGCTCAGCTCGAAATATCCCAGCTAGGCATACACTTACATCTCTAGGAGATTCCAACTCGTTAGACATGACCAAACAGCAGTTGAAAGTGATTTGCGAGCAGCAGTAGGATCCGCAAGTTCTCTTCAGCGTCGTGTTCAGCCTAGTGTGACGGCTAGCCGCTAGGTGTGTACTTACGTCTCTAGGCGCCTCCAGGTCCTTGGGCGCGGCCAGCGCGCACGTGTCGGTGATGTGCGAGCAGTAGCAGGGCCTGCAGCCGCTCGCCAGCTCCGCGCTCAGCCCGAAGTGACCCGGCGCGCAGGCATCGCAGCGCTCGCCCACTACGTTACTCTAGAAAATTATGACGAATTTGCATCAATATCAAAAAAGAGTACTACTAATTAGTAGGCAAAAATGGCAGTTTTTTGTTTTTATAGTTTTATAATTACTGGAAGAGATGCTGCTGTCCTTTTTTGTATTGTTGTTTTCGAAATGTTTTATTATGTATATACAACGCTGAAAACCAGCGCTGTGTACTCATCGCATTGTGCATGAGAGCTCAGCTTTATGCTGAGCGTTCGGCCGTTTTGCACGGATGTGGCGCATATCTTTCCTTTAATATGTTAAGTTTGTCAAGTTTTTAGTTGCATCATTCCGTGTAAATAAGCTGTTTTTCTTTCTTTCTTTTCTTTCTTTATGAGCATGGCAGTTGAGAGTTTGTCATTCTCACTCAAATGTCTCGCTGATGGCGGTGCGCAAGGGCGTCGCCAGCCGATGATCAAGGGGGAGGGGGGGTATTGGAAGTATAGAGAATATCAGAAAAGTTTTTTAATAATAATAAAGAAGTTTATTTTCGCCACAATATAACTCCTAATTGCTAGCCTTACATAGATCTACGGTAATATATAGGATGGGCATTATATTTTGGGAGACTGGTGCCTAAACTAGGATCTGAAGCTGTAAAGCAAGCCTCTTGCGTACGAGTACATTTGACTATTACAAAAGTGCCTGTAAATGGTCTATTTGAAATAAATGAATTTGATTTTTGATCCATGAACCTAAAGCCATCATATTAAGTGAATGAATTAGATTCTTTTTTTTTTTAATGTAGAACTTAGTTCTTTAATTTTCTTAGTAACTTAACTCATTTTGAGAAAATGTATCATGTTTTTGAGATAAATTGCATGTATAAACTTCAAACAATTCAGATAATATTAGTGCTAGTAAGTATATTGAATGCTAGCTTCATATTCGTATATTTTATTTATTTATTAAAACTTCGTGCAACACAAAAGTACATCATCATCATCAGCTTTATAATGTTCCCACTGCTGGGACACAGGCCTCCTTTCTAAGAGAGGGAATGGGCCGTAATTCACCACGCGGGCCCAGTGCGGCTTGGTGAATGTCACATGTCTTTGAATTTTTGGTTCTAGGTTTCCTCACGATGTTTTCCTTCACCGTTTTGGGAGCAGTGGTGATGAAATAAATAACACAAAGTAATGCGCCTGGCTGGGTTTGAACCCGCGACCTAAAACTCGTAAGTCGGGGTCGTTACCACTCGGCCACCGCTGCTCCCAACAAAACAACAATACAAAAGTACGGGCGGACTTAATACCTTAGGCATTCTATACCAGCCAACCAAGAGTGATGAAGACAAAACACGGCAGGTGCATAAAAAAAATCATTTAAGAAAGCATATTGAAAAGTTACTCACTTTACACTCGCAGACGTCATCACACACCCGCTCAGGGTCGAGCACACCCCTGGGGTCACACTTGCACGCCGGCATGACGGGGGCCTGGCAGCTGGGGAACTCGGCGGCCGGGTCCTCGCAGGAGTCACACAAGTGGCCGGTGAACCCGGGGAAGCAGGCGCAGACTATCTGACGGTGCTTCTTTTCCCATTTACAAGAACCTGGAAATTTAAAAGATTGTGTGTATAGGTAAAAACTGGTATTCAATGACGGAGTCTGTGTTTCCTGATAGCTACAACTTGGGGATCTTCAAATCAAGAGTGAATGGGTTACTTCTAGGTAAGCGCGTTCCATCGTCGACCGCATCATCGCTTTCCATCAGGTGAGATAGTCAAGCGCGCAATAAAAAAAAAAGTTTCATGTGATCATGGTTGAGGCAAAGGTGGCCAGCGATTGAAAGACAAAGCTGTGTAAAATAAGAAAGTGGAGGCCTGCCCAGTAGTGGCGGTGAGGTATATCGTTAGCTATTAACCTTTCGTATCTCACTCATTAGAGACACAATTAGAAACCACCACCACCACCACACCACACCACCACTACTGTACATGAAGTTTAAATAAATAAATAATAAAAGATTGTGGCTCGCGTAGATCTACGCTTCCAGAGTTTTTGTTAACAAGTTTTCAATGAAAATCATTTTTTCATAGCAACCTTTAACCTTTGCTTTTACCTTTTTTTTACCTATATGAATAATTAATATCAAGAACATTCCAAATAGCTCAAACACGACAGGGTTATCTAATTGCTCTTATTACCAAATTCCTATAACCATATTCTAACTCCATCATTAGACCCTGGTTACCATCTAGCACCAAAGTACTCGTCAAGAAGAATCATACGAGTCCAAACTCGATGGGTTTGTGTCATTTAAGTACCGAGTTCCTATGTCCACCTTCCGGTTCCATCATCAGATCAATTCCATGTCTTAATTTTGCATAGTCATCTTATTTACCCTTGAATACAAAATTTCAGTTCAATCGGTAACCGGGAAGTGGATCAAATTTAATTTGCAAGATTTGATCACAGACAAAAATTGGAGATGAAACTAAATAAAACCTTGTAAAAACAGCCTTGTGATTTAAGACCGACTGTCTCGTTGGTATAGTGGTTGCAAGCACCATTGTTGAGCTCGAAGTTCTAGATTTAACTCCCAGACCTAGCAAACAGGGCTACGGGATTGTTTGAAGGACCTACTGGACTCTGGAACGCAAAGGGCAACTAAGTTCCTTACAAGGGTAGGTTTTTGTCAGTAAACGTCTGACACTCCTTCTCGATCCACCACAGCTTAGTCGAAAGATTAGGAGTTAGAGTTGAAAAAAGGTCTAACAGACTGCGCCTTTTTGCTGAGTAAATCGTAATTCTTGTGCCTAGATCACACGTACCGAGCAAACGGGCAAGACAATGACCGAATACTTGGTACATATAAACATAGCGCCGAGTGCTCGCCCGAGCGCCTATCACTACAACTCGCTTACATCACTGTCTCGGCCGAGCAACATTTTACTGCCTCGCCCTTTTACTTGGTACGTGTGATCAAGGCATAAATTATGATTGAAAAAAAAAATATTTCTAAACCTGAGTAGGTATAATCGAACCCAGGCAGCACTATCCTTGCGTCTAACTTACCATCAGAGCCCTGAGGGTCGCAGTCGCAAGGTACGCATGGACCATCAGGCAGTGCGTTGTAGTACCCGAACAGGCATCGGTCACATAAGGGACCCGCTCGATTCTCCTGTAACAAAATATAATTTCAAGTAGAGAAAATTTTGTTGCCACAGAACTTCACGCCGGGGCTTGGTTCAAGCCATGCTCCGGAGCGAGGAGGAGTGGCAGGCGGTCGCCTCCTTTTGCGAAGCAGTAATGCTAGTAAAGGAGGAGGCCGACCGCATTAGGCAAAGGCGGACACGCCGCCGCCGCCGCCGGGTTTCCGATCCCAATTTCCGGCCACCGTAGGCGCGGGCTCGCGGACGGTGGGCAATGGGTAGCTCGCTGTCCGTCCGTCCGGTAACAGACCGGTCCGAGCTCAGGTCGTCTATGGCGCGCACCGTTCCCGCGCGCCTCAAGGAGTTGTCAGCAAACTGTAGGGGTCCAGCAGGGCCGAAGCCTACTGGGGCCAAAGGTTATGTGAGACTGTCACCAAAGGCCCCAGGATAAAGGCAAGGAATGGAAAGGTAGGTTTTTAGTCAGTAAAAGTCTGACACTGTTTCCCGCCCCACCCAAGGGCGGGATTCGTCATTGGATGATTTTACCTACGTTAAAAAAAAAAAAAAAAAAAAACAGAACTTCAAATTTCCTGACAGCTATTTGAGACGCACGTGGAATACAACGCGACGTCGACCCCTGTTTGGTCATTATTGGACGGCGAGATATCCATTGCTCGTAGCGTAGCGCCTCTTCTTTCGTGCAAGCTACTGAACAGAGGACCTACCACGAAATTTAAACGCGATCCATTATTGACATGTGTTTCCATCCAGTGGGGCCCCTGGAGATAAAAAAATTTGGAAAAAATTTCTTCAGTATTTAGTATGTATTTTTTACCGTGAAATTACTATTCATGTTATTATGTTCAGAGAGGACTGATGCATTTTGACAATTACAGCAACAGCAATAGTTAATAATTCAGGAAAAATAGCTACCGGTTTTGTTGACCTCACTTTATCAAGCGCCTTAGTGATTATTTTGTATGTAAAATAAATGTAGAAAACTCGAAAAAAACATAAATATTAGTGAAGAAATCAAAGGTACATTGGTAGTACATAACAATGGTGTACGTTTTTTGCACGTATGAACTGGGATTACAAGGGGCCCCGCTGGATAGACAATTTTTTTCAGCTGAACTTCTCCTGTCCTGTTAAAGATTCCTAGAAGTTAATACATGAATCGAGAGGTACATTGATGCAACTTACGATCAGTATTACTTTTATGTATTCCGAGCGTAATATAACCGAGGGCCCCGCTGGATAGACAAGCCGCTTAATAGTAATTTCTATAAAAATGTTTGAGGTACATTGGATTTTATCAGTAAATTCATGAGGTACATTGCACACAAGCAACGCAATGCCACTAGTTTTGTCGCTCTAATTCGAAGGGAATGGAATGAAACACATTTTTTGAGTGGCCTGTTGGAGGTCGTGTGTTCGATTCCCAAAAAAAAAAATAAACCTAGGACAAATGTATGTGTGAAGAGCACGATCATTTGGTCTGTATCTGGGTGTAATTTATCTATAATATAGTATGTATAATATACCTATAAGTATGTTTATCAGTTGTCTAGTACTCATAACACAAGATTTGCTTAGCTTGGGACTAGACGGCGTCGTGTGATAGCTGTGGAATATTAGTATATTATTATTATATTGAACGACCGAAACTGAACTGTTTAAGGGCTGTATAGCTCTATCCTTCTTTCTCGATCGCACACTTGATATTTTTTCGAGGCATATTTCGTCGACTAAATCATCTCTTACCATCAGATAATATAGCTAGTGGTAAAACGTGAGGCTATCAAATCTAATATAATAAATGTGATTCTACGTAGGTACCTAGTCTGTAGTCACGTTAATAATAATATATTTATCAACATTTCCTCCCAAATAATCGATCAATACTATGAGATTGATAACAGAAAATAAACCCAATACCTACTTAATTTTATTATAGTTTGTGATTATTTGGATATAATTTATCATAATTTATTGCTACAATCAGTAGGTACTAAGAAGATAATATCTTTGGATATGTGAGAAGTACCTACCTAGTCGTACAATATTCAACCTTGTTGCTATACAGAATAAGTGTGAAAAATAAGTGGCGATGGAATATGTGCAAATATTTTTTTAATGTAGATTTTGACTTACTTACTTACTTTTAAAGTCTTGGATACATAGGTATTTCTTGTCACTTCTATTATGTGAGTCCAATGTATATAAACAATATTAAAAAAGTAATTCACACATAGAAATTGAAATAAGACAGTGGTAGTTAAGAGATGACCAGTCTCAACTGACAGCGCCCGTACACAAACATAACACGCGCATCAACCCGCGCAGCTCAGCCATTTGAAAGAAAATTAAATGATCTAATACACGCGACCATCAGCGAAACATTTGAATGAGAATGACAAACTCTCAACTGCCACGCTCATTGCTACACACTGTATACGAACCGTGCAATTGACGCAAAGTATGGCGCCAGTATCATCGTAGGAGCATGCTCCTCTCTCCCCGCAGGAGCACTCGCTCCGGTCCAGGTCTTCACAGGGCTGGTGAGGCGCCCAGGAACCACCGCCACAGCAGCGCTGACAGTGCGCCCCACAGGTGCCGTGGTCGCACTCGCATTTTGCACCCTGAAACATGCATAACAACCATGTTAAAACACCAGTTTTAATTCGATTTTATGGCTACGATATGTAAAGGCAGGAATAGGTCAGGCATAGTCTTATAGCAGCGGTGACCTGGTGGTAGCGGCCCTGACTTGCAAATTGTAGGACACGAGTTCAAACCCAGCCAGGCGCATTACTTTGTATAATTTATTTCATCACCATTGCTCTCAAATCGGTGAAGGAAATTTATTTCGAAGAAGAAGGCATATTAGACATAGAAAACAACATTATTTCAAAAATGTATTGCTTACATATGAAATGTTATCCCTTTATTGGTAAAGTTACAAATTTTAGAAGAATTTCCGCAGTTGGATATGCTGCAAAACACCATGTTTAGATCTCTGCATCCCAAACAACACTAGTTACCACAACAAACGCTGCAATGCACTTGTGTTCTACGAGACACATTCGCGAGGACAACGTCACGCGTCTTTGCGACTTCTATTACCGTATTATTAAGATTTCTATGACGCCGCCTCTTCTGCGACACCAGAAGTCATTGTAAATCCTTAATAATCCCACAGTCAAAGAAAATTCCTGTGATGCACTCTGTTAACATTTCGTGTACTTGATCTTCGCTCGTATGTAATTGCCTTCATATTAACATTAACATAATCAGCCTTATAATGTTCCCATTGTTCGGACTCAAGCCTTCTCCTCAGGGGAGGGAATGGGCCGCAATCCACCACGGATTGGGCCCAGGGCGGATTTGTGGATGTCGTCGGTCTTCGAATTTTTATTTATAGGATATGATTTCTTCACGATGTTTTCGCTATTGTAGGTAAGTAAACTTTAATTCCCGTGACGAAATAATTCATTAATGCTGCCCGATATAGATGCATTCAATTGTATTACAATATCAAAATAAAAAAGTAAGTCAAATACTCAAAAGGTTAGTTTAGATCTTTTACAAACCTGCGCATTGACATGGCACTTGTCAGCGTGTCCGTGGCACAGGCAGCGCGCGGCCAGCGTGAGCGCGCGCACGCTGTAGTACTGGTGGCGCGCGGCGGCCGCGTGCGCCGCGCGGAACGACACGCGCACGCGCCGCGCTACCACCCCCTCGCCGATGCCCACGTGCATCTGTAAGAGGGTAGTAATAGTACATTATGATACAAGTGTGTAATATACATGGTTACCGTCGAGGCGGTATTAAGACCCGAGCCTTGGCGAGGGTCTTAAGAGATCCAAGAACGGCAACCATACATTACTCACGTGTATCATACGACGTTTTTCAATACACTTGTGAAGAAAAATAATTTAGCCAACTATTATTACAACAGCAAAACTAGGAAAAAATTTCATAATATGGCGGTAACATTCATAGGCAAGCATGATTTTTTTATATATATTATTATTATTATTAAAAAAAAATCATGCGTATATTATTCATAGCTGAAGGCTATGGCTACATAGTCTTTTGATCAAATTGATTAGTCGTTGTTTGTTTTCTTGCGTGAAAAGATTTCACGATAATGTCATTTTTAGTGGCAATATGATATAACATTTTCTAATGTTTTTGTAGTATTTGATTTTATTTAATTAATATGGACAATGAACTTCACTCGAAAAAATCACACCAAAAACCGCGCGCATTTTAAAATGGCGTAAAATGGCGACCATAAACCACAAAGAAAGGTCAGCGTAGTCTGCTACGCAGACGACACGCTGGTCCTGGCGCAGGGAGAGTCGTACCAGGCGGCGGTCGAACTAGCGACACGCGGGGTTGCGACAGTCGTGGAGAGGATCGAGCAGTTGGGACTAAAGGTGGCGCTGCACAAGTCCGAGGCCAGGTGTTTTAACGGCCCTCGGAACGCACCGCCACCAGGTTCCCAACTAACGGTAGGAGGAATTCACATCGGCGTCGGGTCGACGATGAAGTACCTGGGACTCGTCCTCGACAGCCGGTGGAATTTCGAGGAACATTTCCGACGTCTGGCCCCCAAACTGAATCCAACCGGGGCTGCCCTCAAGCGGCTCCTGCCGAATCTGGGGGGCACAGACGCCTCCTGCCGGAGGCTCTACGCAGGCATCGTTCGGTCCTTGGCCTTTTATGGAGCACCGGTATGGGCGCCCACGCTGAGGAAAAAGCCGAAGAACCAGCTGAACGCGTGCCAGAGGGTCATGGCCATACGGATGGTGCGGGGATACCGCACAGTTTCCTGCGAAGCGGCGAGCCTCCTTGCTGGCCTACCACCATGGGATCTGGAGGCAACAGTCCTTGCACACATGCACGATAAGCGCGTGGAGATGCAACGCCGGGGCGAAAGTCCCCTGCCACGACGAGTCGAGGTATGGCGGAAAGAGTTCCGGCGGGATCTCATGGTGAAATGGCGACTGCGACTGTCGCAACCCAGTGCTGGGCACGCCTTAATTATGGCGGTAAGGCCCCTCTTTGAGGCGTGGCTGGAAAGACCTCACGGCGTCCTAACCTTCCGCATAACCCAGATTCTCACCGGACACGGTAAGTTCGGGAGGTTCCTGTTCCGGATTCGTGCGGAACCGACGCCCGGGTGCCGTGGAGCACACGGTCGAAGTGTGCCCCGCTTGGGCAGAGCATCACCGTGTTCTCATGAGAGCGATCGGCAGCGGCGATCTCTCGCGCCAGGCCCTGGTACGGGCCATGGTCCGGAGCGAGGAGGGATGGCAGGCGGTCGCCTCCTTCTGCGAAGCAGTAATGCTAGCAAAGGAGGCGGCCGCACGCGAGAGGCAACGGCCATCACGGCCCAGCCGCCGCGGGGGTTCCGATTCCGATCCTGATTTCCAGCCAACGTAGGCGCGGGCTTGCAGACGGCGAGCTATGGGTAGCTCGCTATCTGACCGTTCGGTAACCATCCGGACCAAGCCCAGGTCGTCTACGGCGCGCACTGTTCCCGCGCGCCTCAAAGAGTTGTCAGCAAACCGTAGAGACCCAGCCTGCTAACTGCAGGCAGGCAGGGTCGAAGCCTACTGGGGCCAAGGGTTTGTTTCCGAAAGGAAAGCCCGGCCCTGGTATCTAAGGCCACGAAGGAACGGGGTGGGTTTTTAGTCAGTAAGAGTCTGACACTATCTCCCGCTCCGCCCACGGGCGGGAGATGTCATTGGATGATTTTACCCACCACCAAAAAAAAAAAAAACCACAAAGAAAAAACAATTTTTATTTGAACGAACGATTTATCCATTATATGTTCTGTTATTAAATAAATCGTTTTTACAAGTCAAAATGGCCGAAATTGCACGAAATAAGTAAGTAAGACACTAATTTACCTATACTATTGAACGAACGTAATAACAGGCAATAACCTAACATGAATTTTTTTCGTATTCAAAATTTGATTTGCGAACAAAGAGGTTGAACAAAAAGGTTATAGCTACATTACAGCACTAGTGCGTAATGGTAATCAAAATGTCACAGTTTGGTAACAGGTGCCATTATGTACATAAGAGTAGTGCAATAAGAGCCAGTTTCTGAGCAAGTGTATTGAAAAAGCTTTTAGACAAGATCGACTTAAAATTTCAATCTAGTATATTGGAGACCAGCACTTCTGCGTCAATGTGGTGTGTGGTGCCAAATAAAAACCAGCGCTAGGTGTCTGATACCCAGCAAATCCTGTGGTCACCCTTTTGATGCGGGCACCCTTGGAGCATTATGTACTTTTGGTCTTATTTATTTTGTATTTATAACCGTTATGCTATATCTGTCCTGAATAAACGAATTTATATTCTATTCCTCTACTGAATGAATACCTCGTATGTCGAAAATTTTATTTTTATGTAGGGATAGAAAACTTCTTATGTCATTTCTCTGGCATAATATAGTTAAGTACGGCATTGGTTAATAATATAAATAGGTCCTTTTTATAATTTAAAACATGTGGTAAAAGCACATAAAAATATTTTAAACACTGATAAAATTAACCGCTTTTTTGTTCCTTTGAAGTTTGGATTTCTGGACATGCGAGGTTATCATTCTACAGCTACGATATGACTCTGAAACGTAGTCGCTCACAATGAGCCTCATCTAAGGAAAAGTCACAAAAAGGACAATGGAAAAGCTATGCTCAGAGTTTCCGTGCGTGACCGCATCAGAAATGAAGATGGATATCCGCAGGAGAACCAAGGTTTAGTAACATAGCCCGTTCTGGTGATTAGGAATTTGTGTGAACTTTATTGACTGGAAAGTGACAAGACTGTTTTCGCTAGATTTATGTGTTTTTTAAAGATGAGCAATGATTTCTAGAGAGATAGACTGAAAGCAAAATTATACCTCTCCATTTTCCAGCGGTCTCGGGCTAGCAAACTGTGTGGAACAAGCAGGCTTGTCGGCTCTGTTCATCCTCTTCGCTGCCCTGGCCTTCCGACGCCGTCTCTCTGGCCTCAGGTCCCACAGCTTGCGGCAGTGGTCCCTGTCCCCGAATGCCCGCACCATCCTCCAATCCTCGCCGTCCTCGGAGGATGAAACCTCCAACGACCAGGCCAGAGGACGGGGGGATGGGCCCGACTTGATTATCACGTGGAGCAACTCCATTCTCTGAAACAATAAAGTTCTATTATTTATTTATTACAGCTTGGAGGACTTACAGCTTATAAAAGAAACTCAATAAAAAGAAAAACAATCATAGACGTTTAGCCAATAACAAGTCCTCACATATAGTGGCAGAATTGAAATTGAGAAGTGAGCATAAACAGACTTTAACACAATGAACTTATTAAAAGGTTACAATTAAATAAACAAGGTCAAAATTCAATAGTTACAAACATATTACAGAAAAATAGGGTAGCCATTAGGTTACTTGAAAAATCTGAGGCCTATGTGTCTTCTTGCTGACGTCACACTAGTCATAAAGGGATCCAAGTCATGCTGCTCATATATATTATAATACTGTCTATTTGCTCGTATAATAAAACTATTAGAACATTGACTACCTAATTGTCGCAGGTGTTCGATAATTAATTATCTTTATTCAGATAAACTTAATTTTTAAGATATTTGATCGTACTGGGTAAGAAAGTCCCCCTTCGATTTACGATATTTTTATTTATCTCCTATAACACAGCTGTCTCTCGCTTAATACAGAAGGCAGAATATCATACAATATTAGAAGGCAGAAAACATTGTTACTCAAAATTAAAATGTTTTTATTTTACATAGGCCTACATGGGCATTTATAAAAAGTTAGAAGGTAGTGCACGGTTTCAATCCGTGTAGACGGCGGTTGTAAACCATGACCTTTAACGCCCTTGGTTGGGAGGCGCGTTTTTCCGACCGCAGTGATTGATTTTTGAACGTATTGGCGCGTGGTTTACTTACATCGTTGTAGCCGCAACACAAACCGAGCTACGAAGTCCTAACAATAAACCCTTTACTAAAAAGCTGTAATTCTACAAGAAACAGATTTTGTCTTAATCCAGCCACAAGAGAATGCCGGCGTTCGCACATCTATTGTCTTTCTATTGTGTCTCTAATTACGGTATTCAAAAGAGTAAGTTGACATTCTTATTGACATTCCTAATTTATAAAACTATAATAAAGACTTAAAACTGTCTTAATCGACATCTATCATTTACATATATATTTTCTAGTAATGAAAAACTGCTCTCTGTTGGTTTTTTGGGCGTCTACGCAGAGATATATGGAAAAGGTCAATGGTTGTGGCTTTAAATGGCGCCCGCCTAAACCACGTCAGTAGTACAATAAGATACAAGTGTGTAATGTAGGTTTAAAACCCGAGCCGTGGCGAGTCTTAAGAGAGTCTTGAGAAAATTACTTACGTGTATCATACGACGTTTTTCAATACACTTGTGAAAAATAATAATTTAGTTAACTATTATTACAACACTAAAACTAGTAACTTTTTTCATAACATGGCGGTAAAACTTAAACCGGTTTTCATAGGCGCGCGCAAGGCGCGCGAGTCTATTTTTTTTTTAATTTACCCAGAGGTGAAAGCCATGGATATATACCTAGTCTTTTGATCATACTGCCTAGTCGTCATTTGCTTTTTTTCGTGAAAAGTTTTTTACAATAAATTCATTCGTAGTGGCAATAGAATACGGATGTAACCTTTTCTAATGTTTTTGTAGTACTTATTTGATTTTATTTAATTAATACAGCCAATGAACTTCACTCGAAAAAATTACGCCATAAACCGCGCGCATCTTAAAATGGCGGCCATAGACCACAAAGAAAAAACAATTTTTATTTGAACGAACGACATAGGTTTATTAAATGTTTTTTATTAGGTAAATAAAATATAGATTTTTCAAAGGAAAATAGATGAAATAAGTAGTTAAGCCAGACTAATTACTAATTTATACTATTGAATAACGTAATATAAAATCTATTCGTATTCTAACTTTGTTTTGCGAACAAAGAGGTTAAATAAAAAGGTTATCAGGTGCCATTAACCTGAGTGTAGTGCATTAAGAGCCACTTTTAGAGCAAATGTATTGAAATAGTAGATTATGAGACTAGGGGATAAAACAGTGTCTTAAGTCGCGGGCGGCTAAGTTTTGATCCCAAACGAGATTTAATTAATTAACTGTAGAGCAATGCGAGGGAGTTAAGTGAGTGAAGTGAGGAGGTCAAGCCGCTCAAGACATAGACAATTTTGTCCCCAGTGTTAGATACTCTACTTTTTACACCATCTGTGAGATAATTAAAAGACAATTTACGAAAACAAGCTATATTTTAGAGAAATATAAGTAATATTTACAAGCTAATCTGCTAAAACTCGACAGTCAATAAATTCAGTAAAATTTTATTTAGTTTTAATTTTCTATAACACTCCCAGCTCTTGCATTACCTAGCTTTTATTAGAGACTCCTCAGTAATCACATTTTTTTTGTTAGTGGCCAGTTCGATTTTTGAATTAACTTATTTAATGCACATAAATCAATGTCTTTGGTTTTTGACGTTCCAAATTCAAATGTCATTATTCCCTAGGGATTGCCCAAACTACATTATCTCCCTAGGAAGAAAATGACTTGCTTTAAGTGATGGTTGTATGACATATAAAAGGGCATTATCGAGCAGGTGGTGTAAAAATCAATTTATTTTACTGATTTTTTATGGTATGTTTTTTATATAATACCTAAGAGGTTTTTCTTGTGTCCACCCCATAGTGTGGGGCACCGTTTGATAATTCTACATTTCCACTTGCGAAATATTGAACTTTAAAGTGGCAATTTATTTTCCAGTGTGCGTCAAGTTATTACAAGCTAAATTGTTCGTCTGTTTTGCTGACTGTGCCTGGGCAAAACATAAAGGTGTATCTACGCTAGACGACCTGAGCATAAACTGAGGCACAAACCGAGCCGCTGCACTCATGGTGTCTAGTGCAGAAGTAAAACAAGCCTCTGACGATCACTGTCCTCGAACGTGTAGCGAAAACCTTTTGAGTTCGTTAAAAAACCGACTATAGGCGGAACGTCGTCTGTGCAAATACGAATACTCAAGTTCTTCGGGCATATCACCCGTAAAGAGGACTCAATGGAGCGATTGGTGGTGCAAGGGAAAGTCGAGGGCAAGAGATCACGTGGACACTCTCCAACACGATGGACGGACCTTATCAAATCGACGACACACTGCAGCGTTAATGAGAACGCCCAAGCCGCCAAACAGAGCTGCATGGCATCGTATAGCGAAAGAGGCGGTGGCGCAGGATTCAACCGACCCATGACCACGATCACTCTGTCAAGAGTGCACGACTAAGACGAGGCGGGGCACAGTCGATTACAAACCAACGCTCGCTCAAAGCGCGCTTTTTCGGCCCACACCACTCGTGATCGGCTCCTCTAGCGTAGACACACCTCAATATTGTGTGTTTCAACCTGTGATCTGCTACTGATATTGTTGAAGGTGAGCATTCTGAAGTAGTTTTTGAAGTAAACAATGTGAAGATACATGAAGGTACATAGAATCCTTGTTTAAATCACATAAAGGCCCCAACATTGTCGCAATAGGCTTTGCAAGTAATTTGTTAATGCATAGCGTCCCCTCTGCATTACATTAATATGGAGATTTTTAAGAAAACTATCTCCGTACCAATAATACTGCATTACTCAAATTAATACGTGACGCTAGTTATCAGTCTTTTCTACAAGCCTCTACTCTAATCTGTCTAAATAAAAGGCAAAGTCCTAACTCACTGATTCATCAACTGCAAGACCAAGCCTTTGGACCTAGAATGCTAAAATTTTACACAGAGTTTCTTTTTATGACATATACACCGTTTTAAATTTTGATCGTTTTAATCCCGTGGATCGATCCGGTACATGAAACAATATCGATTTGTAAAGATAAAATAAAAATATAAAGTAATTTTTTAATTACTTTCTTTAAATAAATGAGTCAATTACCTTGTAGGGAGTGGTCGGTCGTTGCGTTCTAACTACCTACAGGTCATTGAACTCGCCCAGCTAACGTTTACTTAAAGAAGATAATTTCGTACATGCGTAAATTAATTCGAGTTTAAAAAAAAAGTATTTTTCATTTTTATCTTTACAAATCGATAGGGTTTCATGTACCGAAGCGACCCTCCACGGGATTAAAACGATTAAAATTAACGGTATATAAGGAATAAGAAAGAATTTCCCAAACTTCACCGCCTAGGGGGTTAAAAAAGGGATCCAAAGTTTGTATGAAGGAACCTACTCTACCCTGAAGTTAGATGTTAAAACTTCTTCAGTTACCATCGACTTTTATGACCCAGCTAAACCGTTAACCAATTAGTATGTTCTAAGTTTTAAACATAAAAACCTCCTTCTAAGTCCGCATAATGCATCGGGCTACTACGGAACCTTACAATACGCGTGGCTTGACACGCACTCGGCTGGTTTTTTTTTTTTTAATTTTTACCCTAAAATGTATTTACAATAACAATCACAATCGCTGCGACAAATGTTTTCTTGTCACATAAATCCTTTACAGTTAGTCTCAGATTAATCTGTCCTAGCTCAGAGGACACCGGTGTCCTCTCACATCCACGCCACTATAGGCCTTAATACCGATGTTTAGAGTCTACTTTTGTATGAACAAGTTTGGTAGTTGTGGATCTACGTGTTAAATCAAAACAGTGGAAGATAGGTGACTAGCCTTTAGCGCGTGGACCGCTGAAATCAGGCCCGTCGCCTAATTGCGGCTCACGCGATTTCGTTCGCACGACAGCGCCGGCTCTTATCTCTGTCCTTCTCTATCAGTGGCTTGTAGGTTGGCAAGTGTGATGACACTGATCATAGATGTGTTAGTTTCGAGTCTAGGTTTTCTGATTGTGATGTTACCGCGTAACGTATCTTCCGTTATACACCACTATTTTTTAATTAGTGCAAATACTTAAAGGGCTTATTAGAAAAGGTCTTGTTATTATTTAAGTAAAGTCGCAATAAATAATATTCATAAACAGAAAAGTTATGAGCGTTTGTTTATATCCCAAAATCTCGCTCAATTTATGGTAACATTGTACAAGTTATCGTTTATGAATGAAAGAATGTCAATAAAAATGGGAAAACACTGCGCTTAGTATTTTCTAGTAGTAGTTGTTATGAATTCAATTATAAATTTGCCAATAATGACAAATTTTCGTGGACAATTTTGGGATTTCGTTTTTTGTACTTTTGACTACACAAATATGTCTTTCTGTGTGGGTAGACACAGTGTAAACTCGCTTTTTTGGAAACTCCCAGTTTTTATTTATTTTAAATTGTTTTCATCTGTATTTTCAATGTTATAATTAAATTTTATTAACACTTATCACCCTTCACTCACTATATATCATTTTCAAGTCTCTCTAATATATCCTATACCTCTTTCTACTCACTTGACTTCAAACACACTATGGACATGAAACTAACATCAAGCTTGGAGGAGCTGGAGCAGTTGTTCAACTCTCGGATGTCAGAATATGAAAACAAACTGAAAAAGGCAACTCTGGAGGTCCGTCCTGCAGCTACACTTGATATCTCGACACTGGCAAGTGAGTTTGCGGATTTCAAAACTTTTGTTTGGCAGGCACTCTCTAAATTTAAGAGTCAAATAGAGATGCTGTCGCTGGGATTTGACCGCCATGAAACCCTGATGCGGAGGAAGGTGCTTCTGTTTCATGGAGTCCCTGATCATCCTGGTGAGAAGTTACTTGACGTGGTTCATGGATTGTTAACCAACCAAATGGGGATGTCTGAGATTGGGAAGGAGCATGTCCATGTCTGCCATAGACTGGGATCCGCACAGAGCAAGGCGCGGCCTATCTTGGTCAGACTGTATACCACAGAGCATCGCCATATGATCTGGGATAGCAAGAAGTCTCTCAAGGGAACGGGTATCACTATATCCGAGTTTTTAACGCACGTCAGACACCGCATTTTTATGGACGCACGCAAGCATTTTGGTATGGCGAATTGCTGGTCAGTAGAGGGCAGGATAGTCATCATCACACCGGATTCTAAGCGGCACAAGATCGAGACAACGGGTGAACTACGAGCACTAGTATCACGGTTCCCTAGGGCTTCTTGCGACTCTGGTATCGCGGCGCAGTCTGGTGGACCTACTCCGCCAAATGTGTGCCCGTCTGAGGTTACTGCTACACCTTCAAAAGGTCTGAGAAAGGCGCGCCGGCGTAATAATTAGGATTGTTATTGTCCTGTATTGTCGGCGTGTATCTTCTTAATTTTGCAGGAGTGTACGATTGCGATCTTCGTTTCTGTGTCGGTAGTAAACTCTTTGCAATTTTGTGTTCGTTGTTTTTAACCGTCATTGTAATTTAAGTTCATGTTGTGATGTCGGTACACATATTTTAATTTTTCTTTTTGTTATTATTTGTTGACTGAAGTGAACTGTCACTGTCAATTAACATGTCTTTTTTATTTTGTTTTTTTCTTGCTAAGATTTTGGATACTAAGTTTTTTAGCTCTATCATTTCATTGTGACGATTGCTACGATTTACTCGCTAAATCATGTTCCATTTTGTGTATTATTATCATTATTATATATTCATATTTTCTTTTTCTCAACGATCTTATATAACGTCGCTGTGGAGTAATAGCTCCGTGTGTCCAGAAATCCAAACTACACAAGAAACGAAAAAGCGGTTAATTTTGTCTATTGTTAAAATATTTTTGTCCTTTTGCCGCTTTTGCCTCATGTTTTGAATGATAAAAAGTTTATGTTTTATTATATATTTATATATATTTGTATTTATTTATGAATAATCTAGACGATTTAAATGACAGCTTTTTCTCATGTTCTTCGACTTGCAGTTTTGTTAGTGCGGATAGTGACTCTTCGCATCGTACTTTGCATGACAACATCTCCACTGTTTTTTCTAAATACCCTAACAATTTTCACATAGCTCACATTAATGCACAGAGTGTTCCTGGCCATTACTCCGATCTTCTGGCATCCTTTAGCAGTGTTCATCTTGATGCACTTTTAATATCAGAAACTTTCCTCAAGCCCTCTCTCCTGTCTACGCACTATGCACTCCCTGGCTATGTTCTGGTCAGAAATGATAGGACTGGTAAGGGTGGTGGTGGTGTAGCTATTTACATTCGTGCTGAAATACCGCACAAAATTGTTAGTGTGTCTCCATCTCAGTATTCTGGGTCGGCTGAATTCTTGTTTTTGGAAATTACAGTAAATCACTCTAAAATTTTACTTGCCGTATTCTACTCCCCTAATCTTCACATCAACTATTTCGACTCTTTAGAATCATCTCTTAATAACCTTTGTCCATCGTACGAACATGTTATTTTAATGGGTGATTTTAACACCTGCTTGCTTAAAGATGATTCTCGTTCACTAAAACTACGTTCTCTCTTATCCTCCTTTAATCTCGAAATCTTGCCTCTTTCTGCTACACATCATTCTCCAAATTGCACGCCCTCTCTTCTAGATCTAATAATCGTATCGTCGCCTCACAATGTTGCTGAGTTTGGGCAACTCTCTGCAACCTTTTCTTATCATGACTTCGTCTATTTATCTTATCGTATCCGACCTCCCAAACGAAAGCCTCACTTCTGTTATCTGCGTAATTATAATGGACTTGATTTAGAGACGTTGACGCGTGATGCAGGAGCTATCGACTGGTCCACCGTCAGTGAAAGCACAAATGTCGACGAAAAGGTTAACTGCTTCAACTTCATACTGCTCAGTCTTTATGATAAGCATGCGCCTCGTCGGCGAGTTAAGATCAAGCATGATCCTGCTCCGTGGATGACTGGTGTAATTAAGAGCGCTATTGCCGGTAAGGAGAAAGCCAAGAGCAGGTACAGACGTAGACCCACGGAGCAGAATCTTGCTCACTTTAAACATCTGCGTAACCACTGCAATCGTCTGTGTCGAGATGCAAAGAGACGCTATTTCCACGATTCTCTTGTAAATCGTAAGTCCTCTGATATCTGGAAATTCCTAAAGTCAGTCGGTATTGGCAAATCTCACTCTGTTACTTGTAAAGATGTAGACTTGAGCGCTCTTAATAAGCATTTTTCTCTTCCTCCTATTTCCTTGAATTCAAGTGATAAAGCTTCCACTTTGCTTGAGCTTTCCAAAATGTCATTACCGAACTGTCCAACCTTTAATCTTAGTCCTGTCTCTGAAGACGATGTCAAAAAATCTCTTCTTGCTATCTCCTCTTCTGCTGTAGGCCATGACAATCTGTGTTCGAGAATGATAATTCCTATTCTTCCACAACTGCTACCAATACTCACTCATATTCTTAATTATTCCCTATTCTCTGGTACATTTCCCTCAGCCTGGAAGCAGGCTCATATAATTCCACTTCCCAAGATAAACAATCCATCATCCTTATCTCACTTCAGACCCATCTCCATACTGCCTTTCCTTTCTAAAGTCCTCGAACACATTGTCCATGGTCAAATCACCAGATATCTATCGTCTAATTCTATTATTTCCCCTTATCAATCAGGCTTCCGCTTTGGTCATAGTACTGTGACTGCACTTCTGAAAGTCACTGACGATATCCGCTGGGCTATGGACAACAAGTGTCTCACTGTACTTGTTCTACTTGACTTCAGTTGTGCATTCAACTCAGTAGATTTTGATATACTACTTGGAGTCCTTGAATCTATTAACTTCTCGTCCTCTGCGTTAGCCTGGTTTGACTCTTATCTTCGGGGTCGCTCTCAGTGTGTCCGCCTTGATGAGATTTTCTCTGATTGGTGTGATCTCACTGCTGGTGTTCCTCAGGGTGGCGTTCTCTCTCCTCTTCTTTTCAGTATTTTTATAAATACTGTTACTAAGGTTATCTCTTCCAACTTCCATCTTTACGCAGACGATTTGCAGCTTTACCGTCACTTTACATTGGCTGAAGCAGATTCAGCGATGGATGCCATGAATCGTGACCTGGAGACTATTAACCAGTGGGCCAAGTCTTACGGCTTACAGATCAATCCTTCAAAGTCCCAGGCTATGATCATAGGCAGTCGATACTATCGCAATGCGCTTAACGTTTCTACCTTGACACCATTATCCCTTAACGGCTCGACTATTGCTTACACTGACACAGCTAAGAATCTCGGTGTCTCAATTGATAGCAACCTTTCTTGGCGAGCGCAGATAAACGAGGTTAGCCGTAAGGTACACTTTTCCTTCCACACTCTTAAATCCCTACAGAGGTTTTTACCGTTTAAAACTAAAATTTATTTAGCTCAAACTTTAATTCAACCGATCATAGACTACGCTGATGCCTGCTACCTGGATGCCACTGAGGAGCTATTAAATAAACTTGAGCGCTTGCAAAACTTGTGCATTCGTTTTGTTTTTGGCCTAAGGAAATATGACCACGTCTCTCAATTT
Organism: Leucania comma; assembly: GCA_958295575.1. Classification (NCBI taxonomy): domain Eukaryota; kingdom Metazoa; phylum Arthropoda; class Insecta; order Lepidoptera; family Noctuidae; genus Leucania; species Leucania comma. The sequence goes on along the minus strand of OY282468.1, from coordinate 1,641,400 downwards.
CGCAAGGATCTCAAGTGGCTCCCTATCCGTCTTCGTAGGAACACTCGGGTATTATGTCTCTTGTACAACGTTCTATTCAACCCTGCTTATCCTGGCTACTTGCGTGATCGTTTTACGTTCACTCGCCCTGCCGATGCCCCTTGCAGATCCCACCTTAACACTTCGATCCACAACTACCCAACTTGTTCATACAAAAGTAGACTTTAAACATCGGAATTAAGGCCTATAGTGGCGTGGATGTGAGAGGACACCGGTGTCCTCTGAGCTAGGACAGATTAAATACCATCTCAATTTCCCATCCCATAATACCCATTTCTATTCCAACTCCTTCTCTTTTCATGCGGTGCGACTGTGGAACTCACTTCCAGCTAAGATCCGTGACGCTAAAAATATATCTGTCTTCAAAAAGCTAGTCAAAGAACATTACCTCTCTACTATCTCGTAAAGTTATATTTATTATAGATATATGTATTATTTTAATTTAATGTATGTATAGTATCTATTTTTGTGTACACTTATTTACTATAATTAATTTAATTTAGATATCATACTCTATTTTTGTTTTTCTAAATTATTTATGCACACTGCGTCTACATCTCTCATCCAACTCTCCTGTCGCAGGTCTGCTGGAAGAAATTTCGCTAGAAATAAGCAGTACCTTTGTACTCTTTTATCTGTATTTGTATTTCTTGTTGTTAAGTGTTTGTGTGTAACATAAATAAATAAATAAATAAATAAATAAATAAATAAATAAATATGATCAGTGACGGGTACTGATTGAGCCCCATTTTTTTGTGCACTAATTAAAAAATAGGGGTGTGTAATAATGGTAAATAAATTGTTGCTATTTCTAGACATAATGTAACATCACGATTGTTGGGTACCTAGGGCCTTGTAATGACGTGATAAAATATTAGTCGTGCGAGCGAGAAAAAAGGATGGAGCTATACATCCTGTATAGCCATTTAACAATTCAGTTTAGGTCATAAAATGATCGCGTTAAGAGCTCAAACCTCTGTTGTCATAACAATTGTGATTGTCACATAAATACAATATAGTTACAGTAAATAAATTGTTGTTATTTGTAGATACAAAATGTAGCTATAATTTAATCATTTGTGTGTACAATCCTTCGTGATATTGTCAGAGATACGATGTGCGGTATTCTTGTAATCTAATCTGTGAGATAACTCGGATGCCTGACGTTTGCACACCGATGCTTTGTGACTCGGTGCTCTTACTTTCAATATCGTCAAATTTGTTAGCAATATTTATCCTTATCTTATTGTTACTCATTGTTCACTATTTTTTTTAAATTTTTATAAACTAGTACTTGTGTGCAATCCTACCTAATGGTAAGCAGTGATGCAATCGTTGATGGTAAAGCGCACTAGTTTATTAAGAGTCTATTCACTCTAGCCTTGAAGACGCCTAAATTATAATTGGATGGGAAAACCGCAGCAGGCAAATTGTTTCAGTCCCTCGATGTACGTGGTATAAACGACGAGGCAAAACGCTTAGTCCGGACCGTGGAAGTTTCAACAACGTAAGGGTGGATTCACCGTACGCCGGTTGTTCGATGGTAGAAAGGAAATGGCGGTATCAAGTCATGCAATTCCCGCGCACACTCTCCAAAATGCATCCTGTAAAATACCGAAAAGCTGGCTACTCTACGCCTGTGCTCAAGGCTAAAATAAAATGTTATTTGCTATTTGTTTTATTACTAATGCTTAGTTAGACACCGTTAAATTTTAGTCGTTTTAATCCCGCGGAGGGTCGATTCGGTACGTGAAATATTTGTAAAGAAAAAATTAAAAAATAAAGTACTTTTTTTCAAAAACTCGAATTAATATACGAGTCAAAGACCTTGTTCATTGGCCTCGCTCAGCTGACGTTTACTTAAAGAAATTAATTTCGTATATGCGTAAATTAATTTGAGTTTTAGAAAAAAAAGTACCATTTTGTTTTTATTTTTTTTTTTACAGGATTAAAATGAACAAAATTTAACGGTGTATATGTGACCTATGGCGGTTAGGAGAAGTTTTAATTCCGGATTGCCACCCGGTGGCGACTGGGAATATATTGCTCTCCTCTCAATCCACCAAAAGAGCGTGAGAAGTTCAACACATTTCTAAAAAAAAAAGTACTATCATCACCAGGAAACAACTGTAGGGGCCCGACAGGGCCGAAGCCTACTGGGGTCAAAGGGTATGTGAAAATGGCACCCGGGGCCCTGGGACCAAGGCAAAGAAAGGAACGGGGTAGGTTTTTAGTCAGTAAGAGTCTGACACTACTTCCCGCTCCACCCAAGGGCGGGATTTGTCATTGGATGATTTTACCTACCATAAAAAAAAAAACCAGGAAACATGCTTTGCTATGATAATGAGGGGGTCATTACTCAGAATCTTCGGCCATTAGCCCGTAGTTTTTCCGTAAACAGAGACTAAGTAAGAGTCCAACAAGGCTTTCAATCCCTTCAAGGAAAAATACGGTAAGCCATTAGCTGCATTTTTGACGACTTCCATGGCAACCAACTGAACATTAACGTGAACAAAAAAGCTCTTGGCGGGATTGTTGCGCCTGCGCCTCATTAGTGTCCCCGTACAAGGCGACCGCCACAGCTACCGGTTGCGTCATTGCACAAATTAATGAGACATTTTTCTAATTAGCCCTTATGGCATCCAGGTATAATAATACCAGGGTCTTTTATGGACCGGTTTCGCCTTAATTGGACAAGTTTAGAAATACTTCGCTTAAATTCTGCAATATATTAGAGAGTCTCTTTTGGACTTTCACAAAAAAGGTGTTTTTTAAACAAGGAGCTGGGTAATAAACCGAAAGTGCTGGGGCCCTAGTCTACTATTATCAAAATATCGTCATTCCAACACGAGCTCATTGTCATTTTGCTAAAAGTTCGTAATCTAATCTGTTAATTCATAATGGCCGATCATTGGGCGATCAATGCTCTCGTAATAGAATTATGATACGAGCTGTCTTGTTACGAATTAAAAGCAATGTCTGCACAATGACGTTCTAATAGTAGGGGACTGATCAAAGGAACTGTCAAAATTTTAGCAGTACATTAGGAATTCTTAAAAGTAATTGTCAGCAGTAACCAAAGAGGCGAGTGATATCGCGGGAAACAGCTAGTCATTTAAATTTTCATTGTCGTTGGACTTTGTACTATAATTGTCATACTCACTACTATCAGAATCAGTCTTGATGATGATAATATTTTCGGAATGAAAACTCACTTGGTAAGTTGACAGTTTACAATTTCCATTTTATTTTTTATTGTTGTTAGGTTCGCTCTTGACCGCTATCTCACTGATGGAAAGCGACGATGCGGTCGACGCTGAAGCGCGCTTACCTAGAAGCATCCTAGAAGTAACCTATTATTATTATTTATTTATAGTCAGTAGAAGTGTGAATTTTTCCTACAGAACCCGAATTTATACTATGTGATCGCTCTTTTCGTGGACTACGAGAAAGCCTTTGATTCGATGGAGACTTGGGCTGTGCTGCAATCTCTCCGACGGTGCCAGATTGACTATAAGTACATCGAAGTACTGAAGTGTTTGTACGAAAACGTCAGTCCGACTTTAAGATCAGACCTCGAAACCTATTCTCGTGCAGTGGGGTGGAGACGTCATTTCTCCGAAACTGTTCACGGCTACGATGGAGGATATCTTCAAGACTCTGGACTGGAGTGGACTAGTCAATAATGTCAATGGCGAGTACATCACTCACCTTCGGTTTGCTGACGACGTATTAGTCATGGCTGAGACTACGAAGGAGCTCAGCACAATGGTCAATAACGTTAGAAATGAACATGGACAAAACCAAAGTCATGATGAACAGCCATGTAGCACCCACTCCTATCGTAGACTCGGCTAGGCGGCATTCGGGAGGCTGCGCGGTATCTTCTCGTCCAGCATACTACAGTGTCTCAAGACGAAAGTCCATGACCAGTACGTGTTGCCAGTGATAACATATGGCTCTGAAACATGGTCGCCCACACCGTTGTGAGTGACCACGTTTCGGAGCTGCCATATTCGGAGAGGCCCATCATGTGGCCCATGCCTCATCAGAAACCTTAAAGTCACCCTAAGGGCAATGGAAAGGGCTATGCTCGGATGAAGACTATCGAGAGATATCTTTATATGATTATCGAATAAAAGCGGTATGAATTCGTCGAGTCTACGTTTACTAGACAAATTATAGAGCTAAAAAACGTTGAATGCTAAAAACTGTAGAAAACTGCTTTTATACAGCTTTTGGAATAATAGGATCTTTTTACGAGTGTTTTTCGATCTATAGTCATAGGAGCATACTGTGTGTGTGTGCTTATACGATCTTTTCGCTAGTGGGATGATTTTTTTAATCACTTATTCCATTGGAATCTGGAAATGACAAAATTAGTTTATTCATCCATTATTTCTAGATTCTTTTAAAATGGAACTAGTGATTAAAAAAAAAACTGTTATTGATAGATACATTACACAATGTACAATGTATATTAGTGACAACGAACTTTGCTGATCGGTTAATCGTACATATAGCAATAATCTCTTGCACCATTTATTGCAGCCGTTATTATCTTGGTTATCCTTCTTTTCTTAGTAGCCTTACTACTGGATAAGATACGCAAAGGCTGGTTATTCGATATGTATTTTTTTTAATAAATGTGGCCTTACACTAGAAACTACACCTGTACCGTGGATGCGTTCACAAGAAACCTAGACCTAGAACACCTATTTGTAGGCCATGCAAATATTTGTTCCAGGCGACAATCGAACCTGAGACACGCAGGGTAGCAGTCAACCTCTCAACCACTGCACCAACCGAGTCGTCAAATTCAATTATTTGTGTCGTTTAGTCAGTTTACACGCCTGACTGTAATTGGCCTATGCTACTTTATATTGACTTTTCCAAATCAAAGTAAATAAACATTTTGATTTTGCAAGAAATTACATTATTCACAAAGGAAAATCAAACAAATCTGTCGATATCTTGAAGTAAAGCTGAAATATCTCAAGTGGCTGTAAAACAAAAGAACCTTCAACCTAGTATATAGCAGAGAAATTCCCATACAGCTTGTCCAATTGTCCAGGAAAGTACTACCACAGGGCAGATCATCCTACAGGAGATGACCACAACCGTGAGGAATCGCCGCTGTAGGAGCTGTTCGGTGTCCTCACGCCTCAGCTACCGTTGTCGACTACGAGACCACGAGCAATGTGCAGCTCGCCTTCTGGCCGAGCGCAAAGGGCAAACGAAAGAACATAGGAGGGTTTTAGATAAGGCCTAACACCCAAAATCAGTTCCTACCTCAAAATAAGTTTTCAATTAAAATATTTTTTTCATAGCAAGCGCGATAAATATCTAAATTAATACTCATCAAAATTATTCCAAAAAGTTCCAACACGATAGGGTTGTCTTATTTCGCTTATTACCAAGTTCCTATGGCCATCTTCCAGATCCATTACCAGACCCTGGTTACCATCTAGCACGAAAGTACTCATCAAGACGACTCATACGAGCCCAAACTCGACGGGGTTGTGTCGTTTAATTACTGAGTTCCTATGGCCACCTTCCGGTTCCATCATCAGAGCAGCTCCATGTCATAATAATTTTGCATTGTCATCTAATTTACACATACTTGCAGAATTTTTGTCAATCGGTAACCAAGAAGTGGATCAAATTTAATTTGTAAGATTTAATCACAGACAAGTTTGCTCTGAAAAACCGTCCGAGGACCTAGTTATATATTTTTATATAGATTATATTTACCTACAGAGTGTCATATTCGCATCAGCGAAAAAGCTCTTTAAATAAAGATAAAAAAAAAAAAAAAACAACGGACAGGTTTTTTTTTATGGTAGATAAGATCATCCAATGACAAATCCCGCCCTTGGGTGGGGCGGAAATTAGTGTCAGACTCTTACTGACTAAAAACCTACCCTGTTCCATTCATTGCCTTTGTCCCAGGGCCCTTGGTGACATTTTCACATAAACTTTGGCCCCAGTAGGCTTCGGCCCTGCTGGGCCCCTACAGTTTAAACATCGGACAGGTGAAAGTAAATAAAAGCTTGTAAAAAGAACAGGTCCTTCACAGAGATATACTTCAAATCATCAGCAGTTGATACCGCTACAGTAGTGACCTGATTCCAATTGTTTGCTTTAACGATTCGCGACAAGATAACAACTGATAAAATGCTTCTCTTTAGATTATTTTTAAAAGACTTTGTTGTTTGTCGTTACCACACAGTCAGGTGTGTTTGACTTTGAAAAGAATATCAGACCCTTTTATTCATAAACTAGAACTTTATGTATCATCAAAGTATATAAAAAACCGGACAAGCGCGAGACGGACTCGTGCACTGAGGGTTCCGTACAAACTTATATACGATTCTCAAATTTTTTTCCAAATAGATTTTTTTAGTGACGTCACTACAAATTACAATTTCCAGATTTTTTTTCCTATACTTTTCCTATGAGATCTTGCTTCATGCCAAATTTCAGGATTCTAGGTCAACGGGAAATACCTCTTGAATTTTGATTCCCTTGAGAGTGTCGAAATATACTTATTTATGCGATATAAACTGCCATCTTTTTATTTTAGTAAACTTAGAAGTTTGATTTTTTCAGACCTTTAAGGGACCGCAGACTTGAGTATAAGGTTTTAGTTTCAACTCGATACCTCCACGCGTTCTCGAGATAACGGTCTTGACAGACAGACAACATAGTGATCCTATAAGGGTTCCATTTTTTCCTTTTAAGGTACAGAACTTTAAAAAACAAAGTCTACAATATGAGATGACGTAGTAGTTTGTAGCCCCAGCGATGTCTACAGAGCAGCAGGGGGTTCAGTTCTGATACTGCTAGTGTTCGCCACTCAGACGAGTCGCTGATAAATTTTAAAGCCTTTTTGAGCTATGCACACCGACCAAGCATCGACCCTTGGTTATCAGATGATAGGTCGAGTATCTATAATGTATAGCAAGTGAGTGATATTTAGACTAATGCCCCAGTTTCAACACAGCATACTCTTGCTCTGCTACTTGGATATGACGTGGCAAGATCAAAGAAATTGATCCCTTCTTGATATGGCAAATTAAAACTGGCCAGATCGTTTTAAACATTAAACTTTGATTACATTTCAGGATTGGTGTCCGGACACAGTGACTCGAGGCCGCGGCAGACCACGAAGGAGATGGCGAGACGAACTGGATGTCTTCCTTAAGAATTGGAACGAGAAAGCAAGTAACCGCGATACTTGGAAAGAATGGAGGGAGGCCTTTGCCCAGCAGTGGGACAAACTAGGCTAAACATAATAATAAAAAAATACCATGAAGTGATCAATTTATCACTTTGCTTGTAGTGGTGTTCTCGGTATAATTAATCAAATTCAGCTGTTTGTGTCAGTTGATAAGCTTGAGGTAGTTCCAGAGAATCACGGTAGCTGCAGTTGCCTTATGGTGAAAACAACGACCTTACAGACACGGTGAAAAGAACAAGTTTGGATTTTGTGGGGTTGACAGTAAGCTGATGTTCTAACTCGCCCTTAGCTGGTTAATTCCCTAAAAACCACAATTACAGTCATTACAGATAAAGATGACTCATATCACATTGATACTATACACGCTATCTCGCACAGTAATTGCTCCTAACAAAGACTGATGTGAAATAGTCACTCTAAGAAACCTATCTGATTAGAAAGCCTGACTTTATAAACCTGTAGGTTCCGTAATCTAGTCTATTAAGTAACGTAAAACAAACATACACCTATAGTCCAATTTTCTTAGGCTATAAAAGGGTATTAAACTGGAACTATAGTAGAGATTCAACCCTTTGCCAGTGACGGGGCACAATTTAATCATTTTGGGAGCAAAAGGTATGAGCGCGGCGATCATTAATATAATAAGTAATTTTAAAAAATGTCCTCAAAGTTGATAGTAGTGGAGGTATATACGTAGGCAAACTACGTCTTCATAAACGTAATATGTAGAGGCATTTTATTAGATCAGATACTGATAACAGGTAAAAAAACAAACCTTTTTAAAAATCGCAAAACAGTCTAAAAATTACCCAATAAAAACATCGGAACACACCTGTCTACCTATATGATAACACTATCACGAACGATAACAACGGTACGCTCAGTGACTCGATACCGGCGCACATTAGCGCCCGTGCCGATAATGTCGAGGAAAAAAGTTCCAAGCGACGAAGAGCTCAGTGACGTGACAGTGGAAGCGAGACACAAGAAGAACAGACGGGAGGCAGAGGGTAGTGAAGTTGTTAAATATAAACATCGGAGGGATGATGTGCTTAGTGATGTAAAAGTGGAAGGTGTTAAACGCAAGCCACGACGGGAAGCAAACCCTGGTGAAGTGAAAACGCACAGACATAAAGAACGCCGAGACGATGAGCTAGGACAAGTTAAACACAAGAGACGCGAAGCCAGGCCAGATGACTTGAACGTGGAGACATCCAAACATAAGCAACGGCGAAACACGTACAGTGCGGTTGACTCCTTTCCATACGACGAAAGCAAAAGAGGCATAGCCAAAATTTCAAGCAGATCCAATGACTATGCTTATGACAATAAAGCGTATGTTGGAAGTCTGCACAGTGTAAACCAAGTCAGAAACGACAGCAACATCAGGATACTCGAGCCTCCTACAAGGTTTGTACATTTAACTGACACTCTTGTAAAATCGATCGTGATTGGCTATCTGCAAGCAAATATTAAGTTAATAATTTGTGATTGGTTGATTAGATTAGCAAAAATTCGTTCCATCATCGAATCACCAGACGTATTGCAATGCGCCATCGGTAAATGGTGAACATCCCACCCATATGCACAAAACATTTTGGGAACACGTTCATTATGCGTACAGCTAAGGACTTGAATTCCCTGCGTTTCCTGATAGCTACAACCTAGTCGTCTTTAACTCAAAAGTGAATACTTCTAGGCAAGCGTGCTTGAACGTCGACTACACTATTGCTTACCATCAGGTTAGATAGTGTTCAAACGCGAGCCTATCCATAGTAAAAAATTTAATCATTTTAGCTTGAAAGTCATTTTACAGATTATATAAATATCAGAGAATTCTTCTGTATCAGAGTATGTCTAAAAAGTCAAACGATTTGGGAATTTTTTAACGAAATAAAAAATCTGTTGCTGGCAACGCGAATATTGGTTGACACTCACTTGTTAATAGCCGGTACAAAACAGTTTGATACTTTACGTTTTAACATTAAAGAGACCGAAATATTTTCGAAATGAAAATCTTTTGCATTTTTTATCATTAAAAAGTTTTTTATTGTTAATATTACTTAAATATTAAAAAAAAATATATATTCGATACGTTTTATACGAATCTATCTGCTTCTATCAGTAAACAATGATCAAGACCTTTTAATCAACCTTGATTATTCAACCAGTGTTGACTACATCAGATTTCATTGTACCCTAACAATTATCCAAGTCGTTTGACTTTTTAGACATAGGTACTCTATTGTACAAAGACTGGAGTTCTGAGAGACTTGCTATAACCTGAATTTATATACAATAGAAGCCGTTAACAGAGTGAGATTTTAGTTAGATAGTTATATAGTTAGATTTTGTTTCTCATACTGCGCGTCGTCCTCAAAAGTTTATCTCTTTGGCAGACGATACGTACTTCAGTACTTCTTATATCTTCTTGATATGTTTTGATCGCACACAGCAAAACCAGCTGTTTTCGCGTCAGCTTTTACGTGAATCTAACGTATATTTAAGGAATTTCTGTGAACAGTTTCACATCGCACACAATCAGTTTTTTTGTTTTCGGTGGGTTAAAATCATCCAAGAGGAGATAGTGTCAGACTTTTACTGACTAAAAAATCCACCCCGTTCCTTCTTTGCCTTTCGTACTAGGGCCAAGCAGCTGTTCGCTCAATCCATACTGTGACAGCAGCTCTGTCTATTACGCTTTTAACAGTTAAACTACTGAATTCATTTCAATGAAATTTGGTACCAAGCAACTACTTTTTATTAGACTTCGACTTGGCATCCGCAACAATAAACATTAACATGGACAATGACGCGAAATGACGCTACTTAGAGATAAGAATAACAGTGTGATGTCACAAAAGCATGCAAGCTATTGGTCTACTTTTGTACAAGGGGTATTTTGAAATTCATATTTTTAGGTTTCCGTACCTCAAAAAGAAAAAACGGTATCCTTATAGGATGACTTTGTTGTCCGTCTGTCTGTCCGTCTGTCAAGATTCTTTATCTCGAGAACGCGTGGTGTAATCAAGTTGAAATTAAAACTGTATACGAAGGTCTGCGGTCCCTTGAAGCTGTGAATAAATCAAACTTCTAATTTAACGAAAAAAAAAAAAGATACAAACGAAATTTACGGTTTTCGACATAAAGAAACCCGTAAATTTCGATACTCTTAAGGAATCAAAATTCATAGGGTACTTCCCATTGACCTAGAATCCTGAAATTTAGCATGAAGATAGGTTTTAATTTCAACTCGATACCTCCTTTCCCAAGATAAAGGGTCTTGATAGACAGACAGACAAAGTGATCCTGTAAGGATTCCGTTTTTTCCTTTTGAGGTACGGAACCCGAAAACCATGTTGCACCGACCCAAAATAAAACTGGACCAGGGCAGGAAGATGATGATGATGATATCCGTGATGATTTCAGTGGCCAGTAGAATGCACACAAACAAATAGCTACATATGTACACTATTGTGTGTGTTTGTGCACGTCAGTAAATGTTTTCTTTCTTTACCTGGTTGTCCGCACTAATACATGGTCACCGGGCCATCCGAAGGAAAGAGGGGTTGTTTTGCTCCCTCATCCAGTTGTGCATTGGCTCATATGCTAGCTATGACCTGCCGTGTCCTATTTTGTACTTAGTGTCGGTGGTATCTAACTTATGACCTTTTTTAAATATTTTTAGACATGGTGCAAAATAATTGGATTCAGTTACTGATTCTGAACTAACTATACTCAGGTTTCGTATACACCGTTAAATTTTGGTCGTTTTAATCCCGCGGAGGGTCGATTCGGTACATGAAACCCTATGATTTGTAAAAACAAAAATGAAAAATAAAGTACTTTTTTTAAACTCGAATTATTTACGCATGTACGAAATTGATTTCTTCAAGTAAACGACAGCTGATCGAGGTTAATGAACTCTAGGTAGTTAGTACGCAACGACCGACAACTTCCTACAAGGTTAATGACTCGTTTACTTAAAGAAATTAATTTCGTATATGCGTATAAAATTCGAGTTTTAGAAAAAAAATACTTTATTTTTTAATTTTATCTTTATAAATCGATAGTTTCATGTACTGAATCGATCCTCCACAGGATTAAAACGGCCAAAATTTAACGGTGTATACTAAAAATAATGTTGTATACTGCAGTTCCTTATCCGTATGACATTCTGTATCTGTTCGTTTCAATAACTAATGTGTTAATATAATTAGATAATTTATGTATCTGTTATGACGTAACAGTAATACGATTGGTCGTTTATCTCTAATGAATTCATCAACAAATATTAATCACTTATAATACAAGTGCCGATTCTTATTATGATAACGATAACCAGTTCAATTTCGAAGTATCAAGATCTGCCAGATAGAGGACTATCTGGCAGATTTTGATACTCCGAAATTAATTTTATAATAATAATGATCCTTTATTATTAGGTAACTAAGGCCCATAGATAAAATACACAAAATTATCGTTCAAAATAATAAACTAATATATAATACACCAAGGGCGTCGCCAGCCGACGATCAAGGGCTATTGGAAGTATAGAGTTTAGATATTCGCAGTCCTATCCGCAAATGCGGAATATTCGCATCAATTCTGTCGTATACGTCTTTATCCGCATCCGCATCAAATTAATGCGGTTTTTTAACGGATGCGAATTGTCACAAGAAAGTGAGCTGACACATGTACTCGTACATCTAACTTATGTCATTGACTGGGAACCGTTAATTTGAATTAGTAATGTCAAACTTTTAAATTTACTTTGCTTTTTTGCTTTTATTTCAAGTGTTCCTTTTTTCTAGACTTACAACTGCTCATCCTTGTAAATTAATAAGCAAACTAACACATTGACAAATTCACGTACCAATTTTTACGTAAGCATGGGGCAGGAAAGGGGCTTACTTTTGCTGATAAGGGGGAGGGGGGCTTAATATTTGCAAAAAATCTGCTTACGTAATACTTGACCGGCCCCATAGTGAAAATTCCGTATGTCGTTTAGCATAAGATTTATTCAGAGAGCGAGCAACAATTACCTACTGATAAAATACTTCTAGTAAGCTTTAAACACCAAGCGTGTAATTACGAATATGCGTATATGAAGCTACGCTTCCGTGGGCAGTGGATCTTACTATTTTGTTGTTATGCTGAGTTGTTGTATCTTAGACAAGATAAATAAATCGCATCCGGTTAAAACCTACGTCAGGCGGAAAGCGAGTGAGGAGGCCGTGGTCTTCAAACAGGGAACTTACCGAGTTGATTATGGCAAATCATAATAATAAAAAATAAATAATAATCGCGGCGGTAAGTCCCGTACAATATCATAATCCGCTATATCTGTACTGATTACAATTTAATAAAGAGTTCAGAGTGAAAGAGTACTAGTTTAATATGGAATTCTTTGAAACGAATTCAGTAAATTCTATATTTTAAAACACGACTTCCTAGTGCTGCCCTTAATAGTTTCAACTACTTAGAAGTTTGCCCTGAATTAGTGCTAAAATTTTGTTGCAGTAACTGATATAATAAGATACGTTATGCGCTAACATCGCAATCAGAAAACCTGGACTCGACACTCGCATATCTATGCTACCTGTAGTTACTGATAGACAAGGGCAGACATCACTCAAGAGGACACCGGTGTCCGCACACCTATTGTCTCTTTCTATTGTGCCTCTAATTACGGTATTCAAAAGGTTAATTCATTATTTCCCAAGAGGACGCCGGCGTCCACACACCTATTGTCTTTCTATTGTGTCTCTAATTACGGTATTCATCAGGAAGAGCCGGCCCTGTCGTGCGAGTTGAATAGCGTTAGCCGCCGAATTTGTGTGATCGTCGCGACCGATGTGAAATCGTGCCAATTGGCACAATTACAGTGGTCCACGCACTAGAGGCAAGTCACCTATCTTTCGCTGTTTTGATTTAATTTAAGCCTTCAGTGCACTTTTGCGTTCTAGATTTCCCTTTCCGAAATTCCTCGTGGCTCTAGGCGGCATTAGCCCTGCAAGCCCTTGCCTACAGTTTACTGACGTTTATTTGAGGCGCGCTTAAAAGTTCGATCCTCACGGCTACTGGGGCCAAGGGTCTGTTTCTGAAAGGAAGGCTCGACGCTGGTATGAAAGGCAACGAAGGATCACGTTCCCTTTTTAGTCAGTACTGTCTGACGGTTAGACGGCGAGCTACCTATTGAATGTCATCCGCAAGCAAGGGCGTCGCCAGCCGATGATCAAAGGGGAGGCTATTGGAAGTGTAGAGAATACTAAAAAGTTTTTTTTTTTATAATAATAAAAGTTTTTTTTCTCCACAATATAACTCCTAATTGCTAGCGTAATATCTACGGTAACATAAGGATGGGCATTATACTCGTATATGAGAGAACATAAGGATGGGCATTATATCTACCCCCCCTTAGCGACGCCCTTGTTCGCAAGCCCTGTCTACCCCATGAGAGTAAGATGCATAAGCAAGTTTAAAAAAAGTTTTCGATCAATACTTTACTAGAATGACTGCGATACTAGAGTGAGTAATACGTACGTAACATTAATTTATCTTATCGATTAATCCAAGATAAAACAGTTTTGCAAAACAACAAAATTGCAGCTTTAGTCACCATGTCTTTTTCCTCGTCTTCACAGAATTTAGTCCTATAAAATCTGTATTATAGTCCTCACGGGAGGAACCTAGATGTTGGGTCTGGAACTAGGGTCCCCAACCGTCCAGCCAGTGGCAGCCTCAAGGAGTGGCGAGCAAGGCAAGCGCCTGTATCTCGATCTTGTGGAGGCCTTGGTTTTGTAGGGGCCTCATTTTTGTAGGGTTCTCGTTTTTGTAGGGGCCTTGTTTTTGTCGGGCCTCACGCAACAACTCGATTTGAAATATAAGGCTTAATTCTCAAATTCTATTCAGGTTCAGGATAGTTGGAGATGAGTTAGGATATTGATGAGCAGCAGGCAACAAGGAGTCTGTCACTGTCGCTACAGCCGTCTTCCTATTATTATTATTATTTATTTATTGCCAACTTACGAGTATTTGTTATTGAAGCGGCAATAAAAAAAATCAACTCTATCTCTTACGGTTTATGAGATATAGCACGCTGACAGACGAACGGATAGACAGACAGACAGCGGAGGTTTAGTAATAGGGTCCTGTTAGAACCCGTTAGATACAAATTATTCTAAGCCTAAAAAGTAAATTAATGCACATAATTTGTACGTAAATTCGATTAGTCAATCACATGGCGAGTGTCGGTTTGTCTGCCCAGAGAAAATCGTTCTAAATCCTTCTACTACGTGCCAAAACACTTCTGAAAAACTGAAAATGCTCCAATATTTGCAGATCACCGACTAAAACATTAGCAATGGATGTCAGATAAGATAATAGATTTCATAACAGTTTACTTGCTAGCTGAACCTCGGCCGGTTTGGTCATGTTATGTATCTTTTTTTTCTAGGGATAATCAAAATAACTTCTCTCAAATCAGTCTATTGAAGAAGTATTGCAGTCGTTCCATGTAAAATAAGTATTCAACCACATCTGGTTAGACTGGATGCCGACTTTTTAGTCAGTAGGAGTCTGACACTATCTCCCGCCCCGCCCAAGGGCGGGATTTGTCATTGGATGATTTTACCTACCATATAAAAAACTGTTCGCTTAAAATTTTCTTCCTTAATTAAGGGGTTTGATAACGTTTCTTACCGATACTGGTTCTTATCCACAGGGATCTACGTTTACAAGCTACCAACTTACTCGTACTTCCACTTTTCTCTCGGCCAAAAGTGCCAGTAAATTGTACAATTGAAATAAATGCCCTGACTGTATAAAATACCCCATCATCTTTGTTATTGACACGACCTATTTACACTTTTGCTAATTCATTTTAAATAAATAAAGCCTTTTTAGGGTTCTGTACCCCAAAAGGAAAAACCGGAACCCATATAGGATCACTTTGTTGTCCGTCTGTCTGTCAAAACCCTTTATGTCGAGAATGCGTGGAGATATCCAGTTGAAATTTAAAGCATATAAATACTGAAGTCTGCGGTCCCTTGCAGCTGTGAAAAAACTGAAACTCAACCAACTCAATCAAAATTCATAACTTCCCGTTGACTTAGAACTCTGAAATTTGGCATGAAGGAAGATCTTATAGGAATAAATTTGATAACTGTAAATTTGTAGTTACGTCACACATATTGACACATTTGTAGTTTTTTTAATTCGGAAAAATTTTCGCGACTCGATTCGAGAATTGAACTATTTAAATAAATTAGTTTATACGGAACTCTTGAACACTTGCCCAGTTTTGTTTTTAATGAAAACACTAGGAATTTCTTCTGTATCGTTAGTGCGTTAACAAATATGTAAACTCACGTACACAAGTCACCCAGACGCGGATCAACTATCTGTAGGGTGTACAAATATTTTTTCCGAGCGGGAATCAAACCTGCGATCTGCAGCGCAGTAGCTAATCACTGAACCACTGCGCAAACCTTCTACGCGATTCTTCTTATTTTGCCGTTACTATGTCTTTCGATTTCAGTACCTCTACCATGAGTTTTAAGCAATAGTATTCGTCGCTACTCGATATCGACGACGTTAATATTTTGTATGGCAAATTTTTGTTCTGCAAGTGACCGCTAGAGGCGCTGCAAAATTTGCCATACAAAATATTTACGTCGTCGATATCGAGTAGCGACGAATACTATTGCTTAAAACTCATGGTAGAGGTACAGGGCACCAACTTTGTGTTTGGACCACCTCTCGATCTGCAAGCGGCAGACATGTCCAGCCCAGTCCCTCTTAAGCTGGGCAGTCTTCTGAGCCACGCCAATGTTCTGCGTTTTGGAGCTCAGTATAGTGTTTCGAACGCGATCCGTTTTTACCAAGTAGGAGATGGCGGGATTGCCTCCCACAAGGTAGACCGATGACCTGGTGCATCCAATGGATGCAAGACGCACAGACCGGTTGTTATGGCGACGCTTGGGAGAGGTCTATGTCCAACAGTGGACGTCTTTAGCCTGAAATGATGATGATGATGTTGAGATGGCAGGACGGCTTATATGCCTTGCTTAGGAATTGGCAAGAATATGTAACTAACACGATTTCTTTATATTTTTCAGTGTATACCGCGAGCAGTACTGGGCCTGCTCGAAGTGGTCATTCGCGAAGAAGGTCCTGGCCATCGCTGCGGGAGTGGCCCTGGGCGCTGGGATAGGCCTGGCCGTTATCTTAGTGGTGACTGGAAAAGACGCTGAAGACGTTATCGGAGGCATCTTTATGGCTACAGCTCCAGATTAAAGAAGAGTACAGACGTCTTTTCTTTGAGTGTCACAGCCGAGGTGTTGATCAACTGATCTAATAACAGAATATGGACTTTAAGCATTAAGGTAAAACTACATTGGGCCCACGTGGGCCACGTACGCCGATCTAGGCGAGCCGGTCTCCATACATTTTATATGGCAACTAGACTTGTAGAACAATATTAGACCCACGCCACGCGACGGACCGCTACGTACAACTAAAGGCAGAACTACATTGGGTCCACGTGGGCCACGTATGTCGATCTGGGCGCGTCGGTCTCCATACATTTTATATGGCAACTAGACTTGTAGAGCTACACTAGACCCATGCGACGCGGTCGCGTACAACTGCGGCGTCGCCCACGAGTGCGTCGGTTCTAATGTAGTTCCCGCTTTATAATGGTGTAACTTAGCCTTAAGATCTAATCCGAGCTTGTATATTTATGATAGAGATTCTGTACATTAATTACTGTATTCTTTATAATAAGTCAGTTATGGGCAAAGACTGGGAACTTCACTACATAGTATAAAACAAAGTCGCTTTCCGCTGTCTGTCCCTATGTATGCTTAGATCTTTAAAACTACGCACAATTTATTAATTTGTAATTATTTTTTTTCAATCATTATCTAGTGACTTGGTTTTTCGCGACTTAGTCCAGGTGAAGGTCAGTTATTATTGTACAAGAAATCGGAGGCAGATTAAAAGCCTTCCTTAGGCTTCAAGCTTACTCCGTTACAAATTTCATCAAAATCAGTTCAGTAGTTTAAACGTGAAAAATACAATTACTTTCACATTTATAATATTAAATAGTTAAAGGGCCATAAATAACATCTCTGCTCAACAATCAAGTTCCCGGACTGTAGATTTTATATTATACGTCCTTATGTTAGTAAAACCAACTTTTGTTCAAAAGTAATGCTTTGACTTTTTTTTAGAAAAGTCATAGAATATTGTAATTGTATGATTTTGGACTGACATCGATTTCAAAGGCTTATACACTACGATGGATCATCAGATGAATCTGCAGATCAAACGTAAAATGAAGAGTAAAAAAAATATTTATCTATCGTATATTAATAGGTACATAGGCGGATTTAATGCAACAAGGCATTCTCTACCACTCAACCTTTGGGTTAAAAAAGACAACAATGTGGTAGGTATAAATAAATAAATAGATATTTCAAATAGAATGAAGTATCATTAAATTAAGTTGCATAAAATAATAAAATAAGTACCTATTCTAAATGCTAAAATTGTAAACTAATAAATTATAAGATAAATATCAAATCATTATAATTAAGAGAACTTAAAAATATACTGGGACTCTTCATAAAACCACTTTGCTATATTCACGATTTCTGATGATACATCAGTATGTGTATGGAGAGCTTTGGAGTAGGTAACACTAGCTGGTAACATAGCATAGCATAGCATCAGCCTTATAATGTTCCCACTGCTCGGACTCAGGCCTACTCTCTATGAGAGGGAATGGGCCGTAATCCACCACGCGGGCGCAGTGCGGGTTGGTGGATGTCACATGTTTTCGAATTTTGCGTTCTAGGACATGCCGGTTTCCTCACGATGTTTTCCTTCACCGTTTTAAGAGCAGTGGTGATGAAATAAATTACACAAAGTAATGCGCCTGGCTGGGTTCGAACCCGCGACCTACAAATCGGCCGTTACCACTTGGCCACCACTGCTCTTAATTTTATTATGTAATTAATTAATATTAATTTGATGATAAGAAATTCTAAAACTGACAACTAGGTCTTTGACAAAAAAGCATTGCCGGATCAAGAAGGCGCAGTGCATGTATTATATAACAGTAATTTGTATTTACACGAAATATAATTAATTGCGGGGTCGCTTACAATGGGCAATGGACCTCATCAGAAGGCTTAAAGTAACCCAAAGAAATAAAGATATCCGCATGAAGAATCGCCAAACTGAAGTGGCAATGGGCAGGGCACATTGCTCAAAGAACAGACGGCCGTCGAGGCCCAAAGGTTTCCGGTACACGGTCGCCACTCCAGAGTGGCGACCGTGTACCGGAAAACGCAGTGTTGGAAGGCCTCCTACAAGGTGGACAGATGACCTGGCAAGGGTTACGGGAATCCGATGGGTGCGAGATGCACAGGACCGTTCCTTATGGCGACACTTGGGGCCTACATCCCAAAGCGGATGTCTTTCGGATGAAGTTTTATATAGAAACGTTTAGTTTTAAAATAAGATTTATTTCTATGGCAACATTATTTTTTGTAATGTCAACATTCAAAGAACTGAACTGAATTTTGTGAACTTAGCTAGCCGATCAACGTCTTACCGTCAACGACGGCTGGCGCTGAAAATCAGCGCTGTGGCTCTGTCTGGCACACGAGCTCCACCATTTTGCTGAGCGCTGGCCGTTTTGCGCGCATGTGACGCATATCTTATCATGTACCTACTTCTTATTATTTATAATCGTTGTTGTAGTTGTTAATTTTAAGATATGCGCCATGTTTGTGGCGAATAAACCCTTTTTCTTTCTTTCTTTCAAACACAATAAATGTCACGTAAACTGTCAGTGTCATCTGTCATTTACTACGTTCTCTGTTCTCCTTGTAACCACTTAGTATAATAAAATTGTAATTTTGTAAAGTCCGCTTTACAATAAATATTCAATGTGCGCACACGCACGTGTTCTATCTACACAATCTGAGTTTTATTCATTGATAGCATGTAATATGTAACGAATTGTACTAAACATTGATATCATGTATTTGATAGACGTTTGCTAATTAATATCAAATTGTGTTAAGTCAGATCAAAAAGATTAAAGAGATACGAGTACTATAGAGCGGACATCAGAAGAAATGTCTTAGAAAAACTTTCATCCTATGTCAGCTAGGTTTCAATAGTAAACATGCGAATTAAATTTGTAATTTATATGTTTTAACAATATTTTCTAGAACTATTTGCGAAAATGATTGAATTCTAATTAATTGCAAAGTAAATACTAGACTGAGCGACTTACTACTCCTAGGTAACAACTATCGGATCACGATTTTGTTCGCTATGTCCTGTCTATTGGTAGCCTATATTTATTGTCTTTGAGTCAGATTCACTTGCCTTCAAACTGTAACGATCAATCTAAAATATTTTTAATTTTTGGAAGTTTTTCATTTATGGCATATGTATGCGATCAAGGGTGGGCCGATGACCTGGTGAGAGTCACGGTGGATGCGAGACGCACAGGACCGTTCGTTGTGGCGAAACTTGGGGGAGGCCTATTGTTATGGTATTACGAACTGCGTGTACTCTTTAGGAACGTAGTTTTAGTTTGTGGTTCGAAGAATGTCAAGTCATGATTTGTCACACCGGTAACATATAAATATGGTTGTTTTCTCATTATTAAAAATGAACAATAAGTTGTTGAAAAAAAAAAAGAATAAAAAATCATCATTGATGGTATATGGCTTAATCAGACGAAGGAATCAACAATAAACCGTTTTTGATAATGAGGCAACAACCATATTTATACACCCCTATTTTTTAATTAGTACACAAAAAAATGGGGCTCAATCAGTACCCGTTACTGATCATATTTGTGTAGTCGAAAGTACAAAAAACGAAATCCAAAATTGTTCACGAAAATTTGTCATTATTGATAAATGCATAATTTAATCATTATTCATAACAAACACTAGTAGAAAATACTAAGCGCAGTGTTTTTCCATTTTTATTGACATTCTTTCATTCATAAAAAATAACCTGTACAATGTTTCCATAAATTGAGTGAGATTTTGGAATATAAGCAAACGCTCATAACTTTGCTGTATATGAATATTATTCATTGAGACTTTACTTAAATAATAACAAGACCTCTTCTAATAAGCCCTTTAAGTATTTTCCATAATTAAAAAATAGTGGTGTATGTTACCGGTGTCACAAGACATGACATGACATTCTTCGAACCACAAATTAAAACTACGTTGCTAAAGAGGACAACTCTCACGCAGTTCCTAATACCATAACACCAATGCCCAACAGTGGACGTCCTTCGGCAGAAATGATGATGATGATAATGTGATCTAAAAACAGACCCCTTAATCCATAGGACGACACGGCTGGCGTAGTGGTTGAGCGATTGGCTGCTACGCTGCGTGTCGCGGGTTCGATTCCCACACGGGACAATGTTTGTGTGGTCTACAGATATTTGTTCCGGATTTAGGTGTTTGGTTTAAGTGAGTTTAAATGTTAGTAAAGCATTTACGATATAGTACTCGTACGTGGAAACGATTTATAAAAAACCAGCCAAGTGCGAGTTGGTCTCGCGCACGACAGGTTCCGTACCATTGACTAGGTAAACCTGTTCTATATATTGAGCAAAAATAGGAAAAAAAATGGCGTTTTTGTATGGGATCCCTTAAATATTTATTTTATTTTAATTGTATTATTTATTATTAAAGTACAAATACTGCTGAGTATTTTGTATTTGTGAATATTTCTGTTACTATTATTGATATCGAGCAAAAAATCGCGTTTGTTGTATGGGAGCCCCCTTAAATATTTATTTTATTTTTAGTATTTATTGTTATAACGGCAACAGAAATACACAATTTGTGAAAATTTCAACCGGCTAGCTATCGCGGTTCTTGACATACAGCCTGGCGACCGACAGAACGACAGGGTTATTAGTAATAGGGCCCCGTGTTTACCCTTTGGGTACGGAACCCTAAAAAAGAAAAAAGGGAATAGGGATGATTTAGATAGAAAATACTTTTATATCATTCGTAGTGACAATAGAATATGGATGTAACATTTTAAAATGTAGTATTTGATTTTGTTTTATTAATACAGACCATGAATTTCACTCGAAAAAATGACGCCAAAAACCGCGCGCATCTTTAAATGACGACCATAGACCACAAACAATTTTTATTTTTTCGTATTCAAAATTTGTTTTGCGAACAAAGAGGTTGAAAAAAAAGGTTATAGCTACATTACAGCACTAGTGCGTAATGTGTAAGTGTAATTTTGGTGGTAAACGGAAACAAAGAGTAAAATCCCACATACCTCCGTTAAAAAGGTAGGATCCTCCGACCAGACAGGTGTTACAAATGTATTTTTACAAATGAAATCGATTTCGTACATGCATAAATTAATTCGAGTTTTAAAAAAAGCACTTTATTTATCATTTTTATCTTTACAAATCGATAGGGTTTCATGTACCGAATCGGTCCTCCACGGGATTAAAACGACCAAAATTTAACGATGTACATATATATATCTGCAATGCATTCAACAGAAGCTGCGAGACCGCAACCACGGCGGCCGCGGGTGAAAACAGCTTCATGAGTTTTTAACCTAATGCTAAGCCTAAGGTCTTGCAACCGCATGTCTTGCGATAATCACCTTTGGAAGTCCCACATACCTCCGTTGAAAAGGGAGAATCCTCCGACCAGACAGCTGTTACAAATGTCGCTACACACCCGCCAGGAAAATCGCAAGCGCGATGGCTGCGTAACTGCAGAAAACTGCAGTCTCGTGAGTTTAGAAATAAGGGCTGCCTTCCTCTACCGTGGCGGGCGCGGTTGAAAACCGCTTCGTGAGTTCTTAGCCTAAGTACGCACTTAAAGTGGCAAGATAGGGTTAGAAGTGTTAATTTTCTTATCGAACTGATAAAAATATGATGACGATGACGCTAAACGCAGTCTAAACCGAACTAGTCTTGTCTGGCACATCATACTTGGCAAACGTTTAGTGCAGCGATCAAAAGTAGTGAAGCCGTGAATAGTAAAATACATAATCAGTGCAAGAACATTTGTTTAGATCACAAAATAGTACGTAATTCCTATATAACTTAAACATATCCGTAAACGATGGCACTTAGTAATGATAATATTATCATAGATGATGAAGATGGTCCAACAGAAAATAAAAGGCCTAAAACAGAGTTCAAGGACGCACAATTGGTAAAAATGTTCTGCCAGGACTTGCGACCTTTTGACAATCTTGAAGACAATGGATTCCAAGAATTTGTTAAAAATATATCTGATTATACCTTGCCATCTACTACAAAATTTTCTGCAATACTTAATGAGAAATATTATAGTGAAAAATCAAATCTTATGAAAACCCTGGAGTCGGTGTCTTATGCATCGATCTCAGTGGACACCTGGAGGTGGGGGGGGCCGGATCAGTCACAAGCAAGGCACACACATGATAAGCTTGACAATACATTTTGTTCATCACGATAAACTCGTGTCGCGAAATTTGTTTACAATAAATACAACAAGGCGACATGATGAAAATAAAGTCTGTATGATACTAGATAGATTAAAGGAATGGAGGGTTTTCAAGAAAGTGGTGTGTTTTGTTGGTGCTGATGCGAGTATACTTAAAAAAATATCTTCAAAATGGAAAAAGCCACATATAATTTGTATAGCTACCAGAATAAATTCAATTATTCAAGTTGCACTAAATGATTCACAAATTGGTAAAATAAAGGAAAATTACCAAAAACGTAATACTATCACAAAGTTTATGACTTTGACGGATGAAAGCTTTACTTGGTATAAAAAGTATCCTGTCTTGAAAGAAATATGTGAGAACAACGCGTGTAATGATGCAACTGAAACAACAGAACTCCACGAATGCTTACAAATATTAAAACCATTTGTTGATTTTTATAACACGTTGTGTGCTCAGCCATTTCTGACTCTATCTAGTGTTATTCCTCTACTCGCCAATTTAAAAGGAAGAATAAGTGAATGTTCGCCATCTACTTTAAAAGCGACAGATTTAAAAAGTAAGTAAGTAAGTAAGTAAAAATTTATTTGTTTAAACATGGTGGACATGACATTTCATGCAAGATAATAATGATTTTGAATTAAGCTCTAACATGTTCAGCCGCATATCGAGGCGTACAAATTTTTATTAAGAGATGTATGGTGCAGAAACCGAGACATTCTAAATTATATAATTATGTACTTATTAAATTTAGTTTAGGCATCACTACATTTCATCAGCATAGTTTTAGATATAATTAAATATCAAGGTAGTCGTTATATAAATCAATTAAAAATTTAGTTACTATCATTAAAAACGTCAATTTAAAATTACAATCATTACAAATAAAAATAAAAAATACAGTGCATATCAAAAGCATAGTTTTAGATTAAATTCAATGTCAAAATAGTCAATAAATAAATTAGTCAATAAAATTATGAAATAAAGTCATTAAAATTTCAATTTAAAATTACAATTATTTAATATACGCCAAATAATGAAAATAATATATGTCAAACCTAAAACAAAATACAATATTATTACATCACAAACACAACATTGTCATCTCGAAAACAAAGAAAAATCGTCCTCTTTCATAAACTCTGTTATACTGTAATATGCTCTTTCAGCTAGTAAACTTTTCAATTTACTTTTAAGAGCAGATGTATTTAATGTTTTCCATGACTTGGGCAATTTATTAAAAATGGTGGGAGCCATGCAAAAGATGCTCTTACGCATAAGAGTTGTTTTAGCGGCGTGACCACAAAGTTTGAAGTTATCCCTTCTATTCCTAGGGAAAGCGTTAGACAAACGCTGAAATAAATGAGGATTGGATTTAATGAACATCACTGTTTCCAGGATATATAAGATGTTAAAAAATTAACTGCAAGAAAAATAAGAGCTGGTTTAGAATTACAAATAAAAAAAATTGGCGAAAAAAAGATTTTTAAATAACAACCCGTTTCGGAGATATGCAATATTTTCACTTCACACAAAATTATTGAATATGCGTACTGTACACCGCACGTGCTCCGGCGCGGCCGCCCCGCCGTAGGTACGCGTGAGTCGTTCACCCCTGTGACACGACACGCGACGGCGCAAATTCGTAAACAGCTGATTCTAATTTTTCCATCACATTTCTCAGACTTTGGACTGGCAAATTATCGAGCTTACTTACAAATAGCATATTTTATTATACCTATAGGACTATTAAAAGCACTGGTAGACTCCTAGGATTGTTTGGACAGCAGGCACTCGTCGTTGCTCACCATACAGTTCACGGTAACGGTTACGTGCCGCAGCTAAACTTTGACCAGTCGTAATGTAGCACACTACCATATCTAAGTACTCTCGATTGGAATACGTAAACGGCATTATTAAAAGCACGAAACTGCACGAACGCACGTATTCGCCGTAATGACACAAGAAAACACCCTTACCGCGCGACGGATTTCGGACAACTAAGGGTCGGGAGGGGTAGAGAGAGCTGCGGGAAGAGTAGCGGGCGGCGGGGGAACCGATAGCAAGCCGCTTGCGCGCGGTACGATGGCGGCCCAAGCCGCAAGCGCAGCCCTGGGTACAGCGCACAAAAAAATATTATACTAAATTATTTTATTTATGTGAAAATATAAAAACGCTCAAAAAAAATTTTTTTTTTTTTGATGTGTTCGTTTTTCGATGGCGAGTAAGTGGACAAAATTCTTGCAGTTAATTTTTTAACACCTTATATAATGAAGGCAATGTCAATATTTTATGTTTTATAAAAAAAGATTTACAGCTGTCCGTTGTTTGCAGTCTAAACATCGATGTAATGCACCTTTTTTGTGCTCGAAACGCTATTTCATTATCTGTGCTATTCCCCCAAAAGATGATTCCATATCTAAGACTCGATTCGGCTAGTCCATAGTAAGCAGTAATTAGTGCATCTGTGCTGAGAATCGCAGCAAGTTGTTGCAGAGCGTAGGCTGCACTACTTAATTTTTTGCTAAGTGCCTCTATTTGAGGTTTCCAGGTCAATTTAGAATCTATTACTAGTCCTAGAAATTTTGTTGTGTCAACTTCATTGATATTTATATTGTTAAATTGAATGTCGAGATTGTTGATTGTTTGCATACGTTGTCTAAAGTGCATTACGTTAGTCTTTTTTAAATTAATTTTTAAATTATTATCATTTAACCAATTTATAATAGATATTAGAGAATTATTAATGTCTAGTTCATATGTGTTTATGTCATTACAAGCTATTGTCATAGTGCAATCGTCAGCAAAAAGTGTCATCGGTTGTTCAGTTACTTTAGGCAAATCGTTTATATACAACGTAAAAAACGGAGGCCCCAATACACTACCTTGGGGTACTCCATATATAACTTCGCGTTCTTCTGATCTTGAAGTTTCTTCCTGATTGTTTTTTTTATTTATTTTACATATTTCTGTAATTTGTGTACGGTTATGAAGATAAGATTGAATTAGTTTTAAAACGTTGCCTCTAAAACCATAAGCTTCAAGTTTCTCTGCTAGGGAGTCATAATGGACACAGTCAAAGGCCTGTGTCATGTCGCAAAATAATGCACAGACTGGTTTTCGCTTATCTACATTTAGCATGACATTATGTAAAAATTCAAAAATAGCCAAATTTATACTTTTATTTTTTCGAAATCCCTTTTGTTCGTCACTTAGTATATTAAATTTTTCTAAATAAGTATTAATTTCACCATATATATATTTTTCGAATACTTTAGAAATAACGGGTATAAGTGCGATCGGTCTGTAATTTATCATTAATTCATGATTGTCTTTCTTATATAGCGGTTTCACTATAGACATCTTTAATGCTTCAGGAAATATACCTGCACTTATACAAAGATTAATAATGAAACTCAAATGAGTACATACTTCAAATCCAACTGCTTTCAATATTTTCGTTGCAATACCATCGTAGCCAACGCTGTTCGTATTTTTTAGCTTCATAATAATGTTTAATATGTCATAGGGCGTAGATGGAGCCATAAACATTGACTGTGGTCTGCTAAGAATTAATGACGTCGAGTTTGTCCCCGCGTTAGTCGTTGGTTGTATTTTATCTATAAAATAATTATTAAATGCATTGGCAATGTCCTTTGGGTCTGTGATGTCTTTGCTTTCAAATTTAATGCAAGATATTGAGTTTTTTGGGGCGTTATATTTACTCTTATTAATTATTTGCCACGTAGTCTTAGACTTGTTATTGGACGTTTTAATTTTATAATTGTTTTGAGCTTTTTGCGTTAGATTCATAATTTTTTTGAGTAATTTTGAATATCTTTTGAATTTATCTTTATTAGCATGAGTTGGTTTTAACCTATATTCCCATAAAAGTTTCCGTTTGTTTTTACAACATAACTTTATGCCACGTGATACCCAAGTAGGTTTTTTAGTAGTCTTAACGGTAATCATTTTGATGGGAAAACACAGATCGTAGAATAATAGGAATGTTTCAATAAAACGGTTGTATGCTGCATTAGGATCATCCGTCTCGTACACATCTGAGAAGGATAGACTATTTAGACTAGTCTTGAATTTTTCTATATTGTCCTGACTGTAGTCTCGTATATTTTTGCGGTAGTACTTAAGAACATCTTTTTTTTTAACGGGGCACTTTAACAGTTGTGCTGTGTGATCAGATAGCGCGAACTCTAAAACTTCTGTTTTACAACGACGCTTATAAAAATTATGCGCAAAATTATCTATGCAAGTTTGGCTCGCAGCCCGAGTAGGTTGTCGTAAAGCAAGTTGTAAATTAAAATTTAAAAGAAAAAAAAAATAGAGGACGAAATATCTCATATGCTTTCTGTTGAATACAAGAAAACTTTAGCAGTATTGGCGACATTTATGGATCCTAGATTTAAGTCAGCAGTTTTAGTTGATCCAGAAGAGGTAGCTTTACAGCTAGACGTGATAGAAAAGGATAAATATGTAGACTATACCACTCAACAGAATCCAGTTCCTTCTACTTCCAAAAACCGTGAAGTGGGAAGTGGGAATAAGCATGAACAACAATATAACAGGAAGTTGCGGCCAGAAATCGAAGTGACGCACTATATCCAGACGCCCGACTCAGAACTACACAAAAATCCTTATAAAATTTGGAAATCTATGTACAAGTTGTCGAAGTACTATGCATTTAACTTAATGTCTCAAAAATATTTATGTATCCCTGCGACCATAATACCTGTACAGGCGATTTCTGATGAATATGCTTGGAACAAAATTGTTAGGAACAATATCAGGTACAATAGACGCAGGAACGATCTAGAGTATAACAATATTAATGAGGTATTATTTTTGCACAGTTATTATTCTGATAACGCATCGATAAATAATTAAATTATCTTAATACATTTGGGATTTTGACTGTAATATTATTTAAATTCGCGTTCATGTTTGATTTATTGTTTTTACATTAATTAAACATTGCATATAATGTTTTCCTTAGCCTTGATATTGTATGGCTTTTTTTAAATGTTAATATAATTTCTAATAGGTAGATAGATAAACCATTTATTTGTTACAACACAAAACATACACAAAAACGCAATTAAATTATAAAACATTTAGGTTTAATTTGAATTACACATTCAATTTAAATTTTTTAACATATCTATTTGCTCGCTGGTAACAGCTGAATTATGTGAGAAGTCTTTTTTACCTATATAACAGTGTTTCTTTTTCTTTATAATACAAATAGTCGTTAGCCCTTATTCCAATGCAATGACTAGTATAGATAATGCATCAGCTGCCCACATCAGAGTAGTCTTTCAAGCATTCTAATACATTACTACCAAGGGCGAAGGCCGAAAAGCCGAATCAAATGGAAATTAACATTATTAATTAAAACATATAAGATGTTATATTCCTAGTTCACAATGTAAGTATTTTGTATTCGATATCTCTATCAAAATGTATTGCGTTCACTATATTTTCGATCGACTGGCCCGTTGGTCTAGTGGTTAGTGGCCCTGACTGCTACGCCGGAGGTCGTGGGTTCGATTCCCACCCAGGACAAATGTTTGTGTGATGAACACGATCATTTGTTCTGTGTCTGGGTGTAATTTATCTATAATATGTATGTATTTAGAAATATATAAGTATGTTTATCAGTTGTCTAGTACCCATAACACAAGCTCTGCTTAGCTTGGGACTAGACGGCGTTGTGTGATAGTTGTGGAATATTATTATTATTATTATTATTATTATTATTTTTAACCGTACATGTATTGTTTGAAATCATCTTGATACTGTTGTCAAGTTGCCTTCAAATTCGCTTTTAGTGTTATGTACCTTGTTGCATAAATATTCACAAATAAACGTTTTTCTTTATTTTATTCTTTCAATTTTAACCAACTTCTAATAAAGGAACGGAACGGGCGCTGTCAGTTGAGACTGGTCATCTCTTAGCTGCCAGTGGTTTATTTTAAGATCTAAATTAGAATTTTTTTTTCTTCATATTTTTTACATTGTTCTCACATAATAGCAGCGACAAGACATATGTAACCGAGATATTTGTAATAAATAATTTGTTTGAAAAGAGTGTCCATGGAGTTTCTTACACATTCTTCTCCATAGAAATCTACGCTTTGGAATGTGCAGTTGGCATCATTTTTATTTTTTTTCTGACAGACTGACCTCTTGACTTTTCAAAAGTGCCTGTAAATGGTTTATTTGAAATAAATGCTTTTGAATCTTTGAATCTTTTGAGGGGGTTGCTCAGAGCTTCGTCATTTATGAACCAATTTGGAAAATTTTCGTTTTATTTGAAAGGATACACTTCCAGGTTGATCTAATTTTTAACAAAATCTAGTTCTAATGGAGGAATCCATGAGAAATTGAGGTAAATTCTCAAAAATTAATTATAATATAGGTAAAATATTTATAATATAAACGGTAGTATCTTTTCCACAACTTCAAGGGACCGCAGACTTGAGTATATGGTTTTATTTCAACTCTCCGCGCGTTCCCGAGATAAAGGGATTTGTCACACAAACAGACACACAGACAAACAAACAGATACGAGACGTACGGAAAATTATTTCACGGCTTGAAGTACGGTACACTAAAAAGTACACTACCGTAACGGAGGCGTGAATACGTGTGCATATTATGACGATTACCTCTTTTAACTTTTTTAAACATTCATCATCATCATCAACCTTTTAATGTTCCAACCGCTGGGACACAGGCCTCCTCTCTAAGGGAGGGAATGGGCCGTAATCCACCACGCGGGCCCAGTGCGGGTTGGTGAATATAACATGTTTTCGAATTTTTGGCTCTAGGACCTGCCGGTTTCCTCACGATATTTTCCTTCACCGTTTTGAGAGTAGTAGTGATGAAATAAATTACACAAAGTAATGCACCTGGCCTGATTTGAACCTGCGACTTACAATTCGTAAGTCTAGGTCGTTACCACTCGGCCACCACTGCTCTCATTCAATTTTAATCATTATATATCTCGAAAACGGTGGCTCTTAGAAAAAAAAGTACTAGGACATTTTTGTGGATAATTATCTGATCTACAATTAGTGTCTAGGCTATTTTATGATAAAGCTTACCGTTTTGCTGAAAATCGCGAAAACCTCGTTTTTGAGTCTTTAGACAGTATTTTTTTCCAGGTTTCGGGTCGATGAGGATATTTTAGATTTAATTTATGATGATGGTTTTGAACAATCCTACTCGTACCAATTTTCAGCTGGGTGGGAATTATTGTAACTAAATAATAATAAGCCTCATTAGAATTGTCATGAGATGCACTCTGGCTACAAATGATTATAATAGTAATAATAGGGTGACTGGTAATTAGTGACCGATACTTAAACATGTGATTGTATTCATTATAATAAAACAACTTTTACTATTATATTGGACCAAACCTGAAATCGAGGCAATAATAATAGATATACCTAAGTTTACAAAATGAGATTTCAAGTCCTTTGCATTTTAGTGACGAGTTGCCCACCGCAGTGAGGAGCATCCTGTCTTGAAAGAACGCTAACTACAGCTGCAGCCCTTATAATCCTCGTCACACAAGTTGAACCAAGTGTCTTAATGTGTCAAATAAAATATTTTTCTTCTTCTTTCTTTCTTTTCTTTCTAACCATCATGGCGGTCGACTTTGAATGCGCAGTAACCGATTTTCAGGACTCAATCGAAGTGGGGGCTGCACGGAACCATAGGAAATGGTTCAAGTTATTTGCCATCGAAATATATATTCGAAGTTTATTTTATTAATTTTTTAATTAAAAAGGCCAAATAAAATATAGGTGAAAATTGTATGATGAAGATTCTTGTACTTACATCTGGTAACGTGGCGACCAGCTCCACGTGCTGGAAGTCCCCGGCCGCCAGGGAGGGGCTCTGCCACCAGGTGGCGGGGTCGTCGTCCAACGCGTGCGCCGGCGGGTGGCGGCGCCGCGCCGACCCGCCCTCCCCCTCACACACGTCGCATGCCACGCCGCGTCTAACAAACAACGCAATCTTAATAACTATTTCGATCTGAACTAATATTAATTGTTCTGGGAAAATTCACGACTACTAACAGTTGCCGTTACATAAGACAGGTTTCTGGGTTTCTGGCTCATTTACATTAGACCGTTTTGACCATGTTTTGACCAATTAGGTTGCAGCCCTTATTCGGTCTCTGTGGCTGACTAGTGTAAACGGGTCTTGGTCTCCAGAGTGTAGATGTAGGAACAGTGGGCCATCTTTTTCGCTCCTCCTCAAAACGGTACAGACAGCTGCGCCATTTAGTAACCCCTCTCGCAACCCAAGTCGTCAACGGCGCGTACTGTTCCCGCGCGCCTCAAGGAGCTGACAGCAAACCGTAGAGGCCCAGCCTGCTAGCTGCAGGCAGGCAGGGTCGAAGGCTGCTTGGGTCATGGGTCAGATTCCGAAAGGAATACCCAGCCCCGGCACTATAGGCAACGAAGGAACGGGGTAGGTTTTTAGTCAGTAAGAGTCTGACACTACTTCCCGCTCCGCACAAAGGCGGGATTTGTCATTGGATGATTTTACCTACCATAAAAAACCCTCTCACAAAAAAATATCTTAGAAAGGGGGGGTAATGAGTTGATGATGCGGTCTGTACTAACCTGGATCCAGTTAAACTGGTTAATCGACCTCAAACTAATTGGGATAAGATAAGGCAAATAGTTGATGATGACTTACTTCCCTGGAGTGTCGCGGCAGTATTCCTCGGCGCCCGCGTCGCCACAGGTAGCGCTGGCGAGCACCGTGGAGTACGGCGCGACGTCGAGCGGAGCGGGCACCAGTCCGCTCGTCGCGCCGCTCGTGAGCACCTCGCTCACCGTCGTACTAGACAAGCGGTCCAGGAGCGCTCGACCTGATGACATAAAGCATTATTAGCATTTTTTTTTATGGTCGGTGGGGCCGAAAGTTCTAGAGTGGCGATTGTGGCGACTGCGCACCGGAAAACGTAGAGTTGGAAAGCCTCCCATAAGTTGGACCGATGACCTGGTGAGAGTCACGGGAATGCGGTGGATGCGAGAGACACAGATCCGTTCGTTGTGGCAACACTTGGGGAAGGCCTATGTCCAACAGTGGACGTCCTTCGGCTGAAATGATGATGATGAGCGTTTTTGCTACAAAAAGTTGCAGTAATTTTAGGCGTGGGCCTCCCCCAGATGTCGCCACAATGACCGGTCTCACATCCATTGGATCATCATCAGGTCTTCGATCCCCTTGAGTGACACACTGCGTCTTCTGGTACTTGGTCGTCCAGAACCTGTCGGTCAGAACGTATGGTAACGTTCTGCGAGCAATGTGCTCTGTCCACTGACATTTTTTTTTTTAGGTACTTAATTTTGGCGATTCTTTGGGTTTTATCCGTAACCTTGGTTTTTCAGCAGAACATTACAAGCTGATTATGATTATTGTAGCCACACTATGGTGTCATATATTATTATGAAATAAAGCATACACCGTTAAATTTTGGTCGTTTTAATCCCGTGGAGGGTCGATTCGGTAAATCAAATACTATCGATTTGTAAAGAGAAAATTAAAAAATTAAAGTACTTTTTTTTAAACTCGAATTAATTTACGCATATACGAAATTAATTTCTTTAATTAAACGTCAGTTAAGCGAGGCAAATGTTATAATGTAGGTAGTTAGTACGCAACGACCGACAACTACCTACAAGGTCATTGACTCTTTTACTTAAAGAAATTAATTTGTGTGTGTTGGTGTATATTATAAAATAAAATAACTACGAAATCCTGCATTGCGCAATTAGTTCTCCGCGCGATTTCAAGATATGCCCGAAATCATCTATTGGGCAGTTGCCAGATCAGACAAATCATCCGTCTGATCGAAGGATGCTCTTTTTTCAACGGAGGTTTGCAGGCATTCTCTGTTCTTCAAAAATTTTATACTACCGGTCTTACGTGATTATGTTATTACACATCTTTCTCCAGATATTTTGGATACACAGATATTTTGTAGATTTTATCTAGGCTTCAAATCAAAACATTTTGTGTAAAACTAATCCAGGAAAGACCTCTGAAAATCTGCTATTTTACGTGAAATTTGGACCTCCATAATGTACCCATATATTTAAAATATAAAAAAGTACATCTATAGAAGCTTTGCACATTTAGAGCTGATTTCATCATTCAATGTAAAAACTTAGTTTAACTAAACTGAGCTCAGCGTAATCTAGTTTAAAGACCCGTGCCGTAAACATGGGTGATAACAAAAGAATTGAAACTGAGTTTCGCGTAAACTAAGTTCAATTCATCGCGGTGAAACGCAAAATGAAGCTATAATCTCGATTAGGCGCTCAAACTTCGTTTTGTTTTATATAATCGCGATTAGTTTATTGCTGAATTCGGCCCTTAATCGAGATTTTGAATGACGACAATTTTTCTACCAAATTTTATTACCAATAAACTAATCGCGATTCGTTCAAACAAAACGCAGTTTGAGCGCCTAATCGAGATTATAGCTTCATTTAGCTTTTCACCGCGATGACTTGAACCGCGTTTACGCTAAACTCAGTTTGAATTCTTTTGTTGTCACCCATGTTTACGACACGGGTCTTTAAACTAGATTACGCTGAGCTCAGTTTAGTTGAACTAAGTTTTTATATTGAATGGTGAAATCAGCCCTTAAATGTTTAAAAAAACCTACTTATAAATTTCCTGAAACAAGTTTTGTAAAATATTCGAGTTATTCACGGAATTACCGAATGTTAACATAGTTTTCAGGCGTAATCTCTCTTTTTTCGAGTTGCCTAACCATCAAACATCGCGTTGGATTGCTTTAGATGAAGCAACAAGCTTTTAAACCACACTCAACGTAGGGCCACCTTAAGTCATAATTTGAAGGTGTAAGAGAATGTCTACCGGAAACTACTCAAATCAGACGCCCATCTCCTTCAGGTAAACAAATAATCACTCAAGTGGTTTAACCTAGCTTAAACAAAACGTTTTGTTTGTACGAGGGAGGGGTGCTTATAGACAAAATGAGAGAAGAGAGCCAACCTAAAACATTTCGAAATTACCTAAACAACGATGGTTTGTCTAAGCAACATGAGTAAGGGTTTTATGAATAGGTAACATCGGCCGTTCAAGTATTACGTAATAAGATTTTAGGCAAATATAATCCCCCCTCCCCTCGTCAGCAAAAATAAGTAAAGATCTAACCCTTTCCCCACATGCTTACGTAAACATTGATCAGTGATATGTGTCTGTCTACTCATTTTCATGTGATTTTGGAACATCGAGATTGTTTTCTTAAAAAATAAACTGCTGACGTAATCACCATCCAGACCCCCCCCATACCCCATGTCAAGAAAAACAAGCAAAGCAAAGACCCCCCCACCCCCTGTAGTGCTTACGTAATACTTGAATGGCCCCACAGGTGCAAGAGTCCATTTATTCCTAGATTTCTGAGAGGTTAACCTAGTCGGTTTTCTATTAGTTATATTTTCGAGGGCGTGCTTTGGGATTAAACAACTTATTTTCGCCAAACCTGTTTCACGGAGACATCATCCACTGGTGAACAACCCATACGTACAACACGTTTTATGAACACGTTAACTGATAAGATGCGGAATTTCCTGCTTGATCTCCAAGCGCATATCGTGCATGCGTTCATGGACTGTTGCTTCCAGATACCATGGCGTTTGGACAGCTTGGATACGAAAAAGTTAATAGCAGATTTTGTAAACGTAAAATACATATAAACATTACCGAAACCGTCCCACTCCCAAATGCCTAAAATATCTTAAGGCCCAGCCTGCTAGCTGCAGGCAGGCAGGGTCGAAACCTGCTGGGGTCAAGGGCCGTTTTCTGAGAGGAAGGCTCAGCCCCGGTATGATAGGCAACGAAGGAACGGGGTAGGTTTTTAGTCAGTAAGAGTCTGACACTATTTCCCACTCCGCCCAAGGGCGGGATTTGTCATTGGATGATTTTACCTCCTATAAAAGAAAAAACCTTTCAATCTCAAAAACTGCATGTGTATAATATGGGATCCAAAATCACTATGTGTGTACAATAATCTTCAAGGCTAGAATGAATAGTCTAAAACTATAAACTAGTGCGCCTCACCATCAACCATCGCATCTCTGCTTACCATCAGGTGGGATCGCAGTCAAGCACTAGTTTATATCACTTAAAAAATTAAGAAAGAAGTGGTGGTGATATAAGTGATAATTTTTGAAACAAGGGTTCCGTACAGTTTTAGTTTTAGTTTTAGGACATGCCGGTTTCCTCACGATGTTTTCCTTCACCGTTTTGAGAGCAGTGGTGTTGAAATAAATTACACAAAGTAATGCGCCTGGCTGGGTTTGAACCCGCGACTTACAACTCGTAAGCCGGGGTAGTTACCACTCCGCCATCCCTGCTCTGCCGTACAAGCTTACCTAAACGTAAATAGTTCGATTATATTGAATAGAATGTAAAAATAAGAATTTAATGCTCACCTAACTACAAATTTTCATACTTTTTCTTTTACATAAGCGATGAAACCTTACTTCATGCCAAATTTCAGGATCCTAGGTCAACCGGAAGTACCCTATGAATTTTGATTCCTTGAGAGTGTCGAAATATACGTTTTTTGCGACATAAACGGCCGTATCTTTTCGTAAACTCATATGTTTATTTTTTCACAGCTTCAAGGGACCGCAGACCTAAGTATTTGGTTTAATTTCAACTTGCCAACTTCACACATTCCCGAGATAAAGGGTCTTGACAGACAGACGGACAACAAAATGATCCTATAAGAGTTCCGTTTTATCGTTTTCAGGTACAGACCCCTAAAAAGACAGCCTCTGCCTCACTTTTGGGTGAACGTTGGCGTGATAGACTGTTCATCATCATCATCAGCATCATCATTTCAGCCGAAAGACGTCCACTGTTGGACACAGGCCTCCCCTAACGCCGCCACAACGACCGGCTCTGTGAGTTTCACATCCATCGGATTCCCGCGATCCTCACCAGACTACTCTAAGGGCTTGTTTAAGGAGACGCGGCGCGTTGGGCGGTCGTCGTACATTGCTATATGTTTGTGTTCGCGCGTGCGATGACGCCCAACGCGCCGCATCTCCGTAAACAAGCACTAAAGCTACCCGTACAGCTAACTGTTTTGCTATCTGTACCACAGGATGCCCGTCCCCTTTGTTTAGACTGTGCTGTCACTCTGCTGTTGTACCGTGATGACTGAGACTTTACTTGCCTCAAGTGTCGACTGCAATGGACAATGGAAACTTTACATATCAACTACTTAATTATATAGTTATCTTTATCTTTATTCTTATCTATAAATACTACATAAATGAAATCGAAGTTGGAAATAGGTACCTACTTAAACTCACTTTTGAAGTATGAGAAAGAAAGAAAATGTTTATTCTGTCGCACAATAAATTACAAATGATTTCATATCACTAACTAAAACAAACAAACACCAGTTTTACTGTGGACCGGGCACTACCTAAATATAAATATGGACTGTACAAAAAAAATAAGTTGGTACTGGTAGAGCTACATAGTCCAAGTCATTGTCTCCTACACTGCGGTCTGCGGTCGAAGCTGGGGCCACACGCAACGACACTTACGCACAAGAGCTGGTACAGAAAAACGGTTCAAATGGGCATTTGCCTGTATTTATTTAAGTTAGTCTGTACAAAATTATACACCGTTAAATTTTGGTCATTTTAATCCCGTGGAGGGTCGATTCGTAAAGATAAAATTAAAAAATAAAGGACTTTTTTTCTAAATCTCGAATTAATATACGCATGTACGAAATTAATTTCTTTAAGTAAACGAGTCAATGACCTTGTACGGAGTTGTCGGTCGTTGCGTAATAACTATCTACAGTTCATTGGCCTCGATCAGATGACGTTTACTTAAAGAAATTAATTTCGTACATGCGTATATTAATTCGAGTTTTAGAAATAAAGTACCTTATTTTTCATTTTTATCTTTAGAAATCGATAGGGTTTCATGTACCGAATCGACCCTCCACGGGATTAAAACGACCAAAATTTAACGGTGTATAGTAAACATCTGGATACTTGGGGAGCAGTGGTGGCCGAGTAGTAACGGCCCCGACTTACAAGTTGAAGGCCCCAGTTAGCGCTTACTTTGTGTAATTTATTTCATCACCACTGCTCTCAAAACGGCGAAGGAAAACATCGTGAGGAAACCGGCATGTCCTAGAACTAAAAATTTCAAGACATGTGACATCCACCAACCCGCACTGGGCCCGCGTGGTGGAGAGGAAATTGGTCCGATTGTAAAAAAAAAATCCACCGGTAGAAAGCTGCT
Organism: Leucania comma; assembly: GCA_958295575.1. Classification (NCBI taxonomy): domain Eukaryota; kingdom Metazoa; phylum Arthropoda; class Insecta; order Lepidoptera; family Noctuidae; genus Leucania; species Leucania comma. The sequence goes on along the minus strand of OY282468.1, from coordinate 1,604,229 downwards.
TTATTTTTGAGTGATATAGGCTATATTTTATGTACGCGGGCGAAAAAGCGGGCAAAAGATTTTCAATAATAAAAAGAATAAAAAAATATTCATATATCTCTGACAGTCTCTACAACGCGTGAGTCTCTCCAGTCTGGCCAAAAGGCAAGGAACAAAATGCTAAGATTCCTCTATAATTATGGCGCTATCTGTGAGGAAAATAGCTAGTCATCTCTATTTTAAACTCTCTTAACTACTGGATATGTTAAAATTCCTTTCAACCTCAGACTTGTGAGAACATTGGCTTGACAGAAGGTATTTTTGCTGGAGTGTGCTGGTGAAGGACTTTAATAGTCGACTAAAGCGCTATACTAATATAATTCAGAGGTCTTACCATGAGCTCTTAACTCGATTCACTTTATGACATAAACTGTTAAGGTCCTAACTCCCAAACAGTGCTATAGAACAGTGACTTGCTGAAGCCTACTCCTCGGTAACGGAAAAGGTTTAAAAAAAATACAATGCTTATTATTAAGAGATTGTACTTACAACATTATCAACTTATGATTTTTTCGTAGGAATAAAACTTAAAAAAATAGCCAAAAAAAAATTTAACATCATAATATTTTTTCCCTTGTTTTCCCTACTCGTATCAAACGGCTTTGATCTTTAGAAATATGTTTACACAACAATGGAGGCATGGAGTACCAAGTCTGTTTGTCAAAACGCAAACAACTTTGCCATCTTTTTCCTCCAGACTGAGAATATATAATTTAAATAAAAATATGTTAATAACAATGTTAGGAATGAAACTACGTAAAGTGGGCGCCCGCGCAGTTCCATACAAAGTGATCCGTTGCGGGGACCAGCGCGGGCACTTTTGTAGGGAACCGCCTACTTTATGCAGGTTCAGCCCTTAAGAACGACGTAGTCTTATACTAGCTTTTAATTATGGTTTTTTTCCCGTATGAAGTCGTGCACATTTTCAAAACAAATATTATATTATGAAAAGCTGATCTAAAGGTAACAAATATAAAAAAAAAATAGTTTATTATTCTAAATAAGCACTCTGGCTTGAATAAATCAAACTTTATTCAGCCCTGAAAGTCTAGGATCTCGGTGAGTCAGGAGCTTAAAAGTTACTCCAGTCCTGAAATAACTGTAACATTGTCGTCGTGTGTCGTCAAGCGCACACTTTCAAATGGCTATGGTAATTACATGAAGGTATATGTAAATAAGGAATGCAGCTACTATTTTTGAGGTGTGCGCTATAATCATGACAGTACGTCCCCTCTTTGAGGAATGACGGGAGAGGCGTCACACATCCTCACCTTCCGCGTCACGCAGGTCCTGACCGGACACGGAAAGTTCGAGAGGTTTTCCTGCCTGGGAAACAATTACAATTCATACTGATGATGTGGCCGACGTTGGAGCACGCTTGGCTAGAACTAACCCATAGATATCCGTGAACAAACCTATTCACTCTTGACTTAAAGAGCGTTATAGCTATCAGGAAACACAGACTCCCTCTTAGCTGTACGCATAATGAATGCGCCAATAAGTCGAGCTTAGCATAATGTCAGGTTAATTTTTTGTCTGACGTTGATTTTCAGCTGAACCAAATAGACTGGGGCACCCTTAATCCGGTTGGAGGAAACGATGTAATATACGGTGAAGGTGTGCCCCACTTGGACGGAGGAACACCGTGTCCTCGTGAGGGTAATTGGTGGCAGGCAGCAATGATGATTATTATAATTAGGACTGGGCCCAACCTGTACTGGGCCCGGGTGGTGGATTACGGCCCATTCCCTCTCCTAGAGAGGAAGCCTGAGTCCCAGCAGTGGGAACATTAAAAGGCTGAGGAATGTAGCTGAGAGCAGTGGTGGCCGAGTGGTAACGGCCCCGACTTACGATTAATAGGTCGCAGGTTCATTTTCGATAGACATTCCATTCAGTTTTAGACAAAACTTTGGTCTTAAAGTCCTAGATACTAAGGTAAGTATAATCAAATTAGATAATAATAATTCTTTATTCTTCCAAAAAGTACACAAAACACAATTAAATTATGACATAACACACATTTCAAGCCAGCCAGGCGTTTTACTTTGTGTAATTTATTTCATCACCACTGCTCTCAAAACGGTGAAGGAAAAAATCGTGAGGAAACCGGCATGTCCTAGAACCAAAAAAGACATGTCACATCCACCAACCCGCACTCGACCCGCGTGGTGGATTACGGTCCATTCCCTCTCTTAGAGAGAAGGCCTGTGACCCAGCAGTGGGAACATTAAATGGCTGATGATTATGAAGGAAGGTAGCTACTATTCGGGAGCAGAGAAATTAGTAACCTGTGTTTAAATGTCGCAGCCATATGACATAGCATCCGTTTTGCAAAAAGGCGCGCCGGATTGAAAAACTTCGCTGTGATGTAATGCGGCTACCTCACGTTCAGACGGACTGAGTCGCTCGTTCAAATATCGCACAACACTAGTGTGCAGCAATTTTGAAAGAAAAATAAAAAGTAGTTCAGAGTGCCTAGTGTGAGTTTGTTTTACGCTAACGCGATCGACACGTTTATGACGTCCGAGCCTCCGATTGGCCCGCTCCAGGCTCTTAACCAATCAGAGAGCCAAACGCGGCAAACTTTTCGATCGCGTTAAAGTAAAAACAACTCACACTCAACGCACAGAATAAATAAATGGAAACACTTGCATCCACGAAAGACGACGGATCGCTACATTTTATATTTTTGTATTTGTTTTTCCCGACAGATAGCTCCGTAAAAGGTGCTTTTATTCAAATGAGTCTTGATATCAGTGGCTGACTGTATTTGCATGCGAGAAGCGTTGGGACAGACACTTGAGCGACTAATTGGCATGGCAAGTGTAGCGATGGAGATAGCTCGCGCACAAGCAGGCCTAGGGCGACAGTATTCGTGCTGTTCTTTACTGTACTTTTTAAAGTTCAAATGTATTTAATAGATTAAGGGTGCCTTAGTCTATTTGGTTCAGCTGAAAATCAGCGTCAGGCAAAAAGTTGCCTGGTATTATGCTAAGCTCGACTTATTTGGCGCATTCATTATGCGTACAGTTAAGGAGTGAGATTCCCTGTCGGAGTCTGTTTTTCCTGATAGCTACAACTTGGGGGACTTTAAGTCAAGAGTGAATAGGTTACTTCCAAGCAAGCGTGCTCCAACGTTGGCCATATCATCACTACCATCAAGTGAGATAGTGGTCAAATGCGAGCCTAAACATAAAAAAATTACACTTATTAAATAATTAATAAATGTAAGTTTTATATTCACTAAAATAAAATGGGAATGTCTTGTTGCATTAAGTCATAGGAAATAGCTAATTTTACGCTTTGTCCCTTCTTCTAATAAGACCCGAAAATCTGTTACTATGCATTGAAGGTTGTTCGCCATTTTGGCTCAACTTATATGCCACGTATTTATTTTTTATTTATTTTATTTCTTTACTGCACATCTTAGCTTATCTCAGGACAAATATTTATAAAAAAATAAGTGTATAATATGCGGTCTTATTGCATAGGGAAATTGCTACCCAAAGGAGGAAGAAGGTAAAATTAAAAAAATATAGGTATTTATTGTATGTTGTTTTATGTGTAATAATATTTAATGCTAAAGTGAGCGTTTTTTTACATAAATAAAATTTTCTCTTCTAATTTAATTATAATTTTAAAAAGCGGCACTATTTAAACGGATGGACTGCACTAAAACACGCGCGAAAGCTTTGTGCGCACCGCGGCGCCTGCGCACGCATACACTTCTCTTTACTGCCTACCCCATTGTTCCGCAGATTTATAGCTCGTTATTAATTCTCACACTCATGGATAGGCACGAACAGTAATTATATTTTCGATCGTAATATTATTTTCATTGGGAAAATGCTAAAACTTTACTTCGTTCGTATATGTTTAAGCTGGTCGACGGACTCTGTATGCATATTCTTAACAAAAATGTTATGGAGATTCCTAGGTACCCGTAACTGAAAGTAACGGATTTCCATAATAAAAAAATATCCGAAAACGACTTAGCAGTTAAAAATTTCACGGAAAATTTCAGATAAAGGCGGAGCCTTTGTTATACCGGAACTTTTGTTATATCTAAATAACAGGCTATGACAGGATTTTTTTAGTTTTGCCTGACCAAACCAAAGATATCTAGACTCCGTAACCAGTATAATATTACTAGCTTCTGCCAGCGGCTACGCCCGTGTGGTTTCTCCATACAAACTTCACACCTAAGGGGGTAAAACGGGGGTTTAGTTTCGTAAAATCCGTTCTTAGCGGATGTCTACACCCGCTTTAAGTTTGTTGATGTTATAGTTTCTGAGATTTCGTGATTAATCAGTGATATTATCAGTGGTATTTCGCTTTTATATAACCGTTAAATTTTGATCGTTATAATCCCGTGGAGGGTCGAATCGGTACATGAAACACTATCGATTTGTAAAGATAATATTAAAAAATAAAGTACTTGTTTTCTAAAACTCGAATTAATATACGCATGTACGAAATTAATTTATTTATATATTATGTATATAGACTTCTATATTCGTATTTGTCTATCCAGATCAAAAGTGTCATATCCACAACATCCTTGATTCTTTGCTACCTACCCTCATTAAAAAACACAAGATATTTAATTCTTTCATCCACATTATGAATTTTGTTGCCGTGACAGCCACTTATATTTTTTTTATAGAAATTTTTCGGTATGTCGTTTGGTCAAATTAAAACATTTTCCCTGAAAATATTGGTCATGGCGAATTTAGCAGACTTAGGTTAATATGCAAAGAATATGTATTATTTACCAGGGAACAGGTTTTGCATGTGATAAACTAACTTCCAAAAGTCAACAAAGATAAACGATAAATTGGCTGGTCCGTGGCTCATCAAGGTAAGGTTCAGTAAAAAATAAAAATAAATGCCAATAACAGCTGTTAACAGCAATAGCAACTGTTACTGGCATTTTTTTTTTCGTTCCATTTATTTTTTACGAGTGCACAAGCGCTAAAGTTTGCGCCTAACTTCAGACCCACCAAGTTACATCGGCCGTAAAGTAGCAAAGTAATATTTATTCAGAGTAGTTAGAACTTACAAAAGGAAACATTAGTTATTACCTACAGAACCAAAATCAACGGTTTTAAAAAAAAACTCATCCTCAAAAGGGATAGTTATCCTCAAAAAAGGAGTGCAATGTAAAAAGGCGACTGGTCCGTGGGAGCGCGATGTCCTCCGGCCCTCTGAGATCCATTGAGCTCATTAGACCTCTCCAAATAAGGGCCGGAGACGCGTTTTTGTGAGGATACTACAGACGGACTGATGCGGACTACCGATGTTTAAACGGTATGATAGAATTCCGATATTAAGTAGACTCCGCGAAATCTGAAGATAGCTCTTTCTTTCTTTTCTTTCTTTCTAATGACGTGGCTGTATAACGCTTTGACCATTCATACAATAGGGTGATTATATTATCTGACAAAAAAAACTTACGGCAACCCGACACGAGGACACAAGTGAGTTTTAGTCAGTAAAAGTCTGACACGCCCTCTCGCTCTACCCTAGAACGGGAGAAGTAGTAGGTAGACGATTTGCCCTCTAAAAGAATTCGAAAGAGATGACGGGGGCTCCATCATGTCAGGTTCTGAACCTTAATTACCACCGTCGTCAGCACATAGCCAGTTGAACGCAAATCAAATCAATTGGCACCGCCTCTTAATGTCCAGGTTTGGTTTGGTAAATAATAATTAAAGTTATCGATCTTAGTAATTTTCTTACTGTTTAATTAAATCGTCGGTTTATACAGCGTGCATCGAAGGACCGGAACAATTTGTCTGCTGCCTTCTTACCGTCCGATTATAATTTATACACGCGTCTTTAAGGCTAGAGTGAATAGTGCGCCTCACCATCAACGATTACATCACTGCTTACCGTCAGGTGGGATCGCAGTTAGTTAGTACTTAAAGAAATTCATTTCGTACATGCGTATATTAACTCGAGTTTTAGAAAAAAAAGTACTTTGTTTTTTAATTTTATCTTTACAAATCGATAGTGTTTTATGTATCGAATCGACCCTCCGCGGGTTTAAAACGACCAAAATTTAACGGTGTATACTAAAAGGTGTGTTACAGTAATATTACGTGAGACGTGTGCTTTTTAGCAAGGCTAGTGGTATACAGTAACTGTAACCATACTAGGGATTTCAGTCTAGTGCTGACAAAGGGGGATCGGTCCATTAAATATAATATTGATTGATTAGAAAGAGAAACGCCATAGTGTTGAAGTAGTAGATTTGTTTTTGTTATACTCCAACAATGTCATAAGGATACATTATTTTACTAGAGCACCTTCGTTTAAAGGACCTTCGTTCGCATTGCTACCAACCTACCCTAGGTAAGAAGTTAACATGTTTATAAAACTTTATAAGAATAATATGTGGCAAGGAGTTAAAAAAAAAGATCTTCTTCTTCCTTACCCTAGATTCTCCTTCGATAGTATCACAAGATTACGTTTCAGTGTACATCAGCCGTGAAGACTATTGCGAAGGAATGCAATGAACGTCGGTAGTACGAATGCCCCCAACGGCGGTTTACAGGGCTGTCGGTGACAGTGGGGTCGAAATGAAAAACAAATAGCAAATAGTATGTGAGTTAACATGTTTGTGAACACACCCTCGCACTATCCCATGACTCAGGAATTATTCGTAATGTGGAGCAAGTGAACATAATATTTTTAAAACAAAAAAAAACTTCTGCCGGTGTCTTCGCCTGCGTCTCGGGACAAAAATATTCTATGCTCATTTTCATGACGTGGTCTTCCCGTCTGCTAAGTTGCATCAGAGGAAATAGAAACGAAGAACGAAGGAACGCAGGGGTAAAGAGTGTTTTTAATATCGTGAGGATTTCATTTCGCATGCGATATTACTCCACATGCGGGGCTAGTGTTCATGCGGAGCAATTCCGCATGCGTGCTGAAACCTGCATGAGATTAAAAACACCCTAAATAGGAACAATACTTTGGCCAGGTTTTTCACTTTGATATTATACACCGTTAAATTTTGGTCGTTTTAATCCCACGGAGGATCGATTCGGTACATGAAACACTATCGATCGAATCGACCCTCCGCGGTAATGAAACGACTAAAATTTAACGGTGCATATATATATTATTATGTATAACTTCGCAGGGGTGAAATAGTGATATTCTATTTGGCTCCTTTCTAAGATTAGCAAGATTGTCAAAATCTTTCTAATCTTATTCGTATTGGAGGAAGATAAAAAAACTCATTCTATGATTATAATATTAAGCATCCAATTCTATTAGCTAGTTCTCACACAATTTGCATTCTCTGGGCCACAACTTTTGTTGGCCACTGTTCGTCATCACTATTATCCTATTACTATCCCGCCCTTGGGCGGAGCGGGAAATAGTGTCAGACTCTTACTGACTAAAAACCTACCCTGTTCCTTCCCTGCCTTGGTTCCAGGGCCCTGGTATGCATTTTCATACCTTCCCAGAGCCCCAGACTAGGCCTCGACCCTACTGGGCCCCTACGGTTTGCTGACAACTCCTTGAGGCGCACGGGAACAGTGCGCGCCGTAAACGACTTGGGCTCGGTCCGGTCTGTTACCGGACAAACGGACAGCGAGCTACCCATTGCCCGCCGTCCGCAAGCCCGCGCCTACGGTGGCCGGAAATTTGGATCGGAATTACGGCGGCGGCTGCGGCGTGAGCGCCGTTGCCTGATACAGTCAGCCTCCTCCTTTGCTAGCATTACTGCTTCGCAGAAGGAGGCGACCGCCTGCCACTCCTCCTCGCTCCGGAGCATGGCTTGAACTAAGCCCCGGCGCGAGAGATCTCCGCCGATTGCCCCCACGAGGACACGGCGATGCTCTTCCCAAGCGGGGCACACCTCTACCGTGTGCTCCACCGTGTCCGCCGGGCGTTCCGCACAGTGACGACACCCGGGCGTCACCTCCGCACGGATCTTGTACAGGTACGGCCCGAACTTGCCATGTTCGGTTAGTACCTGCGCCATGCGGAAGGTTATCCTATTGGAGGTAGGAACTTAGCAAAAAAGATCACACATCAATGCGTAAAATGTTGCAGGGTCAAGGCCAACACTGTTCAACCTGACATGGGTAACCTACCAGAGCAGCGTCTACATTTAGAATTTTAGACACAGGGGTGGACTATGCAGGTCCCATCATGATAGCTGACCGGAAAGGCAGGGGATGTAGAGTCATCAAATGCTTCATTTGTGTGTTTATGTGTCTAGCTACCAGAGCCATCCACCTCGAGCCTTACAAAGGAAGCCTTTCTAGCTGCAATAAACCGTTTATTGCTCGAAGGGGAAAACCCCGTAACACCTTTTCCGACAATGGTACAACTTTTGTCGGCGCTTTCAATGAGTTGGCCAGATTGCTTTCGCAAGATTTAAACTTCACCGACATTGACCCTGGCATAAACTTTTCATTCATTCCTGCATACACTCCACACTTTGGAGGCCTATGGGAGTCTGCAGTTAAGTCCACTAAGCATCATTTACGGCGCATTTTGGGCTTAACAAATCTTGACTTTGAGGAGATGGCTACCCGTTTAATTCAAGTAGAGGCTATTTTAAACTCAAGGCCCTTAACTCCATTATCCAACGACCCTTCTGACCTAGCTCCTTTAACCCCAGCACACTTCCTAATTGGACGTTCTCTAATCATGCTACCTCATCCACAGATCGAGAATGCCAAAGTCAACTGCCTCCAACGATTTCGCCGCATCGAATACTTAAAGCAACATTTCTGGACTCGCTTCTCACACGAATATATTCTCTGGCTGTAGGAGAGAACCAAGTGGTGCCGATCGTCTGGCGAGCTCAAATAATCCTTTATGACGACTAGAGTTCCTTCAACTCTAGTCGTCATAAAGGATAAAGGCTTACCTCCTCTTATGCGGCTTTTAGGACGCATCACACATGTTCTCCCAGGCAGAGATAGCGTCGCGAGGGTCGCCGACATCATAAGGCGCGCCTTCAACATCATCTGCCCGCTGCCGGTCTCCACTGTTGAAGACTCTTCAACGGGGGTAGTATTTTGAGACCACTGCTCTCAACAGCGCCGCGCGCTGGCGGCACCAGCGACAGTCAACGAGGAGTGCGGAATGGAGTCAGCCTGCGGATATGGCTTCGCGAGCCCCCGCTCGCCACACCAGTCAGCTGCTGCACGATGCCACGCACGGCTGCGCTCGCTTGTTTTAAAATCCATTTAAAACCGATTGTTGTAATTTCTATTTTTTCTATTATATTTTTTATACAGTCCACTCTTCTTTCTTTTCTACTCCACCAGGATCATCGTCGCGACATATATGTATTATACATGTATTATGTACACATAAACCTTCCTCTTGAATCACTCTATCTATTCAAAAAAACCGCATCAAAATCCGTTGTGTAGTTTTAACGATTTAAGCATACATAGGGACAGACAGAAAGAAAGAAAGAAAAACAGTTTATTTACACGAAATGACGCAACAAAAAACAAGACAAACATCATTTTAAAGGAAAGATATGCGTCACATGCACATCCGTGGCAGCGGGAAGTGACTTTGTTTTTACTATGTAGTGATAATTAGACAAAGATTATATTAGACTTTTATCAAAGCATCAGTTTTTATTACAAATATTGAATATACAAGAGTGCTTAAATACTGGTAAAAAGTGGGCTCCGACTTACGAGTTGTAGGTCGCGGGTTCAAACCCAGTCAGGTGCATTACTTTGTGTAATTTATTTTTTTCACCACTGCTCTCAAAACGGTGAAGGAAAACATCGTGAGGAAACCGGCATGTCCTAGAATCAAAAATTCAAAGACATGTGACATCCACCAACCCGCACTGGGCCCGCGCGGTGGATTACGGCCCATTTCCTCTCTTAGAGAGGAGGCCTGAGTCCCAGCAGTGGGAACATTATAAGGCTGATGCTATGCTGCTACCTCTGCGTTCCTATTGACCTCTGCGTTCTTCTTTGCCCCGTTTTACTGTGACAGACTGTATGTATTTTAATGAAGATATTCGGCCAGTCATCAAGTGTACCCACAGCCCTAAACACGAAGGATCAACGGCTTCCCGTTATCCTGTTTTAGATCTAATTCCATACAAGCGGACGACTCTTGCGCATCTATTCACTCGTATAAGGCTCGCCACTCAGGTGATAAATCACGCCCAAGCGGGGTTGCCTCGTGTCCGGGTTTAATTGAATTATTTCTAGGGTAATGTGAGGTTTAGGCCTATTTTCCAAGTTGTTTAAAATACCTCCAATCCTCTCAGACGCTACAACAATGGAAGAAACTCTTGATTATCTTCTTATACATATATATATATATATATAAATGAATAGCTGTTCGTTAGTTTCGCTAAAACTCGAGATCGGTTGGACCGATTAGGCCAATTTTGGTCTTGAAATATTCGTGATACTCCAGAGAAGGGTTCAACGGTACAAAAATTGGTGAAAAAATCCTTTATCACAATATTCATAGACTATAAGGCGGTATGAAGTTCCCGGGTCAGCTAGACGAAGTTAGAGGATTCGAGTAGGAGTAGAATATTGGAGGGCATGCATTGGAAAATATCTGGGTGCCTCACTTCTTCTTCTCGAGTCGATGGTTCTCTTTCTAAATCATGGCCATTATTGTGTTCTTTTTTCTTGGTGATAAAATCATCCAATTACATCTCCCGGCGGACTTGGAGATAGTGTCAGATTTTTACTGACTAAAAACCCACTTCTGTTCCTTTGTTGCCTTTTATACTAGAGCCGAATCTTTCTTTCAGAAGCAGGCTCTTGGCCCCAGTAGACTTCGACTCTGCTGAGACCTTACGGTTTGCTAAAAACTTTTTGAGGCGCGCGTGGAACAATACGCACCGTCGACGACATAGGTTCGATCCCGCTACTCATTGCTCTACGTCCACAAGCCCACATCATTCTGTTCTAAATGTGGCCATGTTAATAGTAAGTACAATGAGCGGAGTTCTTTTGGTCCTGAAAGGTGCAGTCAACCTCAACGCCCGTATAGGCGTTGAGGTATTGAAAATCTAATCCAAATGACCAAGGAGAAGTGAGATACGACTCTGCATTGCGACGTAACCTACAGAGAGGCTATAATATACCATGTTAAGAATGATATTTTTCTTCAGATAGATCATTATTTCTAAATATCATGACCACTTCGTGCGTCTTAAATTATACTAATGATTGCGGAACGGGGAAGTCAGAAATAAGATCCAATTTGGTCAAAAATACAGTTTATAGCGGTCTAAATCATTACAACTTATAGCCTTGATGATTCTCGAGATACCAAAGAAGGCCTTATTCGAGTCACCTCATTATAAAATGAACTATATAATAAAATGGTGAATCAGCGGAGATAATTGGCGTGGAACAGAACACGTTACCGCAGGATCGTCGTACGCAGACATTCTGTGAGACCATGCGTGCATCGGAGCGTAACAAATGATCGCCCTTAGGGCCCGAACATACTGGGCTTAGGCTGGAGATAAAGTGACATTCCATCAACGATATATTTTTTTTTGGTAAGTAAATCATGACATTTCCCGCCCATGGGCGAGGCGGCAGATAGTGTCAGACTTTTACTGACTAAAAACCCACTCTAGTCCTTCGTTGCCTTTCATACCAGGGCCAAGTTTTCCTTTCAGAAGCAAACCCTTGGCTCCAGAAGGCTTCGACCCTGCTGGGCCTTTACGGTTTACAGAGAACGCCTTGAGGCGCGCGTGGAACAGTACGCGCCGTCGGCTTGAGCTCGGTCCGGAAGGTTACAGGACAGTCAGACGGCGACCTACATTGCTCGCCGTCCGCAAGCCTGCACTAACGGTGGCCGTTGCCTCACGTGTGCGGCTTCCTTCTCCATTACGGCTTCGCAGAAGGAGGCGACCGCCTGCCACTCCTCGCTTCAGACCATGTACCTGCCTGTACCAAGGCCCGGCGCGAGAGATCATTGCCGATGATCGCCCCCACAAGGACATGCGGTGGTCTGACCACGCGGGTCATCCATCAACGATACTTATACAATTATAATTCAATAAGTCTAAAATGTTGGAGATTGAATACAAGACTTTTGATCCCACGTTTCCCCAGTCATGTTTTTTTTTTTTTTTTTTTATGGTAGGATCAAATGACAAATCCTGCCCTTGGGTGGTGCGGGAGATAGTGTCCGACTCTTACTGACTAAAACCCCAACCCTGCTCCTTTCATTGCCCTTATTCCAGGGCCCCGGGGTTCATTTTAACATAACCCTTGGCCCCAGACGTGAGCTTGAGGATCCTATAGGCCCTGGCAGGAAAAAAATGCCTCTTCCTGCCAGGACTTTTTTTTGAGGTGGAAAATCACCTAATGACTTCTCTCGTTCTAGGGTGGAGTGGAAGGGCGTTTCAGACTTTTACTGACCAAAACCACAGCACTATCCTTCAGTTGCACTTTGTGCTCTAGGACTACAGATTTCTTTACCAGAAATTTTACGTTACCATAACGGGTATCGGCCCTGGCATGTAAAGAGCTACTAAAGAAACACGGGAAAATAATAACACTCCCTTTCACTCCACCCTCGTCTTGTTCCACTCAGTGTGGGAGAAGTTACGTAATAACTGCCAACATAAAAAAATAAAGGCATTTCTTTATTGCTCTCATCTTGACCCTCCTACTTAAGCTACCAAAATTAGCTCGTTAGGAAAACGTGCGCAGAATTTTCAATTGCCAGTGTTAAACCTTATGTTGAGTCCTTGGACCTTGGTCCATGGCCTCATTCTGGTACAAATCCATAAAGCCTCGTCAACAAGCAGTAGGTATTCATCACATGACACGGCTGGTGTGTTCAGAGCCTTAAGGTCGACGCCGCATTTGCATGTGCGAGCACATTGTCTTGTTTGATTTTATTCTACTTCACTTACCCTAAGAGAAAGAGCGACATTGGCTTGCATTGCAATTTACAGAATTTTTAGTTAGTAAATAGTTAGGGTGACTTTCGTAAATTCGTAGTATTACCAATATAAACACCGTTAAAATAAAAAGACCTTGTTGGTAGTGGTTGGTCGTTGCGTACTAACTACCTACAGTTCATTGGCCTCGCTCAGCTGACGTTTACTTAAAGAAATTTATTTTGTTAATGCGTAAATTAATTCGAGTTTAAAAAAAAGTACTTTATTTTTCAATTTTCTCTTTACAAATCGATAGTATTTCATGTACCTAATCGACCCTCTGCGGGATTAAAACGACCAAAATTTGACGGTGTATGTATTGTATAAGAATTTTATTTATTTCACAAAAACACAATTATGTACATTATATAAAACACTAACTAATTAAAACTACATATATATACACTAAAACCTACACCTAAACAAAAAATGGCGTCGTAAAACTCCTCCGCATCGCTGTCGGTTGGGAGTGTGCCCAAAAGGCTGGCGGCATTGCCACATTGTATGGCAATGCTTAATCTCTGACCGAGGTAAACGCCAGCCCTTGGGTCACGCGAAGTGTCAACTAAACGTTTGTATAGTTCTTTAAAAAGCGTATGAGCACTCGGACCCAGGGCCCAAAAGTTTCAACCCCAAACGGCTCAGAAATATATCTGCCGACGAGGTTGTTATAGCAGAACCGCAGCTGCAGCGGCAGCACCAACCACAGCACTATGAGCTATGTAGGAAGATGGGATGGCGCAAGAGTGTCGACACAGGTAACATCCCACATTAAAGGTAAATATGTATTGTTAATCAGATAGTAAATTACAGATTTCAGATTTAGATAGGCTTTAAGAGCTCTAAATAAAAACAGAGTTTCTTTAGTTTTGGTTTGACCAAATAAAACCTCGTGTCACATATTTTTATGAAATTAATTGTGTAACAGTAAGTTTGAAAATAGGTTGTAAGTTATTTTTTATACCCCAAGTTGATAAGAGTGGCTTGAAATAATATATGTATTCTATCTAGTGTTTAATTTATTAACTTATTAAAACTTTTGCATTAGTAAATATTACTGTACGAAGGCGAATTTAAGCATTTACGTGCAGAAAGATAATATGGCAGTTGCAATTAAATGAAAAGCCAAACAGAAATTAAATACTGTCTAATTTTGACTGCACAGCACTATTGTCCCTCTCCTAGAGAGGAGGCCTGGGTCCCAGCAGTAGGAACAGTTAACGGCTGATAATGCTAATGCACTATTCATCTGCATGACTCATAATGATTGTTGTTTTTTTTTAAATCGAAAGGAATTATGTTCGGATGAGTAGGTGAGTGTTCATTTAGGCTTCTGTAGGGTGTCGATTACTTTCGATAGGCAATATTTGACTGGCCTGTTGGTCTAGTTGTCAGTGATACTGGTTGATATTGCGGAGGTCGTCGGTTCGATTTCCACCCAGGACAAACGTTTGTGTGATGAACACGATCATTTTTTCTGTGTCTGGGTGTAATTTATCTATAATATGTATATGTATTTAGAAATCAACAAGTACGTTTATCAGTTATCTAGTACTCATACCACAAGTTCTGCTTAGTGTGGGACTAGAAAGCAACAAACAATGCAATTATATACAATTTGTACATTTTTAACACATTGTTTTTTAGTAGTACCTGCCTATAAATTGTCCATTTTTAAGGGGATACTCGTACAATACAACTCCAAAACGTGCAAAGCTTGTCTAATCACACAATATATCACATTCACGTCGAGCAACTCGGACAATAATTCGGCGGCCGCTCTCAGTGTGTGTCCACCCTTACCTGCGCCGGCGCATACGTTGTCAAAGCCGCGAGCGCCGGCGCCGGCGGCTGCCACAGACAAGGGTGAAATTGAACAAAGGGATGGCACTATTAGTGAATGTCTTTTTTTTAGTTTTCAATGTAAGATGAATGAGATGCGGTCAGTAACGAAAGTCGAATACTGAGATCGATAGCGATCCATTTGACGACCTAAACTGGAACTGTTAAAGCGATAGAGTTATGGTATAAGGCCGGAACACAAGACCGCGTTGCGGCGCCGCGCCGCTAAAATCAGCAGTGCCGCCCGCCACAAAGCAGAGTTTTGCGGTGTGCACCGCGGTATGAATACCATAGCTTTATTAAATGGATATAACCATCATCTTCTTTGTCGTTTATTTAAAACAGAGTAATGTCTTCTTAATAAAAAATATGCATAAGTTTATTACGATCCAAGGCAGAGAAACGTCTATTCACCCTCAAAAATCTCGAGAAACTGGTTATCCCTGTAGGATACGAAATAAACGCTGAAAGTTGCGTTGCGGCGACGCGAAAAAAGTGCGGCGTGTGGCAGCGCCGATTTTAGCGGCGCGGTGCCGCAACGCGGTTATGTGTTTCGGCCCTTATATAAAAAAACACGGGAGTTGTTTACTGGCTGATCAGATTCTCGAGAATTCGAATTTAGAATCTGCCAATTTTTGTTTATAATTGTAATAGATTGCATCACTGCTTGGCTCTTGCTTACAGGTCCACTTACTTTCAGGTGGGTTTGCAGTCAGGCATTAGTTTGTTGTGTTTATTGTATAAACTTTATGTCACATTATTAAAAAAAAAATGGGCAAGTGCGAGTCGGACTCGCGTACTCGAATCGCAAATAAGTTTTTTTTTTGGTGACGTAACTACAAAAATTTCCCATGAGTGTCGATATATACTTTTTTGCAATATAAACGGCCGCATCTTTTTTCCGGTTAACTTAGAAGTTTGATTTTCACTGCTTGAAGGGACCGCAGACCTGAGTATATGGTTTTGATTTCAACTCGATACCTCCACATTTTTCCGACATAAAGGGTCTTGGACAGACAGACAGACGGACAACAAAGTGATGACCTATATATAAGGGAACCGTTTTTTTCTTTTTGAGCACGGAACCCTAAAGAAACATTAAACGACTTCTCCCACACTGAGCGGAGTGAGAGAGAGTAATTTGTAGACTTTTACTAAATAAAAGCCACCCGAGTTTCTTCAGTTGCCCCAGAACCGCGATGAATTCCCAAAAATCCTGCTGTACCTTAATGCCGCTCTTTTTAGACATCAAAGGAGAAACTGACTGACTGGCATATCAACGCACAGCGGAAACAGTTAGGACTACAAGCGTGACATTTTGCATAAAGCTACCTTCAATGACATAGGCGAGCAGTAAAAGAAGATTTCGGTTTCTGTGTTTCCTGGTAGCTACAACCTTACGGCCTTTAAGTCAAGAGTGAACGGGTTGCTTCTAGGCAAGCGTGCTTCATCGCCGGCCACTTCATCCCTTACAATTAAGTGAGATAGAGGTCAAACACGAGCATATACATTATGAAAAAAAAAAAAAAAACAAAGTTCCCCCCAAGGGGATAAAAGGGGAATGGTATACAACTTTCCACCGCAGGCAATGCAGCAATGGATATGTCGCTGTCCGACCGTTCGGTAGCAGTCGGGACCGGGCCGAAGTCGTCGACGGCGCGCACTGTTCCCGCGCGCCTCAAGGACTTGTCAGCAAACTGTTGGGGCCCAGCAGGGTCGAAGCCCGAAACCTACGGGGCCGATTTCTGAAAGGAAGGTCGGACTCCGGTACGTAGGGCTAAGAAGGAACGGTTCGGCTTTTTTAGTCAGTAAAAGTCTGACACTATATCCCGCTCCGCCCAAGACCGGGAGATATCATTGGACGATTTTAACCCACCAAGAAAAAAAAATGCATCAGGTGAGATAGTGGTCAAACACGAGCATAAACATTATGAAAAAAAATAAAAACGGGAGTCGAAGTTTGTATGGAGAAACCTAAATTCATGTGGACGAAGCCACTGGCAAAAGTAAATAAAACTTGAATTAGGCTGCTACTTCACGTGAAGCATTCTTCAAACATCATTCATTCACTTTGCCTTTGCTCGCGGTGCCCGTTGGGTCAGTTGGGCCAAAACCCCGCTGCGTTTGGGCAATAAAATGTGCCTTCAAATGACACTACATTAAAATTATACAACCGCTTTTATAGTTCTGTGACAAACGTGCAACTCCTTAAATTATTTCTGATTTCTATAGGTTCTTAACACGGAACGTAAGGGTCGACACGGTGTTGTTATTTAGGCGTCTTACAAACGAAAAACACGCTACAGATAGCCTGGCTTTTTTTAAGTCCTTCATGTAAATTACTCTTCAGAAGAACAAATTACCTATAGGAAGACCATCCTCACTGACAAATAAACCACAGCCGAAACCGCTGGTTTAGCTAGAAAAAGAAAATTAAGTGCAAGTTGGACTTGAGCGCCGAGAGTTTTGTACGAAAATACCTACTTATAAAAAAAATACAGCCGAACATAGAACCTCCTCCTTTTTGAAGACGGTTAAAAATAGTTTATTTCCTGAATCAAGTCTCGAATTCTTTCCGAATAAAAAAAAAAGTATTTTTCTGATAGTTTTCAAGCTCTTTCCTTTACTTGTGCTATGAGATCTTGCTTCATACTAAATTTCATGTTCCTAGGACAACTGAAAGTAGCCTCTAGGTTTTAATTGACTCGCGAGCATAGACGGCTTATCTTTAGATAGGTTTGACTAAGAAGTTTAATTTTTTCACTGTTTCAAGGGATAGCAAAGCTGAGTATTTGGTATCCATTTTAGCGCCATACTTCACGCGTTGGTGAGAAAAAGTGTCTTTATATAATCGGAAAACAAAGTGATCCGGTAATAAGGGTTCCGGTTTTGCCGACTAAGTAAATATAGAATCCTAAAAATTACATTTTACACTAGCAACTAGAGTTCTATAGAGTCCTATAGACAACGAAAAAACAAAGATCACATTTTTTTTATTATTCGGCTCGCGTTGGTCCATTATCTCACCTATTGCTAAGCGATAATGTGTCCGACGATGGAGCACGCTTGCCTAGAAGTAATCTATTCACTCTTGACTTAAGACCTAGGTTGTAGCTATCAGGAAACACAGATTCCGGCAGGGACAAACAACAAAAGGGCACTCGCTAATGACGCAGTTAATGGGTAAAAAACATGAATGCATGTGTTAATGTTCATATTGTTCATCATATTCATCGACGGGAAATCCTATCGAGTGCATAGCTTGCTATAAATAAAACTTACCACCCCTTGACTTGAACTCCACTCAGTGATAAAAGATAAAGTATCCAAGTGTTGTCGGCGCGCTATTTATTGATAATACCATTCCAGCAACATCAGCTGTACGTCACTTCAAATGTCGCGCCGAGAGCGGCGGTGACTGCAGCGTGAGAACTTCTCACTGCAATAACTTATTATTACGGCAGTGGGTTTTATGAACACTCCAAGAATTCCCGGAGAGTGTTATTAGATTTTTCATCTGGAATATCTCAGTAGCCCGGACAATGAATCTTTGCCCGGTAATGGCAGTAAGCTTACCCTCTGTTACATGGGTCTGATATAATATTGCTAACTGGTGATCCAGATTTGGTTAAGTCGTATTTTACAGGTTGCATTTTGGAAAGTGTGCGCAGGAATTGCATGACTTGACTCCGTCATCTCCTTTCTGCCATCGGACAACTCAACGTACGGCGAGTATCCACCCTTACGTTGTTAAAACCTCTACGGTCCGGACTAGGCGTTTTGCCTCGTCGTTTATACCGCTTTCATCGAAAGACTTAAAAAATTTGCCTGCTGCGGTCTTCCCATCCGATTATAATTTGGGTGTCTTCTAGGCTAGAGTGAATAGGCTCTTAATAATCTAGTGCGCCTCACCATCAACGATTGCATCACTGCTTACCAGGGGTAGGATCGATCGCAGTCAAGCACTAGTTTATATGAAATTAAAAAAAAAGAATATCAATTGGCGACATGTGGGTGTAGCAGTATATAGTAGAGTTAGAGGTAGAACACCACCCAACCCTTCTTGAAATACAGCCGTAAATTGTACTCCCTAGCTGTACATACAATGAATGTGTTCCCAAAACGTTTGGGACACATGGGTGGGATGTTCACCATGTACCGGTGGCGCATCACCGAACGTCTGGTGATCTGATGATGGCACGGCTGCGGTCGGAATTAGGCTATGCAATTCTGACGCACACTCTCCAAAATACAACCGGTAGAAAACCGACAGGCTATGAAACCGCATGGGTGCTGAAGACTTTGAATCTTCGAATCGCTGAGTGCATCATTACTAATGATCGGGTTGGCTCGTTTCTCAATTGATACACAAGCGCCCAAGTTGATATCTGGTAGATCTGCCCAAAAATGAGAGCATTTTAGGACTAATCTTTATTGACCATTATAAAGAGCGCGCATAGGAGCGCATAGCCATTGATTAATCCGTAAGTATTGTTTTCTTCGGCTATGATAACACAAAACAAAGGGTAATATCAAGTAAGGGTAATGTTAAGTCATTTTGATACTGTCAACCAGAGAATGTCCATTCTCTATGGAGTAGACATTCTCTAGTACTTGTAATATTATCTCAAGTGTACATAGACAAATGCCTAGCGTCACTGACTCATGTACTTGGCGTAAGTGACTAACACGTAATAGAACTTCTTACAATACGCGGCATACAAGTTGAACCCAAATAGTAACAGATCTTCGGATCTCAATCAAAGTGTGGGACAGCGGGGGGCTGCGCGTAACCATAGCAACGACGGCCATTTTACTTGCCGCGTACTGTACTTCGACTAAAATGGAATGAGAGAGATGTATGAACCGTTTCATCGTTTCAGCCCGAAGACGTCCACTGTTGGACATAGGCCTCCCCCAAATGTCGCCACAATGAACGGTCCTGTGTGTCTCGCATTCATCGAATTCCCGCAGCCTCTACCAGATCATCGGTCCACCTTGTAGGAGGCCTTCCAACGCTACATCCTCCAGCTCTACATTTCAGCAGATTACTGCATAGGTACGCCAGACATTTATTTGTCATTATGTACGAGATTACCATGCTATGCAATTTCTTTCAATGGAGTGTGAGTGGTCGCCATTGTATTATTAGATTATCAAACTTGTCAAAATCAACAATTTCGAAATAATATAAAATATATTCCACAACTATCACACAACGCCGTCTAGTCCCAAGCTAAGCAAAGCTTGACAACAAGTGATAAACATACATATATATTTCTAAATACATACATATTATTGATAAATTACACCCGGATACAGAACAAATAATCGTGCTCATCACACAAACATTTGTCCTAGGTGAAAATCGAACCCACGACCTCCGGCATGGCAGTTAGGGTCACTAACCATTAGACCAACAGGCCAGTCAAAAAAAAAACAATGATAAACCATTCAGACTCTATTGTAATAGCAGACTTGAGGCCCAACTTTGGTCTTTCTGTTACCAAATCCTTATCTACGGCCGCAGCCGCCACTACCGACTGCGGTAACAATAACTTTATTCCTACATCTGTATATGGCGGTACACGTAAGGGTTTCCTTTTGTGAACTCCTCTCATTATAAGTTCCAAACTGGTGCTGATCAATGCACAGTAATGCGCAGCCCTTTCATGTGTGGCGACCCTTACAGACTTACACCGTACGATATAATAATATACATACTAGCTTCTGTCAGCGGCTACGACCGCGTGAAAGTCGGTTGCTTCATACAAACTTTCAACCCACGTTTTAGGGGTAGAGTTTCATAAAAATCCTTTCTCAGTGAACGTCTACACTCTATAAGGAAACTACCTGCCAGTAACCGACCGGACCGAGCCCAAGTCGTCGACGGCGCGTTCTGTTCCCGCGCGCCTCAAAGAGCTGTCAGCACACCGAAGAGGCCCAGCCTGCTAGCTGCAGGCAGGCAGGGTCGAAGCCTACTGGGGTCATGGGTTAACTTCCGAAAGGAATACCCGGCCCCGGCACGATAGGCTACGAAGGAACGGGGTAGGTTTTTAGTCAGTAAGAGTCTGACACTACTTCCCGCTCCGCCCAAGGGCGGGATTTGTCATTGGATGATTTTACCTACCATAAAAAAAAACCTACCTGCCAGGGTTTCTGAGAATCCGTGATTAATCAGTGAGTGGTATTTCGCTTTTATACACCGTCAAATTTTGGTCGTTTTCATCCCGAAGAGGATCGATTCAGTACATGAAACACTATCGATTTATAAACATAAAATTTAAAAATCTAGTGTTTTTTTTTCTAAAACTCAAATTTATATAATACGCATGTACGAAATTAATTTCTTTAAGTAAAAGATTCAATGACCTTGTAGGTAGTTGTCAGTCGTTGCGTACTAACTACCTACAGGTAATTTTACTCGCCCAGTTGACGTCTACGTAAAGAAATTAATTTCAAAAATGCGTAAATTAATTCTAATTTATAATAAAAAGTACTATTTTTTTTTGTTTTATCTTTACAAATCTATAGTGTCTCATGTAACGAATCGACCCTCCACGGGATCAAAACGATCAAAATTTAACGGTGTATAGATACTGGTGTCATGTAATTAAAAAAAAACCATGTATTGGCTATAAAAAACAATTTTTTTTTTTTATAAGTATATTTATTGTGTATTAGATTTACCGACTGTAAAGCTAATACGATCATGTAAAATTGTTTCTTAAAAATAAATGTCCCCCAAATAAAAACCCCTCCTTGCACTCCATTGAACTAGCGAGTGGTTGTTAAATAATAATAAATTTACTGTGCCAAAAGGTTAACCTTTAACCTGCTGAAAACCAGCGTCACCACGGATATCTATGATCGTCACTCAGTTGTTTTTCATGTCTAGCTAAATATTATGGTCATAATAATCAAAAGGAAAACAGTAGTATTTTTTTGTGTAATAAAAAGTCAAGATCGCAGTCAAGCATTAGTTTATATCAATTTAAAAAAATATAAAAAGTCTATTTTGCAATGAGAATAACAAACCAAAATGATCCAGAGATGGTAAAACATCCTGTTTTATAAATAGTAGCATTCAGTTTATTTTGAAGCGCGTACTTAACTTTTTTAAGTACTGTCAGAAACACCGACCCATCCTAACACGTCAACGGTAAATGACTGTATATTTTACTTCACACTTCATTACAAAAAACTAACCACTTAATTCGTTTGAACAAAAACATCGTGCGGTGTAAATGGGCCCTGCGCTTGCGCCGGCTCCTAATATGGCGGCGGTAACGAGCGGCCCATACACGGGCACGACCTGCCGTCTCACTTATACGCTCACCGTTGAATCATTCTAGTTAAAATAGAACTTTCGTAGCGATTTAGGTAAAAAATCTGCCCATACGAATTTGACGTGTGGTCAGGGATTCAAGGCTAGATTTGTCGCCTGTTCTGATGTACTATCAAAGACACTTCCGCCTGACTACCGCTAAGTTTATTTTGCTTGCACTCGAAACGAAAACTGCAAAGGGTTTGGTTTGGCGCCAGCCGCAGGATGCAAGCGAATATTTTTTTTGTGATCGGGCCGTAATCAGAAATCAGAAACGTTTATTTCAAACAGACCAATTACAGGTACTTTTGAATTGTCAAAATGTCAGTCAGTCCAAAAAAATTGGAGACTTTGTTCAGACTTTAACCTTTCATACCCAGTTCTCGCAATTATTCCTATCGTGTTCTTATACTTCATACTTTATCTTTCTTTCATCATTTTTCATTCGTAATGGGTGGGGCTCCCATTTTTTAAATCTAATCCTAATCTTAGTATGCTTATTTTTGTGGTTCCGTACCTGAAAATAGAGACCAAATTTTATTAAAATATCTGAGGCAAGTGTCACAATGTGGCCGCCGCCGGGATTCAGCCACCGTAGGCGCGGGCTTGTGGACGGTGAATAATGAGTAGCTCGCATCCGACCGTCCGGTAACCGTCCGGACCGAGCCCAAGTCATCGACGGCACGTCGTCAACGCCTCAAGGAGTTGTCAGCAAGCAGTAGGGGCCTAGCATTGTCGAAGCCTACTAGGGCCATGGACCGATTTCGAAAGGAAATTTCGGCCCCCCCGGTATGAAAGGCAAAGAAGGAGCAGGAGTGGGTTTTTAGTCAATAAAAGTTTGACATTATCTGCCGCCCCGCCCAAGGGCACGGAGATGTCATTGTATGATTTACCCACCAAAGAAAAAGTGTCACAATGTGTAGATATGAAAGCTAGTGAAAAACTTCCTGACAAACGAATGGAAAAAGGAAAATAGCTTATGTTAAACATTATCTTACTAGACATTACTAAGCTTAAAGCTATCACAAATCGTTTTGGGAACACATACACTATTGAGGAGAGAAATTACCTGCCGGAGTCTGTTTCCTAACAGCTGCAACCTCCGGGTATTCAAGTCAAGAGTAATAGGTTACTTCTAGATAAACGTGCCCAACCGCACCCGCCAACCAACCCGCACTGGGCCGGCGTGGTGGATTACGGCCCATTCCTTCTCTTAGAGAGGAGGCCTGTGTCCCAGCAGTGGGAAAATTAAAAGGATGATCATGATGATGAGATAAACGTGATCCATCGTCGATCACATCATAACTTAAGGACCCTAACGCCCGAGCATTGTTATAAAACAGTGATTTTCTGAAGCCTTTTCTTCGGTAACGGCTAAGAGCCAAATTTACCAATAAACTAATCGCGATTCGTTCAAACAAAACGCAGTTTGAGCGACTAATCGCGATTATAGCTTCATTTTGCGTTTCATCGCGATGAATTGAACCTAGTTTATGCTAAACTCAGTTTCAATTCTTTTGTTGTCGCCCATGTTTACGACACGGGTCTTTAAACTAGATTACACTGAGCTCAGTTCAGTTGAACTAAGTTTTTATATTGAATGATGAAATCAGCCCTAAGTCGATAGGTCTGACTGTCCGACTGGCTTTGATCTTTAGAAATGTTTACACAAAAAAATTGCTGGTTAAGGGCCAAATTCACCAAGAAACTAATCGCGATTATATAAAACAAAACGCAGTTTGAGCGCCTAATCGAGATTATAGCTTCATTTTGCTTTTCACCGCTATGAATTAAACCTAGTTTATGCTAAACTCAGTTTCAATTCTTTTGTTGTCGCCCATGTTACGACACGTTTCTTTAAACTAGATTACCCTGAGCTCAGTTTAGTTGAACTGAGTTTTTATATTGAATGGTGAAATCAGCCCTAAGTGTTTTTCAGAATATACATAGCATTTGTAAATCAATCAATATTTCGCAAAGAAAAGAAAATGGACTTAAAGTTCAGCGGGGCTCTATCCGAACGCTGAATTAAATGCAGATATACTCGTAGCAGTACGAATCTGTGCCTTTAATTCCAGCCAGATGTTCAAGGGACTATACGTTTTAACATGAGGTAAGACAGTGGTCAAGCGTGAACCTATCCATTATAATGAAGTGTTTTATAGGATATTTTTAGGCAACTCCATGGTTCATAATCATAGTGGTCAAGCACGAGTCTATCAATTATAATGAAAAAAGTTTCCCCCATTATAAAAACGTGCATTAATATAACTTAAAAAGGTCATCAACCAAGCAGCATTTGCTCCCACGAGATAAAAGGAACAAAATCCAAAACCTGGTGCGCATGAAATAGGTTTTATAAAGCGAAGCGTTGACGGAGGGCCCCTTGTGTTGGCGGCTCCTGCCATTCATTTCCCACACTACAAAACATATTATAATCATACTTATACGCATAAGTACGATACGCCCTCTGTGGTTCTGTTCAATTAAGGATGTATAGAGATGGTTTTTACTCTTAGCGATACGGTCACGTTACGACTTCTAAGGTCTGTAAAATCCCGTAAGCATAGCATAGCATGAGCCTTATAATATTTTCCCACTGCTAGGGCTCAGGTCTTGTCTCGAGGAGAGGGAATGGACCGTAATACACCACGCGGGCCCGGTGCGGGTTAGTGGATGTCACATGTCATCGAATTTTTGGTTCTAGGGTATGCCGGCTTCTTCACGATGTTTTCCTTCACCATTTTGAAAGCAGTGGTAATGAAATAAATTACACAAAGTAATGCGCCTGGCTGGGTTTGAACCCGCGACCTACAACTCGTAAGGCGGGGCCGAACTCTCCTAAAGTCCCGCAAACCTCCGTTGAAAAGGGAGGGTCCTCAGACCAGACGGATATTATGTGTGATCTGGGCAACTAGCCGATAGATAATTTCAGGCTATTGTATATGTTCAAATCGCGTGGAGAACTCTAATTGCGCGATGCAGGATTTCGTAGTTTAGTTCTTATGTGACGCCATAGATGTCGCTACACACGTTCAATGTCACAACTTTATTCAATTCTTCGGACTCGTTCCATCATCGGACAGCAAAATGTATGATAGTGCTTCATAATGAAATACATCGTGTACTTCAACATACACAGTCTACATACAAAGGCAACGAAGGAAGAGGAGTGGGTTTTTAGTCAGTAAATGTCTGATAAACCCTCTCGCTCCGCCCAAGGGCAGGAGAGTCATTAGATTTTCCCACGTAAAAAAGGGGATGAATACTAACAAAACTGTAAAGGGATTTTTTCACATTATTAAGAAATTTTTTAATGCATTTTTTTTGCATTGCAAGTAATATAAAAATAATCGAAGCTTTGCTAGAAACCAATATTAGGAGAAATGAGTAAAAGTCCTAATCAAAGTTTTGTTTTTATTGAGCCCTGCGTTCCTATTCACCCTCTATCACAGTACACACAAAACGTTTAGGAATATTACCTAAATGTGTATGCAGCTAATCTATGTAAGTTCCTAACGAAATCTGTCTCTTTATAGCTCCGGGAGGACTTTCAGTCTAGAGTTTACAGGTTATTTTAAGGCTAAGTCGTCTATGGTCCATGTCATGGCCTACCATCAGATTAGAAAGTGGTCAAACGCGATAAAAAAAATAAGCTGTGTAATTAACTTGAACATGGAGTCAAAATCGTATCCGTATCGTCACGTGTAAACATCAAATTGAAACGTGAAGCGGGAATATTTTACGTCTTCATAGGCCACCAACTACCAGTTTTTAAATAATAAAACAAGTTGTAATGGCGTTGATTGAAACCTCCGACCTTTTTACTGCTTTCTTTATCATTCGGTACAAGACTAATGGCCTTTTTCACCCCCACTTAAGAGAGCCGTTCATTATTAACATAATATAAAAGGAGAAAATGACTGACTTACATATCAACGCATGGCAACGCATTAGGACGTGAAATTTTGCACAAAGTTTCTTTTTATGACGTAGGCGAGCACTGAAAATGGATTTTCTAAAATTCATCCGCCATAAGTAGGGTTGCCATTCGTCCCGTGTATACGGGACTGTCACCTTATTTGATCATCCCGTCCCGTATTACTACATGTGCCGTATTTGTCCCGTATTTCGACAAAATACGAAACGACACACAATTCGCCAAAATGCGGGGACGAACGCGCGCATGAAAGGTAAGGGGGCGGGCGGATCGCTTCAATAATTTAGAAATTTTTGTTTAATTTATTTTACACTTTTGATACGGTTGAGACACTGAGATCAGAGGGTATCTGTTAGAAAACATCCGTTCGGCCCGTGTCGGCGTTGAATGTGTTATGTATGAATATTAGTTATAGTCCCGTATTGGTTCCCAAAAGTTATGGCAACCCTAGCCATAAGGGATGAAAAGAGCGTCTAAAGTTAGTATGGAGAAACCTACTTACTTATTACGCGGGGAAAGCCACGAGCAGAGGCTAGTAGTAACAAGTGACATGTATGTGATCATCCAATGGCTATATACCGAGATTTCTTCGTGCATTCCCGAGACCCGCCCTAGGTTATCGGTCGACCTAGGTGGACCGTTTTCCAACGCTGTGCGTCTACCGATGCGCGCTCGCCACAGTTATTAGAGAGGAGTTGCTGTTTTTTACATTTCTATGACGCTCGCTAATCCAGAACCTTCTAGCCCCTACTAAATCTTCATTTCTGATGCGATCACGCAAGGAAACTTAGAGCACAGCCCTTTCCATTGCCCTTTGGGTGACTAAGCCTTCTGAGGAGGCCTTACACTTGTAATTAAATTGTGAGACCCACTTGAAAAGGGAACTCACAAGACGGCCACTTTATGACACGGTGTAAGCAAACTGATTATATTATTAATGTCGATACATTAACGAGTATTTTGGGGTGGCAACACACAACATACTGAAGCAGCTCTACAATCTGTGGTGAACACTTCTTTGTCCGGCTTTTACGATTATTTTACGAGCGTGTATTTGAAAACACCGACTAATACTGTGGGGCATAATAAATCAGTGGGTTTGGGGATCGTAAATAATAATGTTGGGATGTTGAAAGCTCATTTAGGCGCTGTGTGGAAGAAACAAAGATACTCTTCCGGGATTTCGTTTACTGGATGAGCCATATTATCCGCATGGCTACACTAAGTACTATATGAGCCACTATAGCTGCCAGATGTCGTTTGAACCCAGTCTAATTTTGGTGGTTATATTCAATGCAATTTCGCTTTTATAGCTCTAGTTTGTAATGAAGTGTATGTATGCTCTGTAAGTTAAGTTATATATCCTTGTAAGTACGATCTTTTAGGATATACGTATCATTTTAAATCCATAATCGCTAGCGTCAGAATAATCTGACGAGAGTTTTCGTGACCTATTCGTCAAAGTCATGTGTTTGCGACTGGATACTCCACCTCGTTTAGCTCCTCAAACACCATAGGTGACTGACGAGATGGAGTATTTGGTCGTGGACGTGCGACCCTGGCGGAATAAACGCGAGGGTGTTTGTCGGATATATACGACGTAGGAGGTCGAAAGGTTAAGATAATTATATAAGCAGTTTACTTCAACGCGCGTTGTAATACAGATTCTGTTAGGAGAATCATTATAGAATATTTTTTTAAACCCTAATATTTCCCTGCCTGAGTGTGTTTTTAACTCTCCGACTCTCTGTGCTCCGCATGCAGGACGCGTTTTTTTGCCTTGTGAAATTTTCTGTATTCAGAGCAAATACGCATGTTATTTAAAACAACCTTAAGGTCTACCAAAGGGCAGATTAAGCAAAGTTTTTGTTGCTAGATTTTTCAAAATGTAAAACTCAAAGATGATAATCATCATCATCATCCTTTTAATGTTCCCACTGCTGGAACTCAGGCCTTCTCTCAGAGAGAGGGAATGGGCCGTAATCCACCACGCGGGCCCAATGCGAGTTGGTGATTGTCACATGTCTTCGAATTTTTGGTTCTAGGACATGCCGATTTGTCTCGCGATGTTTTCCTTCACCGTTTTGAGAGAAGGGGAGATGAAATAAATTACACAAACTAATGCGCCTGGCTGGATTTAAACCCGCGACCGACAACTCGAAAGTCGGGGCCGTCACCACTCGGCCACCACTCAATCAAGTGGATAGGTTTAAAGAAAAATGCAGTTATTTTATTTTTCCTTCATTTGAATATAATTACAATAGATCTGAGATTTATAGGTTCAGTTTCTTTACAAATTAAAACTAATAAGTAGAAAGTAGGAGCTCATGTGACCATTAAAATGTTTCTGGAGACATTCATGTCAGACCCATATTGGTATGGGTCTGACACGTCTCATTTCACAAGAAAAATGTGATTCATAATCCATAGAAAATCTAACGAATTTCAACCTTATTCACAAACGTTAAGGTTCATCGAATATGGAGACGGGTTATCAAGGTGTTTTCAAGAATATCTAATAAGAGAAATTTACGACATTGCCTTGTGGTAGGTAACTGTCGTAAAATAAGAATTGGTTATGGTGTAGTGTGGTCCTTGCTGCAGTAAAAAAAAAATGGTTAATATAGGATGTGACTATTAGTCACATCGATGATGCTCAGGACGCGGTTCAGTGGCAATAGCATCCTGAAAATAATGATTGAGGCCTCAGTGATATAAAAAATAATTTTGCAAGTAGGTTTTAAAAACACTTTTACACGTTAATTTTTTTTTCGTCAGTTTAATCTAGATGAGGCCGGTGTGTCCTAGCTGACTACCCTAAAAAGAAACATCGAAACAAACTCAGGGGTCAAAGTCTCTTTTAAAGTCCATTCAGTGAATATTCCTAGTAGGACCATGGGTTCTGAAGCGAACCATGGCCTCAGTGGATTGGGTTATTCTTTGAGAGCCCCGATCGCTGAGGGCGACGTACCTGAGGACCCCGAATGCAATAAATATGATTACATTTATCTTTTTATTTTTTCTGTTGTTTTCAATTTAAACGATCTGCATAAATGTATGTGTTTTAAATACGTAGGACGAAAGTATTTGATTTTAGTAAGCCACATTAAAAAATAATACGTTTAAGAAATATTCTAAGTATTTTGATTTTCTGTATATTGTATTCTGTAATAAAATTATTTAGACTATCATATTTTCCATAATTCTTAAAGTTAAGTTAATTTTAGTAAACTAGTAACAATTTTTTTTTAGACTTCTTCGCCTGACGGTACTTTTAAGCTAAGCTGATTTTAATTGAGTTTATCAAAATAAAACCAAATCGGGTGCCTCCGGTACGTGGCCCTCAGGGATCGGGGCCCCAGGAATCGGGCCCCTCAAGGAACTCAGTGGATTTTAGTCCTGCTTGGCCCTACAATTACCCATGAAGGCCTATGTAAAATAAAATATTTTGAATTGAATTAAAACATGAGAGCATTGTGGTTTACTGTGGTTATGATTACCATTGTTAGTGTTCACCCATGCACAACATAATGTCTGTAACCACGAATACGTTACCCACAACTGGTTTCATTTTCATTCCAGCTCACAAACGACTATGTGTGATCCTGGCTTTATATTTAAAGTACGTGTTATTATCGTAAGTCCTCTCTTTAAAGAGTGGTTAGAGCGCCACGGAGTCCTCACCTTCCTTCTGACGCAAGTCCTTACCGAACATGTTTTTTTGGTTTCGGTGGGTAAAAGTCACCCAATGACATCTCCCGCCCTTGGGTGGAGCGGGAGACAGTGTCAGATTTTTACTGACTAAAAAACCACTCCCATTCCTTCATTGCCTTCGTACCAGGGCCCTGGTGCCTTCGTAAAAGGGCTCTGGTGTACCGGATATGATAAGTTCCTGTTTTGTTTTCAGGCGGAAGAAATGCCCACTGGTATCACCATTGTGGTGATACCTCGCGACGTGAGAAGTCGGCGGCGCTGACTTCTCACGTCGCGAGGGACTGAGAAGCGGTTACCTAAGAGAATGTGAGGGGGGAAAAATCATCAGGCCCCAGTCGCTACCACAGGAGACGTCCCGGGCGTCGAGATTCGCAGCCAGTAGTAGGGCAATTTCCGGCCACCGCAGTTCCGGTCTTAGGCTTTCAGCGACCAAGTCTCAGCACCATACGAAAAGATCGAGATTACTGAAGTCCGCACCAGTTCGGGTTTTGGTCTTTACGGAGATGTTGCTTTCCCTCCAGACTGTTGTTACTGTTTTTAAATAACGCATCACTTGTTGATCATTGTTGTGGTTTTTTTTTATCATAGATAAAATCATCCAATGACAAATCCCGCCCTTGGGCGGAGCGGGAAGTAGTGTCAGACTCTTACTGACAAAAAACCTACCACGTTCCTTCGTTGCCTATCGTGCCGGAGCGGGTATTCCTTTCGGAAACTGACCAGTGACCAAAGCAGGCTTCGACCCTGCCTGCCTGCAGCTAGCAGGCTGGGCCTCTACGGTTTGCTGACAGCTCCTTGAGGCGCGCGGGAACAGTACGCGCTATCTCTCTATTCGATTCATTATCGAATGACATGCGTAAGCCAGCGTAACATATTTTGTTTATAATTTGATTTCTGCAGTGGCTCACAGCGTAAAAAACTACTAATATAAATTATATTTATACACAATCCCTCTGCGTATATTGCTGTTCTTATAAATATACCCAATAGTTTTTGCCTGGTCTTCGCTTTTTGTCTATGTTAGACATAACTTTGAAAACAAATCAGAATTCCAAATTGTATGAAAAAAAAATGTAAATATTCGTATATCAAATTATAAGCAAATAGACTGGTTTATTCAAAACATATGAGCTAGACGTTTAGATGTGATATTGGATTTTAAATCATCAAAAATCATATGTCTAAATTTGGTCAATCCCTGATATACAAGAAATCATATGTAGCCAGACGTAACTTTGAACTTGTAAGGCGTCCTTGCACACCGTCTACGAAGCAGTTAGGAAATAATCCTCTTATCGAGTACTTGACAAGCCCCTGAAGTGAGCCCTTGATTTCAGCACCTATGTTATTATTGGAGATAACATAACCTAGCTATATCATTGTTCATTTTAGATACTGTTTTACAGCAGACAAGTTTTTTTTTAATTATTTACCCTATGAATAACCGTGACCTAGAACCCTAAAAATTTGGCATGAAGCAATGTCTCATAGCACAAGTACAGGAATAAATCTGAACATTGTAAATGTGTGCCTACGACACCAAAAATATACTTCTTTCGACTTAAGGAACGAGACTCAATTTAAGAATTAAACTATTTACATAAGTTTGTTTGTATGGACCCTCAGTGTGCGACTCCGACTCGCTCTTGCTTAGTTTTTGTGAGTATCAGATGGGATGTACACCATGTAGGTACCAAAGCCAAAGGCGCATCGCCATGCGTCTAGTGGTCCGTCGATGAAACAGGTTTGGTGGAATTAAACTATATAATATGCAATTCAGACGCACATACCCCGAAATGCAGCTGATAGAAAACCGACAGACTAGCAACTCGGCGTCAATACTAAGCTAGTTATATTATAGAGGCAAAAGTTTGAACAATGTGTTCCAAATGAGAATAGGATCAATTGCTATATTGTGACGTCACGTCATACTGTCAAATCGAAAAATTAATAGGGTGCGCAAAACAAAAAATTATGAAATATTTTTTTTTACGAACTATGAACGAAAAAAAATTTAATCCGAATTTTCAATTTTGCTCAACTCTGAGTTCTTTAATTTTGCCCAATTCTTTTCTATTTGACATTACGACGTGACGTCACAACACGGCAATCGATTTTATTCTCATTTAGAACGCATTATATAAAATATACGTGTGTATTTATGTATGTTACTTTAAAAATAAAAGTTGCCTCATACCAGGAATTACTCCTGTCACGTGGATGCGTTCACAAATATGTAACAAACAACATACACAACCCGGAACTATCTGTAGGCCATTTTTTTTTGTTCCAAACGGGAATCGAACCTGCGACACGCAGCGCAGCAGACAAATGTTCAACCATTGCGCCAATAGCGTCGTATATGAAATTTTGTATATGGGTAGGTAGACCATATCCTAGAATAGC
Organism: Leucania comma; assembly: GCA_958295575.1. Classification (NCBI taxonomy): domain Eukaryota; kingdom Metazoa; phylum Arthropoda; class Insecta; order Lepidoptera; family Noctuidae; genus Leucania; species Leucania comma. Next base: position 1,572,024 of record OY282468.1, on the reverse strand, counting down.
ACAATATGATAGTTTGTAATCCGGGAGTATGTTCTAGTAATTGATATAAACTAGTGCTTGACTGCGATCCCACCTGGTGGTAAGCAGTGATGCAATCATTGATGGTGACGCGCACTAGTTTATTAAGAGCCTATTCACTCTAGCCTTGAAGACACGTAAATTATAATCGGACGGGAAGTCCGCTGCAGGCAAACTGTTCCAGTCCTTCGATGTACGCAGTATAAACGACCATAGAAGTTTCAACAACTTAAGGGTGGATATTCGTCGTACATCGGGTTGTCCGATGGTAGAAAGGAGATGGCGAAATCAAGTCATGCAATTCCAGCGCACACTCTCCAAAATGTATCCTGAAAAAACCGAAAGGCTGGCAACTCTACGCCTGTGCTCAAGGCTCATTTTCGACGCAAACTAGAAACGCAAATCACAAAAGAGGTTTCATTTGTACAAATCAGTTATGCAACACCGTGTTGGCTGGTAGTGATTGTTTGAAATAACAGCATACATTTATAAGTCGAAGTGCGGTTCTCACGTCGCATCTCGTATTGGGCAATATTGCAGGAAACACACAACTTCCCCGGTGTCAAACGCAGTCGGTTCATTCTATGCAGCATACCAAAGTTGATGGTGGTACAAATGATAAGCATTTGCGAGTCGATGACTAGCGCAAGTATATAGCAGTCTATAACAATAGAGGAGACTTGCCTGTTGGTCTATTGATTAATGGCCCAGACTGCTAAGCCGGAGGTCGTGGGATCGATTCCCATCCAGGATAAGCTGGAAAGATTTCACAGCGTCCTCACCTTCCGCATGACGCAGGTTCTCACCGAACATAGCAAGTTCGGGAAGTACCTGTACAAGATTTGTGCGGAGGTGACGCCCGGCTGTCGCCACTGTGTGGACCGCCCGGAGGACACGGTGGAGCACACGCTCGAGGTGTGCCCCGCTTGGGAAAAGCATCGCCGTGTCCTTGTGGGGGCGATAGGCGGCGATAATTTCTCGTGCCGGGCCTTGGTACAGGCCATGTTCCGGAGCTAGGTGGAGTGGCAGGCTGGAATCCCGATACCGATTTCAGGCCACCGTAGGCGCGGGCTTGTGGACGGCGAGCAATGGGTAGCTCGCTGTCCTGATCTTTTAAATCTGTATGGCAAAGGTGACGAATATTATTCCAACTCTTGTAGTTACAACAAATGCATCTACAATAAACTAATTTGATTTAAAATATAGTGGTAACAATATTCCGTCTGCGTGTAAAACGCGTCCGCTCATAGCTCGGCGCACGCGCAGTAACCGGCTAGTGTTTATAAAGTAAACAGAGTGCCTTCGTGACGGTATCGACGCCGCGACGCCGATGCCTGCACTTCTCTAATTAACGATGCGTGTGGGCAGGCTAGCCTCTGATGCCATTATGTAATGCTGTTTCCCATACTGATCAATACACCATTATCTTACAGAAGAATAGAAAAATTCTTTTTAAAAAGATTATTGAGAGCAAAAATTGCATCGTAACGATAAATGAACGTGTCTGCAAAGCATCAGCTCAATCTAAGACCAAAAAATTGTTAAAATTAAACTACAAGATTTGGAAAAAAATAGTAAGATGACTTTAGAACCTCCTCCTTTTTTTGGAAGTCAGATAATTACAGGTGAAACTAAATTAAAGTTTGTAATAAGATTTAATCGTCAGCCCATCTCTAAAACCCATCCATCTAACCTGAAACTGTAACTATCTTAGTTTTGAGTTGGTGTGGAGCCCTCAAACGAGCTATTCGCTCGTTTGAGGGCGCGGGCCCATAGATTTCTTGGTCTGCACTACAATACAATGGTGCACTTCAACACAGCTTTGCCAAAATAAGCTTACCTCTAATATCCAGACTATTAGGAAAGAAAAACTAGACAAGCCAGTCTTAAAAATCTTAGAACTCAAGCATTCAAGGAATCTCTAATGTCCCCAAAGCACACACGGGAAGAAACGCGCACGTTAAAAACTCTACACCGTGCCATATTCCCAGTACAATAATCACACCGTGTATGTAGTTGGAAAACAGCATCCTCATATTCGCAGTCTACCACTACAGAGTCAAGACACTGTGCGACTCCTGGTCGAAAATTACTCAATAACGTTCACACGGTGGCTGTAAATGGAAAACGAAGAACTCGCAGTAGCGGGCTAATCAACCCTTCGAGAGTGCCAACACAGAGTCGTCTCCCGAACGAACTATGTTCTGAGAAATGACACAGTGTTCGTACATGGAATACGGCGAGTTCGACAGCAGTCCAATTAGTGTTGGGAGGGAGGAGGTAATTGGGGTAGAACCGGTTCTAAGATCGGTTTACTCGAGGCCCGGGTCCAAAGCTGCGCTCGTACTCTCGGTTACTACTCAATGGAATTTGTATGTATAATTGAGTGTTAATAGGAAAGTTCTGTAATGTGAGATGGGCGTGTCCGGGATATGTGCTCACAAGTCTTACCACTTTTTCTCTTGAGAACTCTGAAGTAATCGTGTCCATTACTGAGGTACTGTAAAGATACACATCGGTACGTATACACATTTGTTAGTGTGTAGTGTGGAGTGAGTTAGGTTTGAAAACATTGGTGAAGAATGCATTGGTACAGCGACAGCACTTAGCTAGCTTGGCTATGATGTAGCATTTAATTTATTTATTACTATGGATGTTTGTGGTTTTGTTACAGAAATACAGAACAAATGTCGTTCAGTTCATTGGATCCAATTTAGATTAAATTGCAGTCTATGGGCTGGGTCAATTTTTCACAAAGCGCAAAATGCCCTAGTAAACGATGCGATGCTATTAATTTGTGATAAGGATCCACCTCCACAATACACCATTAAATTTTGATCATTTTAATTCCGTGGAGGGTCGATCCGGTACATGAAACTCTATCGATTTGTAAAGATAAAACATACGCATGTATGAAATTAATTTCTTTAAGTAAACGAGTTAATAACCTTGTAGATAGTTGTCGGTTGTTACGACTACCTACAGGTCATTGAACTCGCCCATCTGACGTTTACTTACAGAAATTAATCTCGTACATGCGTAAATTAATTCCAGTTTAAAAAAAATACTTTATTTTTTAAATTTTATCTTTACAAATCGATAGTGTTTCTGTACCAGATCGACCCTCCACGGGATTAAAAAGATCAAAATTTAACGGTGTATATTTATTTAAACATACTTCACTATTCCAGGACATGGTCTACCCATGTGCCAAATTTTATCCAAATCCGTTCAGCCGGTCGAGCGAGAAGAAGTATAGTAACAAACATACAAACACACTCACAAACTTTCGCCTTTATAACATTAGTACGAATAAAACCTTTTTTAAATTGAAACTAGTGCTTCACTGCGACGATCCCACCTGATGGTAAGCAGTGATGCAATTTTTGATGGTGAGGCGCACTAGTTCATTATGGGCCTATTCACTCTAGCCTTGAAGACACCTAAATTATAATCGGACGGGAAAACCGCAGCATGCAAAATGTTCTAATCCTTCGACTAAACTCCATAATGGGTGCAACAAGGCGCTCGAATCACCCTTTCCACCACACAAGCTTACAACCAGACAAACCTTTGAGATTGAAAGCTTACATACAGTTAGGCCACTACAGTCAATACCCAAAGGATCATCTCTCAACTGAAGCAAGCCGGCAATGACGTACACTTAGTACTTAGTCACATTCGCATGGTGACAGTGACTCATATTGCCCCGGTTTTAGATAAATATAGATTGGCACACGAGTGTACGACCGCGAGACAAACTGTCGTCTACGTACCGAAATATACGTGCGTTCGGTGGTTGGGCCACCTGCGAGATGACATGGGGCTATTGACAATCGAGAATGTACGATTGTCAATAAGCCCGAAATGTGTGGAACAGCCGATACTAAAATATCGCGTAGACAAACACTCTACTTTCAAAGCCTTTAGAAACCGGCTAGAAGTTGTTTGTTTAATAAAGTAAGTATTCAAAAATGCATAACAGTAATCATAGAATAGAATAAACTTTATTGTACACCAAAGCAGTGACAATTTCACAGAAACTTAAATCTATGGATACAATCGCGGTACAATGGTGTTATTTGACATCACGCGGTTAGGGCAACAAAAACTGGCCTGCGGGCCAAATGTCCACTTTTTAAAATGTGCATGTGTAGATTCGCCTATTCGCCTGGACCAGTTTAGTAGAACGGGCCAGATGTCTCCTATTAAAAACTAAAGGGATATTTCGGCCAATTTGTATATTTATTAATTAAATCTATACATATTGAAGAAAGTCGTGTTAGTTAAACTATTTATTACTCAAGAATGGCTGAATCGATTTGGCTGAAAATTGATGGGATTTAAGGGGGGATTTAGGGGGATGGATTCAGGGGGATTGGGGGCTTAAAACCAGGAGAAGAACATAAAAGAACGTTAAATAATAAATTAAAAAAAACTAGCTCATTTATTAGATAGGATAGAGTAGGGTAGAGCGGAAGCGAAGCCGCGGGCAAAAGCTAGTACCTAGCTAATAAATCTGTAAATCAAAATCCAAATAAAAAAATCTAATGACAATTATTTTAACAAAAAAAAAAAACAGAGTAAAGTAATTATTGCTGTAGTTGGCAGATATGTGTAGATCTCACTATCTCATTCTAAATTTTGAAGTTAATTAAATGCCACACAAATATTAAAATTTAGGGTGAGATCTACACATTTACGTACAATGCAGTCCCATAACCCGTACAATGGTGGTGTTATCGCTGACAGCGATATCTAGCAGACAAACATTAGGATTTTAATCTTCCTGCCCAAGTCCCGTGTTATGTGGAGTCGGAGCAACACATTATTGTCTTCCATTCTAATTTGTCTCCCGTCTTGCTGTCGCTAAATCCCTTTTACAGTCATCATCCCCTTTCTGCCTTTGTCCCGTAATATTTGGGGTCGGCGTTTTCATCTTCTATTCTGTCCTATCAACCGTCATGTTATCACTACCTCCCTCTTGTTCATATAATTCTTTACACAATCCATCCATCTTTTCTTTGGCCTCTCTCTCCTATTCAGTCATACAGTACCAACGAACATGTACTTATTCACGGGTCACTGAAGTTTTGCAAACATTGCTCATACATAACATCATAATAGAAGCAAATAACCAATGAATTGACTCAACTATGAACTGCGTCCGATTTGCATTCAACAATGGCTCGAAATCAAGCTGTTTGTTTATTGAAAGGTTTCTTGTTTGATTGATCAATGATTGATTCATGAACATGATGTTTGTAACGAGATATTTCAAGTTGATGAATGTGATGTTTGCATAATTTCCTTTACAAATCCAAACATTAGAATTCAGAGCTTTTATATAATTATACTACATTTCCAAACATAGTGTTAAATTAACTGAAATACGCTGAATAATTTCTGCACGAATATAATATAATGTATTATCACCAGACAATCACAGCAATGTACGAGTTCTTGACAGTTTTTTTTTTTTTTAATATTTTTCATTCCTTACTGAGTAAAGAGAGTCATTGATACTGAGGCTTCTTCGAAGTACAATATCTTTATTCTGCAGTGCCAGTGTGAGTTCCAGGGACATATTTTTAATAGAAGCTTCCGACTATCCCTAGAACTCAGGCAGTACCCGAGTTATGATTTCCACGCAGATTTGCTCAATGAGCTGCTAAAACTAGGGGCGCAGAATAAATATACGCAACGCCACGAGAGGGGGGACGCACTACCGATATAGACTGCCTGACCAATTACCAAAACATCCTACTCCTCACCTCATGCCAATTATTATCAACTTTAGTGTTCAAGAAATAGGATTCGAATTCCTCTGGCAGAATGTAGTGACTTACGACGGGGTACTAAACAGTTGGGACTGAATCATCGGTCACTTACCCCCGCGCAGTTAGAAAATAAATTTTCTAGATAAAACTGTTTTGTAGTGACATTGTTTATGTTTCCGATTTGTGATATGGTGTACCCGTTTTATTTTTGGTTCATTCTTGTCATTGGAAGTTGGCAACAGATGGGAAACCCCTGGATGATATTTGCCAAACGTTCACCTGACCTAATTTTACTTTACGATGATGACTAATAAAATAAAAAAAACCGGCCACGAATGGTTCCATATCTTCCGTAGCAAAAAATTACAAAAAAATCATGTTTGTTGTATAGGTTTGCCCTCACTTAAATATAAATTTTATTCTGTTTTTAGTAAGTATTTTGTTGTTATAGCGGCAACAGAAATCCCTATATCATCTGTGAAAATTTCAACTGTCTAGTCTATCACGGTTCATGAGATACAGCCTGGTGACAGACAAACGGATAACGGAGTGATAGCAATAGGGTCCGGTATTTATCCTTTATGACCTCACTACAACTACAAAAAAAAATACATGGAATTCTTCGCCTCCATTTTTTCCAACTCCAACGTTATATAAAACAAAATGACATGAGTTGCTTTTTTACTAAATCATTTGTTTTATGCGTTGGAAAGTCATCAAATAACTATTCTCACTCTGGGTGGAGCTAGAGCGAGTGACAATGTTCTACTAACCCACCCATGATCCGTCAATTACCCTTAGTGAGGCGTAAACCACAGTGGCCAATCGCGAGTTCAGGATAAACATGACATCACTGACCTATCCCAAACACGGTTTAAGTGTGGATGGACCGCTCTCACATCATGTAATATGATGTGTCTTTGCTTCTGCAGCATGGTTGACTTACTTCACTTAAGATCATTTGTCCTCTAGCTGGAGCAGAGGATGTTTACACTAGTCACCCATCACGACTAGTCTTGAGCTTTATGCTTCACCTCGCTCAATGTCAATTTGATGGCCGTCGCTTCTGCCAGCACAGTGCGTCGCCAGATTTACCAAAGACGGCCACGATTCCTTCTCCCTTGAGGGTTCCAGTCCAACGCCTGTTTAGGTATGTGACCGGAATCCCTCCTAAACAGCATGGTTCAAACTCACCATATTTTACTGAGGAATCTTCAAAATAAATAGATGGCAATTGGTATCCATGTCTTTTTTGTATTGCGAAATATACCTTTTGGTTTGTTTGTTTAAGGTTGTGAGGCCATCTGATAATTCCTCCCACTCTGTGTAGAGTGAGTGTGTATTGTCAGACTTTTACTGAACACATCTGTATCCTTCAATTGCCATTTTCGTTCTAGGACTTCGAGCTTCCTTTTTCCAGTTCTATTCCAAAATCATTCAATTCTTACAAAGGTTGTCTGATAGATATCGCTGACAGCGATAAGAGCGTCATTGTACTCATAGCTTTAAGTTCATGTAACTGTTTTGGTGGATAAACAAAGTATTATTAAATATTCTATTCTCATGCCATGGCTCGTGATTTAAAACACAATATAAAAAAACAATTTCATCGGCTTAAGAACATTATATTTAAGGCTTTTAAGCACTTAAGCCGTGTTTATTATCGACGATGTTAACGGGATCACAGTGGGATCAATGTCTGATTTGGACGCATTGACACACGCAGCAGTTTAATACTCTCCCAGAGTTCCATCGAGTTTGTATTTATTTCTTACATATTAAAGGAATAATGTTAAGGTTGGTATAATTATATAATACATATTTTATTTTATAACTAGATAATACTATATAGTTATAAAATAAAATATAGATTCACGATGTGCTGCCTTGCTGGGCATACAAATATTGTTTACATATCTAATAGATATAGGGTAGGTTTCGTTTGAGTGTTTTAGTTCCTATGTGGACCCATAGATGTCGCTAGACATCAATATTGTAAATTTGACATACATTTTCTAATTTTGACATAAATCTGTTCATTTTGACATGATGTTTGTACCTCCGACATAAATCTTTCAATTTTGTTTTTTTTTTTGTATTATAAATTTTGTACAAACGCCAGCACATCAACCTATCTGTCAAATTTCTTTAATAGATTTTCAATCTTGTCGCAATATGGAAAGATCCATGTTCGATTGGTAAAATTTGACAGATAATAAGTAATAATTGAATAATAAAATTAAAATAAAATAAATATTTAAGGGGCTTCCACACAAAAAACGCCATTTTTTGCCTATTTTATTGTTGTTTACCTTGTCGGAATCGTTAGTGCGCGAGCCCCGACTCGCACTTGGCCGGTTTTTTAAACATTGCCATTGTCTAAGGCAAACATGACGCTTGCATGCTGACAATTTATTTTTGATTTTCTTAATCTATCTTATGTATGGATCTCAGTTATCTGAATAAATAATAATTTTTATTGTTTTTATTACCCACTGAACTGACTCGCAAACTGGCCTCATGCTACTGCCCATATCTCTCTCAATCTAAACAATTGGATAGAGAGAAGTTTTATCAACAATAGTAATTAAGAACCACTTGAGTTGAGCTTCCAAAAGGCCGTCGAGGCACGGTAGGTAAATAATTACCGGCTCGCCTAGCCGGCCGCACAACAGGGCATAATCACACAAGACAATAGCCCTTCCCCGAAGCCACTACCTGCCCTGCTCACCCAACAATGCGTTTGCCTAGTCATGGGACTCATGCGCACAGCCAAGTGTGAAATACCGTTAAAACTTTTAGTTTTTGGTGTTAAAATTATGGACTTTCAAGATTTGATGTGTTTATTTTTGACACCATTAACTTTGAATGTCATGTTTTTATTGTTAACGTCGTCAAACGTAATGAATGAAACATATATTAATTAAATGCTCTCCTTATCTTTATGCCATATTCTTTATGGCTCTTTCTGCCATATTGTCGTTCCACTAGCCTAATTTTTGACACTACATTTATTAACATTGACTTTCATGTTTTTATTCTGAATGTCGTCAAACAATATTGATCATTACAGAAACAAAAGTGCTCTTATTATCTCTATGCCATATTCTTTCGTGCGATATTGTATTTACCACCCCAGGATGACTGTTAAAGAATGCCTAAGGCATTAAGTTCGCCTTTGTACCTTTAGGCTTTAGTTTCATGAAGACAAAATAAAAAAATTAATATGAAGGTTATAATTTAACCATAACATGATTTACAGTATGGATTTCGAAAGAAACTTGGATCTCTGATTTTGTTTTAGTATTTCTTCTCAGGGTAGTCAGCTAGGAAACACCAGCCTCATCTAGTTTAAATTGACAAAAATTTACTCGTAAAAGTGTTATTTATAACATACTAGCATCTGCCCGTGACTTCGTCTGTGTAAATGTTTGTTATTGGGGCGCGAAGTTGAAAAATCGAAGTCGGATAATTAGTACCCAAATTAGCCAATGTCCTTGCTTGGTATTCAACCTTTTCATCTTCATCATCATCATATCAGCCGAGAGACGTCCACTGTTGGACAGGCCTCCCCCAAGTGTCGCCACAATGAACGGTCCTGTGCATCTCGCATCTATCGGATTCACGCGCCACTCACCAGGTCATGGGTCAACTTTGTGGGGGCCTGCCACCATTGCGTCTTACGGTACGCGACGCGATCGCCACTCCAGAACCTTTCTGCCATTTGTTCTGTGAGAAATGTACCCTGCCTACTACCACTTTAGTTTGCTGATTCTTTGGGCTATGTCAGCGGCCTTGGTTCAGTTGCGGATAAATTAATTCCTGATGCGATCACGCAAGGAAACTCCGAGCATAGCCCTTTCCATTGCCCTTTAGGTGACTGTAAGCCTTCTGATGAGGCCCATTGGGAGCGACCACGTTGCGAGCCATATTTCATCACTGGCAACACGCACACATTTAGTATAATAGTATGGATTTGCTAAATTATCGACTAACTGAAAAAAAACCTGTGTGTCCGAAATACCTAAGACTATAGTATTGCACAATCTCTGGAACCACTTAATTTGCTCCACTCAACCCAGCATCAATGAATGAGATACATTTCGACGCGGAAGTGCAAGAAAATGATTCATATTTTGTCAATATTGCACGCCAGAGCAGTTAATTAAATTAATTAGGTCATAAACTGGAGACAGTCCAGCCGTTCAAGCGGTGGGCGAGTCTGCGCGCGCGCATATTAATAGCAGGGAGATAGTGACGCGCCGATGTGGCCGTAAAACAATAATCATGTATTGGTGATGTATGAACAGACAGGATTTTATGTTCATGTTGCACCCTGCGATAAGATATGACCGGAGTAGCTGTTACAGTAGCTTTGAATGTTGATGGTCGTGGATTTAATTTCTGTGCAAACAATATTGAAGAGATAACATAACCATACTAAAATAAATTGCAGCTCCTTCCCGAAGACACCCATGTAGATGTGTGGTGTGACGAGAATGGATAAAGTGAAAAATGTGTATATTAATTGAAGTTTGAAAGTGGCGCAAGTGACTGAAGAGTTGAAAAAAATCGTCTATCTTGGTATGGTCAATTGAAGAGTGAAACTCATGTTACTATAAGATAAGAGTTATGGGTATACAAGTGGATGGATGGGAAGGGAAATGGACCTAACCTGTCCGTGTTTGAATGCCCTACAATGCCGAACTCACTTCGATCTTTGATGGTCTTGAACTAAGAATATTTAGTTGGAGCTGTAAAAAACTATCTATCGAGGCTATCTTTTTTTCCCGTTGTTTAATTATAAAATGAGAAATTTGTTCACGTGGTCAATGTGTGGTTTGACTTGTAATATCTCTTTGAAAATTAAACCATTAATATCAAGAATCGACTTTTTGACATTGGCTTAGCCACCATCACGAATTCTAATTTGTTTTGCTAGTCAAAACAAGAAAAAACCTGTCAAAAACAGTAAAAAAAAAACCTGTCATTTAAGTAGCCTCTGCCTGTATCTGAGACTTTTAAATCAGTTTTGGTTAGAGATCATGATCATGGGATGCATGAAAGGAGCTCCCCCAGGCGGCATTAAACATATCGTACAGCGATTCAAAACTCCCAGTGCACCCTGGACAGCTAGCACTCGGTAAATCAGAGTCTAGCTGACTAATCCTTTCACCACGATCGCTCAAACTCAAATTCTCCAAAGGCCATCAACGCCCACCTTAACGGCGTTTCTCAATCACTGAACCAACTCTGAACGTGATCTTCATTAACATAGAAGGTTTTTGAAGCAACAAAGCCCAGCTTTTCGCGAACCTGAGCGAGGATGTACGTTGCGAGTGTTGCGAAATACTGTGCGTTCAGGAAACTCACCGCGACAGCGTAATCGACTGCTGCGGACCCAGGTTGGCACGCTAAATGGGGCTTCCTCGACCCATCTCTGACACAGTGCCAGTGTGGAGCCACTACACAAGACATGCGTCACGTGCTATGCTGCCCATCCTGCAAAACAACCTGCACTTTGCAGGATTTGTACGAGGCCAGTGACAGAGCATTTATCGACACGCTAAGAAGAAGAAGAAGGTTAGAGATCACACACACGAGCAGCAGGTTGCTGACGGCAGAAGCTATAGCCGTCAACGCGTTGTCAATATACCGCTCATGTGTAAGAGCTCTTACTTATGGTTAAGGATATTTTTTCTATCCGATAGTTTCGGTTACAGTTATGGAGCTTCATAACATTCCTATTTAATACTATGATATGATTTAATCGCTAGTATCTAAGCGCGCACTACTTATAGTGGGTTGTATCATGCCAACCTGTTTGCTGGACAGGATTCTGTTCGAGTGGTTATGACATGATCTTGTCGTTACATTGCCTCGCCTAACTGATCACGATTTATGATTCTACTAGGCGATGCTGTAGAAACCACTTAGTGGAAATGCGAAAAGATTCTGTGCAAGAAAACTGTGTGGATCATCTTTTTGCTCTTCATCATTCTTCTTAATTAAGGGTGAAGCCAGACGAGCGTAATTTTTCGAGTGGTTACTTGCGTAATTTTTCGAGTGGTGATTTGCGTAATTTCGGTCGCGTAATTTCTGCTGGGCTGAATGTTGGGCCGCCAGACGAACGTAATTTTATTCAGTTGCTTTTCAAAGCTTGTATTGCTGGGTGTCGGTTGCAATGCAACACCGGTCCGGGTCGAAGGCGTAATCTGTGAGTTTCACACGCGCCTCAAAGAAATATCAGTAAAATTGACGGGTTCAGGCAGGACCGACGTCTGCTAGAGCTGTGGTTTCTTCAAAGGAGTTACCATAGCCTTCGCAAAGAGGAACACGTCAGTAAAAAATTTACACTCCTTCCCACTCAGTCCACCCAAAGCGAGCTTTAGATAATTTCACAAGTAAAAAAAAAAAAATTGAATTGTAGCCTAATTTATTTTTCACAACATAAAGCTACGTCGATGGATAGAGACGAGGCGTATCAGAAAAGCCTATGGTCATAAAGTTCAAAAAGATTGACAAGCTCTATCTTAAACTGATACGTGCACAATCTTTTACATATTTCCTTTTTAAAACAAGGCACACGCTCAACCCAACGCAAGCAATTTCTAAAAAAAAAAACTGATAACCAGCTACCGGCGCCACTAAGACTTCCTCCTACCTGTGGCGATTTTTAATCGACGAAGATCGTTGAAGCACATCTTACAGAAGAAAAGCAAAACATAGATAATTCAACATGCCAGGATTTACGATGGCAGATAAAATCTAAAGTGGGCACATGTTCCTACATAGCAATCAAAGTCAATGGTGCAGAACTTTCTTCGGACAGTGCCTTTTCTGTTCGACCAAACAAAGACTAATCTATCGTGGACGTTATTTTATTACCAGCTGGGACAACTAGTTCTTTGTTATTTGGACTTTGAGAAGTAACTATTGACGTACCTAATTTAATTTAGGTTAGAAAGAGACGACCGTAACTAAGGTTCTATATATGTGTTTTTCACAGGTATCCTTGCATTAGTAGATTCAGTCATTTGAACTAAAGATCATCGACTCTTTTAGTAAAAATCTATGCTAAAGATCTAGGTAGATAAGATGGTCGGAGCCGTGATTTATATCTTTAGGTATTTAACTAAACACATACCGTAATATACTTAGTTAAATGAATGCGAAAGAGGCCAAACACAAAACAGCGATGCGACATCACATCATAAAAACCTACGAGCTCGCACGACGCATCGCGAGAACATACATTGTATGGTCACCTGACTATGCCTGAACCAATGCTTTGCCACATGAAATCGCATCACAGCAATTCGTATCGCAGGTTTCTGCGATGCGGCGTCGCCGCGTCGTATGGCATCATATCACAGTTAAGTGCGGAAGCAGCTACGAAGAATATAACTATGATTCGAGTACGATTTAATAACAATATAACAATGTTACTAAAATAATTTAGTGAAATGATTATATACAAGCAGAAAGCGCCTGTAGAAATCTAAGGCATCGAATTCTACTAGCAGAAGAGCACTGAATTCTACTGTGTACATTACTGACAACGAATATAGGTGTCATCCTTTTTGTACATATAGTATATCAGGGATCCAGAGACAGTTTTCTTCCTGATAGGATTGCCGTTGGCCTCCAGGTGGTATTTATTATACCAGCTAGGTGGATCGATGATGGAGAAACACTTAAAAAGAACCACCGATTCCTCCACAACCGAATCTTGGACAGTCTTGTATCAATCAAAATCAGATATAATTTATATTATTATAAATAAGGCTAAAGTTAGTAACTCAGTAGCGGTCGGCCGCTCAGCGGTTCATCAAAATTTGAGCAGCCAGTCGCCTGATGCGGACACAATAGCGGCTCATCATCACCTTAGCCTTTTCCCAACTAGCTTGGGGTCAACTTTATGTCCACCCCAAGGTCAATTTCCAGTCTACACGGATGCAGCAGGTGCGACTGCCTACAAGACCGCCAAGACCCAGTTACGGCGCAACACAATACTCCTTGGATAACCTGATGGTCAGACTTTCTGGTGTTTGACTGCCTGTAACGACTGTCACAGATCTACGAATGACAATTTCTGCGGTCTACCCAAATGCCCTTTCCTTGGTATTGTTCATCAACTCGTTGAGCTTCTTATTAGTTCTTTTGAGCTTTGCGAATACTGGCAAATGCTGACTGGACAGGTCTACTCAAATCTGTATCGTTTTTTCGTTCTTCAAAAGACCATTTCAGACAAATCTGCATGGTTCTCATGTGATTTGAACAATACGTATTTAGGACTTTAAAAGAGATTTTGACCCCTGAGTTGGTTTCTGTGATTCTTCTTAGGGTAGTCAGCTAGGAAACAGGCCACAAAAAAAAGACGTATTAAAGTGTTATTTAAAACCTATTTGCAAAATAAATGTCATCATACATCATTTACAACTGGGACCAACGGCTTTACGTCCTTTCCATTGAACGCGGTTTCAGTAATGTCCTAGATGAACTCAGAAAAGTACAGATGGAATAAAAAAATCACATTGTACCGCTGTTGCCCAGTTCCGAAGTCCGAACCCGCAACCTCATTCATGAGAGGCATTAACCAGTGAAGCAAAGCTGACGGCAGGAGCTACAAACATAAATATATGTAGGTTTGTTTGTATGTGGATAGACAGATAGGCATCGTTTCCGAGAAGAGCTCCGGCCTGACAGTGGAACTGACACCGCTGCCGGCAAACCTAATTAATTGGACGTTTAATTAGTGAACATCGGACATTTACGACAAGCTGTCATCGTAATCAGTTAGGATTGAGTTTTATGGCATCAGGTAAGCTGTTTAGGTATCACTGAGTTGTGACTGGCTCCGGCTTCACACCAGTGTAAATTATACATACCTACATATCTACCTTGATGTTTATTCTTAATTCTATGACTGAATATTGCATTAAAAAAATCTACTAATTTAGTAGTAGTAGTAGACTAGTAGTTGTAGTTAAAATAAATTTATTAAGAATTATAACTCTAAATGCTCAATTCTAAACCCAGCCCAGACTCGTCGATGAAGATTTCGATTCCGAGTTACCATTTATTCTTCAAGTTTCATTTCTTTTTACTAAATCTAGGAAAGTCCTCCAAGTTTGAAAGTCACACAACCTTTTTCTGTACAACCTTCTCCTCCTTTTTGAAGTCGGTTAAAAGCATTTAACCGCTTCAAAAAGGAGGTTCTCAATACGTCGGGTTTTTTTTAATTGTTTCTCGATTGCATATAAATTCTGTTTTTTGTTTCAAAGAGATTTTTTTTGTTTCAAAGGTCTGCTTTCCAGATAGCCAGATACCAAGAATCCTGAAGAAATTAAGAAATCTTAAAATTTTATAGATTTCGGAAGTCGGTGTTAAATACGAAGACACAAAATCAGAAACACCAACTTCCGAAATGCAAAGTTCTGGTGCACTTTTAGTGCTTTTTTCTTCAAGGCGATTGTATTTTTTTAATACGTAGGTACATATTTGAAAAGACCACGACTCACCCGGTTTATGGTGTCGATGTTTCTTCCCTTTGGCGGTGACTGCCGCCACCAGCAGCGTCATCCAGAGCCAACCCCACCGCATCCTAAGTCCCTAACATCACACACTACACAACAAAACACGAAGATTTTGTTTCAAACAACGACTTTTTATCTAAAATTCACGATCAAGCACTTTTTACTAACTAACTTTCATTAAATACACACACTTATTTGTAAAAAATGTACATAAAATACAAAGTTTCACAAGAAAAACACGTTTTTATAGAAAAGCACAAAAGTTTTTACGATTACGTTCGATATAAAATACGAGAGAGCACAAAATAGCTTACGCGTAACACCACAAACACCGAAAGCTTGTGGCCGACTGACTGACGGCGAGAGAAGACAGCCGAACCGAATCCGACTTCTTGACACGAACCGGTCACAGGCGTCCGAGGAACCTATGAAAACATTGAACACAACAACAATAAACTTTTATGGTACCAAACAACTGCTAAAAGACATTAATCTGTCGATTTGAGTCGATATTATGTTAAATTAGTAAACGTTACGTTAGTTTTAATTCAACAAATTAATAATAATGGTAATGAGCTTTTTCTTAAAATATTTGTTCAAAGTTCAAAGCTCCGTGTTGTTCAGACAGAACTAGTTTAGCTGTGTAGTATTGCTACTCGACGCTAGATGGCGTTGCTACATATAATGTAATCTATATTTTCCACAGAACAGAAAGAACCTAATTATTTGCATTTTTTTAAATCTAGTTGTCATTTGTGGACGTTATATAACTTAATTATTTAATCAGCTGTTTGTATTAACGAATTTTTAAATCAGCGCTACCTCCTTGGAAAACAATAACCCATACTTGTACATGCTTTGGAATATCAACAATAGATGGCGCCGTCAGAAACAATTTTTAGCTTTATACTTTTGGAACTTAAAGATCATTCCTATATTGAATTTCAGCCTTCAGGTCTATGAAGATTAATAGTTTATATAAAAAAAACCGGCAAAGCACGAGTAAGGCACTCAAACACTCAATATTCTTACAATACTGGCCAAGTTAAATGATCACAATAACCAATAAAGAGTACCTACCTAACTTTTGTGGCTTAAAATGTACCTTCAGTCAATATTACAGTTAGCCCTCATTAACTGAATCATTGTGTAAATATTTACTAACTGCTCCATCTTTATTTAGAACTTTGCTTTAGAATATGAGAGTGAGGAAAGAGAGCAGCCAAGTGAGAAGCCGAGTACCGCCATTTGTCTTCTCTCTGTCGAGATCGCCCGTGGCTGTAGGTGTCCAAAATTCTGTCTGCAAGTGTACCTGTTGTGTGCTCGAACATAATTCAGGACTCCGTCATAAGCATCTTTTACCTGACTGTCGGACCGTGTTAGGGCCTCGGAGTGGCAAAACCAAAAAAGCCATTCTTGCCAGAATGTAGAAAATTATGAAAATGTTTACAACCTCGTCTCATACAGGTAAGATTGCCTTTGATACACATGATTTTGGAGATATTTTTATTGACTCCACAGAAAAAATTGAGAACTCAGAAAATATAGGATTAGAGGAACCGGTTTTCTTTTGACCAATTCAGACAGAAATAAGTAGTAGGTGCTATATAATAAAATAAGGAATTGAAGTTTCTGGTGTGTTTTTGGTGTGTTTTCAGGTTGTTTGGTAGATATCGCTGTCAGCGATAAGACCGCCATTGTACCCATGGATATAAGTTTCTGTATACCTTTTTTTTTTGGTGTACAATAAAGTTTATTCTATTCTATTCTATCCTAGCAAGCTCAGAAAATATTCTAGAGTCTTAGATGTAAAACTACATGTAAAATTTTCTTTAAATCATAATAACAAAATATCAGCTACTCAACTAATGCACTAAAGTTCGACTTCATATTTCGACCGTTAACAGTATAACCAGTGAACAGTTTTAGTAATTTGAATATTTTCATGTGTTGGTGTGGTATATACATAAATATGTCTAGTTTGGCTCCTAAATACAAATTACTACAGTAGGCGGCAAATACAGTACCTCTACCATGAGTTTTAAGCAATAGTATTCGTCGCTACTCGATATCGACGCCGTAAATATTTTGTATGGCAAATTTTGCAGCGCCTCTAGCGATCACTTGCAGAACCAATATTTGCTATACAAAATATTTACGGCGTCGATATCGAGTAGCGACGAATACTATTGCTTAAAACTCATGGTAGAGGTACAGTACGGCCGACGTAACTTGGCGAGTCTGAAGTTAGGCTCTGCGAACTTTAGCGATTGTGTACTCGTAAAAAAAAAAAAAAACTAGTTAAAACAATAAATGCCAATAACAGTTGTTAACAGCAATAACACCTGCTAATATACGGGCGTACTGTAACTTGACTAGAGATTTTTGTGGCGGGGGTGCTCGAGCATGTCATCGTCATCGTCATCAGCCTTTTAATGTTCCCACTGTTGGGACACAGGCCTCCTCTGTAAGAGAGGGAAAAATGTATGGAATTATGAGTGGTGGGAGCTTCCCCCTCCACAAAATCTCGAATCATTTACCACCTTCTGGACTAGCTTCTGCCAGCGGTTAGCGTGATAGGAAAGAATTATCCCAAGGGAACATAATCCCCGGGGTAAAAAGTATCCTATAAGCGATTCAAGGATATGGTCTCCGTGTGCCAACCTTAATCTAAATCCGTGCACGTGTTTACATATAAATTTTCGCCTTTACAATGTTAGTGTGATTAGATTTCCCGCATCTTTTCCCTTTTTTCCTTCTTCGGCGACCGAAGTAAGAACGTTTGTATAGTTTTATATAATTTGTTTTTCGTAATAAGACGATTGATTGCCTGTGGCCTGTAGCATGATGATTGCCTGTGGAAGTCCCTCCACTGGAAGTCAAGAACTTCTAGTGGAGGGACTTCCACAGGCTACTCATTCCAAACTTATACAATCAGATCAAACATAATTATTTAGTTTTTTATTTCAAGAGATTTTAGGTATATCACGCATTATTTAAACTTATTGTAAGTTTAAATTATGTAAGTTTTAATCTCTAACTTACTGTAAATTTAAATTATGTGTGATGTTTCTGATAGGTTAAGTTAAGATTTGCGGCCATGCAGTGTTTCTCCTACAAAAGTAAAGTTAGATATTAATACTCAAATATCCAATCAGATAACTCTATTGGCTTTTTTTGTGTCAGTTTGATGTTGCAGCGGCTACGCTGGTGCTGTCCCCGAATGCGGGCGCAATGCTCAGTGCATTACAGGTTAAATATTTTAAGGAGGTGTGCAGTGCAGTTAACGCCATGGTGAAAGGCATCACTCTGTGATCATTTATCTACACTAAAAAGGGTAGGAATAACATCAATTTTCAAAACTCATACCAAAAAACTTATTTATTTGACGATTACAATTATTCTATAATATCTATGAATAGTCGCAGAATTACAACGTGTATACAAACAAAGGATGAGGATCAGGGTCGGCGAGTTCGACCCAATAACATACGAACGATAAGCCAAAAATGTTTAATGTCATATCGATAAATTTACATCGCGTAACAGTGGCCTGGGGCGGACGGGCCCCCCCCTGCGGGCCCCGGGCCGCTAGACGAACCACTCGTCCTTGTGCGGGGGCGCGCTCACGCCGCCCGCCGCAGGCGGCCCGCCCGCGCCGCCCCGCACGGGCCCGCAGGGGGCTGCGGGTTTCCCGGCAGCCGCGTCGCGCCCGCCTCGCCGCCCGCGCACCCGCCGCCGCCATTACTGCTTGCCAACTCTTGCACTGCAATGACAAGGTGCCAACATTAGATGCGGCAGAGATGCACAGGTGACATTTAAGGCTCTACGCAGCCGAGCTTCATTTGAAGTGCATTCCAATTTGCTTAATATCGTCTTGCCTTCAGTTTTTGTGCAGTGAAATATACTTCTTTGCATTTGGCGTGCATTCAAATGCAGTCCGTCTGTTATGAGCCTTTAATATCAGGGATTAAAAACCATCAGCGATGCTTCTCGTATTCACCACATGTAACTATTTTTAAAACCAGAATCCATTAGTTTCTTTTTAGCATCAACAATACACTCTGCATTTGGAAGTTTGAATTCTACAAATGATCAAAAAATCCTTTTAGGTATCATATCAAAAGCAGGGGTAATAGTGTAATCTCCAAGTTGATCAGTTGATTCTAAAGCGTCAGCGGGAGTCTACGCACTGCATCCGATCCTAATACATCAAATTCTGTTCAATTTTCTTAGTTTCTCCTCGAAGTCTTTTATGCCCATTCTCGGCTTCAGATCAAATACATTGCCTACACATACTTAAGCTTAAGGGTCAGGACTGACAGCAGAAGTAAGGCGGTACACTCACTATGTAGCCGTGTGCGCTGGTTGGCAGCGCGGCGGCGGCAGGCGCAAAACGTGATGGCTGCAGCCACGGTCGCCACCAGCGACAATGCGCCGGCGCAGCCCGCCATCCATGCGCCACTCGCGCCCGGCCCGCCGCTCTCTGGCAAAATCATACGAACTCATCAATATACAAATATCTCAAGTCATGTTAGTTGGCCTCTCTGAGGTACATAGGTTTCTTATACTAATTACTGTACTTAATCAAATCTTACGCTAAAATAATATTATGTGCATCAGAAAGCCTAGTTAAAAAGCGACAAAATTACGCGATGTGAACTGTACAAGAAGATACATGCATAAAAAAAAAACGAATTAAAAAAACATAAATACCTAATAAGCAGCTTACGCATCGGTATTGGGAACAGGCTTACCGGCGGCAGTCGAGGCTAGCAGAGAGAACCTCTTAACAAAGCGCGTTGATCCACTGATATATTTTGCTGATGCCCTTGATTCAATAGAGGTAACTGGGTACCAGGAACGGCTTTAGCCGTAATGAAACCCTGGGCACCAGATCTTAGCGAGGCCCTTGTCCTTTTTGCAAAGTATGTAAATCACCACTTCGATTGGCACCCGGAAATTGGTTATAATCTTCGGCGCACAAATTGAACCATCATGACGGTTGACCTTGAATGCACAGTAACCGATTTTCGAGTCTCATTCGAAATGGGGGCTGAGTCTAGCAAATGGTTCAAAATATTTCCCGCTTACAATTTTGCAAATAGTATTACTTGCAAAATTGTAAAAAGGTACTTCATGAAATTTGAGTTTAAAATATTACTTTAGGAGATTTATAAAAATGAATGCTAAACAAGTGCCTAGCCCTGGGCTTTGCCCTGCTTGTTATCCCTTAGGCCACTATAGCAAAACCCATTAAGCCATTAGCAAAACCAAGGAGAACTGTAGAAAACAAATAAGTAAAACAAAAACAAAAAGAAAAGCAACACATTTAATTACCTCAAGACGCAAACTAAAAATGAAACACACAAAAAAATAGCTGTCTAATCTACAATATCTAAGGTCCACTCCATTTCTGGAGACAGACCCAAGCCAGTCACTACCACAAAATTAGTTGGAATAGACAAAGAATTAACAATAATGAATATGGTAGCATTTTTAATGCATTGTTGTGTCCTAATGACGCTGCAATGTCATCCATAGTGTGGCGATCGTAGCGTAATGCTGGTGTTTCTATTGCAGTGGTGTTGGTTGCTGGGCTGTCACCCTGGGCAGTGGCCTGACCTGGGCAGAGCGTGGCGGTGTCCTCGTCGGATCCGTCAGCGCAGTGGTCCACGCCGTCGCACATCAGGTCTGCGCTCACGCAGAACTCGCGCTGTTTACAGCGGAACTCTTTGCACCCATGTTCTGGAACAACGGTGCGAAAAAACATCAAAAATAGAGTGCACTCATTTAATGTGCGGGTGATACAAGATATGACTTGATATGATATGGTATATTTTGATACAAGTGCAGAAAGTTTGTCATTGCCACCGAAGCGCATTTAGCACGAACCGTGGGCGAGTGTGTTATGGAGCCGAGGGCTGCAGTGACAAATTTTTCACGTGTGTCAAACGACGTTTTTCAATACACTTAAGACTCGAGGGGGTTGACCCGCGCCTCTTGGGGCTCGACGCGCTTGATACGATAAACCATTTTATTACAATACAATAGTGGTAGGGAAGAGCACGTGCTTTTATCCGCACTAGTGCGAAAAACAGTCCATTGCGTGCCTAAAAAGCAGTGGGATAAGAGCGGATTTTCGAGTAGGTAAGTGTATTGAAAAAAATATTGATGGTATTGAAGTAAGTATAGGAAATGTAGATTCATTAAAAACAATTTTAATACACATCACGGATGGTGTAGTGATTGAAGTGACTACTGCGTTGCGTGTTACGGGCCCGATTCTCGCACGTAGGTAGTTATTTCAGGTCTGGATATCTTGTGTAATGTCATGTTAGTGAACGCACCCGCAATACAGGACTGATTCCTAATAGGTGTATGAGTAGATGAGCAATGATAATTACTTTGGTTGTATATTAAATTGTTATCTTGTGTGTACATATGTAAAATATAAAATAAATAAATTGTACTGTTGTGAGAAATCAGCTACCGACCTTTATAACTAGTATAACTACCCTTAGGGATTCTAATTTAGTTGAGGACGACGCAACATGTTCTTTGGCTACAGATACTGCATTATAAGAGTTAGATATCCTCTCACAAATCACCTCCATCTTAACGATAGATATGACTAAAAAGGACGTGAATTCTTCTATTTCACACACACACTATGCAACTTTGCTCTGGTCTCCCACTTTCATAATTTTACTGAAGCGTAGAGGTATATTTTATTTATAGGGTCTCTCATTTTCTCTCTATTTGTAAAGACGTGTTTTGATAAATTAATGAATTGCCAATTGCTTGACTTTGCTAACGACAACTCTTAACCAGTGCACATCCTCATAACGTTCAGTCAACAAGTAGGATATCATTCATCGAATCACTGCCTCAGATCAAACACCGATACATATTTGTACAATCATCAAACGCAAGGAGAAACCAGAAATCCGTTAAATATATTATAAAGAGAGAGAAAAAAATACATCTGTATTTCTTTGTAACCGATAAAATACAAGAAGCCGGTACTCCGGTACTGCCAACCAAGCGAACTGACCCGAAACCTTGGTTCTGATTGAAAAAAGAAAACATATTTATAAATGGCGGTACGCCTTGAGAAAATTGTACTCTGTCGTACATTGAGACGGTAGATTATATCTAGAATTAGATTTTCGATAATATTTGTTCTCTACGAGAGTCGAGTCAAAACGGATGGACTCGATAGAGTATCACTAGCGTCTGGCTTTTAAGAAACTGGTAATTAAAGTGTAGAAAAGACGAAAATAACCAGCATAGTTATCATCTTCCTGCCCTTGCCACATATTACTTGGGGTGCGCATAACATGTTCTTTTCTGCCATTCTGTCCTATCACCCGTCACACACAATCCATCCATCTTTCCTTTGTCCTCCCTCTTAGACGAGTGATGATAGAAATAATATAGATAGGTATAATATAGCTGTAATACTGCTATTTGCATACTCGTAATTAAAAATAAATAAATGGAAAGAAACAGAATCAATTTTAATAGCTCTGGTCATCGCATGACAAGGCATGTACGTTGTTAAAAGATGTGCACCAAACCAGTTACGCAACCTTTTTATTATACGAACTTAAATCTATGGGTAAGTGCAACACGAAATGTGGAAATGTCCGAAAAGTCCGAATTAGTTACCGCGGCTCTGGAACGCAAAGGACAACTAAAAGTGCACAGGTGGGTTTTAGGCCCTTAGCCCACGGTGACTTTTGGTAGCGCTGCTGTCGTCTGGTGTCAGCGACGATAAACGGCTAGCGACCGCATCGCGACTGTTAGTATCGATGAGAACGCGCGAAGCTTCGCTACAAAAAGTTGCCACTCCTGAACTCTGGCATACCAGATTTCGCACCTCAAAAATATTATAATAATGCCGGTTTTACTCTATAAATACTCCATAAACAGTTAAAATATAATCTGCTTCATTCCAAAGACAGAAGCAAAATAAAAAATTTAACAAAACATCGGTCAGTTTATCTTCCCTATTACAAAAGGCGAATAACTTGACTCAAGATTGTGTGGTAGGGCCAGCACCCATTACCCATAATTCCAAACATTTTGATTAGCTCGAATTACCTCCACCACGAAAACCTCTAATCAAGTTATTTGCTGTAAATCTGTTCATAAATACATAATTATTATTATTTACTTATTATAAGTATCTAACCCAACTCACAAGTGGCTGGAAAGGCCCCACGGCGTCGTCACCTTCCGTTTGGCGCAGGTGCTGACCGAACACGGCAAGTTCGGTCCGTACCTGTACAAGATTCGTGCGGAGACGACGCCCGGGTGTCGCCACTGTGCGGACCGCCCGGTGGACACGGTGGAGCACACAGTCGAGGTGTGCCCCGCTTGGGAAGAGCATCGCCGTGTCCTCGTGGGGGCGATTGGCGGCGATCTCTCGCGCCGGGGCTTGGTTCAGGCCATGCTCCGGAGCGAGGAGGAGTGGCAGGCGGTCGCCTCCTTTTGCGAAGCAGTAATGCTAGCAAAGGAGGAGGCCGACCGCATTAGGCAAAGGCGCACACGCCGCCGCCGCCGCCGGGTTTCCGATCCCGATTTCCGGCCAGGACGGTGGGCAATGGGTAGCTCGCTGTCCGTCCGTCCGGTAACAGACCGGTCCGAGCTCAGGTCGTCTACGGCGCGCACCGTTCCCGCGCGCCTCAAGGAGTTGTCAGCAAACTGTAGGGGTCCAGCAGGGGCGAAGCCTACTGGGGCCAAAGGTTATGCGAGAGTGTCACCACGGGCCCCGGGACAAAGGCGAGGAATGGAAAGGTAGGTTTTTAGTCAGTAAAAGTCTGACACTATTTCCCGCCCCACCCAAGGGCGGGATTTGTCATTGGATGATTTTACCTACCAAAAAAAAAAAAAAAAAAAAACCCAACTCACAAAACGACTACTAAAAATACCACTAAATCATTCCAAGAGACGTTCGTCGCTAATGTTTAAAAAAACCTAAAAACTCTCATCCCTTAAAAACATCCCTTATCAATTGAAAAACCCTGTCACTTACAACCGGACAATCAAATTGCTGACGTTGTGCTCCGGAAAATTGGGCATTCATCGTCGAAAAAATCCGCCCAAAGGACTCGAACAATACCCCGGGCTTAACGAGCCGCCAGCCAGACGCAACGATATGGTTAAAACGCTAATCGCCTCTCGCAACCAACCTTTAATTGTGTCCTCAATAAAACAGCTGAAAAATATTCTTTAAGCGAAGCAAAACAGACTCGAAGCGGAGATGCTCACCGAAACACTGCTTTTGATCTCCAAAGGGGGATTGTTTCTCCCTGCCGCATATACGCCGTGCTCGGAACAGGTAGTGATAAGGGTGGTGGCTGTACAGCGGCATGTATGAAATGCATTGTTTAAAATGTTATTCCGGCGTCTCAGCCAGTGTCGCCGAGCGCGTTTTTGTTGCATAATTCAATGGCATGAGCGCTTAACATATCCTGCTTTGTGGGACCAGTCAGTTGAGCTCGCAGGAATTTTAAAACTCCCAGTACAATTTCAAACGCATTGTTTGCGAGTTAAAGATGATATTTAATGAAGAATTTGTGTAGCAATAGCGGTTTTTGGGTACAAAGGAGCATCGCTGCTCAGTTGTGATGTTTTGAATATTAGATTTTAACTTTTAAGCCACAAATATGAAATAGGAAAAGCTTCTAGATTCAAACAAAATATTATGGTACCGTTGTATCTACCGACACAGATGGTCGATAAAAGACCCGTAGTCCTGTACACAGTAAAGAACTCATAAACAAGCCAATAATCGTAACAAAACCCATCTCGGAAAGTCGGAAGATCTTAAAACAACTACCAAATCGTACTTAAAACTTTGCCGCAGAGTCTGGTCGAGTAATCTTTGGAAGTATGCAAGTTGAGGTGCAAAGTCGCCCAGCCGCTGTCCAGAGGGGTCCCCGGGGGTCGCTTACCAACTATGTCTTAATGGGGCAAAGTTGAGAAGTTCCCACACTTCATTATCGAGCGAAGACCGATATGAACTAAGTTGCATCGATAGTCGACACATTTGCACAACTTTTAGTGTATCGATATCCCTTCGTATTAATAATTTCGTTTAAAAGACAAAATGAGAGAGACTACTCTTTCTTTTTTATGCCATTTTTACTTTTCAAACTTTTAATCAGTTTTGCGACTGTCAACTATCTCATCGACTTTACGAGAAGGCCGTTACCGTTTCAGTTCACCCTTGTATTAATGGTCCATAACTTCTGTAAGCGCCAGGACTTTTTCAATGTTCGCACAGAAGGCTTTGCGTCTTCAGATTTAATGTCCGTGACATAAAAATGATACGAGATCTCATCCACGATGGATCAGTTTAATGGTGGCACTTTATGGCTTTGATAAATGCCACTCGATACAGTCATATTGTTTTTTACAGTTTTTTTTTTTTTATAATTAATGTAAGTCTATTTTTAGATCCATACTTTAAAACTTTAGATTTAAAAGTTCTACTAAGTACACAGCTATTGAAAAAAATTTATATTTATTTAAGTCTGTCACTAACTGATAGGTTGATTACTTATAACCAATCACATGTTTTTATCTAAATCCTTTTGAATGGATAGATTTCGTCTGAATGTATCATTGCCGTGTTTCCAGAAGATCGGATAAAAGATATTTTGACTCAATCGGAAATTCTTGGCGATATAAGATACACTGGACAAAGGAAAGTTATTTTTCTCCTTTACAAAAAGCATTCAATAAGTTGAGCCGTAACTTCTAAGTGTTCGCTGGATGAAATAATACTATTATCCGTGGTATTTCATTGAGCATGAGAACACATAAAACACTCAAAAATAAGATTAAAGTA
The DNA here is from genome assembly GCA_958295575.1 of Leucania comma. Taxonomy (NCBI): domain Eukaryota; kingdom Metazoa; phylum Arthropoda; class Insecta; order Lepidoptera; family Noctuidae; genus Leucania; species Leucania comma. Next base: position 1,545,823 of record OY282468.1, on the reverse strand, counting down.
ATATTTTTAGAACAAAGAATCATCAGGCACTAATCAAACCCACACTCGTGGCAAAAGCAGTTGCTCTTACATAGTTGAATGAACAAAGGGATTCGCCAAGGACCAAGGATAATTGGATCACTTTCATTTCGATCAACAATAATTAAACTTGATTAACCTGATAACTATTTCAACAAAGACATATTATCACCTCACATCAAACAAGTAACCATTCCTTATTCACAGGTCTACAAAGAGTACAAAAAATGTCGACAAGCAATAAAATTCCCATTAAAATTCTATCGTGTTGTATCTCCATGGCTCCTGTTCGCAGTTTCTTTCTCTGATCCTCCCAAGGCCCCGTCGTGTGTTTCTAAATCCTTTGGAGTATGTTTTTCCACACTGCCAAGCGGAAAATCTAATTGGTGTTATGTACGGCTCAAAGGTGAAGACGAAACAAACGGTTCTGCTCCAGTAATGTTTTTGGACAATTTAATTGCTTCCTTTGTGAGCCTCATTGTAATTTCATATGCATACTTGAGTGAAAGAGATGTGTCCTCGGATGTTATTATACAGTGTGGCTTTGCAACTTCTGCCGCAAATGTTAGTATGATAACAATGTTTGTTGTTGTTTGGTTTCAGAGAGGTGAATTAGAACATTTATAAGTTAGATTGTTAAAATATTTACTTATACAGATTTAGGAGTGTTATTTCTATGCAAAAGTTTTATATTGTAACTGTTGTAACTTTCAATAAATAAATAAAATATATAGTTAGTACAAATAATAAACCATTAAGTAACATATTAAAATTGGACAAAATAATGATTATGAAGGCCGTAAGTTAAATTGAAAAGCAATAATGACGATTACAACCATTAGGAAGGCAAAACACAGTAACGATAATGAAAAAATCGGCTGACCTGCGTACGTCCACATATGAGTGTGAGCATTTGTGGGTCATTATGAGCCACGTAATGACTTAAAACGATTGTTTTGAAGTAAAAAGTGACCGAATAAAATAGAATTATTGAGGACATGAAAATTATATAGATTTATGTTTTAGGAGTGTCCAGTGATTACAATTTTAGGCACATTGATGAGAAAAACAAAACGCTTGACGAAACAAAAAACATCGTTTTCTAATCTAAAAGAAGTGAAGATGGTAGAGATGATAAAAATAAAGAGTAAAGCAACAGGTCAACATTTCCTTCAGACGGACCTAGAAACCTTACGGAACACAATAAAATATCAATACAAACACATATAAAGGAGGAGGAATGTGTAAACGAACTGCCCTGTCGACTGTTTGTTCAAATAAATAAACATTTGGTGAAATTAAAGAGGGTGACGCGGAGGGTCGTGGGCGTGCTTCGACTTTTTATATAAAATCGCTCAGATACTCGTATTTATTGGGATAAATAGATGGTTATTGCTTCATTTTAGTCTAGTTTTGTCCTTTATGTTCACAAGAACATAAGATAAGGATTATCGTCTGATTAATTAAAAAATAGCAATCAGTTATAGGTAGTGAAATTTTGGAATTAACACAATTCATTCATTGTCTATCTGTAAAAAGTAAACTGTGAAGAAGTAACAAGTTGTTATAGTATTATGATTAGTTGCACTTTCTTAATGCAAATCTTATGTATCAAGCTATACTGCGCTGATAGAACGAAAAACTGTCAATGAGCGAATAAATTGCTTACAATGTGTTTTTTTTTTGTGGATTTTTCGGTAACTGTAGACAGTCGTCATGTGCAGATGCCTCATTCCTTATAGAGTTTCTTAAAGGTCTCTATAAATTAACTTCGACCCTTCAAATTCAGCCTTCTAAATTTGTCAAAAACTAATAGTAATAATATAATCCATACAATACAATGAAGTATTTCACGATGTGGTTGCATTAGTTAGAACTCAGAACGCGGCATGGGTTTTTTTTCATTGCCCCAATGCGTCATTACTGTTACAAATAAACCACAATGCGCTGTAAGCTATTTTTTCGCTCATCGAGCGATTTCGGTCTTTGAACGTCGATGTAATAAATAGCCCAAATACTACCAATCTGATGAGAAATCTTCCAGTGATGTCTCCTGTTCTAGGATGGAACGGGAAGGCGTGTCAGACTTTTTCTGACTAAAATCCACTCCTATGTTCCTTCTTTACCCTGCGTTCCAGGACTCCGGGCTTTCCTTTCAAAAGCGAACCCAAGGCCACATTGGGCTTCGACCCTGCTGAGCCCCTACGGTTTTGCTGACATCTCTTAAGGTGCGCGTGGAACACTACGTGTCGTCGATGACTCGGACTAGGTCCGCAAGGTTACTGGACAGCCGGAAGGCGAGCTATCCATTGCTCACCGTCGCTACCAGACCTGTGAGTGATAACGTCACTAATTGGTTTCTAAATGGCGGTGTCGAATAGATGAGTATACTCACTGGGGTCTTTGACGGAGGTGATGACGAGCCGGAACCCGTTGGCGTCAGTGCCCCAGTTGTCGGTGACGTACTTGAGCGTCACAAAGTTGCTGCGCGTGAACAGCGCGCCGACCTGCTGCTTGGTGTTGCGGCAGGAGAGGTCGGCCTGGAAGAGGTAAAGGAAAAAAATTGTGTTAATGAAGGTGACACAGAAGTATTGTCTGAAAAACGAAAAATCTCGCACCTAATTAAAATGACAAAAAGTAGCCTGTACGTATGTTCCATTCAAATTACTACAGTGATATAGTCCCTAGAAAAAAAAAATATAATGCTTGAAGTCTCGATCCTCAAGAAATTAATTTCGTGCCCTAGGTATTTTTTTTTAAATTAACATAACGCCTAGTCTAAGGAGAACTTATGACTAAGCGGAACTTGAGCTATGAGTACTAGACAACTGATAAATATACGTAATATTTTCTATTATAGATAAACTATACCCAGACACAATACAAATGATCGTGCTCATTTGTATTGTCTCATCACAAATGTTTGTGTGAAACATTTGTTCTGGGTGGGAATCGAACCCACGATCTTCGGCACAGCGGCCGGAGCCGCTAACCAATATAGCAACAGGTCAGTCTAACTATAAAAACACGCATAAAACACAAATGAGTCGTGACGAATTTAGAGTACCTTAAATCTCATTAAGACTATCGTATTTGTTATAATTTAAACCTGGCATATTTCTTTCAAAAGAAAGGCACTCTCCTGATTACATGTCGTCAAAATTCAAATATGTATCAGTAATGTCTTCATCATTTATTTGAGTAAGTATATTAGTCTAGGTAACATCCCTGTTGTTATGATAAAGCTCTTTATAGGCGACGTTGATGCAATACTATAGTAGGCACGAAACCTCCGGATCGGAGACAGGCCATCACCCTACTCGTAGCCAAAGATAAGCCGAGCATCAAACAATTGCTTCTGTTTATCTGAAGACCGAATTGTTCCTCAATTTGTCAGTCGAGGTGAACTATTGTCGAGATACTACACTCATATGTCGTCAGCTAGACACTTCTGACACTATTGATACATTACAATGTCCCTCTAGCTGTGACACTTGCTAGATTGGACTAGATTGGGATTGCACAAACAACTGTGTTTAATCGCACAAATATTGTAAAGGCCTAAGTTTGTATACAGGGTAATACCATGGATCCAGTACATGATTCAGGACTCCCCAGTGGTGGAATTTTTCATCGTTTTTTCTTATTATTTTTATAAATCTGTATTAAGCAGTTATTGTAACCATTTTCAATTATATTTTCAGTACAAAAAATAATAATAATAATTAATTAAAAAGTTATAGGGGTTGATAAAGTCGTTGTTCTAATAAACTCCGACAGCATTTTTAATTTTAGAAGTAATTCATTCCTTTTTTTCACCAAAAATATTAAATTAACAATAACAAAAAACGTAAAGATTTTTTTTTTAATTTAGAAAAAACCGATGAAAAATTCCACCACTGAAGGGTTTAGAATCATGTACTGGATCCATGGTTTTCGTTTCTGGTACGATGTCAGATACATCCTGTATGCAATTTGTGAATCTTTCACGCTCAAATTTCTTAACGGATTTGGACAAAACTTGTTATATAGGTACGCCATGTCCTAGAAGAAGACAGAATAGATAATTTTTATTTCAGGAGTATGGGAGTAATTTTCGACTTACCGATGAAACCGCCAATAGAAACATTTACCAGTGTCTCTATAAGCAGAATGGAAATAACAATGAAGTGAATAGCAATAGGCTTTAGGCATTAGTGGTTTGGGTTTTAGGTATTATAAGGTTAATTGGTTTTGCTCGAAATATACAAATTGATCGCTGCATTTATATCAGCTTAACTGAATTAACTTTTGATATAAACCATATGCTTTGGGTTTGGCTAATCATTCGAATTATATCTGACATTTATTTGTTATTTAAATTAGATTTGTTTATGGAAGACATATTTTTAATGAATTTTCTCAATATTTTACGTAATTTTATTTCAATTTCAATGCTATAAAATATTTCTGCAAGTGTCAAATCAATTTTAATACCATGGCGTATGTAATGTTCAATTCAACTTTTATTGATTTAAGTAAATGAATGAATGAGTCCTTAGGTCGCTAGTTTGTATCCGGCTCGAAGGACTAAAAAGATGAATCGCCGCTGAATGGGTTGCTTACACGTTGGATACAAGTCACTGATAGCCAAAAATCTGATTTATTGAGTATCTTTAAGTACCACGTAATAGATGCTACTACTACGTACTATATTATATGAATGATCGCTATGATGAAAAGCTTGAATGATCGCTAATGAGTACAGCTATCTATGAATGCTGCCGTAGAACTATGTGTGTAGGTACTACATACATGATTCGTACAAGTGGTACTAAGTTGAGATATGTTCGAGTATCTAAATCTATTTTTACAGTCATATAACTATGAAACTAAATGTAATTTTATAACTACATTTAGTTTCAAACAGCGAGTACCTATTATAATAATTCTACAGTCCCCTGCCGGGCTACCCATGCACGATAAAATAATCAATTAATGAATTAACTGAATAATTATACTTTCAAAACTGAAACCATTAGCTTACAAGAATTTTTTTAATCTATAATAATTACGACAGAATGAAAAATGGAGCCAGAAGTCGAAAGCAATTATTAAACATTACCATCGAATTTAGTTGAAAGGTATGCTTAATGCGTATTACCGTTTTATAAAACTAATCAGTCGATCTAAAGAAATTAGAGACAATATGTAGATATTTATAGATGAGGTGTTAATCAGATAAGCGATACACTTTAGATTTTAGATCATAAAACTGTGACGTCGTCTAAATAAGCTACTGAAATAAAGGAACTAAGCGTAGACATTTTTTAAATTTTAGTCTTAATAAATGAATGTTCTAAATTTTTAATTGTGTTATTGTGAATAACAAGGAGTTCCCGCTTTTTCAAACCTTATTTTAGTTAAATATATATTCATGTTGGCGCATCGACACTTGATAATATCCCGAAGTATATTCCATTTTACTCGCTACGAATATAGCATCGAACAACAGTTCCAACGATGTTCAATCATAGCTTACGGAGAGTCTATATAAATTGCTGGCAGTCGCTAGATCGCTCATGCGCCGGCAATATTTTCTTCATCGAGGCGGGCTTACTGACGATGTCCGGGCTATATCGCTGTCATATTTCAAGGAGAACGATAGCGAAGACGTGACGGGATTTGAACATCCCCTCCCCCGCCCCATACATCACGTCTCGCCGGACACCCAGACACCCTCCCCGCTTGCATTTCAAAGGCACTAGTGGACTTGCATTTATTCTTATATATACTGCGTTTAATAAAGCTCTCCGGTTGATATTAAAAATTCTTCCTTAGCTTCAGATTACGGCGTGGAATGAATTAAGAAGGGTTTTGTTATGCTAACTATGCCTTGGGTGGCTGTATTAAAGACTTTAATAGCTATAGCTCGCTTAAAACATGGTTTTAATTAGTCAGCTTGGAGAGAATCAGTTGAAACACTTGGAAGTTTGAGCAAAATGAGTTAACGAGTTCTCTTTCTTCAAAACTACAAAGTTTGTAACGGTTCTTGTTTGTGACTGTCTTCTTAGTTCTACAATTACAGAGCACTCTCAAACGGACTTTTAACAACGATTTCATAGTTTCCGTGTTAATCAGTAGTTGTTTTTTTGTGTTTGTTGAAATTTTTTAATTTTAAAACATAGGCTTAACCTAAAGAAAGAACTTATAAGAATCAGTAAGATTTTACTATCAAATATTTTTCTTAATTTTATTGATTCGATCAGTATTTTCTTTTCCTTTTTGGTTTTGCTCGGTTTTGGCCACAGATATGTCAAACAGTTTGGCTAAATAGCCAGTGTCAAGTATAAAAAGTAATCTACCGTATCCGTATCTTTATTATCTTTTAGTGTAATCTTTGATTTACGTCCAAACTACAGCCACTTTGTATTCCATTAGAATGCGGATGTATTTAACACATTTTAATGTTTTTGCAGTGTTTAACTGCAAATGTATCAAATCAGCCTTCTCGTTACCTTCGCTAAGGTAGTAAATGCTACAATTTACTCAGATCTCATCTGTTTTAATGATTCCATATAAAAATTATACCAATTTTTCATCACAATATCCACAGAATTCGATTTACGAATAACGAGAATGACGAAGAACTCAAAAAAATATATAAAGGAGCATGGAGAAACTTAAATACTTGCAAACAATGGAAAATAGAGTAAAATCCTTTCCATAATTATAAAATATGACAATCACAAGCAACCTCTTTATTACGCCCTCGTTCCGTAACAAAAGGGGTACAGAACTAGTATTCTTAGTTGACAATGCAGTGGAGATTGCACCCACTTGGTATTCAGGGCCCGCGTCACTGAGCCTGCTTCTGAGGGAGACGGTAACTTTAAAACGTGATGCAGCTCTCAGGACTTACAGCTCACTCACTCTGACTTAAATAGGGGGCTTTGAACTAGTTAACGTGAGTTATGTTGAGGAACCTGTGACTTTGGAAGTTCTTTTTTTCTAACTGCGGTGCTTTGTTTTTGAAATTCTGAGGATTTTGGAGCATCAAAAAAGCATGAAATATATACATTTTAATACAAGTGCAGAAGCACTTGCATTAGATTGTATTTATCATTGCGACTGAGGCGGAATTCAACAAATTTTCACGTGTATCAAACAATGTTTTTCAACCTGATAGAATAAATGTAATAAAATCGTGGCGGGGACGAGCACGTGCACTTTTCTGCCCAAGTAAGTAAAACCGTCAATTGCGTGCTTAAATGCGGTGGGATAAGAGCCGGTTTGTAAGTAAGTGTATTGAAAAAAATCTTTCTTATCTAACTAGATTATCCTACTAATATTATATAAGGCGAAAGTTTGTGATTAAAAACACATTTAAATAATTTTATTTGGATAAAATTGGATTTATAGGACATATAGGATACTTTTTATCACTGGAGTATGTTCCCGTGAGAAATTTTTCTGCTCTTACGTGGGAGAAGCCGTTGGCAGCCGCTAGTCAACAAATATATACAAATCAGAACCAACCAATATTCACAAATAGAAATACTAACAATGAAAACGAAGTCATAGCATATTGAAAAGCAAAGGCGACCAAAAGGAGACAAATATGGGCATCTGTCTCACTCGCATAAATCGCGTTTTCTATGGCGACCATACTAACGCGTCGGACTTTGACGACAGAGTTCATGTCGAACTAACCCTTCTCATTATTTTAAAACATACCCCTAACCGGTTGAACTGAAAGCCAAACGTGTATTAAGTTTGAATGACAAAGCATGATTAGCTAAGTAAGGTCATTCGTTTTACGTTTACAAAAATGACGAACATTTTCCCTATTTACAGTTCTCACGTCTATATAATTCATGTTTATTAAATTAAAATGTATTTATGGCAGCTTGCCTCTTGCTACCTTATCTCTTGATAAGTCTGGCCTTGTTACTAAAAACTCAGTAACTCATTCCCCGAAGGGTCCCTGAAGGGAATAAGTTTGATATAAAAAGTTAAAACCGATAATCCTTCCGTAACATGAACTATTTCAGTCAAAAATTTACATAAACTTCACGTAAAAAGTAAAAAAAAAATGATATAAACAAGGCTTGACAGCAATCCCATCTGATGGGAAGCAGTGATGCAATTGCTAACGGTGAGGCCTAAGAGTCTATTCACTTTACCCTTGAAGACATCTAAATTATAATTGGACGGGAAGATCGCAGCAGGCAAATGTTCCAGTCCTTCGATGTAAGCGGTATAAACAACGAGGCGAAATGACCTAACAACAGTATAAGCCCAGTCCTGTAACAAGCCTATACATTCGCAGCCATTAATAACAATAATGTGCTAATAGGCTGCAATATCGTTTAAGTATTGATAGATTGTTCGCCCATCGCCCTCCAGAACATTAGTAATTTATTTCTCTAAATCGTTTCGTTGTACGTGCTCCGAAATGTAAGCAGTTTCACTACATTTTGTGCCATTCTCAAATCAGAAACTGTAGCTCTAATAATATTTGAAAGTTCTTTTTGGTCGAGACAATGTAGAAAATTTTCCATTTTCAATAGAATTACTGTCATGTAAGACTGTTGAGGCAAGATATGCTAAATTGGATCTAATGAAACATGTTAAGTGTGAGGCGAATAAGTTGAACCGTTTGCTATGGTTACGCGGAGTTGCCACTTTGATTGAGTCTCGAAAATCGGATTATAACCAATTTTCAGTTCTCAATCGAAATGGCTGCGCGTAACCATAGCAAATTAACTTCCAAAAGCTTAACGTGCAAAAATTACATATTACCATGAAAATATCAAACATGTTTAAAAATTTTAAGAATGTTGTTAAATTCATCTAAAACTTAATTTCTTTACAAGCGTACACAGTAGTGGTCAGAGGAGCATGTCCACAATCGCATAGCTGAGAAACTATTCCAAACATGGTCGGCGATCATCAAAGTGTTTGTTACTTATTGTCTCAAACTGTCGCAGATAGTTGCCAACTCCACGGCCACACAGGTGGCCCTCATCCTTTGTGCGTAATACATCCACGAATAGTTCCACACTTCCACCGACTGACGAACAAATTTATTCCATTTAAGTTCAGCCATGTTTCGTTCTGTATTGTTTCGTGGCTTCGCGTGAATTTTTACGAAATTCCGTACGGAATGCCAAAGTTTGGCCAGCGTTTCATGTGATGTGGTGTTTGTTGTACCTAATATATTATGTGTACAAACGATTTCGGAATTTGCGTTTCCTTTTTTTACTTAAATGCTTAAAGAATTATCGTTTTTTTCGGTGATTAACATAGCAATCATGGAATGCTTATAGTTTAACAATGTAGATACATGCTAGTACAAAAATGTTAATGACCATAGCCATTGTTTTTATTTTGATCTAATCCTTCATCTGAATTCATCTATAAATGAAATTATTTCAAATCCTCATTGTCACCGAACATTGAAAATTTTCCGACGATTCCATAACTGATTTAAATGTAAATTCCATTAACCGCTGTTTACATTTCACTTAGCATTTAATTACACACGTCGCAGCCTATCACGGCTTCATATCCGACGTCGGGCACAGTTTCCTCATTAAAACTTCCATTTAAATGTAACCGTCAAAGTTTCTGTGACAAGCACATATTGCTAAGAATAGCACTAGCTGCTGCAGGTTAGTGCCCACAAGTTGGAGCCTGGTAATCCAAGTTGGGGAAGTCATAACTTCGGCTTTTGTCAAACGTCCGACAACTGAATACAGGACATATTTTACATATGAAAGTTGGGATTGCTAAGTTTGGATGTCAGAAATTGCTTCGCTGAAATATGATCGGGTCACTGCAGTTTGAGGGTTGTTGTGGTCGCTCTTCTGACAATGCAGCGATGAAGTATTAGATTAATATTGGCATGCAACGATCTCAGCGCATTTATAAAGTCCGTTTGATCTTTTAAGTTTGAGTGTTTTTTTATGTTAGGAGATTTCAATTAGAATATAAAATAGTTTTTAAGTATAGTTTTATATTCGTAGATTCATATATATATATATATTTTTTATGTATTATATTAGAAAAAAAATGGCTTATTGTTGGCTAGTAGTACACCGCAGACTAACCACTTTTTTAGGTTAAGTTATTGTAGTCCATCCTAAGATTGTCTGGATATCTAATCGCTGTCAGCGATAAGACCGCCATTGTACCCATAGATTTAAGTTTCTGTTAAATTTTTACTATTTTGGCGTACAATAAAGTTTATTCTATTCTATCTCGTCGGTTTAAAATAGGTAGCTGACTAATCATAATAATCACCAATAATATTAATTCGCAATCTCCACAAAGTATAAACAGCCAAGCAGAACAAAATAAACATCTTGGAGCAAAACTTGGCAAGTCTACAATGGGAGCTAAAACTTGCCGTCCTTTGTTCCAAGAGTCGTTGCCAGGCAAACTTGGTGAATTTAAATTTAAAATTGACAAAAGTTGCATTACAATTCGTTTGTTAATTATTTGGGTTCCATTCAACACCTGGCGTCTTAGGCATTTTTTAGATTTCAATACGAATTAATTCTTAAGTGAAGTTTGTGGAATTTGTTTAGACTCAGTTGATTTTATTACATAGAAATTCAAATGAAAACTTGAACACAGAAAATCACGAAATGAAAACGACTTCAACGATTTTGAATGCGCTTTACTAAGTCTGATCCGAAATTATGAGTTTATGTAAATCTACCCATTTTTTTATTTTCAATTTCAATTTACTTATGATCAATACATTCTTCATCGCATTTTGCACTTAAAAACCTATTAGGGAGGCATTGGAAGCGTCAGGAATGCGTGGACTGGAAATTGGCGTTCCATTTAATCCCACCTTGGTGACGGCACAGCATGAATCCATAATGGCTTTGGGGACTGACTGAAATTATGCTAAATGCTTTAATCATTCTGCTAAAGATCTTAGAAATTTTAAAATATGGAAATGTGACATGATACACCATTAGTTGGTAGATATTAATATAATTTATAATAGCTGTTAATTTGACTTAAGTTCCACCATACTTAGAATACCCGATATTACCTATTAAATTCCATTTAATAGATGTTATAGTACAATGTCCAATTTTCAGTATAATGCTCAATGACTTTAGTAGAGCTTCCAAAAGAGTGGATTTTAAAATGGCAACTAATCGTATCATGATCAGAGACTCTGCACTCGAAGTTGTGTACAAAATATATAGGTTTAACTTCGAGACAGAAGTCAATCGTCTCGGAGTTTCCTTGCGTGATCGAATTAGACATGAAGATATCCGCTGGGGAACCAAAGTTCACCCCACCGGTATAGTTGGAAAATCGCCAAACTTAAGTGGCAGTGGCGAGGCATATTACCTACAGAACAGATGGCTAAGGGGCCAAAAGGTTCTGGAATGTCGACCGCGCACCGGAAGACGCAGACTGAGGGCTAAGTTGAATGATGATCTGGTGGGTCGTGGAACTCCGATGGAAGAGATACGCACACAACCGGTCATTGTGGCGATGCTTGGGAGAGGCCTATATACATGTGAAATGATAATGATGATGAATTATTAGGTATAACAAATAAAATGGTGTAAAAATGCCCTCGCTGGCAAAAGCCCCCACAATTTTCACACACACAAAAATTATACTATGTTAACGGAATAACTAGCTATGGTGATTCACGAAACTATAACCCTAGACCACTGACAAACTCTTATTAGGTAAGTACACAAACTTCAGTACTGCTTTACACTAAATTAGGAATGTAAAATGATCAAAATAGACTTTAATCCGGTCTAAAAGGTTTCGATTAAATGAAGCGGGCGCATATTAGCAGATAATTAAAAGTCGGACCGTCTAGCGTTCATTTCAATTCCGTGGAGGCGTCAATAAGTGATGCGATGGCATGAACCCACGGAACGAGATAGAAGTATGGCACAATGATTTTAAAAATACTCTGATCACTAAATCAGAATTGCAACTACTTCCAATACTATCACTATCGGGTAATGTATGGTCTATGTTAAATCATGCATACAAACTGAGGATTGAATTAAAAATTTCGAAGAAGTAAAAGAGCGATAGGCAACCTTAATGTTCTTAATAATAGGACATACACCTTCTCCCTGCGAGAGAGATTGGAACGTAATTCAATTCACGGGTCTAGAGCGATCATCGACGTTATAAATTTTTGATTCAAATTCATAGTTATTTAGAATTACACAATAGAATAGTACTTTATTATAACCACCACCAAAATAAACTCAGTCAGATTTTAAAAGGGTCCCAGTAACTTATCTATACGATGAGGAACCCCCGTAACCAGACGGCGAACGGATTTCGTTAATACGTTTTTGCTAGGCATTGCCAATAATTTCTCCACTAGTAAACCACGTGTTAACAACAAACTACTTACCTTCGGCGGTGCCGTAGCATGTGCCCCATCATACACATACAGATGATCGTTGCAGTCGAGCTGCAGCAGGTCAAAGTGCAGCATGAACCGCTGCAGGATGCTGTGCGTCTGAAACGTCACCGTGCAGTCCAGGTTGCGCTCGTTGCGGGACCATAGCACGCCGCCGTCCACCTTGCGGTACTGCCGCTGAAGGAAGTGGTCCTTGCATAGGGAATCCATATAATCTGGGGACAAAATAAATAAAAAATTAACGAAGAACGTTCAAATGAAGGTATATTAGAAGATATTTTTGAAGAAAAAGAAGTTAAAGTAATCTTTAATATTACATCATTGTTCAATCTACAAACGATTTAAAGAAAGACGCTGCACTTGAAGACGAATAATTGATTAATGTACTTAATAAAACCGATGATACAGCAAGCCCTGAGTATCGACCGGTATGTAAAGTCGTGAGAGACGAGATGACAATAAATGATTACCCAGCTAAATTGAACGAGGTGGATACGGCGCAAGACAAACATACACCTTAAGTCCGCAATGACGGACATTCGATTAACTTTACCCTCCGGAGGGTGACATGGGACCCCAAGACTTAATATACCGTGTATTTGGAAAGTAAATTACGAAGCATCCTACGGTATAGTTAGACAAGATACTAGTGAGACTAGTTCTACGCACTATCTGATGTTGAAATAAACTGTCGAACAATTTTCCAAGACATCATAATGAATTTATATATAAATATTAAAAAGTAAAAAAGAAAAATACAATTAAAACTTGATCTATATTTAACGATAGAGGTTCCAAAGTTCATTATAATTGAATTCTATTGCTGGTTTCCTCAGCCAAATTACTCAAAGAATCTTCATTATTTATGTCTGGATTATCAAATACCGTCTTTGAAGAAGTTGGAACACACTTTCACACATTATTTCGTAATTCCCAATGTAAATAAAACTCTTGCCATGTGCTTAAGATTTGAAGTCGCGTTGATCTTATTTCAGATATTAACGAGATAAAGATTAGATATCTGAGGCAGCTTATCTGTTGGTTTAATGCCAGTCTTCAGGAATCTACCAAGCGTTAAGAACAAGTGTTAGTCAAAGACTTTTTTCAGAATCTGTGTACATAATGTGAGTAAATTCTTCTTCTTCTAATTCAATTCCAAATTTATGTTATGATCATCAACATTGATTTATACATTGGCATACTAGGAAGCAACTCGCATTGGGCCCGCGTGGTGGATTACGGCCCATTCCCTCTCCTATAGAGGAGGCCTTAGTCCCAGCAGTGGGAACATTATAAAGCTGATGCTATGCTATGCTACACTAGGAAGTCTTAATCAGAACTGGACCTCTCATCAACATTTTTAATGTACTCAATTTTGTCATTTTTAATTTCAGGTCCAACTGTACTATAATTTTGATGCTGCTGGTCCTAGTCACCAGTACATCATCAGTACCTGCTTCCCGACTCTTCACGACAATGATTTCAGGGGTGACCACTGGTCTGGAGATTCCCACTGACGCCATAGCTGGCACTGGAGTGGGGACCGGTTCTTTACAGTTTGTGATAAATGTGCATACGGATAGTAATGGAAATATAGAAGTGTTTACAAATTAAGGTGCCGAAGCTGATGAATTGTGTTTTTGAGGTGTGTGTGAATTTTACTTTTTTATCAGGTTTAAAAGAAGCTTGTAATACTATTGAAGACTTTAACGACAGCGAAAAATTTGTGAGATGTAGAATTTATCATTAAAGTTATGAAGTATAAAATCAAAGGAAATAGAGAAGAAAGTATAAAATGAAGATTACTATAGTCGGGAAAGGAAATACCACTCGATAATCAACTCCAATTTGAAGATAACCGAGATATAACTCCGTGAGATCACAACGAAAGCGTGTGAAAGATAAAAGACAAGATAAGAGAATCGTAAACACCGTGCAGTTTTATTTCATAGTTATTTTACTGTAGCAATATACAAACAATACTTTTGAAATAACGAATACCTACTTGTGGAAATAAATGGAACGCTTTGTCACATTGAAACATTGGAATATTTGAAATTTTTCGGGTAGGTGTGGCTTTTGACCGTAAACTGGTCAATAATAGAACAGAATTTACTCAAAGACTGGGAGTGGAATATGAACTTAAAATTCAATGTAATCCCGAGAAAGTACTAAACCCTGTGCCTAAAGATCAAATGAGGCCGATCAGATATTCGAATTAAGCAAATGACCTGAATTTAAAATGAAATAGAGGCACCAAAGAAGCAAGTAATATACTGAGATTTCCTCAAGTATTTAACAGAGAACCTGTTTTAAGTGAAGGAATTCAGCTCAAAGGCACTCAAACAGATCCAGCGTTGAATTTGAACATCAAACAAGATGAACTGCATGAAATTCAGGAAACCGGCGTTTAAGCAAATGCTGAAGTATTTTGCTCCGAAAGATATCGTTTTATCGCAGAGATAAATTCAATAGGAAATAACTACAGTTATGAGAGATTTTTGTTAGAGGAATCCGAAATCTAGCTTGTGTTGATGGATTTTACGTGAATTGGGAGATGAAAATACAATGTGTTAAAGTTCAGAAAAGTGAGAATTTTGGTGACAAAAGTGACCGATTAAAAATTGATTGAAGAGTCATGCAAGTTACATTCTGCTACTCTTCTGTATTAAAGAAGAAATAGCAAGAATATATATATTTTTTTAATTATAATTATGAAAAGTTACTATCCAAAATCATGATGATGATTGTTACATTTTATATCTAATTATAGGTAGTTAAGTTATATTTAGATATGTCAATTTTCTGTTAGTCAAACACAATTCGCCTAATGTAAGCGAATTTTGTATT
Source organism: Leucania comma (assembly GCA_958295575.1). Lineage (NCBI taxonomy): Eukaryota > Metazoa > Arthropoda > Insecta > Lepidoptera > Noctuidae > Leucania > Leucania comma. The sequence continues at coordinate 1,530,540 of OY282468.1, read as the reverse complement.
GAAAACAACGTACCTACTGTAAATCCAGTAACTTTGATGTAAAACTCCGTTTATGCAATGAACTGTCTCTTTCATAATTTCGCAAAAACTACATAAAAATATGATTCTAATATACAACTATTTCGACTGAAATAGTGAAGTTTTCAATATTACTCGACTCATGTAGTGAGGATGCATGTATGCGATATAATTGAGGCAGAATTTAAAAAAAGAAATGTAAATACTGGTATCACGGTTTACTGCAAATAGTATTTTTTTTAGAATTTTGTATGGGTGAGTAGTGGTACCTAAATAAAAAACTGTCAGCAAATAAATACAACATACGGATACTGTTAGGTACCGTTTTATTTGTTTTAAAACCATGTTATGTTCTATCTGTTAAATGACCTACAACAGTTTTTGTCTACATTCTTTTACTGTGTGTGTGTGTGATGCTGAAACACAAATGAGTTAAAGTTTGTTTTTTTTTATATTTTTTATTACAAATTATGTAATTTTAAGAATTTTGTTTTTATTTTTCATTAGCTTTGTCACGTAGCTTCCCTCCTGTGCTAATGTGCATTTTGTTTTAGATAAAAAATAACCTATATAGGTTTTTTTTATTAATATTTAATCTAGTGCTTGACTACGACCCCAACTAATAGCAAGCAGTGATGCAATCTTTGTATTGTGAATCGTAATTTATTAAAAGCCTATTCACTCTAGCCTTGAAGACATCTAAATTATAATAATCGGACGGTAAGAAAGCAGCAGCCGAAGTATTCCAGTCCTTCGGTGGACGCGGTATAAACGACGTGCCGAAACGCTTAGTCTAGACCGCCGTTAGTTAACAACGTAAGGGTAACGTACTCCGACTGCAGTTCATGCATTCGGAGTACGTCGTATTGTCCGATGGTATTGAATGGTAATGAAATAGTTCTACGGTTACGAAAGTATGTTCCGTGACCATACTTTCACGGGTTCGGATCGGATTCGGATCAGGGACCTAGTGCGAAATCGCTCGAAGGCCATGGCAGAAGCAATCTCAAAAATGCATCCTATAGAATACCGAAAGACTGGCTACCCTACGTCTGTAGTCTCTGTATTGTATCTTTCTGATGTAAGAGATCTCACCCGTCTGTATCAATTTATCATGTAGTATCCTACCTAATGATGGCGTTATTGGTGATATTGTTCAATATGTACTATGTATATTTAGCCAATCCTTAGACCGAAGATGCATGCTCAAAGACCAGGCAAATGATAATGGGATCAACAAATATCCATCCCTTGCAACCCAATAACAATTTGTTAGTTTCCGAACTGCCGAAGTCAGCCGATGTTAGCCGAAGCGGTCACGTACAATGGTGGATTGCAAGACTGATGAGGAACCACTAGGTACTGTTACTAGTCGATCAAATCAACAGTAATGGTGTAGGAGGAAAAGTTGGGCTCGGTGGCTATAGACTGTGTTTTTTCTTTTGAGCAATCTTTTGTATACAGGGATTTTTTTGATCAGCAAATGACCTCTTCCGCTCTGAGCGGGAAGGCGTGTCAGACTTTTACTGACTAAAATCACATCTATGTTCCGTCTTTGCCCTGTGTTCCGAAGCCAATCTATGGCATCAGTAGGATTCGGTCTTATGGGCCCCTACAGTATTGCGATCTTTGAGGCGCGCGTGGAACACTGCGCGCCGTCGACGAATCGGGCTCCGTTACCGGTTGGCCGGACGGAGAGCTACCCATTGCTCGTCATCCGTAAGCCCATGTTTGTATACAGGGTGACATTTATAAGATGATGTGCTCGACAATGGAGTGCGCTTGACTGGAACGTACTCATTCTTGACTTAAAGATGGTTGTAGTTGGAAACAGAGATTCAGGCAGCTAATATGAATTAATGATCTATTTATTTGCTAGAATGTAAGTTAATATTATATAGCGATAAGAAGTTCTTTTTTTTTTTTTCATATAAATTATTTAACCACTGTAGTTTTAAAGGTTTATTTAACTTTCATATAATCTTTTAATTTGTCAATACAAAATATTTAATTGCGTTAAAAAACGTTATTCGTTAACACAAGATCGGAATTAAACTCTTGCAATTCTTAAAATAAAAATACCGCTTACTAGATTATTGAAAAACAGTAAACTTCATTTTCAAATCCGGGTGAATATCTTTACATACATTTATAACCCAGATTTATCATCGTTGTCATATTTATGAGTGTTCATTTAAAAATTATTTTTTTGTGTAATAAAGGACATTAAACGGAAGACGCAGCGTCAGAAAGCTTTTAAAAAGGAGGACCAATGACCTGATGAGGGTTGCGGGAACCCGATGGATGCGAGATGCACAGGACTGGTCGTTATGGCGACACTTGGGAGAGGCCTCTGTCCAACAGTGGACGTCTATGTAACCAAGATTTATGTAACTAATAATATGATTTAAAAGAGTGTCCATGGAGTTTCTTGCACGTTCTTCTCTATAGAAATCTATGCTTTGGAAAGTGCAATTTAGCTTTATTTATTTTTTTGGACTTACCGTCATTTTGACAATTCAAAAGTGCCTGTGGTCTATTTGAAATAAAAGCTTCTGATTTCTGATGATTATTATTCATAAAGGACAAGGACTTCGCAAAGATCTACCGCCCAGGGCCTCATAACGGTTAACATCGCCCCCACAAGTGCCCATGTGAATAAAAGACCGAAACTCCCATAACAACAGGGTATATCCATCAGGTGGGCAATAACGCTACAAGTGCAATAACCGCCACGCAGACATAACATCACGTAATATTTACTGGCCATCCTCCCTTCGTCCGTCGCGTTAAATTATAATGAGGCTAACCCTCCTGTTATGCAGTGGTGGGATAGACTCATTACTATTTTATTTACCTCAAGATTTAGTGTTAATGGTGACTTTTAAAATTTATGTGATTTTTTTTATTTAATCGGTTGTTCCACACAAGGATTTATTTGAAAGAAAGAAAAACAGTTTATTTACGCGAAATGATTCAACCTAATATTTCCAACTACTCCTCTTTTGTATCACAAAATTCACAAACATGTAAACTCACACAAGACACCCAGTTCCGGAACGAATATTCCTGAATAAAACAGATATTTGATCCGTGTGGGAATCGAATCTGCGACAATCAGCGCCGCAGTCAATCGCTCTACCACTGCGCTAAGTACCAATAAATAATTTAAACAAAAAATGTTAACTGTTCAAGGGTCGTATGGGGGAGCTGTGGAGCTGTACGATTGTTCGAAAGAGTTAAGTACCACGTCCCTGGAACGTAAATGGCAACTGAAGGAACCCAGGTGTGTTTAGTCAGCAAAAGTCTGCAACTCCTTGTCGCTTCACCCAGAGCGGGAGAAGCTGTTTGATGATTCACTAGCTAAGAAAACGTTAGGCTTTTAATGACTCAAACCCACCAGAGCCTTTCAGTTGCCCTATGGTCACGGCCACTCTTTTAAACGTTCTCACAGCCCTAGCAGGCTTCAGGCTTACTAGGCCCCTTCAGATTTGCTGAAATCTTAGTGAAAAGCAACGGTGGCCGAGTGGTAATGGCCCCGACTTACGAGTTGTAAGTCGCGGATTCAAATTCAGCCAGATGCATTTCTTTGTGTAATAAATTTCGTCACCATTGCTTTCAAAACGGTTAAGGAAACTGGCATGTCCTAGAACTAAAAATTCGAAACATTCACCAACCCGTACTGGGCACGCGTTGTGGGTTACGGCGCTTTCCCTCTCCTAGAGAGGAGACCTGAGTCCCAGCAGTGATAATATTATCTATAGGCTGATTATGATATGCCATTGCTCGTAGGCAAGACCGTGACTATTGTGGGCGAAAATTATCCTGCGACTCCCAACACTCGGGGCTTCTATAAACTATGACGTGTTGTCATAGTCTATAGAAGCCCCGAGCCACATGATTTTTAGACAGAGATAGTGCTGTATAGCTCTATCTCGCTCTTTGTAATTCCCCTGTTTCATTTTGTAATCACAATCTTTCCTGATTCTTTAAGACTAAAGTTAAGTCTCTTGATTCGGAAATACCTGAGTAGGTATTATAAGTATTATTTATCAATAAGAAACGAATTACTTATCAATATCAACACGAAATCATCAGTTTTGTCAACATCAACTTAAATAAGTTTATCATATACATTTACATCGAACCGTTGAATATTGTTTGACATTATTTTTACTAAGAAAATTGTGTCCTTAAATTAAGCTGGTCTAACTCAGGCGCCATTTTTTAAAATTGTGTATGACGTCTCTTTAAACATAAGATTTAATAAACTAGTGCGCCTCACCATCAACGATTGCATCACTGCTTACTGTGTGATTGCAGTCAAGCACTAGTTTATATCATTATTAAAAAATACAAGAATGGATTTCCATAACCGTAACTGAAACTATCCGAAACTAGCGGATAATCCGAAAATTTTATAACTGTAACCGTGTCTGGGAACCGATACAATATTATTCCTAAATCCGTGTCCAGATTTACATCCCTGATTTTTTGTTCTTTGTACAATTTATGACGAAAAAATAAACATTATTATATTGATAATCTAAAACCTGTTAGTTTGTAACACCGGTCAGCGACATCGGTAACATTTTCACCCTCTATCAAAAACAAAACCTGTGGGAAGCGGCGCATCTGACGTACATAATATTATCTACGTCCCATCCCTTTCTAAGATCAAAGGGACCTTTCCACCGTATACCTACACCTACCCTACAGGCCTACATTAATCCATCTAATAAGCGAAGGCCACAATCTTGGGGCTCTCCCCTGTACCAAACATCGGATAACACATTGACCCACATACGAAATCAGACAGGCATTTGACGTACATTGCTCGCTCGGTCGGACAATGCGCCTCGAACGCCCCTTCGAGTCGGCGGTGGAATGAGAACAATTAGGACAAATGATTACTGTTTGGCTATCGGTTGGGTCAATAGGTTACAACAAGGTGTATTTTAATTGGAACAATAATACGAACTGTTATGGCTATTTTCTGACGTAACTTTGCACCTGTTATTCCGAAAGGGTAAAGGTGTGTTTTTATAGGTTTGTAATTTTCAAACTCTGGGGAACCCACGGCAAAATGGTTAAGCCTGTATTATTTTAGTTTGGAAAATGGATGTCATTATTTCTCCTGTATAGTTCTATCTGTTTTTCTTAGATTTATGCTTGATAGAGATCCAACAGGACAAAATGTCATTAGGATATGATTTGCTTCCTCGGAAAACCACTTTCCCAACGTGACGGTAAAAGGGAGAATAATGAATGTTTTTGCTTGAAGTGGACAATCGACATGGTATTAAGGCCAGGTTCTTTGAACTTCTGGAAGTCCAGAAATATAAAAGAGAACACCATGAATAATTATTTTATTAAAATTGACCATATGACCAACCGCCAGGCAAAAATCAAAACATGATAAGAATTAGTTTGCTCGATAAAGAAAAATCGCAAATCTGTCCATAACTTACTATGTATTTCAAACGCGTATCTACGAGAAAGTTACATAAAATAACAAAGCTTGTTTTCAAAAGAGAACCTTTTAAAAAACAAGCAAAAATAAAAAATGTTCGTTATTTTTTTTTTAGAAATAAAACCGCTGTTAAAGGCCTGCGAAGTCGACGTAGATCCGGACAGAGTTCATACAAAATGGCTGTGACTACAACCTGCCCTTAAATTCAAAGTCAAAGTCAAGACGTTTTGTTCCGAAATAAATGTAAAATGTTGGTGTTATATCATGTCAGTACTTATGACTTAGCAGCCTTTTACGAGCATTCCATTATTACAAGGAAGTAAGGATGTGAAATCCCGAGTCAACTAAAAGATAATATCTAATTTTATAAACCTAGCTATTACCCGCGGCTGTCCTTTTTTGGGGCAACTGTGTAAAAAATGTTAGGTATCCATTTCAGAGATGTTCCCGGAATTAAGGAGTCCTCTGGAAATTAAGTCCCATACCCGCGGGAACATAAAAACTAGCTTAAGTTACTCATTATACATATATTTCAAAGACAAACTAAATTTAAAAAAGTAGAATACTTAGTAAAATAATCTTATTTTGATATTGCAAACTATTTAACTGTACGTATGTATAGATTGAACAGAGCGTGTGAACTATCAATACGATTTTTTAATGGAACCTTTGATGATGGAGTTTAAAAATTACCGTTATTAACTTACAAAATAATTAATAAATAAATAATAATAATATTTCCACAACTATCACACAACACCATCTAGTCCCAAGCTAAGCAAAGCTTGTGTTATGGACAGCTGATAAACATACTTATATATTTCTAAATACATACATATTATAGATAAATAACACCCAGACACAGAACAAATGATCGTGCTTATCACACAAACATTTGTCCTGGGTGGGGATCGAACCCAAGGACTCCCGGCATAGCAGTCAGGGCCACTAACCACTAGACCAACAGGCCAGTGGTTAGTTGCCAGTTGTCTGTTGATACAGTCTTAAAATACAGACAACCACGCCAACGTTTCACAAAGCAAATCTCTCAAACAAACGTCTACAAGTACCTCTCAGTTATTTAACAAACCCCACTAAATATTACATTATAACAAAAAGCAAGGCTCGTCCTTCTAATTTGCTCAGGCTTTTTGTCTAACCCAACGGCGGCGGCGGTAATAACCCAGTTTTTACACCAGTCCACCTTTATACCGGTACCGGACGAAAGGGTTATTTGCCAACTCTTTGAATGATCTGAAAATATAATGAAGTCAAAAATTGGAGCTTGTACCTATTTAAAAGGGTCTTCTAGGTACGTGTTACGTGGGAAGCGTGTCGGCTGGTGTATGTGTGAATGAGTGTGTGAAGGATTTAAGAGCAGACGTATCGACCCATTTTTAGGAAAAATGTCATAAGTGACAGTTTGCGTTTTTAGCTGGAAGGGGTTTTTTTCTTTCCTAATTAAAAAGTATTTATGACAATACTAGCTGCTGCCAGCCACATCACCCACTTGATGGTAGAAAATTTTCTCGAGAGTACCTACATACTTCCGGAATAAAAAGTATCTTATATAGTATTTCAGGGCATGGTCTACCCTTATACCAAATTTCATTCCAACCCCTTCAACAATCATGGCGTTAAGGAACATACAAATACAATAAACCTTCGCCTTTATAATATTAAGTTTAATATACATATACCTAAGTATGTACACTAATGTAATTCCAAAAAAAACCTATATTTTTATAAATACGCAATCGTTCGGACGGCCCCGCCCGATCTAGATTAATTTAAACCTGTGTTTGCAGACCATCACTTTTCAGTCCCGTTGCATTGCGACAGTAAAAAACAAAGTTACAAAAAAAAAAAAAAAAAATCTTTTAAATGAGTCATTACTGTTCTAAGAATCTTGTCGGTTTTTCTTTATTGAAAACGACTAAACAATAACCAGCTTCTGATGTTCTATAAGTCTTTTATAGATTAATGTGCAATATTTCGAACGTTCATTAAAGAAACAAAAATGCTTATTGAGAGACTCATAAAGAAAAAACAAAAGAATAAAATAAAAATGTAATTTAATCATATAAAACAACAATATTTACAAAGACTAAATAAAAACAATTCGAGGCCAAAACGGCTCTGTCTCGGCAATTATGCTACAATTTAAAAAAAATGCAGTATTCCGACATATCAATATTCTTTAGTGGCAGAAATAGTAGGTACATGGTATTATCAAAAGCTCTACTTTTACTAAAAAGATACAATGTAAATTATTCTAACAAAACTCTTCGTTACCAGATCGTATAACACAAGGCCTGTCCGAATTATGATTACTCCATTTTTAGAGCCCGTAAACCAGCGTCCCTCGTAAATAAAGTTTAATAGAGAATTTTTAATTTAACAAAATAAAGCTGCCCTACTATTTTCTTTTTTTTTTTAATTTATTAGTCTCTGTGCCTGTGGCAATGGAGTTTGTTTTTAATTTATGCTATTGTCACTTGAATTTAGTCTTTAAGTATTTTTATAATTAACAAATAAATGATGTTATGCTTCTTGGAATATGCCGTTACTGTTTTTATAAGAAGCGTCAGTTTCAACAGTTTTTTTCTAATCTACGCTCGATTGGTGCAGTGGTTGAGCTGTTAGTTGCTATAATGCGTGTCGCGTGTTCGATTCCAGAAGAAGTATACAGATGGTCGTTCCGGGTTTGGGTGCTTTTTATATGTGTGTTTACAGGTTTGTGATAAGGTAAATGTGAGCCAATGTTTCTTAAAAGTAATCAACTTTTTTAGAATATCTTATAGTATCTATTCTCATTATCTTGTTCATTAAAGTCATATGTTAGAATAAAAAAATCGAAGACATGTGAAATCCAATCAGCACTGGACCCATGGGGTGGATTACGGTCTATTCGCTTGCCTAGAGCTCGGCTTGAGTCCCAGCTGTGGGGACATTATTAAACTGATTATTTTACTTTTTCTGTAAATAATAAAGTGCTATTCACCATCAATGATGGCATCACTGCTTATTACCATCAGGTGAGATCGTAATCGAGCACCAGTTGATAGCATAAAAAAATAGATATAGGTGGGAAATTGAAGAAGAACAAAGGATATTTTAAACTAGCACTAAGTTTCCATTTTTTTTTGTCGATAGGTAAAAATCATCCAATGACATCCTCCACCCTTGGGCGGAGCGCGAGGCTTGACTACACTTTTACTACTAGACTTTTACTGCCTAAAAAACCCATCCCGTTCCTTCTTAGCCCTTTATAGGGCCGGACATTCCTTTCAGAAATCAGTCCATAGCCCCAGTAGGCTATTAAGTTCCCATTAGATAATTCCCGATTTAAATGCAAGCAAAACTGCTAGCAAAAGCTGGTTGGTCATATCTACGTAATCTACGACATCTTTAATACCACTCCATCATATCTAAGAAACCAGAAAATATCGCAGGTTATGGTAACACACTCCATACCGAGTCAATTACGCGTGAGAGTCGCTGGTGCGTGAAATGTGCTGGATCACCGCAACCCCGCGAGTGGAGACGCGGGACGCGCATATACGCGTAGATATAATATGTATGTTCGATGAATGATAATGCGCATTAATGCTGGCTCCGTTTATTACATATCAAACATGAAGTAATATGAGGAAAATAAGTTTAAAGGAGATGTCACATTTTGGGCATGAGGTTACTGAAAATCTTGGAGATGAAGCAGCCATGGAAAGGAAGCGGAAAGCATCGTCAGTCCGGCCTTCAGGTTTGCACGCTGTGCAGACACGATAAAAGTAATCCTATTCAAGGCCATTACATCTCTGTACTCGACAAGCTTGTGGGCTAGCTGCAATTCTTTGCGCATCCTGTTTAACAATGCCTATAGTACGCGGTAAACAAATTGAACCATTTGCTATTTTGTCGATTGAGACCCAAAAAATGGTTACTGCGCATTCAAGGTCTACTGACAAGATGTTTCAACTTGTATGACGAGAATAACCAGTTTTTGGGTGGGGGGCTGCGCATAACCATAGCAAATGTTTTGACTTATTTGCCACGTACAAATCGGCATATAATAATTGCCGTTTCGAAATCTGCTCTCAAAACGGTGAAGGAAAACATCGTGAGGAAACCGGCATGTCTTAGAACCAAAAATTCGAAGACATGTGACATCAACCAACCCGCATTGGGCCCGCGTGGTGGATTACGGCCCATTCCCTCTCATAGAGAGGAAGCCTGAATCCCAGCAGTGGGAACATTGTAAGGCTGATGGTATGCTATACAAAAAGTGGTTGCGTCTGCCAGGTTTCTACAGTGCTTCCTGCATGTTCGCTGAATCGCGCATGGATGGCTTTGATGCCACGTCGCGCAAGAAGACAGCATCACCACTAAGCAGACTGCGTGCCAGCATCACCATCATCCTAAAAGTAATAGCCTGTTTGACAGCATTCTGGTGTAGAGCCTTAACCAGAGGACTAAATCGCTTTTAGTTTTATAACTAACTAACTTTAGTGTTTTAAGATCATACAAACAAATTTTCTTGTAATAAATGGACGAATAATGATGTTAGAATAAATAAATTAATTGTTTTTTTTTATGTTCTACTATCACACAACGCCATCTGACTCAAACTAAGCAGAGCTTGTGTTATGAGTACTAGACAACTTGATAAATATATTTATATGTTTCTAAATAAATACATTTTATAGATAAATTACACCCAGTCACAGAACAAATAATTGTGTTCATCACACAAACATTTGTCCTTGGTGGGAATCGAACGCACAACCTCTGGCTTAGCAGTTAGAACCACTAACCAATAGACCAACAGGCCAGTCTACTGGCCAATTAAAGCTGACCATATTTGAAGGGAGGTAGATACTCAGATAATGCTAAAGGGAATCTTTTGCTACGATCTCGTTAGCTGTCTATATTTGTCAAGAAATTAGGAAATTAACGAAATATAGACAAGCTAATTTTACTGTCACGCTTGACCACTTTCTCACCTGAAAGAAAGCGACGATTTGGTCGACGTGGATCACGCTTCACACTTGATTTAAAGAACCAGAGGTTGTAGCTAGCAGGATACATAGATTTGAGCGGGGAATTCCACTCCTTAGCTGTTCATATCCATACACAACTAATTACAGTATTGATTATACAAAAACTTTGGTTTACGAATAAGAAACATGTTTATCCAGTATTATATTTGAAATAAGCCCATAAAATCTAAATTGGCAAACTACAAGAAAGACATATATCTCAACGAGTTTCAGAGAAATGATCGCACTATCTCATTCCCCAGTACTTAAACGTAGCATAAAATTAATTAGCATCGCCGGAACAGCTACTAAACGTAAACTGTTCAAATACAAGCGCCACCAAATGTAATAAAAACAAAACGGATGTAAAGTAACGTACACAACACACACGTTGCCACTAAATCGCTTCAAACGTGTGTGTACACCCCTTAGCACTACAGACAACACTCGAAACTAAAACTCTCGAGGAGCGAAAGAGAGAGCGATACACAAGTGGCCAAGTTAGAGCAGATAAAAAAGTTTTCAACTTGCAATAATGCACCAAGTTGTTGGGTCTAACTATTACAACGTTCTACTAGTCCGTCTCTGTGTGCCAACACGCCTATAGATAGTTTACAATCGTTTGAGAGATTAATTGCTACACTTTTTTCTCTAGTTTAATTCCATATAGTCCACTTGACAAAAACGTATGATGCTAAGACGTAAGATAATATGTTTAAGGTTTTATATGAAACCTTTTAGTCTATCGGATAATGGTCTGGAAAGCACTTCACTCATCCTAAACGAAGTCGGGACGTACACCCTCTTTAGAAGTAGGGGGGCAGTAGGGGTGGCGGGGTGTGAGGCGAGGGTATCGACCCGGGCTCAGTACCGCTGGGTCGTTCACCCCGCGCCCCGCGTAGCCCGTAGCCGTACGTAGCCGACTACGGCGTAGCGTCGTCGCACTCGTAGCAAAGGCATTTTTTCCTCTTTTCCTCTGTTTTGTTCCAATATTGGGCCTGTTTGTTATTTGTTTTTAGGACAATGTAAGTATTAGAGGAGAACGTTTGTCGTTATGGGTTTTCGTTACAAATTCAAGGGCTTAGTATTGCGGAGGAGAATATTTTTATGGCTCTTTGATGAGCGCCGCTTACTGGGAAATCTGGATGAAATTTATAAGATATACCTACCTGTTTCAGTTTAATGATATTTGTTCTCATTTTGTTTTATTATTGATAGACTCGCGCTGGACAACTATTTCACCTAATGGCAAGCGACGATGTGGTCGACGATGGACCAGACTTGCTTAGGACTAGGTAACCTATTGTTACCTATTGTAGCTCATATTTTGATTTAATGAGGGTGTTATAAAATGGGGCAGCACTGAGGCCTGAGGTCCAGGCACATGTCAAAACGCGTATGATAATGACATTAGTTAGATATTAACGTCAACTTCATTCACGCGTTTTCAAAGAAAAAGACCTCTGGCTAAGTGGCGCCAACTGGTGGTGTGCCAAAGAATGAGAAGATGAGCATTATCTAAGTCTCGACATCTTGATTTTTATGGATCTTGTCTAGTTTGGTGATTGAAAAGAGTGTCCATGGAGTTTCTTGCACATTCTTCTCCATAGAGATCTACGTTTTGGAATGTGCAATTAGCATCATTTTTTTCTGACAGACTGACACCATGACCTTTCAAAAGTGCCTGTAAATGGTTTATTTGAAATAAATGCTTTTGAATCTTTAAATATTGAATCGGTGTCGGTAGTTATAGGCAGTTTTCTTGTAACAACTTAACATATCATTATGTTCCCTCGCAGGAATCCAATCAGCAGCAGTCACGCCGGGCGCTGCGAGGCCGGGCGCGAGCGGGCGCGGCGCCGGTTCCTCACACTTCATCAATCTAAGCTGCGGTGGACCCACTCGGGGACGCCGCTTTATATTCATCGCGCCCGGAATATTAAACATCTTTGATGAAATTATGGGTAGTCACAAAATCTATAGGAAAGGGGGGTATACCCCCCCCCCCCGATTTCTAATTTAAGTATGTATTTGAAGTTGAATGTTTCTCAAACTCTACTTTAAACCTGAAAATCTGTCAGAATTTGGCGTTAAAATAGGGTTTTTTTCACCGTAGGCGTGGGTTTGCGGATGACGAGCAATGGGTAGCTTGCCTATGAAAACCGAGCCTGAGTCGTCGACGGCGCTTAGGGCTCTACATGCGTCTCAAAGAGAAAACCGTCAGGAAACTGTAGGGGCCCTGGAGGACGATGCCTGCTACGGCCATGAGAAAAAGTATGAAAGGGATTTTTTTTAAAGGGTGGAAATCGTCCAATGACTTCTCCCGCTCTGGGCGGAGCGGGAGCGTGTGTCAGACTTTTACTGACTAAAACCACACCTGGGCAACTGTAGGAGTTGCCCTTTGCATTCTAGGACTACGGGTTTCCTCTTCAGAAATTCCCCACGGACCTAGCTAACTCTTGGTCCTAGAACGCAAAAGGCAACTGAAGAAACGTAGGTGTGGTTTTAGTCAGAAAAAGTCTGACACGCCCTCTCGCTTCACCCTAGAGCGGGAGAAGTCGTTAGATGCTTTCCCACCTTAAAAAAGCAGGGTTTGAGACGTTGTTAAATACTCAATTTAGAAAGCCGCCCTTATATTTAGTATTGGGTCATTATCTACTATTAATTATGGGATAAACATATTAAATAGTAATTAGTCAATCTATCTTCTATATATAAAAATGAATGGTCAAATCTATTGCTAAGTGCAAAACTCGAGAATGTTTGGACCAAATTGGAGAAAACTTTTTCTTTCAACTAATTGTTGTTGAAGTCTTAGAAAGATTCTTAAGGGGAGAAAATTGGATTGTTCCGTATAAAAAACCTTTTTCTATATCACTTTCAAATTGTTCTTAGGTGTCGATATTACACCTGTATTTATAAATAAGTACAACTAATTACTTGAATAAAAGTAACTACTTATATAAGTACCTAACAAGTTTTATTCTGTAGTTAGAAAAAATTAAATTAGTAGAATTTAAATTTTGAATGAGGATTTCTAACGTCAAATAATGACATAGTAAGAAATTAATTGGCAACGATTGATTACTTCTTTATTCATTTTACTGTTGATTCTCGCTAAATACTCTCCAGCGTTTGACGGTATATTAATAGTTCGTACGTGTTACTGGCAAAATTGTAGTATCTCTTCCACAAAGGCCATTAATGAAGAGTTGAAGTTGATTACTTCTTTATAAATACGGGTGTTAGGGTTAGCTGTCAATATATGAGTTTTTGACAGAACGACGTCTTCCAGGTCAGCTAGCAACTAAGTTACATGGATAACTTTACCACTAAGAGCCAAACTTAACACATAACATTATATATATTTCATTTTTATAGAAGTTACCCTATCTTACTTACTTTGACCCATTCTGCTGGCCGCTCTTAAGAGCGGACAACCCGAGGTACATTTTCATACAACTGTTCTTACGTGATTATGATGCTATTACACACTCCAGATATTTTGGGTACACAGATATCTTGTGAATATTAACTAGAAACCAAAACATAAATTTGTGTAAAACTAATCCAGTAAATACCTTTGAAAATTTGCTATTTTACGCAAATTTTGGCCCTCCACAAAGTATTCATATATTAAAAATATAAAAAAGTACGTATATAGATAGCCTTGCACATTTATTCGAGATTTTGAATGATGGGTTTTTAAAAAAACGTATTTCCTGGAAAAGTTTTGTGAAATTTCGAGTAAATCACAGAATTACCGAATACCAACAGAGTTTTCAGGCGTCAGGCGTTAAATCTCTTTTTCACGTTGCCAAATCATGAAACATCGCGTTGAATTGCGTTAGATGAAGCAATTAAACCATACTCAACGTTGTCGGTAGGCGAATGGAGAACGCCCCTCTTAACTGAAATACAGTCTTTGCCTAGTCCGTTTATAAATTAATATATAATAGACGCCCGCGCGCGGCACCAGCGCACAGCTATGTGCGGGAGCAAAACAACCCCCCAGTGGCCTGGATAGCCCGGTGACCATGTATTTGTGCAGGTAACAGAACAAGCTTATAACTTTGTGATTTTTCATGATACAGTAATAAAAGTTTGTACATAGATTCTGTACATAAAAATACTAGACACGTGTATGTATGTCCATGCCCAGCACTAGCCATTCACGTCCATTCGAGAACACAAGTGTGCGCGACACGTCGCAGGTCTCATGTCCGCGCCGTCATTAAACGGGCACGACACACCCGCGCTTGTAAACACCGCGTTAAACTGCACTATCCGGCGCTTTACGTCCGCGCTGGACCGCCACTAGTGGCCATTAAACTGCGAAATAGAATTGAACACGTTTTGTGTGCTATTTGAGAAGTTATTTAAATAACTAAGTAACTAATTTTCGTTACCAATATAGCTTCAAAGCAAAGCACATTTATCCCTCCTTTATTTCATAAACCAAAGCGTTTAGAAAACACATTAACATTTATTGTGTTGCCGAAGTCTCGGCCGTACTGTACATTATTCCATCGTCGGCCACACCATCGCTTACCATCGGGTGAGATAGTGGTCAAATATCAGCCTATCCAAAAAAAAACCGGGCAATTGCGAGTCGGACTCGCACTTTGAGGGTTCCATACAAACTTATCGAGTCACGCAAATTTTTCCGAATACAAAAAAGGTTTTTTTATTTGTGACGTAACAACAAATTTTGAGTCAGATTTATTCCTATATTTGTGCTTGGCCTTGCTGCATACCAAATTTCAAGGGTTTAGGACAATTTATATTATATTAAATTTTTCTACACTTTTATATTTTCGTTTAACATTGTGAATATGAGGACTATGTGAATCATTTTCTTTTTTCTTTTCATTTATTTTGACGGATGTCTGGCAAATTGAGTATTTCTGCGGCCTACCCAAATGTCCTTTCATTGGTATTATTCGTCGGATCGTTGGGCTCCTTAGTAGTTCTAAGTTGAGCTTTGCGAATACTGACAAATGCTTGGACTGACTGGACAGGTCCATTCAAATCTGCGTGGTTCTTTCCTCAAAAGACCATCTCAGACACGAATCTGCATGGTTCTCATATGATTTGACCATTACATGTTTGCTGTATGGACTTTTAAAAGAGACTTTGACCCCTGAGATTGTTTCGGTGTTTCTTCTTAGGGTAGTCAGCTAGCCTAAGAAGAAACACCGAAACAAACTCAGGGTCAAACCTAGCTTAAACTGACGAAAATTGACGTGTAAAAGTGTTTATAAAAAACCTATTTGCAAAATAAACATCATTTATTATTTATCCCAGCGTCGCCATTTTGACTGTGTCTGTACTTCTCGTATTCAGTAGATGTACGAGACCACCCTGGTCTACTTCCCTCCCTCGTCCCGTCCCTTCAGTCTACCCAGTGGGAGGCCTTCCAATAAAACTACGAATGAACTGAAATGGAAACTAGACTACGCTTAGACGGAGAGGCGGCCACGGCACTACGGCAGACAGATTGGCACCCCGCAGACCAGACGAATCGGCGCGAATGGATCACAGACATTTTTTGGTAGGTATAGGTCGAGCCATCGTAGACAGAGTGGCACCGAACACCTACGCAATGGCTTTTCCTACACGTACGTTTTTGCACGGTTATTGCAAATATCCACGTTTTATAACCATACCCCATAATAAGCTCACAGCCATCGTAGATAACCATAATAAGCCCATAATAAGCTTGCAGACGACGAGCAATGGATAGCTCGCCGTACGGCCGTCCGGCAACCGTCCGGATCGAGTTCGAGTCGTGGACGACGCGTAGTGTTCCACGCGTCTCAAAGAGATGTCAACAAACAGTAGGAGCCCAGCAGAGTCGAAGCCTGCTAGGGCCATGGGTAATGTGAAAGTGAACTCTGAGGCCTTGGAACGAAGGCAAAGAAGAAACAGGAGTGGGTTTTAGTCATAAAAAGTCTAACGCTATCCGGTCCGCCCAAGGGCGGGAATTATTATTAGATGATTTTCCCACCTAGAAAAAAAAAACGGACGACGAGAAAAGGGTAGCTCGCCTTATAGTTTTTCAGCAACTGGCTGAACCAAGCCCGAGGCTTCTTGGGAAACATAACGTCTGTTTCTCAAGAAAGGTTCGGCAGAACTTTACCTTGTTGTACAGTGTACATGTGACACTAGTTTACGAGTCCACTGATGCTTAATAGAAATATTTTTTACATTTTGTAAACAGGAAGACAATTCGGCAGTTGCTCTGTTTAAAGCACCGGTACTCGATTACTGCAGCTAATTAGACTAGAAGGCGCCCCCAACATATTTGGGTGAAGACTAAACAATTTGATTGATTTAAAAAAATACCTGCAGTAATAACCAATAATTATAATCATGTAAAGCTGCTGCTCTACAGTTACGTTTTGTCTTGAAGTAGCATAATAGCATAATCAGCCATGTAATGTTCCCACTGCTGGGACTCAGGGTTCCTCTCTAGTAGAGATATAAGAACTCACGAAGCGGCTTCCACCGCACCGGCCGCGGTAGAGGAAACTCACGAGACGGCAGATTTTCGCGGTTACGCAGCCGTCGCGGTTGCTGCAAGCCTGGCGGCCGATTATCGCCAGCCACTGCGCGGTTGCTGCAAGCCTGGCGGCCGATTATCGCCAGCCACTGCGCGGTCGCCCGCCAACTGACCGCAGAGCGTACGGGCGCTAACGCGATTTTACAAGATGCCCGCCAAGCAACCGCGGCCGTATAACGCGTTGTGAAATGTGCTTTAATTTTTTACGTATATTTTGCATTCTACAGAAAACCGCAACCACAGCGGCCGCGGGTATTTCACCCGCGGCTACTGTGGTTGCGCCGTATCGTGAGTTCTCTCCCTAAAGGTCTATTGGTCCTTGGTTAATCGAAAATAGGCCTTAAGGGATTAAGGCCTATTTTCGATTTTGTGGTCCTAGAACATTACGGTTTCCTCAAGATATTTTCCTTCACCATTTAGTGAGCAGTGGTTGTGAAATAAATTACACAAAGTGAAGCCACAGTAAAGCGACCGCTTGGGTTTGAACCCATGACTCATGTATCGAGACCGTTATCACTGGGCCACCA
Organism: Leucania comma; assembly: GCA_958295575.1. Taxonomy (NCBI): domain Eukaryota; kingdom Metazoa; phylum Arthropoda; class Insecta; order Lepidoptera; family Noctuidae; genus Leucania; species Leucania comma. The sequence continues at coordinate 1,512,918 of OY282468.1, read as the reverse complement.
CTGCTCGTCATAAAGCACCCACAATTGAATAAGTACACATACAGTAAAACCCAAAATTGCCGATCGGAACTTAAAACGACATCTTACTTACAAATTCAAGCTAACCCTCCCACTTAGGCCGCCTGCGGTGTCCAATAATACGCCAATAATGTACCGGGACGCGCGTATTGCGTATTTTGAGCACGTTCCTATATTACTGAACGGTATTTACAATATACGTGCGGCTTTGCGTGTCTATCAAGGCCGCTATTATTATGTGCAGAAAATAATAAATTACTTATTAAATATCTATTTATATTCGTCATTCCTATAAAGCGAGCGAGGCGTGATGAATTTTGGTAAATAACGAAAAGGAAAAAAAATAAAGTCGAAACTTTGATAATAATATTACTTAGAATTGTTGCCTAAAGTGGATAGGAAAAGGCCTCGGGGATGCAGCCCAATACGTTGGTCCGACTAGATCTACACCGTTCTTGACTCTACGGTGTACAATGCCCTTCACACCGCCAGATATATGTGGAGGAATATCGAGTAAGAGTGATAAAGCAGCCCGGTCACGACCCTCAACAGTGAGGAATACGACGCAAAGAGGAGAAATTTTGCCTATTCAAAGACAATAAGCGTTATCAGAAAAAAAAACTAAACTCAAAGATTACTGGTACGATTTTTTTTTACCAATAAATGCTACTTTATCACAGTGATATAGGGATGCGAGTGAAGCCACAAGTTTTATATAAAAACAAGATTTTTTTTCTGGAGGTAGATGGGTAAATGCAGAGGGTTGTCAACATAACTAAGCTGTCAATATGACAGATAGGTACATTACTTAGGGATCCGTCACGTACCTCGCACGTTATTGGAATACCTTATTAAATGGGATGGGACACAGGACGGTACCGATAATGAACATCCGTATCTCCAGCGTTTTTAATTAGCATTCACAGACAGCCAACAAAATAAACTTGAAGTCCTCATAACCTTAGTTTTGGTCTTCGTCTTAAATTATATTTTGAGCTTTCTTAATTGTAATGATTTGATATTTATCATAGTATTTATTAGTTTATAATTTTAGCATATTATAAGTACTTTATGTTTATATGTACATAATTTCAGTTGTACGCAGTACGCAGCAAATAAGTTGAACAATCCGCCATGGCTATGCGAGACTGAGACCCAAAAATCGGTTAAAATCCTCGTCACACAAGTTGAACCATCAAGGCGGTCGACCATGAATGCGCAGTAACCGATTTTCGGGTCCCAATCGAAGTGGGGGGCCGCGCGCAACCACAGCGAATGGTTCAACTTATTTGCCGCGTACTAACATTCTATTTTTAAATACTTATCTGTTATTTATTCATTTATTGTGCACACCTACGATAGTGTTGTCTTTTCAAACCAATGGTTGACTGGTAGAGAATGCCTTGTTGCATTAAGTCCGCCTAAGTACCACTGTACATGAAATTTAAATAAGTGAAGTTGTAGGTATTCTTCTTCGCTGTAACTGAGATCAAATTTCTTATCTGTGTTTTCAAGACGTTATGTAATGTAGAATCTGCCGTGTTTTTTTATGTGTATAGTACATAAAAAAACACGGCAGATTCTACATTACATAACGTCTTTTCTTTATAAAAGTGCTATCTTCTAAAAGGGTTCTATTACTGTAGTCTGAAAACTTATGGGTCATAGTGTCATAAACTTTTAGCTTTAGCTATGTTACTTATTGATAGTTATCAGTGCGTATCAATAGTTCTATAGAAGTATGCGCTGTTGAAAAGGGAGAATCTTTGGACCAGACGGTTTTTGTGTTTGGCAATCGCCCGATATTTGATTTCGGGCTGTTGTATATTAAATTTTAATCACGCGGAGGACTCTGATAACGCGAAGCTGGATTTGCTGGTCTAGTTTCCATGTGGCGTCACAGATGTCGCTAAAGTTAGATACCAGAGGTACTCAACCAGTTCTCGTGAAGATCTACAAATTTTTGAAGACATCATCATTGACATTAGACAATTTTACACGGGGCAGGCTGTGTTGGTCGACACACAGTTACCTGACTATACCAATGAGCTGCGGCAGGCCTGCCAAAAAAACCCTTCTGACTGGAGGATCAACTTCTCACGATATTCCATCGATTCAAAATCCATTTTAAACACTAATGTAGCTGTAATACAGGTGGAGAGGAGATATACGCTACGCTTCTCGCTCTAGGAAGGAACGAGAGGGTGTGTCAGACTTAAAAGCCCTCAAGCTAACTTTCAGTTGCCTTTTGCGTTCCACAACCATGGTAACTCTTTCAAACGTTACTGCAGCCCTAATGCGCAAATCATACTATCCCTACTTACAGAATCTGGATAGAGTGAAAGTATACTTTCAATACAGCTTAAAAATATCATGACTATTTAAAACCGGCCACCGTCGGTGAATCGGTCATCGAGGGTCATCTTCAAGGCTAGAGTGAATAGGCTCTTAATAAACCAATGCGCCTCACCATCAACGATTGCATCACTGCTTACCATCAGGTGGGATCGCAGTCAAGCACTAGTTTATATAAATAAAAAAAAAAAAACAATTGTCGATCATAGCCCACAGTTGAGCACCTCTGGTTTGCAGATCTTATCGCTTATTGGCAGTAAAAGGAAGCTGGCAGTAATAATTTTCCACAAGTGCTGTATTGCGTATTTCGGGCACGTTCCTGCGTATCATGCGTATTTACATTTAATGAGACACTGGCCTTAGAGCGGTTTCGTACTACGTTCGATCCGAATCCGATCCGTCAAAAACCCGCTCTTATCTCGCCGCTTTTAGGCACGTAAGAAAGAAAGAAAGAAAGAAAAACAGTTTATTCGCGTGAAATGACGCAAAACTTAAAACTACTTGACAAACACAAATACTTCAAACTGACAGTTTTCCACACTAGTGTAGTAAAGTGCGCGTGCTCGCCCCCGCCACAGTTTTATTGTAATGAAATAGTTCTATGGCTACGAAGGTGTGGTCCGTAACCATATTTTCACGGGTTCGGATCAGATTTGGATCGGACGACGTCGACTTGTTATTCGTGTTTTTTGTTTGTTCTGTGTTTGTACTGACATTTTTTATTCTATTTTATATTTTTTAATGTTTGAAGTAATTGTTGACTTGTTAATTTTTGGAAATGCTTAAATTAATTTCTATTATTTTTAATAATGTCTATAATTAAAGTTTTAATATAATACCAACATTTGTACGCTCTTAAGCATAACATAGCGCGCCTTTTTAAATGTGTGTAAATGTTTCATTACCTGTGTTAAACAAATGAATAAATGATTATGATTATGATTATTATGAAACCGATCTTATTCCTGATCCCATCCGAAGATGACGACTACTTTAAAACCACTGGAGGGATCTTAAGGTCGGAAGCAGATATTATATTATATTATATGTCAGTTCCTTATTTTACCATGTTCTTAGCAAGCCATGATAATTTACTTAGCGTTTTACCAACTAGCTTGGGGTCGGCTTTTAGAACCAGATGCTGCTGAATACCCGTGTTTCACAAGGAGCGACTTTCTATCAGACCTCTACAACCCAGCCAACCAGGCAACACGATACTCCTTTGATATGCTGATGGGCAGACTTTCTGGCTTTTGACTGCAGACAAAGACCTACAGATGACAACCGGGACCAACGGCTTAACGTGCTTTCCGATGCACGAGGTGAAAAGAAAAGAATATACGAAGTGAAAAATTCACATTAATACTTGCCGCATTTCCATGGATAAGATGTCAGGCAATGGGCCACATGTTCGTAGCGAAACATGTAAGAGAGTAATGGAAGATTTGCCTTACATTATTCCATAGTTCCTAAATATAGTACGCGCAAGGAAAAAGATACACACATATTATTATGAGATCCTATTTCTTAACACCATCAGAAATTCATTGAGGGTCAGTAAAAGCAGATGGTCCCGACCTTTTCCTGAAAACAAGATTGACATGTGTATCAGTGGTGTCATCAAATATCATGTCACAAAATTAGATTCATCTAGCAACATCGGTGTCGCGAAGATGAATAAAAAACTATATAAGAAGCGTCCTAAATTCAGGCAGGGTCACTAGTGTTGGGTACTTCGGGATATTTTTATATTCGGGGCGGGGCGGTGAGGCGAGAGTGGTATCGACAGCCATCTTTTTGCCCCAACGAGATTAATTACGAACGTCCCACCGTGATTAATGTTCTACGGTAAAAATGTTTGGAAACTGAAATCAATTTAGTCTTGAAAACATCGTCGGTGTGTTGACTTGTTGTTCAGTGTGGTTTTAAAATAAAATGTTTAGTAAGCAACTTACGGTGATACTTCCAGGAAAAAGAGCAGTCTAGATTTGATAACCTAGGCCTTAAGAAGGCCCTTCTTGAGCATATATAAGCCATGTTCATTTTGGCGGCAGACGGTGCCAAAAAGAGGCAACACGTAAAAAGGGAGATATACAGAAACGCTCTGTTGGCAATTTATTCAATCAATCAAGTTAATTTTCGTCAATCAATCAAGCATTTCACAAAACTTGTTCCAGGAAATAAGAATGTTTTTTAAACTTAAAGAAAAAAAAATTAAACTTTAAAAAATTTTCGTCATTCGGAATCTCGATTAAATGTACAAGGTTTCTATATATATATATATATGTTTGAGTAGGTACTTCATGAAGGGCCAAAGATTACGCAAAATAGCAGATTTTGAGAGGTCCTTACTAGATTAGTTTAAAAAAAAATGATTTCAATAGAAGCCTAGATAATATCTACAAGATATCCGTGTTTCCAAAATATCTAGAGAAAGATGTGTAATAACATCATGATCAATCAAGAGCGTTTGTATGAAAAATAATTAAAGTGTACCTCGGGTAAGACGCTCTTAATAAGAGGATTAGATCAGTTTCTGTCGAGTCTAACGATAAGCAAAAAAAAATGTTGAAGGAAATCTAACAAACAAACAGGACACTTTATGTGTACCAATATTATAAAGCTGAAAAATAATCAATATGAAAATAAGATGGTCCATTGTCCACATGCTTAAGTATTGTGAATAAGTGACCTGTATCTCGCCTTGCAGCTACCCTGGCTTAAAAATAACCTCCAATATCTCTGCCCTGACACTGAGGCATACATACAATGCTAATTTCGGTCATTATATCTAATGTCACTTCATTCTCATTCGTTCAAACTAGTCATTCTATGAACGAACATCAACGTGAACTGTTGACAACGGATTCGATATTCAAATCTGTATTATTTTCTATTTTAGTTCATGTTTGAACGAAGTTTGATTTGAACGAGGAAAAAATATATACTGTACGATTTTTTTTTATAAAGTCATCTGTCAAAAGTTTGAAATGGCTTGTGGATGGTTTTGTTAGTGGCCAGTTGTAGATAAAATCATTAATGTTTTGGTATGTCAGCACTGTGCACTGTACGACTTTAAATGTAGAACAACATTGGGCACGCGTGGTCCATGTTTGCCGATCTGGGCGCGTCAGTGTACATACATTTTCTATGGCTTCTAGGCTTGTAGATCTACATCTACGCCATGCGACGCCACGCAATGCGACTCTACGTAAAATTGTCTAATGTAGTTCCCGCTTTAGTCTGTCTAGTTGAAGTCCTATTCAGGTGGCCTTTCCTTCACTCGCCTATCGTCAACGTCGAGCTTAAAGCTTGTTGCTTCATCTAAAGTAATACAACGCGAGGTTTGATGAAGAGGCAACACGAAAAAAGAGAAATGACGCCTGAAAACTTTGTTGGCATTTGGTAATTCCGTGATTTACTCGAATATTTCACAAATTTTGTTTTAGATAATAGGTACGAGTTTTTTTTTAATTAAAGAAATTAATTTCGTACATGCATATATTAATTCGAGTTTTAGTAAAAAAGTTTATTATTTTTTATTTTATCTTTACAAATCAGTAGTGTGTCATGTACCGAATCGACCCTCCACGGGATTAAAACGACCAAAATTTAACGGTGTATAACTGTATCTTCAGTGTCTGTATCTATGCGCCAACTAAACGGGTTTTTCTTTCTTTTTTCCTTAGTTATATTCCTTGTGGCAAACAGATTCTAAACTTTTATTTTATATATTTAATAGATATTAATTTTATCTTAACTTATCTCTGTCAGTCGAATTAGATACTAAGTGCGCGATGTACTAAAACTAAATGTGAATAGTGCCTTACTTATTAAGTAACCTGTATATCCGATATCCAATAAGTGGCATTATTTTCCAGCCGAAATATCATCAGTAATTGTCCGGTAATTTAATTGTTACAAGATCCTAGCTAATAATAATTAGTGCTATTTTTCACTCAGGACAAATGTTTGTGTGATGAGCACGATCATTTGTTCTGTATCTGGGTGTAATTTATCTATAATATGTATGTTTATCAGTTGTCTAGTACTCATAACAAGCTCTGCTTAGCTTGGAATTAGACGGCGTTGTGTGATAGTTAGCGGTGTTTAGTTAAAATAATTTTAATTTTTCTTTTAATAGTTTTATCTATTTCATTTGTTGACTAAGCAAAGTATTGCTCCCAATTTTTATTTTTTTACTACTTAATTGCTACCCGCAAATTTGTTCGCTTAGAGTTTATCAGTGAAAATCAGGTTGGAAAATAATTTGTACCCACTGGAAATGGTCCCACAGTATCATATTATATTTCAGATTTAAATTAGGCACACTAAAAGGTACAGAGAAGTAGAGATAGGTAGAAAAGAGAGACAGAGGTAGTGAGAGGTAGCGAGAAAGAAAAGTAGAGAGAGGTTTCTGTTAACAACAGATTACTCGTAATAGTATAAGTAATTTATACAAATTAACCTATGTAAATGGTTCGATCCCCGAATAGAGTCTCGAAGATTTTTACGAATCACAAAAAAAAAATTAATTATTTCGTGATCAGCTACATCACGAAATTACTTTCTACAAATTTAAATTCTCCTATTATGTTATGAGACCTTGCTTCATGCCAAATTTCAAGATTTTAGGTCAATGGAACGTAGAACGGACCCTACAGGTTTGCATTTTCGCGCCAGTGTCACAATATGCGCCAGGACTGAACATAAAGGGTAACAATCTTTAGATTGCGTCTAAAGTTCGAAATCCTAAAAACATCTGTTTTATATCGCAGTTTCATTTCATAACCTGACATACACTATTAGGGAGAGAACTCACGAAGCGGTTTTCAGCCGCGGCCGCCGCGGTTGCGGGTGAAAGACAGCTTCTGTAGATTGCAGGTATAATGTAAAAAATTAAAGTACTGTACCTCTACCATGAGTTTTAAGCAATAGTATTCGTCGCTACTCGATATCGACGCCGTAAATATTTTGTATGGCAAATTTTGGTTCTGCAAGTGACCGCTAGAGGCGCTGCAAAATTTGCCATACAATATACTTACGGCGTCGATATCGAGTAGCGACGAATACTATTGCTTAAAACTCATGGTAGAGGTACTGTTCGCGACGCGTTTTACGGCCGCGGTGTGCGCGGTTGTTCGTGACTCCCGCTGCACCGACGGGTAAATAGTAAATACGCGCTGGCTGCGGTTGCCCGCCGCCTCGGCGGCTTGTGCCCACATGCGCCATTTTTGGGATCGGTTGGCGGCTGTCCGCGCAGTGGCTAGCGATAATCGACCGCCAGACTTGCGATCAAAAATGGCAACCGCGACGACTGCGTAACGGCGTAAATCTTCCGTCTCGTGACTTGAAATAAAATAGCTGTTTCCTCTACCGCGACCAGGCACGGGTGAAAACCGCTTCGTGAGTTTTGAGCCTTACTGTATTATCTTTACTAATTAATCATTTATTGATCAAATAGCTGATTTACAAAACGTGTTATCACCCACATAACTACCTTGAAATTATCATAATTAGCATGTTTTGCGGAAAGAAAATGATTATCTTTTAATAAAAACAAGAATCGCCTTCAGTTTGGTGCGATCTATCGTTTAGATCGGTCTTAAGATCCCTTGCTAAGTTGATAACGGTTCGATAAAAGCTGGCTAATTGCAGGCCTTTCAATAGTGTTCCGTACAAAAATCTATAATAACAAAAAGTTGAACCTGATCGCCAAACACAACTAAAAAGTTCGAAACAATCGAATATCAAATATAATATTGCGTATCCCAAATATGTACATGTTAGGTGCTTGTTTCATGAATTTGATAAGAAAAACTTTTTACATAGAAATTTTGCATTGTATTTTTTTTTGTAAAAAGTTTTTTATTTCACACTTTCTAGTTGTACGTCTCAGCCAAACATAAATAGATACCTCCTGCCATTCGGTTCCATCATCAAATCATCATGTCAATTCTTATAATACTAGCAAACACGGCTAGAATACATTGATTTATCACCGAATTCTGGTTCTTCTACCTTCCAGCTTCATCGTCAGGACAGTAAGTTCTATGTATCCCCTTCTTCCTTCACTTAGTCACAGACTACGTGTTTAAACAAAGCAACTTTACTTATTAAGACAGTTTTGCTATGATTTTTTGAAGAGTTCCATTCTATATCTTTGAAGTTCATCATCAGATAAAAACAATATTTCTGCGGTACCAAATCGGGACCATAATCTTTCAACCAAAACAAAAATTTTCAACCGAGATATCGGTGAATATACATTAAAAAAATACATACAGCCGCACATACAACCCCTTTTCGAGGTCGGTTGCTAAGACTACATAGCCAAATAAACATTTGAATCTCAATATAACTGCAACAAATGACTAAGGTAAATAAAATGATTCACTAATTAAAAATATCAAAAGTATACAATGTAGTAACGTTTCATTATATGTTATATAGGTACTTATAAGATTAGTTTGGCACCTATAGGAACACAGAAACTTTATAAAAAACAAACAAAAGAAAAAAAATATTAATTAACTGAGTCTTTGGTTTGATTTAGCTGGCCGTCCTCTCTTTTTCTTCTCACCAATAGGTGTATTCCTGCCCATGGGTAATGTGAAAGTGAACCCTGGGAATGAAGGCAAGTCTGACACGTCTTCCCGCTCCGCCCAGAACGGGAGAAGTCATTGGATGATTTCCCACCTAAGAAAAGCCTTATTGCTAAACCCAGCAAATGTGTCTGCAGATATACTGTTTCAAGAATGAAGGATAGTTACATCTACCGACTAGCTAATTATCACTGTTGATTGACCTGTCATTACTTCCCATTCACTGAAAAAGTGTTGTATTTGAATAATTTCAAATAAATATTTTCAAATTCAAGTTGGATAATTTGATTACATTAAAGGTATTATATTTTATTTTGAGCAGTGGTGGCCGAGTGGTAACGGCCCCGACTTACGAGTTGTAGGTCGCGGGTTCAAACTCAAACAATATGTATAATTTATTTCATCACCACTATTTGACGATGTTGATTGATGTAAAACGACTTACAACTAGTAAGCCGGGGCCGTTACTACTCTGCCACCATAGCCTACTGGGGCCAAAGGTTATCTGAGAATGTCACCACGGGCCCCGGGACAAAGGCAAGGAAGGGAAAGGTAGGTTTTTAGTCAGTAAAAGTCTGACACTATTTCCCGCCCCCCCCAAGGGCGGGATTTGTCATTGGATGATTTTACCTACGTTAAAAAAAAAACTGTCCTTTCATGTAGGTACGATAAAATACTTCGTTTTTCAAAATTCGATACGGGACCCTCAAATGGTAATAAAAAGGTATCGCTCGTGTAGATCCGTATATATTAATCCTAGATAACGCTGCAGGTGATCAGCAGTCAAGCAGCGCTGCCTTGAACATGAAGTCGCTACACATCGTGCTCCTGACCGTGGGGTCAGTGGCCTTGCTCGGTGCTATTTCAGGTATAAATGTTTTTTTTTTCGTTATATAAAGTCACCATTTTAGAATTTTATGTATACTTAGTGTTAAATTAATGGATCAAGTTCGTAACACTACGCTGCGCTCCAAAACCAAAATAAAGCTGATGTGGCTCAAAAGGTTGACCAACTGAAATGCGCCTGGGCAGGATACGTTTGCCGCTTGGCCGACAAACTGTGGGCCAAAGAAGCACAAAGTTGGCGCCCTGAGACAGTGCGACGGGGTCGCGACAGACCGCGAAGGAGATGGTGCGATGAGCTAGACGGATTCCTTTAGAACTGGCTAGAAGAAGCGCGGGCCCGCGAGAAATGGAAAGCGTGGAGGGAGGCCTTTGCCCAGGAGTGGGACAGAATAGGATAACAAAAAACAAAATATACACCGGCCGATGACCTGGTGAGGATGGCGAGAATCACATGCATCGGAGGCGCAGAGGACCAGTAGTTATGGCGACACTTGGGAGAGGCTTATGTTCAATAGTGGACGTTTTTTAGCTGAAATGATGATGATGATGACCTTTGCCTAATCCTCCGGGAATACAGGCGAGATATTATGTTATTTTGAATTGGTCGCGTGTGTATAAAGCATTAGTTTTAGTGTATGCGAAACCCGAAATACGTGTCCAGTATTTTTAGAATCCATGTAGAAAATTTCATAACTGTATCATGATGAAAAATCACAAAGTTATAAGCTTATTATTACGTGTTTATCCGCACAAATACATGATCATCGAGCCATCCGTGTGACTGAGGGGTGGTTTTACTCCCGCACCTTAAAAATATTATAATATAATATTTTTGTGATAAATATAACATGGTTTAAAAGTGATTCGAATCGATTCAATTACTGATTCTGAACTATATTCAGGTTTAAATTAAACTAAAAATAATGTTGTATACTGCTGCACTATTGTATTGTTTTGCAATTAAGATTATATTTAGAGACAGATCACAGCCACTTTAACTAAATAAGCAAAATTAATTACGTTGCAAAATTAGAAGCGAGGTACGAATAAGCAACACAAACATATATTTAGCAGCTAGATTCAATTGACCCAGTTCAATTAACTAGCTATTACTGCTGCATTTCATATACTTCTCTCAATTATCGAATGTTCCGCAAACATTCTTAAAGCTGTGATAAATCTAGGATAGGAGTAATATCCAACGTCCTTCAATAATAGTGCGAACTAAGTTTTTATTTAGCGTTCTCTATTCCACTGCTGGGCAAAGACCTTTCTAAGAGAAGCCTAGGTTGATCTTTAGTCTACCCCCGCTGAAGACACCACAGGCTTTGGGAGGTTCTGCACAACTACCAGCCAATGTGGCCGCTGGCTTGTGGACAGCGAGCCATAGGTACCTCGTTGTCCGGCCGTCCAGTGAGGACCAAACGCTTATCGACAACCAAGTTGTGTTCCACGCTTGCCTCAAGGAGGTGTCAGCAAAATTGATGAAGCCAGCTAGGACCTACACCTGCCAGGGCTGCGAAGAGGGAGGAACATAGTGGTTTTTATTCAGTAAAAGTCTGACACTACCACCCGCTCCAGAGAAAGGAAGAAGTTATTTGATTTCCAACGTAAACAATAGATATTCATCTTCAGAGCCACTTCAAGTTAGCTTTTGCGGTAGGCGTCTAAGTTGTGTTGCCAGCTCTGCCAGCCCCAACAGAATATAATTCTATTGAAGAAACTGAGGAATTACCCATTTGCCCTATAAAGGAATACGTCCAATTATAGCGGCACCAATTAACCATGGAAGAACCTAAAAAAGTGCCATTGAACGGTTAACCTCAACGCATTTTTGCTTTCAGGTCTCATCGCCTGGGGCGTGATAGCGTCCAACAACTGCCTTACACCCGAAATCGTCACGGAGATCCCAACAACGCCTGTAGTAACCACACCAGCGACTGAAGCTACTGAAGAGAATACACCGCCGCCCGTGACTATACCTGGTCCACAGACCATGCCGACTACGGAACCAGCGGAAACCCTGGCCGACTTGGATTGGTGGGAGCACTGCGCGCTGTACCAGATATATCCACGATCCTTCAAAGACAGCGGTGATGATGGCATCGGTGATTTGTTGGGTACGCTTTTTTATTAGTTTTTTGTAAAAAAAAATAATTTTCAAAATAGGTCCACAATTGACTGAGATATCGGTGAACATACAACCACATACCGCGGCCCTGAAACGCAAAAGGAACCTGAAGGAACAAGGCTATTTACTCATAAAAGTCATACAATTCCTCTCGTTCTACGCAAAGAATAATATACATATGTATATCTATATCTAATAAATCATCAAATAAGTCCTCCCAACTTATTTGATGCGCGTCGGTCTTCTTACATTTTATATGGCAACTAGACTTGTAAAGCTACATTAGCGCCCACGTTTGCGTCGGTCTAATGTTCTTCGTTCCCACTTTATACACACTTAAATACTGTTACTTTCACAGGTATTTTGGACCACATGGAACACTTCAAAGATGCTGGGGTGGACGCTATCTGGATGTCTCCTATCTTTGCGTCCCCTATGGTCGACTTCGGTTACGACATCAGCAATTTCTATAAAATACACCGTGATTATGGCACTATGGAGGACTTTGAAAACCTGCTGGAAAAGGCACATGAAATTGGTAAGTTTGTTGTACTTTTTTATATCTACATATAAAAAGGGACTGATTGACTGACATATTCAACGCACAGTTAAAACTACTGAGATTAGGTACATGGAATAGTAAAATAATAATATCTCACAACTTTTACACAACGCCATCTAGGTCCGAACTAAGCAGATCTTGTGCTAAGACAACTAATAAACATATTTATATATTTCTAAATACATAAATATTAAACATAAATTACTCCTAGACAAAGAACAAATGATCGTGCTCATTATACAAACATTTGTCTTGGATGGGAATCGACATCACCACCTCCGGCATAGCAGTCAGGACCACTAACCAATAGAACTAGGCTAATTTTATTAGTCTACTAGCTACGATTCAAGTAGATATAGAATATATCTACTAGTCTATATCATGCAGTGATAAAGTAGCATTCTATAGATAATAGTACATTTTTATACAAGTGCACAAAGTTTAACAAACTTTGAGGCCGAGGTGGAATTCGCACGAGCCGTAGGCGAGTGTGTTATGGAGTTGAGGGCTGTAGTGACAAATTTGCACGCGTATCAATTTTATAATACACTTACGACTCGTGGGGGTTCCACACGATAAACAATTTTATTACAATAAAATTGTGGCGGCGGAGAGCACGCGCGTTTACCGCACTAGTGCGGAAAACAGTTCACTGCGTGCTTAGAAGCGTGATAAGAGCGGGTTTTCGAGTAAGTGTATTGAAAAATAACACTATGCAACACCGAAAAAATCACCGATATTCCGGATGGTGATTCGTATTATATATACCTTATAAACGATAGACTACACATTTATATTTAGATATCACATCCCAAAACCGAAATCTCACTTTGTTTACTTTGCGCAACATTTGTTCGAGCGTACATGTTCGATTCGGTAGATCATTAATGTGAACAAAGTAATATTACTCTTAAATCTACAAAATGTCGCATTTTTCTGTTAAGTTTCACTTAATTTGTTCAATTTGTGGTCAATTAATTCATAAAAGTGAAAAAAATAGTGCCATTTTCGCTTTAGTTTGAGAGTATTACTAATTTTAAAATAAAATTGAAATTTAAAATCTAGCACTAATTGTGGGTTAATAGTATGTTGTTTAAAATGGTATAAATATTTGACGAGTTGTCCTATAGGTAATATTTAAAAACCAGATACTTTTTGGTGGACTAATGCAGTGCTGTAAACCTAAAAATCATGTTGGCGTCTATAACTGCACAACCACTGTGAAAGGTTTTTCAAAAACTCGAAACTTTCAGTGAAGTATGCTAATATGTCATCAGTGGCAATGAAGATAATTCTCCAGACACCTAAGTTGGTTTGATAAAAAAAAAAAAAATTGTAAAAGCACTCTCCAAAGGCGGATCTGAATTTTTGTTTCTCAAATACTAAGTGGGGCAAAAACCAATCACAATTTCTTTGCTCCTGGCATATGAGCACTAATCAAAGATTCCACTTTATTATATAGCCTCCGTAGTACATATATATCGATGATAGCCTCAGTCCCATTGAAAAAATGCATGGTCAATTTAATTTGTTGACATTACAAAAAAAAATCCTTGGGAATCACAAGTTACGAGACTTCTATTAAAAACTTAACATGTTTTCAAATGTGTATTATAAGCGAAGATGCAAAATGGCTTTGAAAATCCATTTCATGCACTCCCGTTTAAGTTTCTTTCCGTATACTTGGGTATAATAAGTGATGAACACGGTGAAAAATTTCATCAAAAAATTACAGGGTATAAAAAGCGTTATCAAGGTAGATGGTTGCCTGCCATGCTTGTGGACTACCGTAGGATCCTTCAAAGGGACACTGCCACTAATAACTATAGGAGGAAAACCAATCGTTCCAAAAAAAAAAGGTTTTTTTCATGTAGAATAACAATTTATGTTCCTACTTCATACAATTTTAAGTTAAATCACTAAATGCCTTTCACTACTAAACTTGATGTGATGTAAAAAAAATATTTATATATTTCAATTAGGCCTAGGGTAGGGAATCGTAATTACGTACAGTGAACCCAGTGAATTTGTTTTTTTTCTATTTTGTTGCATAGTGTAATCTTCTAAATCAGTTCAATATAGTTTCAGATATAAACTTACAAATTTTTACCCTATATAATATTCGTAGAGAATTTTTTTTCAATGTATCAAGTAATATTTAATGACACCAAAGATAAAATCGGGACGTTTTTTTACATATTACAAGTCAGGAGTAAATACGAGTAGGTAATTTCTTGCCAAGCGTGCTCTATCGTCGATAACATCGACGCTTTCCATCATGTGAGATAATGGTCAAGTGCGAGCCTAAACAGGGCAAGTTACATGAAAATAAATAAAATCTTGTTATCTTGATGTATTATGAAGTAAGTAGGTAAATTAAAAGATTAACTCTACAATTTGTAAATGCGCCTATGAGATAGTAAAAATACAAATATCCGCCTCTAATCGTTAATTAGCGCATCACGTTTTTTTTTTAATCAAGTGCTTCGATCGTCATTATCTGTCGTCCCACTCTGCGCCTAAGGCCGGTCCGTCGTACATTGCACTAAGTTTGTGTTCGAGTGAGCGATGACGCGGCCCGCTGCTGCAATGTACGACGAACGCCCAACGCGCCGCGCAACGCGCCATGTCTCCGTAAAAACGGCCTAAGCCAAATATGTCAGTAATAAGTATACTTACCTTACATTTTATCTTCTTAAATATAAAAATTAATAACTGTTCGTTAGTCTCGCTAAAAATCGAGAACAGCTAGACCGATTTGGACAATTTTGGTCTCAGGGAAGGTTTAAAGGGTGAGAAAATACTTATTTGAGAATTTCACAAATAAAACATTGCGATATCCTTATCAAGCGGTACTAAGTTTGCCTGATAGGACGCGACCGCTTGCCAGTCCTACCCCAAACTAGTCGGGAACAGGCTTGGGATGATTTCTTTAAAAAAGATCACGATGACATCGTCTACTTTTGAAGAGTTAGTGTTTAAAAGCTCTCCCCACCTCCTCCGGGAATTCACTGGCTTCTTAGCAATTGCGTATTTAATTATTGTGTAAATCTTTCAAGATTAGATAAATTACCTCAAGGAAATAAAAACATATTATTTGAAAGATACGATCAATTTCATCGCTGTTGTTTTCAGTGTATCGATTTTATCCGGCTTCTGATGGAGATAATTCCCTTGATGACATGTATAATTATTTGTTATTCATCGAAGAAATATTTTAATTAGCAATTTTGTATCTAATGAGTGGTGTAAAAAATATTATGCAATTCATAGGGGGCATATTTTCAATGCTTCAAGATTTCGTTGTGAAAATGGGATAGTGCTATATGTCAAATATCGCTGTCTGTTTCTCATGATGGCCCATATTAGAAACAGTGTGATGATGAAAGCTGTCAAACAGAATTTTTTTATTGCTAGGCTCGCGCTGGACCACAATCTCACCTGATGGTAAGCCACAATGTGGTCGACAATGAAGCACGCATGCCTAAAGAAGAAATTAATTTGAGTAAATGCGTAAATTAATTCGAGTTTAAAAAAAAAGTACTTTATTTTTTAATTTTATCTTTACAAATTGATAGTGTTTCATGAACCGAATCGACCCTCCGCGGGAATAAAACTACTAAAATTTAACGGTGTATAATTGTTGTTATTTCGTAACTTGTAAATATGATTTTTACCAATAAATATGTTTATCTATTTATCTATTCACAATTGGCTTAAACACATGTAGCTGTTAGGAAACACAGACTCTGACAGGGAATTTCACTCTTTAGCAGTACACACAATGAGTATGTTTCCAAAACGTTTTGGGCGTGTGGGTGAAGCTTATTAAATAGGTAATAAGGCTCCAGCATTTAAGTAGGTATATTACGAGTATGTCAAAGTAAACAAATGTGATTTGTTTTTTATTTCAGGTATCAAAGTATTGCTAGACTTCGTGCCAAACCACGCCAGTACAGAATCTGAATACTTTATTAAGTCAGAAGCAGGTGACCCTGAATATAAGGACTTCTTCGTATGGGCTGATGGGTACGAGGACCCGAATAATGCTAGCAACAGGTTCCCACCTTCCAACTGGGTAAGTTATTGGCCATGTGAAGAGGAGGGATGAAACATACATGTGGTTGGATGCAAAGAGAGAGGAAAGCAAAAAAAATATAGATAAATCTTTCACATGAAGTGTTGTAATACGAGTATCATGCGGATTTCGTCATTCAAATTTTCTGCATGCGGAAATGCTCCGCATGTTGTTGTGTGAAAATTTTTAAAAGGAAGTAGCGTTATTTTTTTGTTTTTTATGGTAGCTAAAATCATCCAATGGCAAGTCCCGCCCATGGGTGGAGCGGGAAGTAGTGTCAGACTCTTACTGACTAAAAACCTACCCCGTTCCTTCGTTGCCTATCATGCCGGGGCTGAGCCTTCCTCTCAGAAAACGGCCCTTAACCCCAGCAGGCTTCGAGTCTGCCTGCCTGCAGCTAGCAGGCTGGGCCTCTACGGTTTGCTGACAGCTCCTTGAGGCGCGCGGGAACAGAACGCGCCGTCAACGACTTGGGCTCGGTCCGGTATGTTACCGGACGATCGGACAGCGTGCTACCCATTGCACGCCGCCCGCAAACCCGCGCCTATGGTGGCCGGAAATCGGGATCGGAATCCCGGCGGCGGCTGGGGCGAGCGCCCCGTTGCCTCTGCCTGATGCGGTCGGCCTCCTCCTTTGCTAGCATTACTGCTTCGCAGAAGGAGGCGACCGCCTGCCATCCCTCCTCACTCCGGACCATGGCCTGAACCAAGGCCCGGCGAGAGAGATCGCTGCCGCCGATTGCGAAGTAGCGTTATTTAGTGATAGCGTGACGGGTGACAGGACAAAATGGAAGAAAAAAAAAGGCCAGGAAGATGATGATGATGATTTGTGCAATCATAGTAATTTGACGCAGACGAAGTCGCATGCAATTGCTAGACTTAAATAAAATTACGAAAGCTATTGTGGAAATAAGGTACACCGTATTTACCAGCTACTAACCCATTCTAAAAGCCTTAGTCTTTATAAGGTAAAACGACAAGCAAGAGTTAGGTTCGCATCCAATTTGGCTGGTTAGGTTTAAATTAACCGCCGCCCGATTGCACTGCGTCGAAACGGCAGTTTTACTGCACTTCTATTATTTACCGCTTGCTAGTCCAAACTATTTTAGGTTCTGCTATATTATTTGACAGTTCATTTATTTATCTTTTAGTTGCTGTTGATTTTTTATTTGTTAGTTCGGTAGCTTTTTTAGTTCTAAATTTTACAGCAGAAAATTTTCATTTTCCAATACAACATACAATTATTTATGTACAAAAGTGCGCGTCGAATATACATATAGATATATAGATATTCTGTTATTTATTTATTGTGCACACCTACCACAGTGTTGTCTTTTTTAACCCAAAGGTTGACTGGTAGAGAATGCATTGTTGCATTAAGTCCGCAGCTATGTACCACTATTGTACATGAAGTTTAAATAAATATATATTGATTGATGTTCTTTATATAAAGAACATCTTTTGAAAACGAACTTACTTAAACGGACTTAACCTCGAGTTCTTTTTCATGAAAGTAAGTATAGATATCGATAACTTCCCCCAAGTCATTATTTAACTTGCAAAGTATGAAAAAAGATACTGCCATAAACATCAGCGGTTCACAACTTTTACCCAAACTTCGATTCTTTTTGAATGCGTAATGAGGATTTTCCATTACCATTACATTTACTTTAAGATGTTTATAATGTTCTTCAAATACGTTCCATATGATGAAGCAGTGTATACTGTATCCACGTTATGAAAATAGTGAGTCGTTGTCACTCAGGTTAACCACGCCCCTTGACCAATTATAGGATAGTAAATTAAAAAGCCGTGTTCACATTGACCAGTTAAACTAAGCCCTTCAGACCAGACAGTACAGATGCCTCATTTAACGATTTTGAAAAAGTATACCTAGGGATGAATGAAATAAAATAAAAATGAGGAATATCTCATCCTTTTCAAATCGATATATTTATATGAATAATAATCAAAATTCTGACGATTCTGGATAATCTAACATCTAGTTTAAGAAAATATTAGTTTAAAATTTTCTTCAACAGAGTAATTTTTAGCCCAGTATTTTACTTTACTTTGCAGTTGTACTGATGACTTACTATTTTTTCTACGAGAACAAACTATAGTACTGCATGTAGTTTCGTGTCCTTACATCTAATTCTGGATATATTTCTGCATTCCAGGTGAGTCAGTTTGGAGGATCAGCATGGGAATGGAGTGACAAGAGGAAGCAGTTCTACCTCCATCAATTCGCCATCCAGCAGGCAGACTTCAACTTTAGAAACCCAGACGTTAAGCAGGAGATGTTTAACATCATGAAGTTCTGGCTCGACAAGGGCGTTGACGGCTTTAGGGTCGATGCCTTACCCTACATGATGGAGGCAGACCCCGCTGACCATGGCGGAAAATACCCTGATGATCCCTTGAGTGGCCTCACCCAGTTTGAACCCCATCAACTTGGATACACCATTCCTCTATACACCAAGGATCTGATTGAGCTGTACGACATTGTGTATGAGTGGAGAGAATTCATTGATGACTACAATAAAAAGGCTGGAGGTGACACCAGGTTAGTCAAGTTAAAACTGTACTTGAAAATGTATCAGTGACTATTTCAGCTAAATGTCTAGGTTCCCTTTTCTAGAAGGGAGAACCTAGACATTTAGAAGGACTCAGGCCTCATGTCTAGACATGAGGCCTGAGTCCTTGCAATGGAAACATTATGAGGCTTATTATGCTTATACTATCCAGGTTTCTGAGTCCATAACGATCTTTACATAAATATCAGCTTATATTTAATCAAGGAAATGGTTTGTATGGCTTTGTTACGGTGATTTGGTCGCATATTTCCAATTGTTCTCTGAGTAATGAAACTCTTTAATAATTCCAATCCTACATAAGTATTCAATCTTCTAAGAAAGCCCCAAATTATTATACTTCAGTTAACATCGAATTGGAGATTGGAAACTTTGAAATTTCAATATTTGAAATAATACTTTGTTATTTTCGTTCTTTAATAATGCTATTTTAGATACTTAAGAAAAGTCCGTAATTGGTATAAGCGATATTTATACATTGTTTTCTTTAAGCGCCCTGCATCCCGGCCTCAAATTTGTACCACCATAGCTACCATTATTGATAATATTTATTTAACAGAAACTAAAATCTATGAGTTTAGGTTTCTGTGAAATAGTTACTACTTTTGTGTAAAATAAAGTTTATTCTATCTACCTATACTGACATATGCCAATTAGGTAAGCCCAGTAACAAGCTTCATTCAAAAATCTAGTCTAAGATAATTTCCTTTCACTCTAACTTTCCTGCTTCTACATAAATTCAGTTCTTCCGTCACAAACCCACCTTATTGTTGTTTAGTTCCATCTCTTTGTAAGAAATTTTGTAACTTTTAGTAAATATATATTTATATATATAATATTGATTAGTTTATGTATTGCCTTTTATACATAATAGCTATATAATATATTTTATATCTATACGTAAAGTTTAGTTAAAATGTTAATCAAAAATCTAATACTTTATTACTATGTATTACACCGCAGACTACCCACTTTTTTATTTTAAGTTCTTACAGTCCATCCTAAGGCGGTCTGGGGCAAAAGTCTGCTATTTTTGTAAATTCGACATTCCAACACAATCCATTGTCATTTTGCTAAAAGTTCTTAATCTACTAAATCATAATGGTCGATCATTGGTCGGTTATTGGTCTCGTAAACGATTGGTGGTAGAATGACTTGGTCGTATTCAAACAAATTTAATGGTAAGTCACTAATCAAAGGAACTGGCAAAATTGACGCATTACCCCATACGTCAGAAGTTCATTTGTAATTATGTACGAGATTACCATTTCTTTCAATGTTGTCTCAATGATTGACTATTGGAAAGTCATAATGACGCCATTCTATTATTAGATTACCAAACTTGTCAAAATCAACAATTATGAAATCAATGATAGACGATACTGACACTATTGTAATAGCAGACTTGAGGCCGGTGCCATTGTACCCATTGATTTAAGTTAGTGTTAAAAGTTTTGTTACTATTTGGGTGTACAATATAGTTTACACTATTCTAGTCTAATGTTTCAGTCTCATGGCAAAATTCCTTGCTTCCAGGGTTATCTTCTCCGAAGGTTACGCCAACATCACCATGACGATGCTGTACTACGGGAACGAGGAGGGAGCCGTCGGTGCTCACTTCCCCTTCAACTTCGACTTCATCACTGACGTGTCTGCCAAGTCTAATGCCAGGGATTTCGTGTACACTATCCTCAAGTGGTTGACATACATGCCCTGCGGCGCTGTGGCCAACTGGCAGGTGAATAAGATTGAACACTTACGAGAAATATTCGACAGGGCGATTTTTTTTTTTGTTGAAAATATGTATTGAAAGCAATCAATCAATCAAAATTATTATTATTTCAAATATGCCTACATGGGCACTTATAAAACGTCAGAAGCTAGTGCGCGGTTCTAAATTAGTCATTTCCTGCGGAGAAGAACCGGCAAGAAACTCCATGGTTACTCTTTAAAAAAAAAAAAAATGGAGAAACCTGGAAGATATTTCATATGCTATACACTATGCAAGCTTCAATACGAAGGTTCTTAAAAAGTAATGTGTCAGTGAATTTCTTAAATAAATCGAGAACCGAAAATCTGATATAGAACGCGGCAAATAAATTGATCTAAAATGGCCGTCGTTGCTATGGTTACGCGCCCCCGCTGTGAAAATCTGTTATTTTGGTTCAACATATATGCCGCGTATTGTAACCATTTCCTCTGAAGTCAATAACAATTCCTAATCAATCGCAGTTCGGTAACCACGACAACAACAGGATGCCGACCCGCTTCCGTCACGACATGGTGGACGGCCTCAACTCCCTGAACATGATGCTGCCCGGCACCTCAGTCACCTACCAAGGCGAGGAGATCGGCATGAGGGACGGCTACGTCAGCTGGGAAGACACCGTCGACGTGGAAGCTTTGAACAGAGGAGATGAGGACACCTACATGCTGTACTCCCGAGACCCTGCCAGAACTCCCTTCCATTGGAATGACTCCAAAAATGCCGGCTTCTCCTTGGCTGAGAAAACATGGCTACCAGTCGCTGAAGATTACAAGGAAATTAATCTGGCTAAACAGAAGGCGGATGAGAAGAGTCATTTTAAGGTTAGCTATAAAATTAGACATTCCAACTGGTTTCCCCAACGACTGAATTAGTTTTTTGAACGAAAATCAGATTGCAGCTTATTACAAAAAAAAAATATAGAGAGATTTTTCAAATCCTATAATAATTCATTGTATTTGAAACTTACACGTAAGAAATTCTATTGTATGCTCGTTAGCACCTCTATCAAAGAGTCTTTCCTATGAGTCGTGACAATCATTTAGGCCATTACTGAATATTTGTATAGAAACTCGGCGCCTATAACCTGCGCAGATTACCCGCGCCGGCCGGTTCCAATAGGCGCTGTTAGATCCAAGAACAACGCGCACTGGGCTCGCGTGGTTGATTACGGTCCATTCCCTCTTCTTAGACAGGAGGTCTGTGTCCCAGCAGTGGGAACATTGCTGATGATGATACGGCCTTATTCATTTCATCTTAAATGAGCCTGACTGACCTGTTGGTCTAGTATTTAGTGACCCTCACTGCTATGCCATTAGGTATGATTCTCAACCAAGACAAATAAATGGTTTTGTGATGAGCACGATCATTTTTTCTGTGTCTGGGTGTAATTTATTTATAACTGTATGTATTTAGAAATGTATATGTATGTTTATCAGTTGTCTTGTAATCATAACACAAGCTCTGCTTAGTTTGGGACTAGACGGCGTTGTGTGATAGTTGTTGAATGTTAATATTATTTGACAGGTATACCAAGCCCTCACAGCCCTTCGCAAGGAGAAGACTCTCTCCCACGGAGAGTACGATATCAGGGCATTATCAGACAGTTCCTTTTACCTGGTCAGGAGCCTAAGGAACTACGATACCCTGGTGTTTCTGTTCAATGTTGGAGAAGCTCCAGATACCATTGTTCTGCAAAGGGTACCGCATTTGAAGACACCAGCTACTGTATACGTTTCTAGCATTCACTCTAGCAGAGCAGCTGGGTAAGCATTATTTGGTACTTTTAATATGTAGTTTGTTTTAAGTATTAGATTGACTTTTGTATTCCGTGTTCATTAAGTTGCTGAGTGTTGTACCACGTTCAGCTCTATTTCCATTCATTCCACTGAATTAGGGGACTTACTATAATAGAAATAGGTTAGAGTAGACGTTGTAGAATAGTTTTTCTCAAATCCCAAGAATATTAAAGTTTTTATTCGTATAAATAATATAAAATTTTGTTTTACAGGGATATAATCAACACTGAACGACTGACCTTGGCCCCAGGAGAAGCATTGATTCTGCGGGCACCTTCTATTTAAAGATTACTCAAAAATCCTAATTGTACATAGACCACTATTTATTTAAAAGTTTTAAATGTTAAAATTAATTATAAAATAAAGGTATTTTTTTTTTACTTTGTTTATTTTACTGTATTAAGGGCTGCTGTAGAAATACTGCTGAAATAAAATTATAAAAATCTATAATATTACGTTTATCGGCTCAGGATGCCGATCACCACCGAGGTTCTGTCCCGGGACTCTGTTTTCTGGGCTATAACTGGGTATCGAGCAATAAACAACCGATTTATTATGATGCAAGCTTTAGGTATTCACTTCTCACAACGAGCCGTAAGACAGTCCCCGAGACTAGATGTTGTCCGCACGGCTGCCGACAGAGGAAAGAGCCCCGTACTCTTTGTACAGTAAATAAGCCCCGCAACTCTCGGTTCGTGCAAACGTCAGCCTGGATTCTGTCAAAGTGACATGTGTCACTTTTCACTTAGCTCCTTCATTCGTTCTCAAGCTTCCGTACCGTTGACTCCACCGACATGTTGATATCTCTAATCTTGACTGACCAGCAGATATATTCACCAAGACAAACAAGAGAGAGTCCAAATACGATATCTAAAAATTCATAATGGTAGAATAACATTGCGCCCACGTGGGCGACGTATCCCGATCTGGGCGCGTCGGTCTCCTTACATTTTATATGGCAACAAGACTTGTAAAGCTACATATATTAGACCCACGTCGCACGACGCGGTTCGACATACAACTCAGGCGTCGCCCACGTGTGCGGCGGTCTAATGTAGTTCCCGCATCAGTACAATGCGATTCAAATAAGATTAGGAACGTCAATTACATCTGACAAATTTTACTTAAAAAGTACGGTTTGTGAAGAAAACTTATTTGCGTTAACAGTTTTATTTTTACTTTTTTTTTAACCGATTCTTTTTCAGGTTTTTAAATACACACCTTTTTTTTAATTAGTGCACAAAAAAATGGGGCTCAATCAGTACCCGTAACTGATCATATTTATGTAGTCAAAAGTACAAAAAACGAAATTCCAAAATTGTCCACGAAAATTTGTCATTATTGGTTAATTCATATTTGAATCATTATTCATAACAATTACTACTAGAAAATACTAAGCGCAGTGTTTTTCCATTTTTATTGACATTCTTTCATTCATAAACAATAACCTGTACAATGTTCCAGAAATTGAGTGAGATTTTGGGATCTATACAAACGCTCATAACTTTGCTGTTTATGAATATTATGCATTGAGACTTTACTTAAATAATAACAAGACCTTTTCTAATAAGCCCTTTAAGTATTTGCCATAATTAAAAAATAGTGGTGTATAAGCGAAGTTAAAACGTTATAGTTGAACCTAAGATAGCTTAAAATGTTACTTATGAAATAATTATTTTGAAAAAAAAAAAAACTGTTTTCTTTTTAATTTTCATTGTTGGTCACAATTTGCCTTTTTCTTCCGTTCGCCACTGCTCAGATACTTCACACAGTAATGCAACTAGATTCTAATGTTTTTTTTTTAATATAATATAGTCTAGTGCTTGACTGCGATCCCACCTGATGGTAAACAGTGATGCAATCGTTGATGATGAGGAGCACTATTTTATGAGAAGCCTCTTCACTCTAGCCTTGAAGACACCTAAATTAGAAACGGAAGGGAAGACCGCAGCAGAGAAATTGTTCCTGTCCTTCAGTATACGCGGTATAAACAACGAGGCGATATGTCGTGTTGTCCGACGATAGAAAAGTGATGGCGGAATCAAGTCATGCAATTTCCGCGCAAACTCTACAAAATGCAGTCTGTAAAATACCGATAGGCTGGCTACCCTACACCTATATCTTTGTTCGATTCGTAAATAAATTGAATTTAAAAATTATCTTGTTTTGCTCAGCCTACCTGACTGATTCGAATTGACAGCTATGACGTTACAACATGCCTTAGATCCTATTATAATTCTTATTTTAAACGCTTAGTACAACATAATTGAAAACAATATAATACATAGGTAATTTGTAAATATACAGTAGTTTTGTAGGGGTTGTTCCCAAAGGTCCACTGTTTTCCATAGTCCATTGTTCTCGCAAAAATGAAATTTCGAACATTAGTTCCCAATGAGTCCATGTCATTTTAAAATATTAAATATTTTCTTTCCCTACGACTCCATGAAAATGTTTGGTACACTGAACAGAAAAGTATTTGATAGGGGGATAAATCTTTATTATTTCTATGAATTAAAAGACAACGAATATTTTTATTTCATATACGCAGTACGTAATATGAAATTTTAAACATACCAAACAAGAGAATAGTCATAAACATGAAAAAAAAAATGTTTTATAAAATTTGTAGTAAATAATTTTAATCTTGCTCTAGAATAGACTAAAAATTATAAATCACAGTTTCAGAATTTTTCCCAACTGATTAAGTCAAACAAGTAATTGACTTTACTGACTGTACTTTTGACAAACCTCATGGACCTGTTGGGAATTGATGTAGGAATATTTAAATCAAATTTTCTTTTTCATGGACTCGGTGGGAAATGAAGAACAATAGAATTATGGACCTCTGTAAACAACCCTTTTGTAGTTCCTTTTATAACCTGTCGCTTGGAAATCCTAAAAACTCAAAAAATCTTAGAAATTAGGTTCGTCTTTAATTGAAAAACAAGTACTCAAATGGAGATATGTAGTTTATATGTATATAGAGGTGGTAACCTTAACGTCACTAAATTCATCAGAAAGTTAGGGGCAATATTTCAATTTTTTTTTTTTCTTCTGAATACACAGATATCTTCAAGGTGCTAGATAGGGCTATTAATACCAATCGTGTTTTAATATAGGGTATTGAACGTATACTCTTTATAGTCTACGAACACAATACTTATAAGTTATAGTAATTTTGAATTAATTTAAATGTAATCCTGACTGAATAAAAACTCTTTAAAATACAGTTTTTATATTTTCGGTCATAACTTGCAAAATAGTGGTAAAAGAAAAATATGGCTTCTTTGAAACTGTTCGGTAGTCATATCTACAGTTATTTTAAAACCAAGAAAGTTTGTTTCGCAAAAAAAATATATTAGGAAAGCTTTTTTCTAAGAATATACTTTTAATTTTCCCCTATACTCTATTTCTAATAAGAAAAGGTGGTAACTCTAGAGCTAAAGAAAAGCTTGGCTATAGTACGCGGTAAATAAGTTGAACCATTTGGTTACGTGCAGCCCACCTTTTCGATTGAGACCCTAAAATCGATTATAATTAGTCCTCGTCACACAAGTTGAACCATCATGACATGCGCAGTAACCGATTTTTAGGTCTTAATCGAAAGGGGAGCTGTGCGTAACCTCAGCACATAGTTCAACTTATTTGCCGCGTACTATACTATGACAAACTGGTCGATTTTATCACTAAATCAGAAATTCCATTATATTACGAACATTAGCATAAGCATAATCGAATTAACAATAACCATAAGTGATTAAACGTCATACGTAATAATATATATAAAAACTATATCTACTTTTTTTTATTATTAATACATTAGGAAATCATTCAACGACTTCTCCCGCTCTGAGTGCTGCGGCGGAGTGGGAGGGCGTGTCAGACTTTTACTGACTAAAACCCACTCCTGTTTCTTCTTTGCCTTTGCTCTAGGGCTCCAGTCTCAACCGAAGTGGCTGCGCGTAATCATAACAAATGGTTCAATTTATTTTTCTCGTACTACACGCACAGTCATACAAAATTTCGCTTTCATAATACTAATGTGATAGTGTGATAATGTCACGATCAAGCCATGTGTCATACCTATTACAAATATATCTAACCGTAGGTAGCTACATAATTTTTAATCTAACCTTTTGTCCTCCAAAAGTCCTATAAATGGAGGACCTCTGAATAAATGATCTTTATTGATTATGTCAATGTTTCAAGACGCTTGTATTGTTCCGAAGTTATCGATTCTAGCTAGCCTAGAGTTTCTACAAACTTATTATTTATTTTAGTTTCATATAATAGAAATCAAACAATTTAATTGTTTGACTTTGGAAACATTGATATAATAGTATAAGGGAATTTACATTACGCGCTAACATTTCAATCAGAAAACCTGGATTCGAAACTCAAACATCTACACTACCTAGGCTGTAGTCACTGATAGACAAGGTCAGAGATAAGAGCCGGCGCTGTCGTGCAAGCTAAATAGCGTTAGCTGCCGAACGTGTGTGATCGTCGCGACCGATGTAAAATCGTGCCATATAGGCACAATTATCGCTCCGTCCCTCTTTCTCACTCGAGCTCCGGACATTTTAACACGTCATATTAAGGCCCCTAAATCCCCTAATAGAGAAATTAAATTATACATACCTACTGGTTTATATTGTTGCGTATAAAAATATATAATGATTATCGGATTTGATAACATGGACGTGTAAAAGTTCAGCTATGATAAAAATCGTTATTTTATTTGTTATTAGACTCTAGTTGCTGACAGCGGTTATGTCCGCTTGAAAGTAGAAAATTACCCCAAGGGAACATAATCCCAGGATAAAAAGTGCTTTTCCAGGGCATGGTCTACCCATATACCAAACATCTTTTGATCAGTCGTTTGAACGTGAAGAAGTAACCTACTCATACACATATACTCGCCCGCAGTCGTCGACAGCGCGTAGTAATCCACGTGCTCCTCAAAAAGCTATCAGCAAACCGTAGGAACCCAGCAGGGCCGATGCCCGCTAGGACCGCTGGAATTTTCTGGAAAGGAAACCTGTAGTCCAGCCCCCCTAGCCAAGTTATGATCGTTAGCCATGCCCCCAATTCTTTTGTTTTGACGTCATCTTAACGCAGTCACGTGGTCAGAACAAAGGAATTGGGGGCGTGGCCAACTCCAAGAGTTCTCGCTTAACGAAACGATCGTAACTTGACTAGGGGGACTAGAACGCAAATGGCAAGTGAAGGATACAAGTGTGGTTTAAGCCAGTGAAATTCTGACACGCCCTGTCGTTCCACCCAGACCAGGAGAAGTAATTGGATAATTTCGTATCAAAAAAAATACACAATCTCGCAGACTTTCCCTTTTGTTTTTGCGTCCGAGTGAAACGATATCGCCATCAATTTTTTTTTTTATTATTATTTTTTTGATATATTATTAATAGATAATAATCTATGGAACCGGATTACGAATTTATCTGATACAGCTCCACTATCACAGACTGTTATCGTGATGTTTATAGTTTTTTTTTAAATTGTGAAATCATCTAATAATAATAACCATTTAATTTCAGGCAACGGACAGGCCTATAGATAAAATACAAACAAAAACAAAACGAATACATATAAAACACACAATACAACATAAAAAAAAAAAAAAACACACACACATAACAAAAAAACTAGGCGTGGTGGATTACGGCCCATTCCCTCTACTAGAGAGGAGGCCTGTGTCCCAGCAGTGGGAACGTTATAAGGCTGATGATGATGATGATGATGATAAAAAAAACTAATACATATTATCCCCCTTCTAGGTGGACGGCGTGTCAGACTTTTACTGACTAAATCCAGACTTGTACCCTCTCTTTTGGTCCTAATGGGCATCGTCCCTACTAAGCCCAACTATCACACAACACCGTCTAGTCCCAAGCTAAGCAGAGCTTGTGTTATGGGTACCAGACAGCTGATAAACATGCTTAAATATTTCTAAATACATACATATTATAGATAAATAACACCCAGACACAGAACAAATGATCGTGCTCATCACACAAACATTTGTCCTGGGTGGGAAGCGAACCCATGACCTCTGGCATAGCAGTCAGGGCCACTAACCACTAGACCAACAGGCCAGTCGGCTGAAATTGCTTTGAGGAGCGTGTAGGACACTACGCGCTGTCGACGACTTGTTTCGGTCTAGACGATTACCGGATGGCCACACTACGAATGTATATGTACACACCTATTTAAGAACAAGAAAATAAAGTCGTGGGAAAATGTAAGGCATTATGATATAATATAATATTTAATATAATATTCCACAGCTATCCCACAACGCCGTCTAGTCCCAAGCTAAGCGACAACTGGTAAACATATTTATATATTTCTAAATACATATACAGCGTTAAATTTTAGTCGTTTTAATTCCGCGGAGGGTCGATTCGGTACATGAAATACTATCGACTTGTACGAGTCAATGACCTTGTAGGTAGTTGTCGGTCGTTGGGTACTAACTACCTACAGTTCATTGGCCTCGCTCAGCTGACGTTTACTTATAGAAATTAATTTCGCACATGCGTAAATTAATTCGAGTTTAAAAAAAAAGTAGGTACTTTATCTTTTAATTTTCTCTTTACAAATTTATAGTATTTCATGCACCGAATCGACCCACCGCGGGATTAAAACGACCAAAATTTAACGGTGTATATTATAGATAAATTACACCCAGACACAAAACAAATGATCATGCTCATCACACAAACATTTGTCCTAGGTAGGAATCGAACCCACGACCTCCGGCATAGCAATCAGCTCCCTAGCCAAGTTACAATCGTACCGTTTAGCGTGGACGCTTGAAGTTGGCCACGCCCCCAATTCCTTTGTTTAGATGACGTCAGAACAAAGAAATTGAAGGCGTAGCCAACTCCAAGCGTTCACGTTAATCGAAACGATTGTAACTTGACTAGGGGGGCAGGTCCACTAACCACTAGACCAACAGGCCAGTCCAACATTGGCAAGACATAAATATGAGTAAGACTAAATCAAATTGTAGTAAGTATTTATCTTTTTGGCGACCATTGAAAATTCTTTAATGACCGACAGAATCAAACATTATGTATTGTCAGATTCAATTTGTAATCGTAATGGGACAAACAATGGTGAGCTACGGTAATTGCATGGTGGTCTCATATCGCGGAGGATTGGACTGTAATTTCCAAAGAGGCGGCCTATTCGACCGTGAGTAATTGTTGGCTCCACATCCGCTGGTTCTAGTGATGTAGCTAGCTAGATATCTACAAACACATTTTTTTAGTTGGGAAATCAACCAATGTCGTCCCCCGCGAGTTGTTGGAAATCACAGGTCATTTTTGGTTCTTAAGTACTTTTTTTAACTCGAATTAATTTACACACGTACGAAATATATTTTTTTAAGTTAACGTCAGCTGAGAGAGTCAATGACCTGTAGATAGTTGCCGATCGTTGCGTACTAACTATATTGCGTATAATTCTTTGATACTTGTGTTTGACACATAACACCTCCTAAAAGGTTTGACCGATTGGGATGAAATTTTGTGTACCTACATATTTGTCCCTGGACGGTTTGAAAATACAATTGGACCCGATAGGTGGCGCTGCGATCGAGTGCTCAACCTTTTTTTCTAACGAAAAGCCTATTTTCAGATAAGACAGCGACTGTCAGGAGCGCTAGTATATACTGTAGTAGGTATATAATATATGCAATATATAATACATGTATCATACGATCAGGTACAACGCTACTTACGATTCTATGAATAACGCAATGATATTATTTTATTTTTGGTCAACAAATCTGGGAACGGATGTAGATATTATATTTCAAAGATAAGTCACAACTTCTTTTAAATAAAAACAACGATTTCTGGAAGATATTTGTACATGCATCAGCGCTGTTCACGTGAAATTATATAATATATTCATGAACAAAATTGTTACCTCCCAGTGATCAAATATAATAGTAATAATCAGACCATAAGTAAACATTATCTTAATAACATATAATAATAAATAATATAATCAAACATCATTATAGATAAAGGGTTTTTTAATAAAACTCGATAAGGAGTCTTTATATTCAGGATTCATAGTGTCAAGTTCGTAAAATCAAGATGTCGTGGAAAGTGCCTGTGCTTTCTTCGGTACTAACCGCTGTGGTGGTTGGCGTGGTGGTAGGAGTGACGGTATGGGCGGTGATGAGGGAAGAAGAGGTAGCACCACCAGAGCTGAGGAAACTCGACTGGTGGGAGCACACGGTGATATACCAGATATATCCAAGGTCGTTTAAAGATTACGATGGAAATGGTATCGGGGATCTGAAAGGTGAGTGCTTCGATATGTATGGCCCTACTGCTGGGCAAAGGCCTCTCTATTCTCCTGTTACAACTCTCCTCAGAGCTTCCAATGACAAATATTTTTTAAACAAGTCCAGCTCGTCCCTGTCAGTTCATCTCTGTCTGGCTCGTTTTTGGACCATCTCACGCTATTCGCTGACCAAATCTTTTCCATTATTCATGTGTTCTTCAGTATTCTCTTCTTCATACTACTTGTTATTCTGCAGTAATTTTCCAAGGTAAATTAAAACATTCGGTACGTTTTTGCAAATCCTAAAAGGTCGTTAATTAATTTTCCATTTAGCCTAAAAGGGATGACATTTCTGAAAGACGAGTCAATTCAGACCTATTTAACCCCCTGTCTGTATTAGATTTAAGATCCAATTAAAGGTATTTTTAACTTTGTAATTTACGAGTACTGTGGAGCTGGAGTCTTTATCTAAATCGGATTAATTAACAATTTAATTATGCAGTGATCAACTGATTGATGCGATACAACCAATAAATTACCCTTAAGTCGCGTTTCACACGTATGGCCCTAAGATAGTCCCTTGGGGTATAACTAGCACCATTGCTTAAATTTTCGATTCCAGAATAATTTAATTATGAAAAAGATTAGAATATTCCTCAAAAATAAATGATTAAGGGATCTACTAATGCCAATAGTTGGAATTTCGGTGATAAACTCTTTAGAAGGCTTAACACTAATACTAAATTACTGCTCGGCTGCTTGAATTATTATAGTAGGTACCTAAACTCTTTGATCAATAGTACTACAATTATTTCTTCAGGTATTACGGAAAATCTAGAACATCTAGTGGATGCGGGGGTTGGGGCTCTCTGGATGTCTCCAATATTCCAGTCTCCTATGATAGACTTCGGATATGACATCAGCGACTTTTACGCAATACATGACGAGTATGGAACCATGGAGGATTTCGAGGAACTGGTGAAAAAGGCCAAAGAATTAGGTAAGGAATACAAGTTTTTACAATGTCAAATATCTTATATTATTCATTAAATTTATACTGAATATGGTTATTTCAAGAGCAAATTAATTTATTTTTATGTTATTTTAGGTTTAAAAGTCATATTAGATTACGTTCCAAATCATGCCAGTACACATTCCGACTACTTCATCAATTCGGAAGCCAGGAAGCCAGGATATGAAGACTACTTCGTATGGGCTGATCATAAAGTAGATCCACAAAATGCCAGTGCGAGATTAGTACCGTCTAACTGGGTAAGTCTTAAAAATGTCGCCAGGAAACACATAGATGGTTTTATTTATAAGTTTTTGTAATTAAAAAATTGTTTGGTATAGATCAGTCAGTTTGGTGGCTCAGTCTGGGAATGGAGCGAACTTCGCCAGCAGTTCTACCTCCATCAGTTTGCTGTCGAGCAAGCTGACTTCAACTTCAGAAATCAGGCTGTAAAAGACGAAATGGTCAAAATCATGCTGTTCTGGATAGAAAAGGGAGCCGATGGCTTCAGAGTGGATGCCATTCCTCATCTATTCGAAACGCCTCCTGACGCAAACGGAATCTACCCTGATGAACCTTTATCTGGCAATATGTTTTTAAGACCAGACCAGGCTGGGTACACCACGCAGATTCATGTGAGGGATCTGATAGAACTGTACGATGTTGTGTACGATTGGAGGACAGCTGTGGACGAGTGGGCTAAACAGAATAACGCGGAGACTAAGTAAGTTATCAAACATTGTTTGGTTTTGGCATTACAAATAAAACAACTTTACAAAATTTTAAGTCATCATGAATTATCTTAAGCGAAAGTGTTTGTTTTTAATCCAGGGTACTTTTAGCTGAGGCCTACGCTAACATCAGCATGACAATGTTATACTATGGAGATGAGAAAGGAAGAATTGGTGCCCATTTCCCCTTCAACTTCGACTTCATCACGGCCCTATCAGCGAAGTCATCTGCCAGAGACTTTGCTTACGTCATACGACACTGGCTCACTTACATGCCTCAGGGTAGAGTACCTAACTGGGTGGTAAGTTCATTCGTTTTTATTAAACAACACTTTATATAATACTTGTGGCTTTGTTCTTAAGTTTATATATTTTTTCCTTTATCTTTAGTTCGGAAACCACGACCAGAGCCGAATGCCATCTAGATTCAGAGATGACATGGTAGACGGTTTGAACAGCCTCAACATGTTGCTCCCAGGAGTAGCTATCACCTACCAAGGCGAGGAGATCGGGATGAGGGATGGCTTTGTCAGTTGGGAAGACACAAAGGACGTCGCAGCTTTATGCCCTAGTTGCAACGAGTCAAACTATTTGGAATTCTCCCGAGATCCCTGCAGGACACCATACCACTGGAACAACTCAACCAGTGCTGGATTCTCAACCAACACTTCTACTTGGCTTCCAGTAGCTGAAGATTACAAGGAAATTAATCTTCAAGCTCAGAAAGATGTATCAATTAGTCATTTCAAGGTAAGTAACCATGAGAATCTTACTTGTTGGGTTAAAGCTGTTATAAAAGTATTGATCAGGATTGAGTATCTTATTATCTTAATTTAAGAAACAACCTTCGAGCTTTCAGCTTTTAACTATTGATTACTCTTTTTCAGATATACCAATCTCTAACAAAACTCCGCAAGGAGGTAGCCCTCTCACATGGGGAATATGACGTGCAACCCCTGACGCAGAACACTCTGCTCTTGATTAGGTACCTCAGGACCTATGACACGTATGGCCTGGTATTCAACGTGGGTACTACAGCAGACACGATCAACCTCAGTGGAGTGACACTGCTGTCGGAGCCTTTGACAGTGTATACTGCCAGCGTGCAAAGTCGCTGGTCTCCTGGGTAAGGAAGTACAGATTACTTTTGTAGTGCTTTAAGTTTATTTGGTAAGAGAAATGGAGATTGGTCCAGTTGTGAAAATATGACTGTGTTAACGAAGCAGAAGACAGTCCACACATCTAAATTATAATCTCTTTTGCTTGTTCATCTCTTCTGTTGTATGTGTATTATCACGTATACAATTTTTTAATGAACTTCTATTGACGTTGATTTTGCGAAGTCTAAAATTATCTGTTAATTTGCTGATAAAAATTTAAGAGGGTGTTCAAACTAGGCCTGATAGTACAAAGCTATAAACGTAATCTTAAATATTTAGGTACTTATCTACTTATTTTATTTACAAATACTTCGTACAGCTCATTTTTAATCTTTATTACCCCGATTGATTCTTTGATTAAAGATATTTAAATTTACATAAAATTCAAAAGATTTCGGTACTCATGTACCTGAATATTAGGATTTAAATATCTTTATTCATACCTAACATATTATGTAATGTTACTTAGGAGGGACTTAAATTATGTAGCTGAATCGCTCGAACTAATTAATTAATATATTTTATCAAAAGGAAGAGCAAATAAAAATACCTGTATTTAATTTTTGTAATTCTGAAAATCTGAGCGATTTCTATACTTACAGAGAATTTATTTTGGGTACTAGAGGATGTTCTCTTAAAAAAGAAGTAACTTCGTATCAAGGATGAATGATATTATCCTGATAGACCAACGTTCGACTCGGTTTTCATTATATTTTTGCCGTTCATTCGAGTTTGGCCATATTGTCTTAAGTATTACCGAGATACAGTCGCCTCGTAATGTGATAAATACTTGTAGCTAGATTGAAAGCCAAATCCAACATATTTGTGAACCAACCGCATTGTGGCCACCCTTATGAAATCCAGGTTCCCAGGAAGTACTAAGGTCACAGCTCATTAGAGCCACCCGGCACCCACTCCGCACCGCCTCGCCTTCTTCAGCTAGTGTTCTTCATATGGACTTGTATGGGTATGCGCTCACTACATCAACTTACGACTGAGGCGATCCGGTGACGCTACGGAGTAGATATAATAGTAAGCGCATAATAAATCCTTATAAAGAATACTAGCAGTAAGAGGCGAGGTGGTGTGGAGCCGGGTGGCTCTAATGGGCTGTGACCTTTATGGCTGAAAATCGTGGTTTTCTATTATAAGGTTCCTTGGTAAATTTTAATCTTGGTGTACAATAAAGCAATATATAAATAAATGATAATTTGATCGTCGAATTTATGAACACACCAATTTTAGGACTCCTTTTTGATATTGTACTTATATCATTTTTGTTTCTTTTTTAGGTATGAGCTGCCCTTGGAAAACTTAACGTTACAACCCGGAGAAGCGATCGTATTCCGTGCGCCGCCTACATGAATATTTATAACTTGATTTATGTGTTAGGTAGTGTTTAAGATTAAGACAAAAGTTTTTAATAAGGGAAAAGACTTAATATATTATGTCTTCTTGTGGTATCTTTCGATGGTGTGTATTGCGGTTCAGCATCAAGTTCACATTAACCAAAATCTTAAAAAACCGCTTGCATCGGCTTGGTCCTGCCATTGTTTTCGTGTATTCGCCGGGGTCGTGTGTTTACGACTGGGTACTCCATCTCGTTTAGCTCTTCAATTCTCATAGGTGACAGAAGAGCTGACGAGATGGAGTATTTGGTCGTGGATGTGCGACCCTGGCGGAATGACTTCCTCTTTTTCGAAGTCGGTTAAAAAAGGCGGTCCTTACTATTGATGCTGAATTTCAGAGTGCACAACTGCAAGATGTCTTAATTTAGAATCCGATGTGTTAATGACAGCTGTCATTAGAATATGTGCAGTCATAATAGATCTCTTAGAAAACTCGCGTAATATTTTGAGTTGTGAGTAGCGTAATTTCAGTCGCGTAATTTCTGCAACACTCGGATTCATACAAAAATTCTGTTTCGTTCACACGGTGAGGCAAAATGAGTTGTCTACCGACTCATGCGCACAATCCCGGCTTAATTAAGTTCACGGTGAGTGGGAGGCGAGAGAATGTCAATCGGGGGCGAGAGAAGCGTTAAAAAGCTACTGAATGAATTACGCTCGTCTGGCAGCCCAACAGAATTTCTGCCGAGCAGAAATTACGCGATTTACTATAAAAAAATTACGCTCTGCTTACTTCACTCTTAAATTTGTTGTTATTATTAGGCTCAGTGGCTACGTAACATACAATTTCAGTTTTGCTACACTTGTCTACTGTATATCTGTAAAAACCTTAGTGTGTATACTGTTTAGGTTCTTATTGTATTACGCGTACTGATATTGTTATACTTTTATATAAACAAATAAACATTGCGTAACTTATTACCTAGTAGTTTTATTCAGAACAATACGTTGTTTAGAAAATAAGCTCTTAATAGTTTTCGGCTTATAGTGTTGTGCTGGATATTGAACAGGTATTTTCTGGGACTGAGAAAAAATCGGTTACATACAACTGATATGAACTCATTCACATAGCTTCGTGCCAGGGGCATCCGGATCGGCAGTGTCCCAGGGCACGCTCGGACGCACGGATGCTCTGACCGTGCACTCCGATTTTTATCTAGGTACGTTGACGACAACATGAACACAGAAAGGTTGATAGAATTTTTGCGACAGAATAATATACTTTACGATCTTTCTTATCCACATTATTAAATACTAAGAAGAAAAATAATAATATGGGATAATATAGGATTTTTTTTACACTGATACCGATTTCCCTGATATGTGTGATCACGGGTGATGGATAACACGTCCCTGACGAGAACACTGAAACGAACAACTCTGAACACGCAACCCTGACCCGGAAATGTGTGGATAGTGCTTAAGACTTTTACTGACTAAAACCACATCTATATGCTTCAATTGGCCGTTGCGTTCCAAATTTTGCAGCGCCTCTAGCGGTCACTTGCAGAACCAAAATTTGCCATACAAAATATTTACGGCGTCGATATCGAGTAGCGACGAATACTATTGCTTAAAACTCATGGTAGAGGTACAGTACAGAAATTTTTGGTGACCCTATCAATATGTAAGGTTTGCGTTGCAATACAGGGCTTGTACTTATAAGTTAGATACTATTTTTGTATTAGATTTAGTACGGTAGTAGGTACTGATGACTATCACCGAATAAATCTGTCAATTGTGTTGTGATGGTTATGCATAATTGGTTAACGATGTCTAATTTTATGTTCACTTAGTTTTGAAGACAAACATTATTATCTGTGTATATATATGTATAAATACGTGGCAATAGGCAGGGCACATTGCTCGCAGAACAGATGGCCGTTGGGGCAAGGACGACCAATGGCATGGTAAAGACTGTAGGCATCCGAAGGATGTGAGACGCACAGGACCGTTCATTGTGACGACATTTGTGAGAGGCCCATGTCCACCAGTGGACCTATAATCATCATCATGATCATTTCAGCCCAAAGTGGGTTGAAATTATATTTATTTATTATTCCTTATTCAAAAACTAAACTTAAGCCAAATAACCCACTTTCAAAGCTGTTTCAACCTAACCAAACCTTTCAACTTAAAACGGAAACAAATCAATATGCAAGATTAATAATTCCTGTGACATCTGTGAACTTTAAATACATTAATCCATCAAACAAACTCGGTCCAAACTCCTAACTTTTAAACCTGGTTTATCCGGACTTAAGCCTGGTATGGACTTAAACCTGGTACAGTCAGGGGTCAAAAGTGTTGCTGCACTCTAACGGTATATTGTCTCTTTCTATGTAATAGAACTATAGAAGTTCAATGGTCCAGAACAAGTCTATTCAATACCTTACATTATGAGTTACAAATGAAATCAATTATAATAATTATAAGGAGGAATAATAATAATAATGTTAATCTGAGGAGGCTCTCGTTAGGCAGTTGGATCAAGGGTCTGATTCAGAAGGCAGTACTCCTGGACACGGCGCGTATTTCCTCTCTCAGGAGTCCTGACCACCGGCAGCTTGGACCCTGTTCCCGATGCCGGTGGGCTATTATTTTTTATATTTTTAAATGTTTTTTTTTGTTAGTTTTTAAAAAAATATTTAAAAATGTAATTTGTAATGTATATAAGATGAATAAATAAAATATAATAATATTCCATAACTTTCACACAACGCCTTCCAGTCACAAACTAAGCACTAAGCAGAGCTTGTGCTATGTGTTAAACAACTGATAAACATACTTTGTGTTTCTACGAGTAAATACCCAACACACGAACATTTGTCATAGCAGTGAGGGCTACTAACCACTAGGCCAACAGGCCAGCCAGCCACCACCACTCTTAACGTTTGTAGAAGAGGTTTCACAAAGAAATTTTAGACACTTTAGCTTTGGTTTGCAACTGCAATTTTGCCCTCTAACTGTTCCTACATACCTGTTACATACAGACAAGAACTGGTAAATACTTGAGTTTTTAGTACAGACTTATACTTGGTACATTTGTAAACCTGTTACGTTACTTAAATGTCCCCGCACTATTCGACAAGGACGAGTCGTAGTAATTGTAGTTAGATGAATGGTTCGTATGTTTATTAGTGTCCAAGATGTGGTGGGTGTTCGTCGCTTGTGTGATCAGCAGGGTGGCAGGGGATGTGGCTCCCCAGTGGTGGGACAATGCCGTGTACTACCGGATGATGGTGGATAGCTTCAGAGATGGGGACGGGGATGGACTTGGTGATTTGAAAGGTGAAGGTTTTAAAGAATTGTTTTTTTAGCTTAGTTGTGGATAATTGTTTCATATTGGAAAACTGTTGGCTAGG
Source organism: Leucania comma (assembly GCA_958295575.1). NCBI lineage: Eukaryota > Metazoa > Arthropoda > Insecta > Lepidoptera > Noctuidae > Leucania > Leucania comma. The sequence continues at coordinate 1,474,161 of OY282468.1, read as the reverse complement.
CTGTACTTAGAGTTTCTTTGGGTGGTAGCTTCAGAGGTGAAGTTATCCAGGAGAGCCAATATAGCCTGAAGAATTGCTTCATTTTATTGGCAGTGGGCAGGGCACATTGTCCGCAGAACAGATTGTCGATGGTTGGTTGATGGTTGATTGTTGTGGATTGGTTTTGGAGTGGCGTCCACGTACCGGAAGACATCGTTGGAAGGCCACCCACAAGGTGAACCGATGACCTGGTGAGGGTCGCGGGGAAAAGATGGGTGCGAGATGCACAGAACCAGTCGTTACAGCGACAACACATGACCTTTGTCCAACAGTGGACTATTTTTTATCTCTCAGCTGAAATCATGATGATGGTAGATAACTGTTCCAGTTACCAACAATATCGTGATTAGGTAAAGAAGAAAATGAAAGATCAAAACTTTTCAAGATTTTTATACATTAGCGAATCCCTTAAACTTTCAGTCCCCAAGAGGACACCGGTGTCCGCACACCTATTGTGTCTCTAATTAAGGTCAAAAGGTAGTACTCAGATTAATTAACTTGACCAAATCTTATGACATGAAAGATTGATTTTTATGTCGATCTGAAACTACGGTTTTGCTAAAAGATTTTAGGGGGTCTCTAACTTCAAATCCTTAAATATTTTGGGGCAACAACAATGGCATAACTTATATCATCTGAGGTTCATAAAAAAATAATGAATTGGTTAGGGCCCCAGAAAAATCGTCACGTAGCAGTTTAATTTAAACAAATTTTGTTAAATAGGTTGAGTTACTTCTTGTAAACATTCGAAGGGACCTCTTGGGCAGGGGGCCTCATCGGTCTACTGGACAACAACAACAATTCAAATACACTAGAGTGTGTTCGATTACTCTAACAATCGCCAAACAAAAAAGATATAGCACACATTCATACCTTTTATTTTACCGAAAGCAATTTTCTTTCAGGCGCATTAAAACAAATTAGCTACGTGCGTGCTTTGGGATCTGATGCTATCATACTGTCGCCATTAGTAACCAGGAGCGCTGACTGTACCAAACCTGGAACCAAAGACTTCAGCGAAATAGACCCGCGGTATGGAAGCCAAGAAGATTTTACCAATGTGGTGGCGAAAGCTAAGAAACTGGGTGAGATTATTTTAATTATCGAATCTGTTGGTTAGAATGGCTAATGGCTCGGGGCTAGAATACGTAATAATGTCCAGCCGTGCCAATCTTCTAGGTTAAGCAATGCTTACCAAGGTCGGCCTGAGGATGGGATCTTTCGTGATTCTCCTTTTCTCAGAGAGACATTGGAATACAATAGAATTTAGAAATACAAAACAGTAACAAAAGTTTTACACAAATTTAAGTTTGTGTAAAACTTTGGGTGAGTTTCCATGGAGTTTCTTGCATATTCTTCTCCATAGAGATTTACGCTTTGGAATGTCCAATTAGCATTATTTTTCTGACTAACTGACTTCATAACATTTCAAAAGTGCAAGTAAGTGGTTTATTTGGAATAAAATGCTTTAAAAATCTTTGGATCACAGCCGAATCCGATTTTAATGTAAGATGAAGATTGGTTAGAAAAACATTTATTCTGTTTAGGACATCAGGATTATAAAATAAAAGATGCCGAGACAGTGCTGATGGCTGACTTGAATAGTGTATCATTGTGTGTTCGTAAGATATAATTTTGTCATCAACGACAGCAATTAGCGTCGACCAGTAAGTTGGTAAACATAGGCTTATGCAATAGGTATCATGATATCATTTCATGGTAGAACCAACCAGAACTTGTTATTGAAATAGTAAAAATCTATGGTTAGAGTTTTTTTTTTATGGTAGGTAAAATCATCCAATGACAAATCCCAATTCAGGAAAATTCACACCACCCGTTGGCGCCACTTTACCCAAAGGTCTGCTACTTTTGAAAACATATATTATGACGTTGACGTTGTTAACAAATGTCTTTATCATAAGCATTTTGACAGTGCCCGGACCTGACGACTCAGGGCTGCCTCTTAGTAAACGACATTTTCGAAAACGATTTTTTTTAGGGCTCCGTACCTTAAAAGGAAAATCGGAACCCTCATAGGATCACTTTGTCGTCCGTCTGTCTGCCAAGACCTTTTATCTCGGGAACGAATGAAGGTATCAAGTTGAAATTAAAACCATGTACTCATGTCTGCGGTTCCCTGAAGCTATCAAAATCTAAGTTAGTGAAAAAAGATACGGCAATTTATGTCGCAAAAAACGTATATATCGAAACTCTGAAGGGAATCAAAATTCATAGGGTACTTTCCGTTGACCTAGAGTCATGAAATTCGGCATGAAGCAAGGTTTTAGCACAGGTATAGAAAAAATCAGAAATTGTAAAGTAATAACGTCACAATAAAAAACTTTGATACAGAAAAATCTTCGAGACTGGATTCAGAATTTGAACTGTTTTCATAGGAAAGTTTGTACGGAACCCTCAGTGTTTGTTTACGGAGACGCGGCACGTTGCGCGGCGCGTTGTGCGGTCCGTCTACATTGCCTTAGGTTTGTGTTTTCGCGACACGCCGCGTCTCCTTAAACAGGGTCTCAGTGCGCGCGTCCAACTCGCACTTACCCGGTTTTTTTATTATGGATAGGCTCGCGTTTGACCAATATCTCACGCCTGACGCACGCTTGCCTAGAAGTAACCTATTCACTCTTGTTTTAAAGACCTCTAATAGATATTAGGGCACACAGATTGGCAGGGGAATTCCACTCCTTAGCTCATTTGCCTTGGTTCCAGGGCCCTGGTAGGCATTTTCATACCTCTCCAACGCCCCAGATTAGGCTTCTACCCTACTGGGCCCCTACAGTTTGCTGCAAAGGAGGATTTTTAGTCAGTAAGAGTCTGACACTATCTCCCGCTTCGCCCAAGGGCGGGGGATGTCACTGGATGATTTTACCTACTTAAAAAAAAAACTCCTTAGCAGTACGCATAATGAATGTGTTCCCAAACGTTAGTTTTTGTAACTTTTCAGCCACTAATATTTATTAGCGAAATTTTAAACTACATAACTTGTCTTACAGAGATGAGAGTCGTGATCACGCTGCCCCTACAAACTGTGAGTACAGGCTCGGAATGGTTCTCATCGAGTGCTGATCGCATGCCGGGGTACGAGCACCGGATCTTGTGGCACGATGGTTCCATTGACGATGCACCAGCCGTAAGTCACTTAGTTTATTATTAAGAGAACTTCACAAAGAAAACACAATTATCCCATGATAATTGAGCCAAAATTGTTATAGGGAGGAGGGGGCGGAGGGCTATCCCTCCGCCCCCCTATATAGCTTATGAACAACATCAATCAATTCTCCCAAGCATCTAATATATTTCAGCAGTATCCAATATTCCAAAAAAACCCGATAATGAGATCAACCCCCTAGCCAAGTTACAATCGTTTCGTTTAACGTGAATGCTTGGAGTTGGCCACGCCCCCAATTCCTTTTTTCTGCCGTCATCTCAACAAAGGAATTCGGGGCGTGGCCAACTCCAAATGTTCACGCTAAACGCAACGATTGTAACTTGGCTAGAGGGTATGACTCGTCAGAAGTGCTACCACGAGCTCTTAAGGCGATCCATTTTACGACCTAAATTGACATGTTAAAGGGATGGATCTATATAGGGTTTATAGGTCCAACCTTCTTTACATCCTTTTCGATCCACTGACATTTTAACACGCCATGGTAAGACTCCTGCAAATGAGTCTTACAGCCGGTGACCACTGCCAATTTCGTTTCAGCCCGAACATGGCATCAAATGGTCCTGGCACGCGACCCGCTTTGCATACTACGGCAGCTCCAACAGTGAGGCAGTGATGAACCTCTGCTGCAAGAACGTGGCTGCAGCCCTCTCGGAAGCCCAGTGTACCTGGCTGAAGCGAGGAGTATCTGGTGTACTCCTCAACCCTGACTTTCCAAAGGATCTGGATTGCGGGGTACAGTTGCTGAAGAAACTTGTTACTGACGCTATGAGTTGTGCCCGCAGTAACGGTTTGGATACCCCGTAAGTGCTCGATTACGGAAACGCGGCGCGTTGGGCGGTCCGTCGTACATTGCCATATGTTTGTGTTTGCGCGAGCGATGACGTGGCCCGCTGCTGCAATGTACGACGAACGCCCAACGCGCCGCGTTTCTGTAAACATGGCCTAAGTTATTATTTTGGTTTTTATATCATTAATGGGTCTACCATCCATAGTGCAGTCGCGCATTTTGACCTTTTTCGGCCATGTATGTCGTCGTGGTAATGACTCCATAGAGCGTCTCGTAGTGCAGGGAAAAGTTGAGGGTACCAGGCCACGTGGTAGATCACAAATGAAATGGACATGGAAACCAAATCAAGGCCGCAACTAAGTGTTGGGTCTACGAATGTACCCGGAAAACTGCAGTCCGCGATGAATGGCGCCGTATGACCAAGATGATCACTCAACATGATTCACAGTGATGACCACGACCACTCTGACAAGAGCGTACCGACTGAGAAGAATGTCAATTGCAAAAGTTATAAACGGTTGATATAAGTTTTAAATAAGCTCTGCGACTCATGGTGCAGCGAGAGCAAGTGACGATGGGATTTTAATTTATTATAGGTAGTAAGGATTATGACATTCTCCGTTAAAACCAATTTCCCAATCCATTACCCATAAATGGGTCAAGTATAAATTGCTTTTTTTTTTTTATTTATTTATTTAGGTTAACCGACAATTATTTACACAATATACAATGCTGACTTAATGACTAGAGAAACATTTGTAAGTGCAACAATTAATTAAAGGTTAACACCACATGCACGAAAAACGACTTTATAATTACTCAATGAAAATTAAAATTTTTATATACAAAAAAAGAGATTAAAAATAATAATGAAGAAAAATTATCAATGACATTAAAAAAAAAACTCAAAAAATAAATCATAGGCATTAAAATAATAATTGATTAGATTAAGATTGATTAATTAAATTATAATGATTATAAATACAATAGAAAATTAAATTAAAAGAATAAACCGAATACATTAACAAAATAATAACAATAATAATAATTTAAAAACCATGTATAAAATTAAGGTCAAATTTTAATGTCCCTTGGATTATTTAAAAAAGCTCGCAGTTATTTGTTTATGTTATCATGGGATTAGGGTTCTGTACCTCAAAAGGAAAAAACGGAAACCTTTGTTCTTTGTTCCGTGAAGACCCTTTATCTTGAGGATGCGAGTAGGTATCGAGTTGAAATTAAAAACATATACTCAAGTCGGCAGTCTCTTGAAGCTGTGAAAAAAATAAACTTCTTAGTTGACGTCAAAAAAGATACGCCCGTTTATGTCGCAAAAAGAAATTACATTTCGAGAGCACTTCCCGTTGACCTAGGACCCGACGTGAAACATGATCTCATAGCACAAATATAGGAATAAATCTGAAAACTGTAAATTTGTGGTTACGTCACAAAAAAACCTTTTTTAGATTCGGAAAAATCTTCGAGAGTCGATTCGGGAATTGAACTATTTACTTTTGTTGGTTTGGACGGAACCCTCGGTGTGCGAGTCCGACTAACACTTGCCCAGATTTTTGTACCTTCATCTTTTGTTCTCAGGGTGATCCTAGTAGACTCGTCTTTGAGACCGGAGCAAGCTGCCATGTATTACGGGGACGGAGGAGTGGGAGCCAACAGCATCCTCAGCAAAGCCCTGACACTTCCCTCGCGCTCTACTTCTGAGATGGTGCTGGGTTTCCATGCGTCTTTACTGACTTCGCCCGTAGAAGCTGCTACATGGGTCGTAAGTTCTGATCATCTGTACTAATATTGTAAGGGTATTTTTAATATCTTGCAGATTTCATCACGCATTCGGGAATGCTCCGCATGCGTAGCCCCGCAAATGTCTTTTTCATACAAGAGTTTATTGTAATGCGTGATTGTAATGGTGTTGTCTTTTTAACCCAAAGGTTGACTGGTAGAGAATGCCTTGTTGCATTAAGTCCACCTATGTACCATTACTTTACATGAAGTTTAAATATGTAAATATATACGTACGTGGAATGCATAGCGCTATATCAGGCAACAACCCCGCATGCGGAGGAATACCGCATGCGTGATGAAATACGCACGATATTAAAAAGACCCTTAATGTAAAAACAACTCAACTTTTCGTGTGTTTGTTACGTTTTCACTCCTAAACCGCATAATCAATTGTCATTCCGGTTGTCATTCGTAGATCTTTGACGACCGTTACAAGTAGTCAGACGCCAGCAAGTCTGACCATCAGTCTATCCAAGGAATATCGTATCGCCCAGTGACTGGATTGTGGAGGTGTGATATGTCTATCACACCTCCACCTGCTAGCATGATCATGGCATGATACGGTGTAGTAGGTAGACCTTTATTCTCGACTGTGTCCATCCTTCAATATAAAATAAAGTGTTATAAAAATAGATTGATAGATTAATTGAGGCCAATTTTTGTAATTAAGAATAGTTAAGAGTACATGTTTAAACTTTTTGCGCCGTTTTTTGTAAATGTACTATTCGCCAGGGTCGTGTGTTTGCGACTAGATACTCCATCTCGTTTAGCTCTTCTATACCCATAGGTGATAGAAGAGCTGACGAGATGGAGTATTTGGTCGTGGATATGCAACCCAGGCAGAATATACACAAGAGTGTTAATTGGATATATCCCACGTTATAATAATTAATATTTTTATTTCCCAAAACATACAGATAATTATATCTTATATCTACAGTTTTGTGGTATAGGAAAAAATACATAAAACTTCTATTCTACAACGTCTAAATCCTTTTTAATGTTCCTACTGCTGGGACTCAGGCCTCCTCTCTAGGAGAGGGAATGGGCCGTAATCCACCACGCAGGCCCAGTGCGGGTTGGTAAATGATGCTGCGGGTATTATTATACACACACCCGCGTAGCGTCTAAATGATGCTGTAGAAATCTGTACATAATAAATTAAACTACGTAGGCGCTTAAAGGGTTAATAAATGAGCAATTACATGAAGGGTCCCAAAAGAAATTTAGTCTTCAAGCGCTTTGCCTGGGGACTCTTAGAGCTGGCCTTTTAATGCCCACCGTGGCCGTGGTTCTGTCTGTGCTAATCTTTATTTATGACCCAAGAGACGTCCCATATTAGCCGCCCAATATAATTAACTTGTGAAAATACCAAGTAAATTTAATTTGAGGACTATTTTTAACTATGGTGTGGAAAATAACATGTTTATATGTTAATACTAGCTTTTGCCCGCGGCTTCGCTCCCGCTCTACCCTACTCTACCCAAATCTACCCTACCCTACTCTACCCTATTCTACCCTACTCTACCCTACTCTACCCTACTCTACCCTACTCTACCCTACTCTACCCTACTCTACCCTACTCTACCCTACTCTACCCTACTCTACCCTACTCTACCCTACTCTACCCTACTCTACCCTACTCTACCCTACTCTACCCTACTCTACCCTACTCTACCCTACTCTACCCTACTCTACCCTACTCTACCCTACCTCTACCCTACTCTACCCTACTCTACCCTACTCTACCCTACTCTACCCTACTCTACCCTACTCTACCCTACTCTACCCTACTCTACCCTACTCTACCCTACTCTACCCTACTCTATTTTTCTCGCCGTAAAAACCATCCTTGAACTTCAACGAACATTTTAAAAAAAGATTTGGCCAAATTGGTCCAGGCGTTGTTGAGTTATGCGCTTACCAACACATTTTGCGATTCATTTTTATATTATAGATCATTTTTATATTATAGAAGATGTATAGGGTAACACGTGATGGTAGTCATGGTAACAAACAACTTTTACTATGGGACCAAACCAGAAATCGCGAAAAAAATCTGCTGGCATTCATGTTTGCCTAATTGGTCAAAATGTACTGAACTTGGCTGATTTTTTTCGCGATTTGAGGGTTGGTCTCTTAATAAAAGTTGTTCACGTATTTAAGTATCGGTCGCTGATTACCAGTCACCCTATATATTTGGCTGGCCTGTTGGTGTAGTGGTTAGTGGACCTGACTGCACTGCCACTACCTCCAGTAATCAAACATTTGTCTTGGGTTTTTTTTATGGTAGGTAAAATCATCAAATGACAAATCCCGCCCTTGGGTGGGACGGGAGATAGTGCCAGACTCTTACTGACTATAACCTACCCTGCTCCTTTCATTGCCTTCATTCCAGAGGCCCGGGGTTCATTTTCACATAACCCTTCGATTCCCACCCAAGACAAATATTTGAGCGATGAGCACTATCACTTGTCTTGTGTCTGGTTGTAATTCTTCTATATTCTGTATGTGATCTACAAATATATAAGTATGTTTATCAGTTGTCTAGTACTCATAGCACGAGCTTCTGCTTAGCTTGGGATATCGTTTATACTAAAAAATACTTCAGCCAAACCGTAAAGCAGTTCGTTGGCAAAAATCGTTCCTTAAGGGAACTACTTTTGCCAACGAACTTGAATATGTTTAGGTAACCTTTGTACTTTTTCAACCAGCAAAATTACGCAGCTGGTTTCAGGTTGGCCATGCTAATGCAATACTTTATTCTAGTCTAGAGTCTTTAGAAGGTTAGGGCGTGTTTACGGAGACGCGGCGCGTTAGGTGGTTGTCGTACATTGCCATATGTTCGCACGAGCGATGACGCGGCCCGCTGCTGCAATGTACGACGAACGCCCAACGCATCGCGTCTCCTTAAACAAGCACTAAGAAAGCTCCAGCTAACAAGTTCTAATTTCTATTTTCAGACAAGCAACACTAATGACAGTCGCACAGCATCGCGGTACGGTAGCGAAATGGTGGATACAGTGAACCTCCTAGCACTAAACCTGCCAGGGTCTGCAGTCATCCAGCAAGGGGATGAACTGGCGGCCGCGGATACCATGCTGGAGTGGATGTCTGGCGACACCTGCTGGCCGAACGTGGCGATGCCATGGGCTGCTCCCTTCCCCTGGGACGATTCCGCAACTGCTGGGTTCACTACAGGGGAGCCCTGGATTCCGTTAGCTCCGAACTTTAGATATGCGAATGCTAAGGCGGAATTTGCGAATGATTTCAGTCATGTTGGAGTTTTGAGGATCGCCTCTGCGTTGAGGAGATCGCCCGCTTTTGGGCCTCATGTGGAGGTACTGTATTGTTTTATCTATAGATACTAGTTTACTAAGTAGTGGTAGCTCAATAATAACAGCACTAACGTATGATTTGTAGGTCATAGAAGGAAGCCAAGAGGATCATTGGCAATGATGCACTCGTCGAGTCGAGGCTTCAAAGTCTTGAGCATCGACGCCGTGTTGGTAGCCTGTCGGTTTTCTACCGGTTAAATTCGGGGAGTGTGCGTCGGAATTGCATAGCCTAATTCCGCCTAGCCCGTTCCATCATCGGACTATCAGACGTACGGCGTTGCGCCACCGGTACATGTTGGACATCCCACCTATACGCACAAAGCGTTTTGGGAACAATTTCATTATGCGTACAGCTAAGGAGTAGAATTCCCTGACGGAGTCTGTGTTTCCTGATGGTTACAACCCGGGAATCTTTAAGTCAAGAGTGAATAGGTTTCTTTTAGGTAAGCGCGTTCCATTGTCGATCGCATTGTTGCTTTCCATCAGGTGAGATAGCGGTCAAGCGCGAACCTATCAATAATAATAATAAAAAAAGGTCGCAGGTCCAAACTCAGCCAAATCTATTGCGTTGTGTAATTTATTTTATCACCACTGCTCTTAAAACGGTGAAGGAAAACATCGTGAGGAAACCGGCATGTCCTATGAACCAAAAATTATGCCCCGCGTGTGTAATGTGGCCCATTCTCACTCCTAGAGAGGAGGCTTGAGTTTCAGCATTAATCATCTATTCTTCGAGCAATATGCACTGCCTCTTAAGTCTGGCAATTCTTTGATCTATATCAGTAACCTTGATTCTCTTGAGGATATCTTATTGAAACGTTACATATCAATATAATAGAGTATAACGAATCAATTCAATTTGGACCGCTATCGGCGCAATAAAACTCACTGGATGCGCGTGAAATGACACAACAGATACAACTGGTTGCGAAGCAAATGCCTGCACAATTCACATAAGCCATTTCCCCGATTGCCACGCGGGAGATAAGCAGCCGTTATGGCGTATATTTCTCCATCGTTCGGAGATGATGTTCTTTTTCATGGGGTGATAGAAAAATATGGGGCGTAAGCGACCGTAATTCATTAAGAATATCCGCCATCGTATTGGAGTTATGACTGAATTACTTGAGGATATCGCTTCTCTTAGTTTTGCGGAGAACAGGCGACTGCAGCCCCCTTTCAGAGTGAGGAGGCCCGTCTTCCAGCAGCAGGAACATTGCATATTGATAATGTTATAGACAGCAAATGATGAATACTCGTACAATTTGACAGCATGGTTGGCGCAGTAGTTGAGCGATTAGCTGCTATGCTGCGTGTCGCGGGTTCGATTCCCGCACGGAACAAAAATTTGATTTTTCCATGTTTTTAAAGCGCAATTTAGACGGTACGAGTTTCTCGCCTCGAACATACGAGAATCGTAAGAGCATAGAAAAAATGTCATCGTCTAAACACATACCCAGGTGGTGCGAGTTTCTCGTCTCGAACGTACGATAATCGTAAGAACAAAAAAGCATCTCCGTCTAAACATTCATACCTAGACGGTTCGAGTTTCTCGACTCGAATTTATTTCTTACCTGTGTCTAAACACTTTGATACGATAATGTCATGGCGATTATTGCTTACGATTATTGCGTACGATTTTCTCGAACAAAACGTTCGAGAAACTCGTACCGTCTAAATTACGCTTAACGCACCCACGATACAGGAATTATATATTTAATTTTTTATTATTGATAGGTTCGCGCTTGACCGCTATCTCACCTGATGATAAGCTGTGAAGCAATCGTTGATGGTGAGGCGCACCAGTTTATTAAGAGCCTATTCACTCTAGCCTTGAAGACACCTAAATTATAATCGGTCGGGAAGACCGCAGCAAGCAACTGTTCCATTCCCTCGATGTACGCGGTATAAACCACGAGACAAAACGCTTAGTCCGGACCACAGAAGTATGCTTAGTATGGTGCAGTGCTCTTTGCAGGTTTAAAAAAAATGGAAACGACAACGAAGAATGAGCTACTAAATACGTGGACATAAGTACAAAGTTTTTCTAAAACAAATTACTTAAAACTGTAAAGTTAGAACGTGCTAATGATTTTATTGACCATAAAAACTTCGACAGCGCCTCAACTTGAGCACTAAAATGTTTAACCCTAACGAGTTTTTCTAATGCATTTAGTTTAAAAACGTCAGCACAAATAAATTGTCGTCGGGTTTACAAAAGATATCAGGCAATAAAAACGGACAGGGATTTTAACCCTTCTCCCTTTTAAGGGTACACGAACAGAATTAAATAAAATGACAATCAAAATAAATGAATTTCTCCACCGTCAATGTGCTTTTTGCAGATAAAACGCCAAAATGGAGCGGCGGTCGTCCTGAGGTGGGGGTCAACTGGATCCTTGCTGCTCATCTCTAATCTAGCCAAAGAACCAACTGAAGTAGACCCCTCCAAGGTTCCAGGGATACCGCATGAAATGACTGTAGCGACCAGTTCTACAGGATCAGGCTTTACGGTTGCTTCTCATTTGCCCATGGATAAAACGATAAAACTGGGTCCAGGACAGACGGTGCTTCTAGCGGGGGGGCCCAGGCATTGCGGTGGACCGGGGCCCGTGGACAAGATAGCCAATAAGCTGTCAGAAGGCTGGCAGAAAATCAACAAGTACTTTAGTCAATAGGTCAAAGTGAAAGAAATATTGGCAGGTTTTGTGGCAATGTTCAAAGTTCAAAATCCCCAAACAGCAATGGGTTATCAGAAAGCTTATGAGACATTCCCGTTTTTCCCATTTTTGTTAATTAGTAATTAAGTAAATTGATCTGTGACGTGTTTCCGAATAGAATTTCTGTACTAGTAAAGAGTTAGCGCTTGTATTGAGTTTTCGTTCCACAGGTCGTAAGACAGACCTTTTTATGATAATAAGGTTATCACACGGTTTATTTTTGTTGTCAGTACAGTGAGTTCCAGGTTCATATCTGTTTTAATTAAAACTATTTCTGCAACAAGTGGGTTTTTAATTGGATGAATTGGTTTTTAAGTTTCCTTTCCTGTAATTTTAATACTTTAGACCTATCTATCTGTAATGAAAGCTAGTCCATACAAAAACGAAGAACCTACCCGCAAATTGAAAAAAAATATGTGTAACAGGTTGGTACGTATAACACATTTTATATAATATCATAATATCCGATAAACATATTTTGTATATGTATATCCTAAAGAGATTCAAAATTTCACACAAAACGAAGAGCGACATCCAAATTAAAATCAATAAAGCCGCCATCAAAACACAAAACCTCAACACGAACAATATCAAACAGATTACACATTTATGAAGTATAATTTAGACGTAACGACACGTCACCGAAACGACCTAATATCGTTAAGGATACGTACGATATAAAGAAAGTCGTACGCCCAAACTAGAGGTAATGAATCGCCTAGTATATTAGAGACGACGACGAAGGGACGGCATTCGCCACGACGCGCGCCGCTTTTACATTTCAGGGGCTATTGTCTTGGTGACCTATTTCCGGACAATATAAGAGAAACGTAATTTTACATAACTAACCTTAACGTTATTCCGGGAAGAAAGGCTTAACTCCAATTTATTATGTAAGGATATTAGACTTTCGAAAGTTGTGAGTACCTTAACGAGCGACCGAATGTCGTTTAGTGAATTGCCGCGAAACTTCCACTGAAACGTACCGCCACTTAAAATTACTGAAAAACATGCATCAAACATAAATTAAGCTTCGTCTGAAATCGAAAAGACGCTGAAACTTGAGCTCTGGCACAAGAAATACAAACCGGCGCCAATTTGATCGTCCGCCCTAATACACAAAAAAAAAATATATCTTCAAAATTTCGAAGTTTCTAATAGAATTTATGGTTAAAGGACTTACAGAATTTGCTCTTCTCGGCATGGCTGTAGGTAGCATAAACCACGAGGAGGAAAAGTAGCGCGCGCGCCCTCATGGCGGGGCGGCGCGGACTCACTTGGGCCCGGCGCGGCGCGGACTGAGCGCGGACCCCTATCGACCCGGCGGCCTCCGCGCATGCGCCCCCCGCGCCCCGCGCCCCGGCAGTCCCGCCCCGCTCGACCGATCTACACCCCAGGGTTACTGATCGCGAAAACTCGGAAAAAGTGGAAAATTTTCAGGATGAAAAAGATAATTTTGTCCCTTTGAAAAAATAAGAGAATTTAGTTGTGATGCAGGGTTCTTTCAAGCTTCTTTAGCATACACTACTACGGATTAATGTGAGGTACACTTCGAACTAGATGAAAACCTTACGATGAAGTCTTGAAGTCAGGATATTCGTAATAATAAGTGGTAGTTCAGAAGGTTCTTGAGAGTCGCTTTTCTTAAAATAAATCTATTCGACAAAATACCTAACAAGGATGTAAGTATTTGTCCATTATAAAATATTTCTAAATGTCTAATACTTTCCTTAAACTGTGAAGCCCCACGAGTACACCGGTGTCCGCCACCTATTGTCTTTCTATTGTGTCTCTAATTACGGTATTCAAAAGGTTAACATACAGTGATAATAGAGTTCATAAAACATAACTTCAAGAAGGCACAACAAATGCTCAGTAGAGAATCATTTTTCGAAATTGAAACACAGAATTGCATTTCCTCAACTGTTCATAACTCCTAGTACTGAATACCTAAATTTTTAATACTCAAAGTATAACCAATCCAACGTTTCAATCCATGATATCTTCCGCATCTTCATTCCTCACAAAATTCAATTTTTTTTTTTGTACAATCGCCCTACCCAAAAAGGTAGAACTCCAAAATTACCCTCTTAACACTCGCTGGCAACCCTGTCATATTCAGGCATCGTACGGCGTCCCGCGGGCTCGCGCGCTCTATGACTCACAGAGTGAATGAACGAGGAACGAGGACCGAAGCTGAGCGACCGACGACCGAACGGACGCCGTCAATCAATGCTGCATTACTACTCTATTTACTAACACACACGACTAAGGAGATTAACAACTCGTGGTTTTTGTACAGAGTCAAAAGATGGGAGAAAAGAATAGAAAGACCCATAAGACAAAAGTGAATAGTTTACTTGAAGGCAAGCCTGCTTCATCGTAGTCAAAAGATGAGAGAACAGTATAGAAAGGCCCGTAAGACAAGAGTGAATAGTTTACATCTAGGCAAGCGTGTTTCAACGCAGTCGAAAGCTGGGAGAACAGTATAGAAAGGCCCGTAAGACAAGAGTGAATAGTTTACATCTAGGCAAGCGTGCTTCAACGCAGTCGAAAGATGGGAGAACAGTATAGAAAGGCCCGTAAGAAAAGAGTGAATAGTTTACTTCTAGGCAAGCGTGCTTCAACGCAGTCGAAAGATGGAAGAACAGTATAGAAAGGCCCGTAAGACAGAGTGTATAGTTTAATCATTAAGTTCAATCATTTCGGAAGATTTCAGGGACAGACACACATACAGAAGAATTTCACAAGTATATAAAGAAAGATTTGTTGATCCTCTTAGCCGTGTAATTATTTATAATACTTACACGGTTAATAGGATCAACAAATTGTTTTTTATCGAGTCGAAAGATGTCAACAATTAATTGGCAATTTGGTTTAGTTATGGTCTTTAGGGGGAAGATCTTACCCTTATGAGTGTTGGGGTGCCGTGACAGAAAACCTCCACGAGTGCCCGCAGGCTATAGTTCCCTTGCGGATACGTCCGGAGCGAAGGCTAGTCTGCGGGACGGTGCACCCTGGGAGGCGGCCAACCACCCCTTGGGCACTCCTGCCTAAGGGGCCTCGATGGCCGTCTGCGAATGTTCTGTCGGGAGTACGCTTCAACGCGTGTCCCTCTGCTTTAGCAGAGGGCACAGTGGCGAAGCAAGAGCGGGCTCGGCGTGCACTCACCCTGCCACCGGGCAGGCAGGAGGAAGGCTTTCTCCTCCTTCTGCCACCGTTGTTCTCGTAGCCCCAGAGATTGTCCAAGGTCATGTTTCTGACTTTTGATGGGGGTCGAGGGTCTTGGCTTAACCGCCCGGGCCGCGAGGAAGACAACCTCTATAAAAAATTACCCCAAACCTCCAAGCGGCGGCGCACCGTGAGGGAGGTTGTTAGCTTGACTAATGGGTAGCTAAATTAGTCTCTAGTGCGGACCACAGATTTTGAGCAAGTACCCGAAGTTTTTACTCGTGGGAATCATATGGAACAAAAAAGCAAATTTTTTAAAAACCCTATGGAGAGTGATGCGCGGTCGGAGT
Source organism: Leucania comma (assembly GCA_958295575.1). Classification (NCBI taxonomy): domain Eukaryota; kingdom Metazoa; phylum Arthropoda; class Insecta; order Lepidoptera; family Noctuidae; genus Leucania; species Leucania comma. The sequence goes on along the minus strand of OY282468.1, from coordinate 1,458,775 downwards.
CCGACGCGGCATCCGGAAGGAGCTCAGGCTCGGAGGTGGAAGAAGTGGTGGAGTCGGGAGGCGACACCGGAAGAAACGCAAGTTTCTTCCGGAAACGCTCCCTGTCGAGGGACAAGTCGTCCTCCGACGGTGAAAAGGGCTCGGCCCGAAAAATCCCTACCAGTGGGCGGGGAGCGGGCCGAGCACCGGGAAGAGGACGGGGAGTCACCTCCCAGGAGGCGGCCGAGCGAGCCGAGAGGCTCGCCGCGGAAGGGCGCCACCCCGCTGCGATGGACCCCTCGGGGCCATCTGGCAGCGAGCGGGAAGACTCCGCCGAGGAGTCACGCCGTTCCTTCGGCGAGCTCGTCGTCGCCGCTTTGCGGGATATGGGCCGCAAGCGAGAGAGGACGTCGAAGGAGAGGACGGTCCTCCGCCATGCCGCCTCAATGCAGGAGGCCTTCGACGTCGCCCTCCGGAAAAGCGTGGCGAAGCTCCGGGCTGAGCTCAAAGCCGGGCTCCGGGTCGAGATCCAGGCCGAGCTCGCTGGGGTCCATGGGGCCCGCAGCCAGGAGCCCGTGGAAGGGGGGCGCAAGCAAGGGCAGGGGCAAAGTCGGCCCCAGCCCCAGCCTCAGCCCCAGCCTCGGCCCCAGCCCCAGCCCCAGGCCGAGTAGGGAAGCCAGCTGCTGACGCTGGTGCAGCAGGAACTGGCTGCTTTTCAGCAGCAGCTGCAAAAGCAGCTGCAGGAGCAGCAGCAGTAGTTCCAGCTGCGGATCCAGCAGCAGCTGTCCCTGCTGGAGGGCATCGTGTTGCGCCCCCCACTAGCGGCCTCCGGCCAGCGAAGGGCGGCGTCATACGCTGCCGCCGCGGCCTCGGCGGCTGCGCCCAAGGCGGGCCCGTCAGGGCAGACCAGGCGCGTGGCCACGGTCGCGAACCCCGCCGGAGCGGCCCCACAGGCCAAGAAACAGCAGCAGGTGAGGCCAACCCCTGCTGCTGCCCCTAAGAAGGGCAAGTCGGCACCGGCCACAAAGGCGGCGGGAGCCCCTGCTGTGGCGGCAAGCAGGCGGCCTAGGCCGCCTCCCCAACCTGCAGATCCTCCGGCCGAAGCCGGATGGCAAGTGGCCGGAGCCAAAAAGCAGGCTGGCAAGGCGGCTCGGGCTGCCAGGAGGCGTGAGCGGCAAAAGCTGCGGAAGCGGACGGCCCTCGCGGCCAGGATTCGCACCCCGCGCTCCACGGCTGTAGTTATCACACTGCAGCCGGAGGCAGCGAAAAAGGGTGCGACCTACGGCGAGGTCCTCCGTAAGGCGAAGCGGGCGGTGAACCTCACCGACCTCGGGATCACCGGGGGCTTCCAGATGCGGCATACCGCAACTGGTGCCCTGATGTTGGAGGTCCCCGGAGCCAACAGCGGCCCCACCGCAGACGCCCTGGCTGAAAAAATCAGGGCGTCCTTGGATGCGGAGGAGGTCCGGGTGTCCAGGCCCACAAGATGCGTCGACATGCGCATTATGGGCCTGGACGATTCCGTCGAGGTCGAGGAGGTCGTGGCCGCTGTCGCCAGGACGGGTGGGTGCCCTGCCGATCAGGTCCGGGCAGGCACCATCCGTGTTGACGGCACTGGCATGGGGGCGGTTACTGTAAACTGCCCCCTGTCAGCGGCCAGGAGCATCACCGGGGAGGGTAAGCGACTCCTGGTGGGCTGGGTCTCCGCGCGAGTCAAGCTGCTGGAGCCCAGACCGCTGCGCTGCTATCGCTGCCACGTGGGTCACCACGTGGGGGTCTGTTGCGCAGCGGAGGAAGATCGCAGCGACCGCTGCTTCCAGTGCGGTCAGCCCGGCCACAAGGCCGATACCTGCGGTGCAGCGCCGCACTGCTACGCATGTGCGGCGGCAGGCAAGTCGGCCGACCACCGGGCTGGGAGCAGGACCTGCGATCCCCCCGCCAAGGCCAAGGGCAAGGTCCCAAGGCCCATCCCCGCGAAGGTGCTCACCGCCGCGGCTGCCCCGTTGGCTGCCGCCGCCATCGCCTCCGCAGACGCCGCCGCCGCTACTACCGCGGCAGGACCCTCACGGAGGGCCCGGGAGGAGACTGTAATGGACTGCCAATAACGGCTCCATTACGTCTCCTCCAGGCGAATATCAACCACTGCGCCCCCGCTCAGGATCTGTTGCTCCAGAGCATGGCGCAGTGGTCGATCAACATCGCCGTTGTCTCCGAGCCGCACTTTGTCCTGCCCAGAGCCGACTGGGTTCAGGACCTGAGCGGCTCGGTGACACTCATTTCGTCGGCCGCCGCCGGTACCCCCGGCACTCGAGGCCGTCAAGAAAGGCCGGGGTTGCGTGGCAGCACGGTTCGGGGACATAGTGGTGGTAGGCGTCTACCTGTCCCCGAACAGATCTCTCGCCGAATTGGATAGCTCCCTTTTGGAGGCCTCCAGCCTCCCCGTGGTCGTTTGCGGGGACTTCAACGCCTGGAACGAGGCTTGGGGTTCCCGGTTCACGAACCAACGAGGTCGCAGGGTGGAGGAATGGGCCCTAGGACAGGGCCTAGTCGTACAAAACCGGGGTTCTGTCCCCACGTGTGTGCGGATGCAGGGCGAGTCGGTGGTGGACGTTACGTTCGCCAGCCCTGCACTGGCACCGCGCGTCGTCGACTGGCGCGTCATAGAGGAGGTGGAGACGTTCTCCGACCACCGGTACATCCGGTTTGACGTCTCCGCCCAGACCTCGACCGCGCCGGTCCGACAGACCCCGTGTGGTCCGCGTTGGGCGCTGAGGCAGCTGGACAGGGACCTGCTCCAGGAAGCCGCGATAGTACAGGCCTGGGTGCAAGCACCGGACAGGCCTGTCGACATCGACGTCGAGGCGGACTGGTTCCAGGTGGCCATGTCGCAAATCTGCGACACGGCCATGCCCCGAGTCCGGCCAGGACGTGCCCGGCGCCAAGTACACTGGTGGTCGCCAGAGATTGCGGCACTGCGCGATGCGTGCAATGCTGCGCGACGCCGGTATACTAGACACCGCAGGCGCCGCACCCGTCCACCGGGTGCGGAGGCCATAGAGGCGGAGCTGTATGAGGGATACAGGGCGGCAAAGCGCACCCTCCGAGCGGAGATAAAGCGGGCCAAACTCGAGGCCCGCAACGTGTGGCTGGAGTCTCTGAACGTCGATCCGTGGGGACGCCCATACAAAATGGTGATGGAGAAACTCCGCCCATGGGCTCCCCCGCTGACTCAGAGTCTCCGGCCCCAGCTCGTGGAGGGTGTGGTGAGCGCTCTGTTCCCTACGCGAGGGGAGCATACTCCCCCGCCTATGGCTCCGCCACCAGCAGCGGTGTCCGACGCGGACCACGACGGCAATGACGGCAACAATGCTCCAGAGGTGACCGAGGTGGAGATGAGAGTGGCGGTGCGAAGGCTGAGTGCCAAGAACACCGCCCCAGGACCCGATGGCTTGCCTGGAAAAGCCTGGGTCCTGGCCATGGAGGAACTCGGGTCTCGACTGAGAGGGCTCTTCAGCGCATGCATGGAGAGGGGCCAGTTCCCGCTTCGCTGGAAGACGGGGAAACTGGTCCTTATCGCGAAGCCGGGGCGCCCCGCGGACTCTCCGTCCGCGTATCGGCCCATTGTGCTGCTCGACGAGGTGGGCAAGCTCTTTGAAAGAGTAATTGCAGACCGCCTCGTCGTGCATCTGGCACGGAAGGGGCCGGATCTTGCGGACGGCCAGTTCGGATTTCGCAGGAGGCGCTCCACTGTGGACGCCATCATGCGCGTGCGAGCCCTCACGACGGGGGATGCGGTGTCCCGGGGCAGGTGTGTCTTGGCGGTGTCTCTGGACATCGCCAACGCCTTCAACTCCCTGCCCTGGAGTTGCATTGGTAGGGCACTCCGGTACCACCGGGTGCCCGACTACCTCTGTCGGGTGATCGAGGCCTACCTGTCGGACAGGTTCATCATCTACCCCGGTCATCAGGGGGAGTTGAAACGGCGAGAGATGTCGTGCGGTGTTCCGCAGGGATCGGTACTAGGGCCGCCCTTGTGGAACATCGGGTACGACTACGTGCTGCGCGCCGACCTCCCCGACGGGGTCAGCGTGGTCTGTTACGCAGACGACACGCTGGTCCTGGCGCGGGGACGGTCGTACCAGGCGGCGGTCGAACTAGCGACGCGCGGGGTTGCGACAGTCGTGGAGAGGATACAGCAGTTGGGACTCGAGGTGGCATTGCACAAGTCCGAGGCCATGTGTTTTCACGGCCCTCGGAGCGCGCCACCTCCGGGCTCCCAATTAACGGTAGGAGGAGTTCACATCGGCGTCGGGTCGACGATGAAGTACCTGGGACTCGTCCTCGACAGCCGGTGGAACTTCAAGGAGCACTTCCGACGTCTGGCTCCCAGGTTGAATGCGACTGGGGCTGCGCTCAAGCGGCTCCTGCCGAACCTAGGGGTCCAGACGCCTCCTGCCGGAGGCTCTACGCAGGCATCGTTCGGTCCATGGCCCTTTACGGTGCGCCTGTGTGGGCGCCATCGCTACGGAAGCGAGTGGCGGCCCGGCTAACCGCCTGCCAGAGGGTCATGGCCATCCGGATGATCCGCGGATACCGTACGGTGTCCTGCGAAGCGGCGAGCCTCCTTGCTGGCCTACCACCATGGGATTTGGAGGCAACAGTCCTTGCACACATGCATGACTTACGCGTGGAGATGCAACGTCGGGGCGAAACTCCGCTGCCGCGACAAGTCGCGGCATGGCGGACAGAGCTCCGGCGGGATCTCATGGTGAAATGGCGAGAGCGATTGTCGCAACCTCGTGCTGGGCACGCCACGATCGAGGCGGTAAGGCCCCTCTTTGAGGCGTGGCTGGAAAGGCCCCACGGCGTCGTCACCTTCCGTTTGGCGCAGGTGCTGACCGAACACGGCAAGTTCGGTCCGTACCTGTACAAGATTCGTGCGGAGACGACGCCCGGGTGTCGCCACTGTGCGGACCGCCCGGTGGACACGGTGGAGCACACAGTTGAGGTGTGCCCCGCTTGGGAAGAGCATCGCCGTGTCCTCGTGGGGGCGATCGGCGGCGATCTCTCGCGCCGGGGCTTGGTTCAAGCCATGCTCCGGAGCGAGGAGGAGTGGCAGGCGGTTGCCTCCTTTTGCGAAGCAGTAATGCTAGTAAAGGAGGAGGCCGACCGCATTAGGCAAAGGCGCACACGCCGCCGCCGCCGCCGGGTTTCCGATCCCAATTTCCGGCCACCGTAGGCGCGGGCTCGCGGACGGTGGGCAATGGGTAGCTCGCTGTCCGTCCGTCCGGTAACAGACCGGTCCGAGCTCAGGTCGTCTACGGCGCGCACCGTTCCCGCGCGCCTCAAGGAGTTGTCAGCAAACTGTAGGGGTCCAGCAGGGCCGAAGCCTACTGGGGCCAAAGGTTATGTGAGACTGTCACCAAAGGCCCCAGGATAAAGGCAAGGAATGGAAAGGTAGGTTTTTAGTCAGTAAAAGTCTGACACTGTTTCCCGCCCCACCCAAGGGCGGGATTCGTCATTGGATGATTTTACCTACCACAAAAAAAAAAAAAAAAAAAAAAAAAAAAACCCTTATGAGTGTTCGCAGGGTGAACGGCTCACCGCGCGTTATCTTATCTGAGGTCCTAATAGGAAAAGTGATGTACAAGACAGGTTTGTATATTTTTTTCGAATAAGCCTGCCGATTTGTTTTTCTGTCAGGACCCAAGCCGACCTCACCTGCACGTGGTGCACCATGCCGTCAAACGAACGAGGCAATGGCGACCTACCAATACACACTGGACCAGCGTGGCAGGTTATGATCCCAACCACACACAAGAAACTGGTCCGGTGGCTGCAGCGGTTGTGCTGACGTGGACGAGCGTAGGCGCAATCCTCGATTCTGGGAAGCTAAGAACCTCTGGGCAAAAACGGTTAACCGCCAGACGACCTTGGCAGATCATTTAAAGGATTCCGACTCACCAGCTACTAAACTATTTGTAGTGGTCAAACGCGAGAATAATTATGAAAACCACTGCATCTGCTTAAAACCTGAATCCACATTCGCGGTCACCAGAAACACGCCGAGGCAGTTCAACGAGTCCCGGAGACACGATTCAAATGTTTTGGATCTTTCAGCGAAAGAAAAATTATAATTTTCCCTATGGTTATGGTGACAGTTCAAAATTTATTTTGAAGCTCACATAGAATGGGTTGTGTGTGGTTACTGATCTGGACACCAGTGTACCTAACAATAAAACATTCATCCAGTATTACTCGTATCTCTAAGTGTATGCTGCACAACGAAAACCCGTAGGTGCAGCAAATAGAATTTGGAGGGCCAGTGACCTGATATCTATACCGTCTGCGCTCTACGACCACATAGCTTCTGCCAGCGGTTTCGCCTGTTTAAAAGTAGGGTTGTCCATAAACTTTGAAACCCCTTTTCATCCCCTTAAGGGGTAAGTCCAATCTTCAAAGCCTTGAGCACAGGCGTAAGGTAGCCAGCCTTTCGGTTTTTATATGATGCATTTTGGAGAGTGTGCACGGGAATTGCATGACTTGATTTCGCCATCTCAATTCCACCATCGGACAACCCGACGCGGCGACGCCGACGTATGGCGAGTATCTACCCTTACGTTGTTGAAACATCTACGGTCCGGACTAGGCGTTTCGCCCCGTCGTTCATACCGCGTACGTCGAGGGACTGGAACAGTTTGCTTGCTGCGGTCTTCCCACCCGATTATAATTTGGGTGTATTCAAGGCTAGAGTGAATAGGCTCTTAATAAACTAGTGCGATTCACCATCAGCGATTGTATCACTGCTTAACATCAGTTGGGATTGCAGTCAAGCACTAGTTTATAAAAAAAGAAAATGTAAATCCACGCTTAGTGCACGCCTACGTCATAAAAGGAAACCTTCTGCAATATTCACGCTCCCAGTCCCGGTAACTTTGGCTGTGCGTTGATATGCCAGTCAGTCAGTTTCTCCGTTTAGATTTCATCACCACTGCTCTCAAAACGATGAAGGAAAACATCATGAGGCAACCGGCATGTCCTAAACTCCTAAAAACTAGAAGACATGTAAGATCTAATAACCCGTACTGGCCCGAGTGGTTGATTACGACCCATTCCCTCTGAAGGAACCTTGAGGATTGAACCATCCAATCGTGTGCAGCCGAAACATGCATCATTTTAATATATACATTATTCATTTTAACAACATCAAATATCCACCTCCATACACAACAATAACAACATATTCAAATAATTGCGCAAATAAAACTCCTAAAACTAGCTAAGCGTCCGAATGTCACCGCAAGGATCCAGCAGAATAACAGCGTCAGGTAGATTTGCCTGACACATTGTCATGCTGGACTCCCATTTCGTGCCACATTGAAATGTACACTGCACTATGGCTTATCCATTGTATTTCTTCTTTTTCTAAGCACTTAGAACGTGTTTCATATTATTATTATTTTGTTGTTGTTTTTTTAAGTGTAAGTGCATATTTTTTATAATTTAACTAACTGCTGCCAGCTGCAGGTCAATTCAATACTATCCTCTTCTTTCATATCACTAAATATTTGAATAAGTCAGATAAATTGACAAACTTATTACAATTAATTACATTAATACAAGCTGTTGGTGTATAAACTAAAACATTATAATCAGATGTGATTAAGGGGATTACATCGCCCAAATCCAAAAAAACACCTAGGTTGTTTGAAGTTTCCTTATGTACGATTACCATATAAAAAATGAAGGGGATACTTAAGGACATTACTAATAAATTGTATTGATTACGTTTCTCAAAAAAATACCCTAACTCTAGAAAAAAAATCTGGTAAATAGGCCTTTTTTGAACATTAATTCCATATTTTCTCGAAAACGGCTCTATATTTATACATTGAATTTATACCAAAATATATGTTACGATAAATTGAATAACTTGTATTGTTTTTTTTTTCGAATTTCATTGAATATCGATAAGTAATCAAGAAAAAACTCGAATCAGTACTAACACCACGCGCGCAGCACCCCCTGCAATGCCTGTTTAGAGGTCAATTCTTCTCTACTAATGTAGAGGTAAATTCTTGAAGGTCATTGAGCGATGTTATACCCTTAACAGTAATATTTCCAAGGTAATCAATTATTGCAAGAATAATTAGGGCTTTAATTCATAAAACATAACATAAATACTAACATAAATCATTACTGCACTACTAGTGTCTAATAGAATTGATAGATGGCGCTATTGACATAATATGGAATATTTTTCAGTAATGGATTGCTGTAATTGCACCAGGTATCTTGATTAGCCGGTAGATGGCACAGCAATAGCTGCAGCGTCCTATTGATGCACTCAGCCCTGTAACGCAATGTAATAATAATAATATTTCCACAACTATCACACACCGCCATCTAGTCCCAAACTAAGCATAGCTTGTTCTATAAGTATTAGACAACTGATAAACTTACTTAAATATTTCTAAATACATACGTATTATAGAGATAAATTATACCCAGAAACAGAAAAAATGATCATGCATTTTCACATAAACATATTTCGAATCCACGACCTCCGGCATAGCAGTCAGGGCCACTGACAACTAGACCAACAAGCCAGTCAAACAATTTTCCGGGAAAATATCACTCCGTTCAGCCGTTTGAGCTTGAAGAAGTAATAAATATACACATACACACTCACAAACTTTCGCCTTTAAATAATGTTAGTGTGATTATACTTTGGTGTATGTTTGGTAACAAATAAGGGGATAATCAACCCCTTCCTCTCCCCAAAAGATTTGAGAGTGAACGGGTTGATTCTAGGCAAGCGTGCTCCATCGTCGGCCGCATCATTGCTTACCATCAGATGAGATAGTGGGCAAACGCGAACCAAAACATAATAAAAAAAAATGATTTATCCATCTTCATGATTAAAGTTAGTTTTGTCATTTCTTTTTACAAAAACATCCCAGCCCTAGCTAAGTTACGTTCGTTTCGTTAAGCTTGAACGCTTGGAGTTGGCCACGCCCCCATTCCTTTGTTCTGGCCACGTGACTGAGCGTTGAGATGACGACAGAACAAAGGAATTAGGGCGTGCTCAACTCCAAGCGTTCACGCTAAACGAAACGATCGAACTTGGCTAGGAGGCCTGAACCTTAGTCGCTCAAGAGACATTGAAAATATTTGGGAGAGGTGAATTTACGATGGTAGTGTCAGCTCTATTTCATCTCGCGACTCTGTCATATCCTAATCAGTGTTGGTCAGTGAACTGCTGCACTCCATGCACGGTGAGAGGGAATATTGCAGATTGAATGATTGCAGGAATTGGTAATGGTTCATTCTACATGACTGGAAACCTACATTTGGGTACCCACGAATCTCTTTCATGTCTTTTAATTACAAACTTGTTACAAAGCATAACACAAAAATACACTTTTTTTTTTCAGAAATACTTTTTTTATATACATTTTTGGTTTTATTTAAGGGTACACTTCGCATAACCCAAGGGCTAGTTTTTGCCAAGACTGGCAGCATTGCCATTCAGCGCGGCAATGCTGCCAGTCTTTTGAGTACATTACAAGTCGACAGCGATGCGGAGAAGTTTTTCGACGCCATACTTTATATAACTTTTAGTTGATTCTTAATGGATTTTTTTTATTTAGTGTATAAAAAATAATGTTATTATAATGATTGTTTAGTGTTTTTTTTATGTAAGTAGTAGGTATGTACTACTGCGGCCAAGGGTTAGGTGAAAATGAACCCCAGGGCCACGGATCGAAGGCAATGAATGGAACAGGATAGGTTTTTAGTCAGTAAAATTCTGACACTATCTCCCGCCCCACCCAAGGAAGGGATTTGTCATTTGATGATTTTACCTACCATAAAAAAAAACCCTACATTATTAGTAACTGTATTTTATTTTATCACTGACCTTCAGACAGAAAATTTTTGTATTCAGTTTTCATGAAATTCATTCTTCAAGAAATATTACTTCGAAACTGGAACATTACAAGGAAGGCGTCGATTTCGTAACATTACTTGTGAGCTAATCTTGACACGGTTTCATGATTCCATATACTCAAAACTTGTCAAAAAGATACCTTTGTGTCGAGGGTCCTCCAGTCGAGAGGCTCTTCTCAGGAGTGGCTGCGCAGGAGCCGGGGGGCGGGGGGGGCGCGGCGGGCGGTAAGGGTACCCTTCTAGCGTCAACTTGACAAGTCGGCGTTGGTCTAAGGACCTGACAGGTGCTGGTTCGAGACTAATACCAACTTTAGGGGGTTCCGACCTTCTTATCTATATCCGTTCTTTCTTTTTTTTTTCGTTTTTGAAGGTTTTTCATGATTTGTGTTGCTATGTGTTGCGCGAATGTTAGGTCTTTATGAATTTATATTGATAATGATTTATAGATTATGAATTTGATTTGTGGATTTTGATTTACTCATAAACTCTATGTTTATGGATCAAAATTTAGTTTTAGTTGTTGATTATTTGTTTATCTATATCTTCTGTGGTTCATTATGCATTTTTTATAAGATGTTGACTTCTTTTTCTATAATTAAAGTAATCCTGAGTTAGATCCTTATGATACCAGCTATCTTTCGGTGAAAGTCCCGTCATATTCGGCTTAGCCGTTTCGGAGATTAACCGAAATCATTAACCAAACAGACAAAAATTCTGACAATCCAATATTTTTACAACCAAAATTTATGTACCAAAATTTATTGATCTTTCGTAATAAGTATCGAATATCGCATAAATATCCACACTTACGTTGTTGACTAAGCGCTCGTTTATACCGCGTACATCGAGGGACTGGAACAGTTTGCCTGCTGCGGTCTTGTCCTCCGATTATAATTTGGGTGTCTTCAAGGCTAGAGTGAATAGGCTCTTCATAAACTAGTGCGCCTCACCATCCACGATTGCACCACTGCGCTGTCAAGTACTAGTTTAAACCAATTAAAAAAAAAACATTGTTCAAATGTCATTCTTCGCGGCTCTGGTACTCTTCAAAGCGATCTCTAACATTCATGACAACACGCCTCAGAAGTTGAGTAGGAATGGTTTTGATTCCTTGTCTAAGGTTTTCCGCAGTATTTTTTTGTCGACAAAACTCTTTCGAACAAAAAAGGAAGCATAAAAATCGATTAAAAACCAGCGCTGGGTTGTCTGACGCCCCGCAAATGCTGAGGTGGTCAACCTTTCGGTGCGGGCACGCTCAGCGTACTCTGTACATTTGTGTTTTTTTTTATTATTATATCATTTATTTAAATTATATACATATTTCATACATTTTTAAATATTTCTTAACAAAAAAAAAACACATTAAAAAAAACATTTAAAAATATAAAAAATAGTAGCCCACCGGTATCGGGAACAGGGTCCAAGCTACCGGCGGTCAGGGCTCCAGAGAAAGGAACCTCCTAACAATACGAGCCGTGTCTAGGAGTACCGCTTTCTGAATCAAGCCCTTGACCCAGCCGCCTAACGAGAGCCTCCTCAGGTGTTGGTCGAGGCTCTTGGCTATTAAGCCATTACCCGACACGACTATCGGTACAATGATCGCCGAATCCACTTCCCACATGTCGACAACCTCGCGAGCCAAGTCAATATACTTAATTTGTTTATCTTTCTCGGCTTTCACAAGGTTCTCGTCATGCGGAACGGATATGTCAACAATCATTGCACGCCTCTCGTTTCGGTCCACCACCACTATATCAGGCTTATTGGCTACAATAGTCCTGTCAGTGATGATGGACCGGTCCCAGTACAAAGTGATATGACCATTATCAAGAACTGGGTCGGGCTCATACCTGTAGTACGCCACTTCTGATCCTACAAGAGAGTATTTTAAAGCAAGTTGCTGATGGATAATCTTGGCTACAAGATTGTGCCCGTGCAAGTACTCGCCGTTAGCCAGACGAGAACAACCGGAGATAATGTGACGAATTGATTCTCCCGGACGGTGACATGCCCGACAGATGTCAACCGTGCCGTCCTTCACAATAAATCTCCGGTAGTTATTCGTCATGATAACTTCGTCCATAATTGCACAGATAAAACCTTCGGTTTCCCCAAAGAGGTCACCGAAACGCAGCCAAGCTACGGACGCCAATTGGTCTACATCGGGCCTGTGAAGGGCCCGGAAAAAGCGTCCGTGAAGTTCCTTGCTCTGCCATACTTCCCTGCGATCGTCAGTGTCAAGCACTACCGGTTTGCGCCAGTTCTCATTAGCCAAGGAGAGCGGGGTGAGTCCCTTGTCCACTGCCACTACATTTCGATGCATACCCACGTCGGCAGCTAGGAAATATTCCCTGAGACTGCATACCTCGCGGTTGTGTAGGGTCTTAGCATTTAAAAAACCTCGACCGCCACACTTCCGCGGGATATACAGTCTCATCACCGACGATCGTGGGTGATGCATTCGGTATGCAGTCAGCAATGTTCGGACCCGCCTATCCAGGGCGTCAAGTTCCGTTTGAGTCCATTTGAGTACGCCGAAAGAGTACATCAATACCGGCATGACCCAACCATTGAAGGCGCGCACCTTGTTTCCGCCTGAAAGAAGGCTATTGAAAACCTTCTTCAGGAGTCCAAAGAAACGCTCCTTCAACGATTGCTTCATGTCAGTGATATTGATGCCTAGGGCTTCCGACATACCCAAATACTTATAGGTTTCGGTTGAAGAGAGAGATCTCAGGTTTATGGAATCCGTGAGTTGAGTGCCCACAGATTCCACAACCTCCCCTCGCTTTACATGCATGACCGCACATTTGTCCACACCAAACCCCATCCTGATGGCACTACTGAAGGTTTCAGTTACCTTCAGTAGCTCCATCAGTTGCAGGTTGTTGGGGGCAAAAAGCTTCAAGTCATCCATGTAAAGAAGGTGAGATATAACCTGACCACCTCTCTTCAACCGATAGCCTAGACCTGAATTCTCCAGTAGTGTGCTTAGAGGATTCAAGGCTAGGCAAAACCAAAGCGGACTCAAACTATCACCCTGGAATATACCTCGCTCTATCCTTACAGGTTCGCTATTCCTCTGGATATGTCGACATCCTGGATAGCGAAGGACCGTACTCCATTTTCTCATACACGACATCAGGAAGGTGCGTAGTGTTGTATCAATTTTATACAACTCTAGCACCCTCATGAGCCATGTATGAGGAACGGAGTCATAGGCCTTCTTATAATCTATCCAACATGTCGACAGATCCTTTCGGGAACGTCGAACCTGTTGGCTAATGGTCATATCAATGAGGAGCAGCTCCTTAGTACCGCGGGACCCATTCCTACATCCATTCTGAGAAGGTGACATTATCAAATTTTTGTCAATATGGTTGTTAATTTTGCTTCTCAGAATGGATGTAAGAACTTTATAGACCGTCGGCAAACACGTGATCGGTCTATAATTTTTAGGTTCCGCAGTACTGCCTGATTTATGGAGCAGGTGGGTTATTCCTGTCGTAAAAAACTCGGGCAGCGACCCTGACTCTAGGGCAGATTGGAATTGAGACGCCAAACGAGCGTGCGATCTTGTGAACCACTTTATCCAGAAATTGTGCAGTCCATCCGGCCCTGGAGATTTCCAGTTAGGCAACGGACGGACTGCACGAGCTACATCTTGGGGGCTGATGTAAATTGCCCCCATTTGTGGTATTGGATCGCACGCGCGCTCCACCTCCCGAATCCAATCACCCTCGGTGTGACTGACAGGCACCGACCAGATGCTGCGCCAGAATGAACTCATGGCGTCATCATCCGGGAGGCGTGCGTCAGTCACACCTTGGTCCGGTCGCTCCCAAGCCCTATATACCCACCTTTCGTTGCTTCGGAATGTGCGATTCTGGGTGTATCGCTCCACCCGACGCTTATACCTGCGGATACGGTTTGCCCATGCATACACTTTTTGCTTCAGAAAGTCGATGCGCTCTGTGACTCGGGACATGTAGTCTCGGGGGCTGATGTCTGTCCCCGAAAATGCCCGTCTCACAAAGCGCATCACTCTAGGGCGAGTGTTGCCTTCCCTGAAGCAAATTAGTTTGCCGATGAGTGCTCTGGCCCCACCAATACGACGCTCGATCCTGCACTGCCAGGCCGGTACAGCTGGTTTCGGTCGTGTAGCTACGTCACTGGTTGGGAATTTGACGTGAGCTACACGACATGCCACTACGGCCGCGCAGTACATTATCGAATGTGTATCGGTGAGATCTTCGCAGTCATCAAAATAGTCAGACAACTGCGAATCCAGAGCAGCCACCAGCGCCCTATTCTTGTTATGCATGGGCAAACGAGGTAAGCGAGGCCTAAGTTCGGGTGACATGTTGCGATATTCCCGAACTGCACACTCCAAAGCACTCCTCAGTTCGCTATTGCACTGGGTACTTACGTGAGCAACCGTGTCAGTATCCTCCTCGTCAGCATGGTGGGATGTGCAGCTGGACGGTGGTGCCACAAGTGGAACTAAAGGCTGCGACGGAGGGGCAATGACACGGTTACTCGTTTCCGTTCGGAGGCGATCAAGTACAGCATCATCCAACATGTGATTACGCAGGATGACCCGCACCTGATCCGACAGTCGTTGGGTTGAAACGTTGACGGCTGGCTCAAGCACCTGAAACAAAGAGAGCATCCGAACACGGTACGCGGTCAGGTTGTTTCCTCCCTCTGTAGCCCCGTAGTATGAGCGCATGACGTTCTCGTTGATGGATTGCGTCCATCGCATGCGCTGCACACTTCCGCCGGGAGCTGGGACCCTATCAGAGACCGGTGGGCCTCGAGATCCTAAGCTGCTCGGCGGCCGGCGTCCTCTCCGTCGACGCGCAGGTGGTGGTGACGTGGGCGGAGAATAAAACTCGTCGCTGGAGCTCGACGCAACTGCCGCGGCCGGTGTCACAGCACTCACGTTGGGGCTGGGTTCCGGCGGCGGCGAGGCGGGGCTGAGCGACGAGGCCGGAGGTGATGGGCGTGCACGGCGTGCTGCGGCTCTCGTCAACATTTATGTTTTGTCGTCGGAAATTTTCTTTGTCATAAATGTGACCTTAATATGACATAAAGCCTATTTATTTTACGTTTGGCCATTATTATTATTATTATTATTTCATGTTTGTAACCGTTGTGCTGTGTCTGTCTCGAATAAAAGTATTTCTATTCTATTCTATTCTATTAAACTTTATTGAATATATCGCTGAAAAATATACAAAAAAAAAATTATTCAGTTGACTTGATAACTTCTTTCTTTTTAGAAGTGGTTCAAAATGAGCAAAACCCTAAAAAAATAAAAGTTCAATAATTTGGAGAGCAGTGGTGGCCGAGTGGTAACAGACCCGACTTACGAGTTGTAGATCGCGGGTTCAAACCCAGCCGGGCGCATTACTGTGTGTAAATTAATTCATCACCACGGCTCTCAAAACGGTGAAGGAAAACATCGTGAGGAAACCGGTATATCCTAGAACAAAAAATGCGAAGACATGTGACATCCACCGTGCACTAAGGTCGCGTGGTGGATTACGGCCCATTCCCTCTCTTAGAGAGGAGGCCTGAGTCCCAGCAGTGGGAACATTAAAACGGCTGATGATGATGATGAATAGTTTTGAAGCAAATATTAAATGTTCTGTAGTCGAGACAAAAATTAACATCAGATAAAATGTTGTCCCCTATAGGAACATACAACTACTCAATTTAACACAATTAAAATTAAATGTTAAATCAAATATGTAATAACAAAAATATCTGTGCACATTTCTGTACTGATTAAGAATTGACAAGACCTTTATTTTGAGAAATTTAAAAGCTTCCTGAGTTTAGCCGCAATTTAGGGTTCCGTGCTCTATTGCTAAGTCTCCGCGTCTGGCCGTCCGTTTGCCGTCTGTCAGCGGGCTATATTTCATAAACCGTAAGAGGTGGAAAATAGCAATATATACAGAATGTGTATTTCAATTGCTGCAACAACCATAAATACTAAAATTTTAAATGACAGGGGAACTTTTTACCCATACAATAAACGTTAAAAAAGAAATAGAAATACTTTTATTCGAGACAGACACAGCACAACGTTATTTTGTAGACGTTATTTAGTCGAATTTAATATTGCAGTACCTACGGAATCTTTCGTGTCTGACCCACACTTGGCCAATTTTTTCAAAACTATATTTTTCAGTATAGTTGTGTGATGATCTCAAAGCCAGTCTTCTTCTGAAATTTACTTATGTATATTAGTCTGCAACGTTTCTCAAATTTTCAGCCTTCTTGATCGTGAATTCTTTACTCTGGAATCCTTACGATTAGATTCGATTTATATGATTAAGATAATAATAAACATTGAAATGAGTGTCATATTAGTTATTTTTTTATCTTCAATCAACTAGAATAAGATAAACGGTATTGTTAGTCATCAACAAATGCATTTATCGATATCTTATCAGAATTATATACTAATCCCATATGTGGAGGTAGATAATTATGTTAATAAGTTCTTAACGTCATATAATTTGGAAATACAAAAAAAAAACAGAAATCCTTATCATCATTTCAGCATAAAAAACGTCAATTGTTGGACATACGCCTCCCCCAAGTGTCGCCACAACGATTGGTCCTGTAAGTCACGCATCTATAGGACTCTCGCGACATTCGTCAGGTCATCGGTCCACCTTGTGGGGGGCCTTCCAAGGCTGAATCTTCCAGAACGCAGTAGCTACTACAGATTTCCAGAACTTTTCAGGCTATGTCATGTACGCTATTCTGTATGACTATTTCGAACGATCTAATTCATGCTTAAATCATGTGTGAGGAAACAACCCTTATGCCCCAGCCTTACTTCCAACCACTTTAGGCGTGGGATCGGACGAGGAGCAATAGGTAGCTCGCCGTCCAGGCGCGTATTCGTCCACGCGCGCCTCAAGGAAATGTCAGCATAACCCTAGTGGTCCAGCAGGGTTGAAGCCTACTGTGACCATGGGTTCGGTTCTGAAAGGGAACCTTGGGGTCCTGGAACGCTAGGCAAAGAAGGAAAATCGGAGTGGGTTTTAGTTAGTAAATGTTCGACACGCTCTTCCTTTCCGCTATAGAGCGAAAGATATCATGATTTCCCACCTAAAAAAAATCGTTACACTCATAAATTCTTTACATTTATCTATTTATTTATACAAACTTTATGCACAAAACACAGTACAAAGGCGGACTTAATGCCTTAGTGCTCGAATACGGAGACGCGGTGCGTTGCACGGCGCGTCGGGCGGTCCGTCGTACATTGCCATATGTTTGTGTTTGCGCGAGCGATGACGCGGCCCGCTACTGCAATGTACGACGAAACGTACACCGCGCCGCGTCTCCGTAAACACGGCCTTAGGCATTTTCTACCAGTCGACTGGTAGAAAATGCCTAAGGCCGTGTGGTGTTGTGCAGAAACTAAACATGGTAGGTGCAACAAATAAATAGACAAACAACGAGTCTAACAGAATGCGTCTAAGTATTTTTGTAGCTATAGAAATCCAGACTCCTAAAACTAATCTAAAGCCGTGCTCCCACGGACTGGCGATCTCGATAGTCGCGTGACGGAGAGTCGCGGAGGAAATTGCCACGTAAACAGTCAGATGGTCTTGTCGCCACGCTGCTGGCTCGCTGCTGGCTATTCCACCGTGCGATTTCCGCTGTGTGTACGCGCTCTTATCTTATGTTTGGGTTTTAAAGTCTGTATTTCTTGAAAGTCCGGGCAGATATGTAAAATAAACAAGAAAAGTAATTAATTTACGCCAAATATTGCTAAACGTAATAGTCCTCTCCCTAGCTTTTCTCAACTAACTGACTCCAACAGCTTCCATTTCAATCAGATGCGGCTGAATACAAATGGACATGGAGTGACGGTCAGACCTCCACAACCCAGTTACTGGGCCATGGTACTCCTTGGATAGACTGATAGTCAGCACAACACTCTGAAGTTTTGTCATACTGTAACGATTGACGAAGATCTACGAATGACAACCGGGACAAATGGCTTTACGTGCTTTTCGAGACACGGGGTCTCAGTAATGGTAGGACATTACTGAGACCCCGTTTATCCCCGAGTTTATCTAGGGATAAACTTAGAAAAGTACATATAAAATTAAAAATTCAAAATGGTACTTGCCTGGTTTTGAACCTTAATTCTACCTCATACATGAGAGGCGGCCTTAACTAATAAGGCCTTCACAACATTACAAATCATAATACTAATTACAGTTAAGAAAAATATTCGTCAAATCGCTCAGCAAAATCTTGAGATGTCCTGCATTTTGCCAGCAATTCAATATATAGAGAGTATGGGCCGTTCACTGACTCCGATAGTTGATCTCAAGCTCTTGTATACGTTCTAATCACGCGGAGAACTGTAATACCGCGATGTAGGATTTTTTAGTTCTTATGTGGCGACATAGATGTCGCTAGGCTTTTATAATATTTAAGGATGATCTTAAGAATATCAATGCTTCTGTCAGAGAAATAAAATGCGAGGCATAATGAGCATAAGTCATCATCATTTCAGCCGAAAGACGGCCACTGTTGGACATAGGCCTCTCCCAAGTGTTGCCACAACGAACGTTCCTGTGCGTCTCGCATCCATCGGGTTCCTGCTGCGACTCCCACCAGGTCTTCAGTCCACCTCGTCGGAGGCCTGCCAACGTTGCGTCTCCCACTTCTTCAGAACCTTTCGGCCCCATCGACCATCGGTACGAGCAACGTCCTACCCACTGCCACTTAAGTTTAGCGAATCTTCGGTCTATGTCGGCCATCTTGGTTCTCCTGGGGATAGCCGTACAAAATCTGGAAATTATACTAAAAATAAATGAAAGAAAAACTTCTGCTTGTCTTCTATCCATCACGCCAATTTACCGTAAAGGATCAGGGAGTTAATGGTCATTAATCCGCACAGCTCTCCAACTCGCGTATTGTTTGTATCACGGTAACAATACAACTGTCGAGGGCTTTAATTAACTGTGATGAAGATCTATTGAAGAACTTCATCTTATTTGCAAAACATTACTTCAGTAGGTAATAGATACTTTTGACGAAGGGCTGAAGGCTATGAAATAGCATCTGACGTTTCGACAAACGACTCAAATGCCTCGATGGTTCTGGATACGCTAACGTTTCGGATGAGCATGAGATCCAGATATCGATTCGAAGGTAAGGCAAAGAAATTGGGGGTCTTTTTTCTCAGTAGCCGAAACTGTTGGTCCGGTAGTTGTTTTTAGGATTCTGCACCTCAAAAGGAAAAAACGGAACCCTTATAGGATCATTAGGATCACTTTGTTGTATGTCAAGACCTCGGATCTCGGGAATGCGTGGAGGCATCGAGTTGAAATCAAAACCATATTTTCAAGTCTGCGGTCCCTTAAAGCAAAATGAAAAAATGAAACTTTTAAGTTAACGAAAAAGAAATAAGAAGAACGGCTCAAATTCATAGGGTACCTCCCGTTCACCTAGAAACCTGAAATTTTGGCATACAGCAAGGTCTCATAGCACAAGTATAAGAAAAAATTCTGAAAACTGTTTTGTTTTTACGTATAAAAAAACTTTTTTGTGATCCGGAAAAGAATCCGACTCCATTCGTGAGTTGAACTGTTTTCATAGGTTGTTTGTACGGAACCGGCTCGCACTTGCCCGGTTATTTTTTTGACCTTTGCGTACTAGGACTATCTATCATGGCCCTAGAGGGCATAGGCCCTGCTTGGCCCATCCGGTTTTGCTGACATCTTTTTGATCCTCGGTCTAAAGCCAAGGTAGCTGCTACTTCACACCGGGAGAGCTTCTAATGTTATAAGTACAAAGCCCAGGTCCGATCGTGTACGGAGTACTACAGCCACTTATGAGCTTGAGCAGTTAACTGCCACCTGGCAGCTTTGGACTCGGTAAAAAGGCGTGCGAACAGGCTAAGTGGTGATCCAGATTTGGTTAAAGTCCAATCTAGCCTTCCGGTATTTTACGGGATGCGTTTTGGAGAGTGTGCGCGGGAATTGCATGAGTGGATTCCGCCATCTCATTACACCATCGGACAACCGGTACGGCGAATGGGTATACGGTACGGGTACGGCGAATATCCACCCTTACGATCTTGAAACTTCTACGGTCCGGACTAAGCGATTTGCCTCGTCG
Source organism: Leucania comma (assembly GCA_958295575.1). NCBI lineage: Eukaryota > Metazoa > Arthropoda > Insecta > Lepidoptera > Noctuidae > Leucania > Leucania comma. The sequence goes on along the minus strand of OY282468.1, from coordinate 1,438,678 downwards.
TTTATACCGCGTACATCGAAGGACTGAAACAATTAACCTGCTGCGGTTTTCCCGTCCGATTATAATTTGGGTGTCTTCAAGGCAAGAGTGAATAGGCTCTTAATAAACTAGTGCGCCTCATATGAATATAGCGCCTCGCCATCAAAGATAGCATCACTGCTTACCATCAGGTGGGATTGCAGTTAAGCACTAGTTTTTATCATTGAAAAAAAAAAAACAACACAGTATTTTAGGTTTAAAATGAAGAAGAAACGCCAGTTTCCATATACTAACGATTTACCTACGAATACATGAATTTTAGTGACATGAACCAATAAATGTCCTGCTCAAGAAAAAGCCAAGGATCAAAGTCTTCTGGCTGTAGCTGTGGATCGAAGACAGTGCTAACTAAACAAACCAATGAAATACTGAGCTCTGTGAATGCGTCAACCGCAATTAATAAAAATCACGATATACTATCGTTACACGTACACAAATTATCGCAGATAAGCCACTATCACCCAAACAATCGCAGATACGCACAGCGAGTAGAAGTAGAACCTAAATTCGGCATGTTATTATCATCAGCGGTGGCCTGGGGTACCTAACAGCGGCCTCTCGTCCTAACCACGGCCGGTTGGTATTCGAGACCTCTGCTGATCCTGGCAATTGTTTTTTTTTATCTTGTAACCTTTTTTTCTGGTAATCTTGATTGATTCACGTAATTAATCGATTGATCGAGGACAGCGACCTTCTTTTTTCCTTTGCATTATTTTTTATCTTTTTTTTTTTGGGGTTTTATGCACGAGCTTATATACTAAGATAGAGGTTGAATATGCACATGTTTTTTAGACAGTTAGGGCCTTTTTTGTAGCTCTAAAGCTGAGTTGACAACCCAGCTATAATGGGGAATGCCTATTAGTTATACAAAACAATTCTAAAAATAAAGAAAAATTAAACAAATATACACATAAAAAGTCACAATATCTTTCAATTAACTATGTACCAAGTTCCTTAAACTTTTTTATTTTTATTTGTTATAAACTTGTGCAGTGCAACAATCCCACCTGATGGTAAGCAGTGACTGTTGCGCTGCTGTTGCTATGCGGTTGTGTGTGTAACTGTTGCTACAATTAATTATTAATAAAATAACATAGAATAACAATAATTGATCTTTGAAAATCCATCATTCCATTGTAAACATACATACGTCATTTAAATCGGTGTTTGAGAATGAGTATTGTGTGCAGAAGAAAAAAATCTAAACCAATAAAAGCAGCTACAGCTGTGTTATAAAAAGCCATACGAAAATAAACGACCACGACCACGTATGACCAGGTAGGCATGTAGTGCTGGCTGTATTGCTGGCTGCACTGGCCTGACTGTTTCGCTGCACGAAAGCTTGAGGAAGTGATGATGACGCCATGAAGTAGTAACTGCACGAAGGCTGCGCTAACGTCCATAATCGAGGGTTACCAGTTTGGGGATATGCCTTCCCATCTCTATGCTGATGGGTTGAAACCAGACAAATATCAAAATACGGTTGGACACACAGTTGGATAGATCTCGTGTATTGTATTATATGCGTTTTGAAATAAGCGTATTGAAATAGTGCAATGATATGTTTATGGCGATGTTGCCGTCACAGGTCCAAGGAATACTAGGCAATCGGTGGCAGCGACCAATCGCGCCGGGCCCTGGTTCGGGTTATGGGCCGGAGCTAGGAGGAATGGCAGGTGATGCTAGCGAAAGAGCAGTACTCAAGCGTGAGGGACGTCCTCACGCCCCACCCGCTGAGATTCCGGCCTCAACTACCAGCCACGGTAGACGCGGGCTTGTGGACATCAAGCAATGGGCAGCTTGTCGTCCGGCCGTCCGGTAATTAACCGGACCGAGCTAAGTCGTCAACAGCGCGTAGTGAACCATAGGATAGGGGCCCAGCAGGGTCGTTGCCCGCTGTAAATGAATTTCCCCCTTTTTTCTTCCCTAAAAAGTTAAATTCTCAAAAACCCCTTCTTAGTACTCGCCTTCAACATAAAAGGAAATCTTGACCAAAACAAATTCGTATTCCTCGTAATTTCGGCTGTGCGTTGATCATATCAAGAGGATAAACTGACTGTCTGACATATCAACTTGATATTCTATATAGCGTGTATCTGACATCGTACCACAAACGAATACCATGGATCCAGTACATGATTCTGGACACCTCAGTGGTGGATTTGTGATTTTTCATTGGCTATTTCCCAATTTAAAAGAAAATCTGTGCTTTTTAAAATTTAAATTGCATAAAATCGTTATTGTAACCAACCTCGATGAGAGATGCAGTAAAAAAAATATTAAAAATTAATTAATTAAAAAGTTATAGGGGTTGATAAAATCAACCCCGACAGCATTTTTAATTTTAGAAGTAGGTTATTTATTCCTTTATTTTTCACTAAAAATATTAAAATAACGATTTTATACCGTTTAAATTAAAAAAAGTTTTTTTTTTTATTTAGAAAGAAATTATGAAAAATTCCAGAATCATGTACTGGATCCATAGTATCCGTTTGTGGCACGCTGTATATTGATTACTCTTTTTACCCGACTGCGCCAGAAGGAGGGTTATGTTTTTCGAGAGTATGTATGTATACATATATATGTATGTATGTATGTATAATTGTTTGGCACGCTCTGCAGCCTGAACGGCTCGATGGATTTTAGCTTGAGAGGTGTCGTTAGATTCTTATTTACTGTGAGAGTGACACTGGGTATATAGAAATAAAAAAAAAACAAAATGGCGGATTTTTAGCGCCAAATTCAAATGTTTGGCAGGCTCTGCGACCTGAACGGCTCGATGGATTTTAGTTTGAGAGGTGTCTTTAGATTCGTAATTACTTTAAAAGCGATATCGTAATAAAATAAAACTAAAAAAATAAAAAATAAAAAACGGTAATTTAAAAAACTAAAAAACCCGACTGCTTTTCTGAGAATGGGTCCCGACTGCCAGTATTTAAAATATTATATAAATAAGTGCAATCGGGTACAACGACTTTCTTGTTTTAGGGCTTTTTCATGAATTCTCAGAAAAGCAGTCGGGTTTTTTAGTTTTTTAAATTACCGTTTTTTTTATATATACAATGATATCTTAGAAGTCAAGTGCGGTTGGTAAATTAACTAAAATGTTTAAATACACACACATACACAAGCGCCACAGTTCTCAGTACAGTGCGCCGGCGCATGCAACTATCGGAGCGTTCCACATAAAGAACAGCGGCCTCGGCTGCTGTCCACCCTGATTGCTGCACGCACGCTGAACATACTAGTACGAATACCACGCTACTACTTATTGGAGGGTTAGTAGAGTTCTTAAGTGAAGAATGTTTTTTTTTTTTATGGTAGGTAAAATCAGCCAATGACAAATCCCGCCCTTGGGCGGAGCGGGAAGTAGTGTCAGACTCTTACTGACTAAAAACCTACCCCGTTCCTTCGTTGCCTATAGTGCCGGGGCTGAGCCTTCCTCTCAGAAAACGGCCCTTGACCCCAGCAGGCTTCAACCCTGCCTGCCTGCAGTTAGCAGGCTGGGCCTCTTCGGTTTGCTGACAGCTCCTTGAGGCGCGCGGGAACAGAACGCGCCGTCGACGACTTGGGCTCGGTCTGGCCGGTTACCGGACGATCGGACAGCGTGCTACCCATTGCACGCCGTCTGCAAGCCCGCGCCTACGGTGGCCGGAAATGGGGATCGGAATCCCGGCGGCGGCTGGGGCGAGCGCCCCGTTGCCTCTGCCTGATGCGGTCGGCCTCCTCCTTTGCTAGCATTACTGCTTCGCAGAAGGAGGCGACCGCCTGCCATCCCTCCTCACTACGGACCATGGCCTGAACCAAGGCCCGGCGAGAGAGATCGCTGCCGCCGATCGCCCCCACGAGGACACGGCGATGCTCCGCCCAGGCGGGGCACACCTCTACAGTGTGCTCCACCGTGTCCTCCGGGTGTTCCGCACAGTGGCGACACCCGGGCGAATCTTCCGCACGAATCCGGGACAGGTACTTAGCGAACTTTCCGTGTTCGGTAAGCACCTGCGTCGTGCGGAAGTTGAGAGCGCCGTGAGGTCTTTCCAGCCACGCCTCAAGGATGGGCCTTATCGCCCCAATTGTGGCGCGCCCCGAACGAGGTTGCGATAGTCGCTGACGCCATTTCGCCATGAGATCCCGCCGGAGCTCTGTCCGCCATGCCTCGACTTGTCGTGGCAGCGGAATTTCGCCCCGAAGTGAAGAATGTAAGGTGAGGTAAGGTGTACAATAAAGAAATAAATAAATAATAATGTTTCAAACACATGGATAGATACAAACTAAGGTAAGTCCATAGCGTTTATACACCATTAAATTTTGATCGTATTTATCCCGTGGAGGGTCAGTTCGGTACATGAAAAACTATCGATTTGTAAAGAGAAAATTAATAAATATACACAGTAAAATTTTGGTCGTTTTAATCCCGCAGAGGGTCGATTCGGTACATGAAATACTATCGATTTGTAAAGAAAAATTTTAAAATAATAGTACATTTTTTCAAAAACTTGAATTAATGCATGTACGAAATTAATTTAAATAAAAACGACCAAAATTTAACGCTGTTTTTATTCCCAATAATATTTAAAGAAGGTCACAAGTTGGACACCATCGACACTAAGTACAATACAGATCACAGCAGATCATAGCGGGCATTAGACGCCAGCGCACAGCTGAGTGCGAGAGCAAAACAATCCCTCAGTAGTTTGGATAGCCCGGTGACCACGTGTATGCGTGAACAGCCAGGTAACATAGTAAGCATATAACTTTGTGATTTTTCAGGATACAGTTATGAATTTTTGTATATAGATTCTTTACATAAAAGTACTAGACACGTTTTCAGGTTTCGCATATACTAAAAATAAGGTTGTAAATATTCGTCATCCCAGTTAAAAGTCGTACGGTAGGGTATAGTATACCGTAGCCACAACACCTGGTCCTTTGCATCCATCGGCTTCCAGCGACCGCCACTAAGCCGTTGGTCCACTTGTGGAAAGCCTTCAATGCTGCATCTTCCACTACGCGGACCATCTGTTTTCCAAGCAATTCGCCCTGCCTACTGCCATAATTGGCAGCTTAGCGATTCTTCAGGTTAAATATTTGTCACTAGCACTTTTGTATTCCAAACTAAGTAGTCAAACAAATAAATTCAAGAAATAAATCAAAAATGTTCATAAATTAGGTTAAAATATTCTAAAAAAAAAACCTGCCAAGTGCAAGTTGGACTCGCACGTGAAGGGTTCCGTATCTAAAAACGGCAAAAAATCACGTTTGTTGTATGGGAGCCCCACTCAAATATATATTTTATTCCTAATTTGTTGTCATAGCGGCAACAGAAATACATCATCTGGGTAAATATACACATTTTCAGTTTTGGTGGCAAAACTTGTCCCGGTCCGAAAAACGAGGAGAAGAAACGGAAGAGAAGAACCTTTTTCCTCAATTTTACCAGAAGTAACGGTTTCGCCACCAAAATTGAAAAAAAAATGGATATTGACCCATCTGTGAAAATTTCAACCGTTGGTGACAGACAGACTGACAGACATACTCGTACGGACAGACAACAGAGTCTTAGTAATAGGGTTCCGTTCCCGTCCCGACCCTTAGAGTACGGAACCTTAAAAACTAATTATGTAATAGAATTAAATTAATCGTATTAATTATCTTATTTTACACATATTTAGAGTCTACATTATTAACATTCCGTAAGTGACAATTAGAACCGTGATTAGCATTCAGTCCAAATTAACACAACCGGTTTGTTTCACCATGTTATTTAAATTACCTAATGTTACTTATTCTTCGTATATATATTTATGTGTCTAGTTATCAACGAAATGAGTGTCATAAAACATAGCCTCATTTACCAGTCGTTTTTGTCTGGTGATACAATTAATATAAAAAAATACTCAAATTCTTAAATTCTTTATTGTACACAAAAATATAACATAGCATATAGAGATACAAACAGTTCACGTACAAAGGCGGCTTTTTTTTTTACGAATATTGTTTTTTTTTTCTATTTTTGTGTGAAAATCTTAATACTTACGATTCATAGAATACATCTACTTACCAAATTTCAACAGTATAGTTCTTATAGTTTCGAAAAAAAGTGGCTGTAACATACGGACGGACAGACAGATAGACATGACGAATCCATAAGGGTTCCGTTTTTTGCCATTTGGCTACGGAACCCTAAAAAACTCATTAAAAAGAAAACAATATATCCATACATACATAAATACAAACTTTTGCGTTTATAGTTTGATTTATTATAGACAGCTGCCATTACAGGAATAAAATAAGATAGTGTAGAAAAATATAAAGTACAATAACAAGTATACCATTCAAATCAATTACATACAAGTGGTGTCAATTTATTCAACCTGAGTTCCTCTGCGTATAGAATAATGGACCATGAGGAACCAGTGGTCGATGGTACACTAAGTACCATCGACAACTGATTATTAGTATCATAGATTAGTATTGTTATTGATAGGGAAATTAGGAAAATATTTATTTTGCAACACCTATTAAACTTTGCATGCAGGTTGTTTAGTGTGTGGAGTACTGCAGCCACTTATAGGCTGGTGCTGCAAAATGCCACCTAGCAGCTTTGGACTCAGTGGAAGGGCGTGCGAAGAGGCTAATTGGTGATCCAAATTTGGTTAATTCCAATCTACAAAGCCTTGAGCACAGGCGTAGCCAGCCTTTCGGTGTTTTACAGGATGCATTTTGGAGAGTGTGCGCGGGAATTACATGACTTGATTCCGCCATCTCAGTTTTACCATCGGACAACCCGACGTACGGCGAATATCCACCCTTATGTTGTTCAAAGGCGGACACGCCGCCGCCGCCGCCGGGTTTCCGATCCCAATTTCCGGCCACCGTAGGCGCGGGCTCGCGGACGGTGGGCAATGGGTAGCTCGCTGTCCGTCCGTCCGGTAACAGACCGGTCCGAGCTCAGGTCGTCTACGGCGCGCACCGTTCCCGCGCGCCTCAAGGAGTTGTCAGCAAACTGTAGGGGTCCAGCAGGGCCGAAGCCTACTGGGGCCAAAGGTTATGTGAGACTGTCACCAAAGGCCCCAGGATAAAGGCAAGGAATGGAAAGGTAGGTTTTTAGTCAGTAAAAGTCTGACACTGTTTCCCGCCCCACCCAAGGGCGGGATTCGTCATTGGATGATTTTACCTAACACAAAAAAAAAAAAAAAAAAAAAACCCTTATGTTGTTGAAACTTCTACGGTACGGACTAAGCATTTTGCCTCGTCGTTTATACCGCGTACATCGAGGGACTGGAACAGTTTGCCTGCTGCGATTTTCCCGTTCGATTATAATTTATGTGTCTTCAAGGCTCGAGTGAATATGCTCTTAATAAACCAGTGCGCCTCACCGTCAACGATTGCATCACTGCTTAACATCAGGTGGGATTGCAGTCAAGCAAAAAAAAAAGCTTAAAAACCAGTTTTATGAAGAAATTATCAAAAAATACACAACTGAACGTTCACGGGTTCCTAACAAACTGTAAAAAAAAGTGAAACAGCGCCACCCCACTACCACGAGAAAACGCAGCGTTCACTCTACCAATGAATGCGCATATTATTGATGTTTTTGTATTATATATATTACAAATGTAGTCGTTTAATATTTGAGGCAACACTCAGCAAGGATTTTATAATAACTTATAGGGTTCTGGAGTGCAGTTGGGTGATGATATGCGATGCGCTAGGTCCGGCTTGCCCTTGCCTTACGCCCCCGCCGCGCGCTATCTGCTTGGCGCGCGCGGGTATCGCGTCGCGTGCTCAGTGGTCGCGCGCGCGCCGCCCGAGCGCGACATGAACGTGTTCACGCAGACCCCGCGCGACGAGCCGCGCGCCACGCACTACATCGAGATCGTGGAGCCCGACCCCGCCGCCTGCGAACCCGCCCCGGGTCACTACCGCCTGCTCTCGGAGAACTTACGCGCCTACGCCCCCGGCGACGGCCATAAAGGCACGCTGCTGCGCTACGACCTGAATGCCACCATGTCGCCCCCCCGATCCCGCATCCTAGAGTTGCTGCGCCCTGAAGACCCCGGCCGGGATGCGCTTGAGGCCATCGTGCGGCCCATCCCACGTCGCGGTCTCACCAGACCACTGGATGAAGACACGAGGAGGTTTCTCCAGCGAGCACTCCAGTCCCCCAGTACACTGTACTCCACGTCAGCCACATCACAGCCTCACCACAGGCCGCCGGAGCCAACAGAATCTGATAACGACCCAGAGTCGACGTCTCCCGCGGATGAAACTAGTTATAAATCGAAAGGCTCAGCTCTGGAGCGGTCGCTGGCTGACGAGCTGCGGGAGGCGGAAGAGGCAGAGCTGGGCGGCGCGCGACGCTCGTTGCTCCTGGGGGGCGGGCGCAGTGGGCGCGGCGGGGGTGCGGTGGAACGCGAGCGCCTGGGCCGTCTGGCACTGGCCGTGGAGGAGGACGAGGACGAGGCGCTGGGAGCCACCGCGCGGCGCCTGGACGCACTGCTGGCCACGTCGCGCGACCTGCACGCCGAGTTGGCCGACATCCACGCGGACCTGCAGGTGCTGGCCCGGCGCGTGGCCACCCGCGACATCTGACGCGTTCGTACCGTTCTGCGCCTGGCGCCTGCCCTAGCGCACGCTTCGCACACGCCTGTACAGTTCGCACCTGGCACCTATAGCGAGAAAATGAGTTTCCTTTCGTTCAATTATTCCTCGTCACAGCTCACTCGAGTGGAGTGTTAGTTGGCCTATCAGCATGTATCTCTGGAAACGGGAGTATCGCAAGCGGATGCATCGATATAATGGAATTGGTTTAGTTGGGTCGCTCACACCCGGCGGGCAGCTCGCTATCGGCGTCCTCCAACAAACCGATCTAGTTAACTGCATCATTAAGTAATACATTATCTTGTGTTTGTGCGACTTTCACTTTGTTTGTTGTCTCTGTCTATCGCCGCATAACTTGGGTGTTAGTGATACGTAAATATAATTGTGTACATCACTAATTAGGATTTTACGCCGAGTTCCGCTGCAATGAGTTTATTGTGAAAATCTTTGCAGCGTTATTTATTGGTGTAAGTTACAAGGTAGTGGATTGATTATTTCCGATGGCCTTTCTTTTGGACGCAGTGAGACAGTGAAGTACAACTTAAGTTTCAGTAAAAATGTTTTGCTTTTTATCTCACTAATGTTAATAACCAATAGCTAAGTAAACTAGTAATCTTGCAGCTATAAGGAGCTCCACGAAACGCGATTTCATAATTTTATAATCCTCTGCACCAATGCGGAACGATTCGCTTCAGTGGGTACGTTAACACCAGTATGTCTGTATGTGCGAACACTATCATCGCGGACCGATACTTGCTTCGAAGTTCCATGCGCTTGCGATACTCCGACCAGATATACAGTTGAAATAATTATCATGATCAGTCAAATAATGTACATATACTCGTATATGTCACAGTCCAAACTGTTGATTAGTCAAAACCACTTTTAATTGCTAAACTTGAAAGTTAGAAATCCTTTTTACCAATTAGAATTACTTATTACTTAATGGTTTTTTGACCCTGCCCAAAAATATTTCTGTAGTGATTCTAGGGTAACTATCTTCTTCCAGCGGTTTCGGCCGCGTGAATGTAGTAAGTTATTCCAAGGGAACATACTACCGGGTTAAATAATATCTTAGGTGCTATTCTAGAATATGGTCTACCCATGTGCTAAATTTTATCTAAATCCCTTCAGCAGTTTCAGCATGAAGACGTAACAAACATACCCTAAAAATATTAGTGTGGCTGAGACTTTGCGTATTTTTTTTAATTATGAAACAAACGCTTTTTAACTTATTAAGAGTTTTGACTAAAGCATGTCCAAACTAATTTTGACTATTCAAAAATATTGACTGTAACATATATATGACTAAAGGACTAGTCAAAAACATATTTCTGAATTCTACGTATGATTCTGTAACTGCTCCATGGCGAGGTAGAGCTACAGTTTTCTCACTGTGGCTGGTACAAACACTAGATAAGAATAGGTGAAGAATGAGTTAATGGCGATGGCGTGCTATTGGAGAGGCCTATATCCAGTAATGGTCATCTATAGGGTGATTATAATAACATATGAGCTTGTGTCATATAAACTTTGGATCCCCGTTTCATCCCCTTAAGGGGTGAATTTTGGATAAATCTATTTTTACTCATTGTATACTCAACTAGCTGCCCGCCCCAGCTTTGCTCAGGTGCATTTTTTTTTTATTATATAGCCCATGTTACTGGGTGAAGATGCAGCTTTCTGAAAGAAATTTTAAAATCGGTCGAGTAGTGTTTTGAGTTTAATAGTAACAAACAAACAAAAAATCAAATCTTTCCTCTTTATAATATTAGTCTAGATTAGATAATGAACCTCTGTGAAAAATATCAGTGTTTTAGGTCAAAAGTTTGGGCTGGGCGTTGATTGGCTCGTGAGTTAGGATTTTGCCTTTCATATACAACTTTAGTTTTAGTATATGTGAAACCCGAAACGTCTGTCTAATATTTTTATGTAAAGAATCTGTGTACAAAATCTCATAACTGTACCATGAAAATCACAAAATTATAAGCATGTTATGTTACCTGATTGTCTGCACAAATACATGGTCACTAGGCCATCCGGGTGACTGAGGCGTTGTTTTGCTCTAAAACCCAGTTGTGTGCTACCGCCTAATGTCCGCTATGACCGGCCGTGGCTTGTGTTAATCTTAGTGTCGGCGGTGGCCAACTTGTGACCTTTGTTTTAAATATTTTTGGGAAACAATTTAGCATAGTGTAAAAATTATCTGAATCGAAATAATGTTGTATACAAAAGAACTTTTGCGGTAGTCATAATTCGATCGGTGTCATTATTTCGTTGCTTTGGAGTGAAGACCAATTTTGAAGATAGGTATATTTCACAGTCCCTAGAGTAGAGCTAACCATTTCAGATTTTTTTTCACGCGTGATAATGACCTTGAAAAACACTATTCGAGTTAATTATACGAATTTAAATATGTAAACATTTGAGACTCAAACAATAACAAACGATAAGAATCGTCTGACCAAACATCAGAAATACAATACTAATTATGTAGTGGCTCGTAATCTCTCGTTTTGATAACATTATACAAAAAGATGTAGACGTACTTATACTTACTTCATGTTTGATTTTATGACATTGGGGAAAGTCATTCTTTAAAATGTATGTCGTCAAATGACTACCGAATGATCGGTTGAAAGCTGATTATTGTAATTAAATTAAGAGAAGGAATTTTTCAAATGATTAAATCTAGCCCCGCTTGGGCAGAGCATCGCTGTGTCCTTGTGCGGGCGATCGGCAGCGTCGATCTCTCGCGCTGGGCCTTGGTACATGCCATGGTCCGGAGCGAGAAGGAGTGGCAGGCGGTCGCCTCCTTCTGCGAAGCAGTAATGCTTGCAAAGGAGGAGGCCGACCGCATCAGGCAAAGGCAACTGCGCTCACGCCCCAGCCGCTGCGCCGTCGGGATTCCGATACCGATTTCCGGACACCGTAGGCGCGGGCTTGCAGACGGTGACCAATGGGTAGCTCGCTCTCCGACTGCCCGCTAACTGTCCGGACCGAGCCCAAGTCGTCAACGGCGCGTACTGTTCCCGCGCGCCTCAAGGAGTAGTCAGCAAACCATAGGGGCCCAGCCTGCCAGCAGGCAGGGTCGAAGCCTAGTGGGGCCAAAGGTTTACTTCCGAAAAGAAGGCTCGGCCCTGGTATAAAGACGACGAAGGAACTGGGTAGATTTTTTAGTCAGTAAAAATCTGACACTATTTCCCGCTCCGCCCAAGAGTGGGAGATGTCATTGGATGATTTTTACCCGAAAAAATTTTTTATCTAGTCTAGTTTTTGTGCTCCGTCTGTAAGGGAAGATCCTCCGAAAAGAAAGATGTCATGACTTGTTCGGGCAACTACCCGATAAGTTGATTTTAAGCTGTCGTATATGTTCTCATCGTAATGAATAGGGACCAGATTTTTCATTTAAGCAGTTTCTATGTGCATGGCAGCATGCATGGTCACACATCATCTGCAACATCTGCCATAGATGTCTCTACAATCTTGCATGCTGCCCAGCTGTTCTCTTCTTCTTCTCTCAGTAATCACACCCTTTTTGTGATAGAAATCATTAAGTAACTTCTCTCGCTTTGAGTGGAGCGAATGGGAGATATTATGATAATTTTTATTGCGTTTTTGAGTACAATATTGACTGGTCTACACTGTTCTTAAATAATACCTGTAAATACTGTAACATGGAAATATGGTATCATCAACCATTTGAAAGGTCGAAGCCTACTGGAGCCCAGGGTCGGCAAGGTGGTCAGGATCTGGAAAAAAAAAGTCAGCCCCGGTATGAAAGGCAACGAAGGAACGTCTGACGCTATCTCCCGCTCCGCCTAAGGGCGGCGGATGTCATTGGATGATTTTCACCCACCATAAAAAAAAAACATCAACCATTTTTTTTAAAAGAGGAGGGATCATGAAGCTTCTTGCTGGTTCTTCTACATAGGAAACGACCAATTTGGAACCGTGCACTAGCTTCTGACGTTTTATAAGTGCCCATGCATGTAGACCTGTGTTTTTTTTTTGTTGAGTCAGGCTTTAACTGTCCAAATTTCACCTGTGCCTCTAACTTGGCCATTTGCCAGAGCCGCGATGGCTCTTTCTTAACAATCCTGCAGCTCTGATCACTCTCTTTCTAAACATATCATCTGTCATATAATTCATCCATGATTTTACGGGACGTCTTCTCTTATGGCCATCTATGTACATTCACAGTAAAAACTGATTGTTATATCATCCAGTCAATATTTTTCCTAACGAACTTTATTAAATATTCCAATTGACTACACTTTCCTGTTATTGTAGTTATTGCTGTTTTATATAAGAGGAAATAATTCACTAAATTACAATTAACAGAACATATAATTTACTTTGACTTGTTATAAATAGTTTATATAAGTACTTATCTACTCAATATTTTTTGTTGTGGATATTTAAAGTAGGAAAGACATGCGATCAGATGTAGCATACAAGCAGTAATTTGTAATTATTATAATTACATGATCATTTCAAGGTTCTCAAACCTTGCGAGATTGCTTTAAGAGTTATAATGGACATGGAACGCAAAGGGCAACTGTAGAAACACAGGTGGGTTTTAGTGACATAAAATCTGACACTCTCTTTCGCTGTCCAGAGTGGGAGAAGTTCTTAGAGGGCCCCCGTAGTGTATTAGCGATGCGGGTAGTCTCATCACGATGATATAATGTATTTGACACGGGTCAGTAGTCATCCAGCAATTGACTGGAGCGGTTGTGTTGTCCGAATATATTATGTACGAGTATGTGTACAATATTCTATTGGTGAGCCGTTTAATACACCAGATATTTTAATGTTGGTAATGTTTTGTTTATTTGGTCCTGCAGCAGGCAATAGATAAACATACTTTATGCGTCTTCATACATACCTACATATCACTACATAATATAAATCAAAGTCGCTTCCCGCTGTCTGTCCCTATGATTGCTTAGATCTTTAAAACTACGCAACGGATTTTGATGCGGTTTTTTTTTTAATAGATTCAAGAGGAAGGTTTATATGTATAATACATAAATAATATATTTAATATCACCATTGCACCCGTGCGAAGCTGGGACGGGTCGCTAGTTATAGATAAATTACACCCAGACACCAAACGATCGTGCTCATCACACAAAAATTGGTCCTGGGTGGGAATCGAACCCACGATCTCTGGCATAGCTGTCAGGGCCACTGACCACTAGACCAACAGGCTATATGTGACTCCTAACTCTAGTTTTTTTCTACTGAAGCGGGTATGCTTGGAGTATCTTTAAAATCGACTAAAAAGTGAAAAAGGCATTCAAATAAGCACATATACTCTTATGTTTCGTAGAAACTGTTGCTTATCGAACACATTGCACTCTAGCAAGCCTTTACTAAGACCCATTCTCCCTTTCCAGGCGTCATCGGTGCGCGCGCGGCTCTGCACGGCGGCTGCGCGTGAGCTGGGGGCGGAGGCGCGTGCGCTGCGCTACCTGGACGACGTGGTGGCGCTGCTGAAGGGAGACGTGGCGGCAGCAGCACGAGCGAGGGCCTGGCCCTTCGCCCTCGGCAGCAGGCAGCCCGGCAGGAATTATGTTATATGATCTCAGGTAGGTCATAACATTAATGAACCCACAAACAATACGCGGCATATATGTTGAACCAAAATAGTAACAGATTTTCGGATTTCTCAGTCAAATTGCGGCACAACGGAGGACTGCACGACAGTCATTTTAGTTCAACTTACTAGCTGCGTACTATAACAGAATTTCTGGTCTCAATTGTAACTTGGGGTTGCGCGAAATCATAAAAACGGGTTCAACTTATCTGCCGCATTAGTTATTTCCTACGGCTCGTAGCCCAAGTAGTGATCTAAATCATAATGCATCACCTACGAGTAACGGGTAAACGAGTGGCTACAGGAACCATTCATTTTCCGTGTTAGAAATGTAGTTTGTGTTCCAAATTTCATACGAAATTAAGAACCCAATAAACCGTTTAAATCAATTTAAATATATTATGAAGAAATAACATTTCTGAAAAATATTTTTATTGACATACCTACTACGCTAATACCTACAGAAAAAAGAAAAAATAATGTAATCACATTTTTCTCATTCGGGGTCTTCAGGGACGGGGGCTTCGGGGATCGGAGTACTAAGTAAACAACCCTTAATTAGCAGGTGTGGAGGTGTACCTGGTTTTAAACCGCCTGGGGCGGCCGAGACCGCCTCTCCGCCTGTATCAAATTGAATCTTCTGCTGAATTGTAGACCTCCTGAACAGTCACTTTCACGGTCATAATTGGCAATGTCAACGCAGTTAGAACACGAACGGCTAAATAAAACAAATTATATCCGGGTGTTATAAAAAATAATATTCATATAATGTGTAGGCAGCCATCCAGTAGGTAGTAACGGCCCTGACTTACAAGTTGTATGTAGGTTCAGACTTAGGAAGGTGCTTTATTTTGAGTAATTTTTTTCACCATCGCTCTCAAAACGGTGAAAACATCGTGGAAAGAAAACATCGTGAGAAAAACGGCACGTCCTAATGCCCGGAGGACACGGTAGAGCACACTGTAGAGGTGTGCCCCGCCCGAGCAGAGTCGTGTCCTCGTGGGGGCAATCGGCGGCAGCGATCTCTCTCACCGGGCCTTGGTTCGGGCCATGGTCCGGAGTGAGGAGGGATGGCAGGCGGTCGCCTCCTTCTGCGAAGCAGTAATGCAAGCAAAGAAGGAGGCCGACCGCATAAGGCAAAGGCAACGGGGTGCTCGCCCTAGCCGCCGCCGGGAATCCGATCCCGATTTCCGGCCACCGTAGGCGCGGGCTTACGGACGGCGTGCAATGTGTAGCACGCTGTCCGATCGTCCGGTAACCGACCGGACCGAGCCCAAGTCGTCGACGTCGCGTACTGTTCCCGCGCGCCTCAAGGATCTGTCAGCGTACCGTAGAGGCCCAGCCTACTAGCTGCAGACAGGCAGGGTCTAAGCCTGCTGGGATCAAGGGCCGTTTTCTGAGAGGAAGGCTCAGCCCCGGTATGATAGACAAAGAAGGAACAGGGTAGGTATTTAGTCAGTAAGAGTCTGACACTATTTCCCGCACCGCCCAAGGGTGGGATCTGTCATTGGATGATTTTACCTACAATAAAAAAAAAAAACGTCCTAATACCAAAAATTCAAAACTTATCGATATCTTCCAACACGCACTGGGCCCGCGTGGTAGATTAGTTCGCAGCCTTAAAAACATAAAAAAATATATGATTAGGGCTCATATTTTCTTCTAGAGATGAGGCTTAAGTCCTAAAAGTGGGAACATTATAAAGCCGATTTAGCTGTCAAATATCTATACCGTAAACCCATTTCTTTATTTGGAACTTCTAGCTACTTGACTGTCTCCGCTGTGTCAATTTATATGTAGTCATAAATAAGTAGGTATAATCATTCAATAGTCACATAACTTAAAGATAAGACCAATAAATGCTAGCTACGTAAGTATATCAGTAAGTAATACGTTACAAAGTATTTCTCATAATGAAATATTTCCCGAATCATATCGAAGTATTTACAGATAATTCAACTAGGCACGCGTTATCGAACACATCTAGCTCCTACTTCATTCTCAAGTACCTACTTACTGATAATAACTTATTATTAAATAAGTCTTATTATCTACACGTGACTAATAATGTCAACATAATAATGAGTTTGGACTCTTCCAGCCTTATTACTAATTTATTTACAGCCACATTAAATTGGCTTTTGTAGACACATAAAAAAAAAACATAATTATGTAGGTAGGTTGTTGGATATTAAAAAACTGTATTGTAAAATATTGTGTAACTTTATCAAAGGAAAAACTAAGTTTTTGCCGGCATGCTCCATTTAAGATTAAAAAAACATTAACAGTATAAATTATGGCAATCAAGTTTAAGCCGTCTACCTTGGAAGGTGTAAAACTACAGTTTTTGCCAATTCCTAGCCTACAGAATGATCAAGTTATCACCAGCCTTCTAATCAATTACGTTTTTATAACAATATATTATTTAATCGTATGATTTTAACCCTAACGGACTTATTCCAAAACACAATCTAAAATAGTTCAGGGACTATTACTGGGTTTAATACCAATTAAACACGATCTAAATGTACTTCCGGGACTATTTTAGATCGTGTGTATTTCACACAATCTAAAATAGTCGGTTAGGAATTAATCTGAATGTGTTCAGTGTTCTCACATTCACATTAGAAATAAGATGATATATAAAAATAAACCTATTAATAAATGAAAGATTCATTATCAATAATAAATCACTAATGAAGTTAGTCATTTGTCTTAATGATGTAAATATAATATAATATTTCGAAAACAATATCATTAATAAAAAATAATGCAAAACAAATTCATGATAATGAGATACTGAGAAAGCCACATGCGCAGAAGTATTTATTACCAAACAAGCTTGTCTTCAACGCAGTCTTTTTTTTTAAATTATTGATAGGCCCGCGTTTGACCACTATCTCACCTGATGGTAAGCGATGATGTGGCTGACGATGGAGCACGCTTGCCCAGAAGTAACCTAGGGGTCTTTTATTCACTATTGACTTAAAGACCCCTAGGTTGTAGGGTTGTAGCTATCAGGAAACAGACTCCGGCAGGGAATTCCACTCTTTAGCTGTACACACAATAAATGTGTTCCCAAAACGCTTTGTACGTATGGTTTTTTTTTTTTTTTGGGTAGGTAAAATCATCCAATGACGAATCCCGCCCTTGGGTGGGGCGGGAAACAGTGTCAGACTTTTACTGACTAAAAACCTACCTTTCCATTCCTTGCCTTTATCCTGGGGCCTTTGGTGACAGTCTCACATAACCTTTGGCCCCAGTAGGCTTCGGCCCTGCTGGACCCCTGCAGTTTGCTGACAACTCCTTGAGGCGCGCGGGAACGGTGCGCGCCGTAGACGACCTGAGCTCGGACCGGTCTGTTACCGGACGGACGGACAGCGAGCTACCCATTGCCCACCGTCCGCGAGCCCGCGCCTACGGTGGCCGGAAATTGGGATCGGAAACCCGGCGGCGGCGGCGGCGTGTCCGCCTTTGCCTAAGGCGGTCGGCCTCCTCCTTTACTAGCATTACTGCTTCGCAGAAGGAGGCGACCGCCTGCCACTCCTCCTCGCTCCGGAGCATGGCTTGAACCAAGCCCCGCCGCGAGAGATCGCCGCCGATCGCCCCCACGAGGACGCGGCGCTGCTCTTCCCAAGCGGGGCACACCTCGACTGTGTGCTCCACCGTGTCCACCGGGCGGTCCGCACAGTGGCGACACCCGGGCGTCGTCTCCGCACGAATCTTGTACAGGTACGGACCGAACTTGCCGTGTTCGGTCAGCACCTGCGCCAAACGGAAGGTGACGACGCCGTGGGGCCTTTCCAGCCACGCCTCAAAGAGGGGCCTTACCGCCTCGATCGTGGCGTGCCCAGCACGAGGTTGCGACAATCGCTCTCGCCATTTCACCATGAGATCCCGCCGGAGCTCTGTCCGCCATGCCGCGACTTGTCGCGGCAGCGGAGTTTCGCCCCGACGTTGCATCTCCACGCGTAAGTCATGCATGTGTGCAAGGACTGTTGCCTCCAAATCCCACGGTGGTAGGCCAGCAAGGAGGCTCGCCGCTTCGCAGGACACCGTACGGTATCCGCGGATCATCCGGATGGCCATGACCCTCTGGCAGGCGGTTAGCCGGGCCGCCACTCGCTTCCGTAGCGATGGCGCCCACACCGGCGCACCGTAAAGGGCCATGGACCGAACGATGCCTGCGTAGAGCCTCCGGCAGGAGGCGTCTGGACCCCCTAGGTTCGGCAGGAGCCGCTTGAGCGCAGCCCCAGTCGCATTCAACCTGGGAGCCAGACGTCGGAAGTGCTTGTACGTATGGTACTTAATCTTGTAATATTTAAAGTGGTTTGTTAAGTTTCCCTCGCTTAGTTATGTAACCGGCTTTTGTTATAAAACCGTAAGCTGTTTATGAGAAATTACTTGTTTGTCTTAGTTAATATCCACTGAGTATAACAATTTTATGTTTACTGCGCGTGTTTAGCTTTCAGCTGATCTCACCATAAATCACGTTTATCAATCAAAGTTAATTAATATCAAAGTACACATTGTAGTGACCCGTTAACTAGAAACAGTTAATCGATCGTTAACAGCTTGTAAACATTTACTACGACAGTGGTTAGGCATCTATGTATATAATGTAGGTGCTGATGACATTACAGCGAGCGAGAAAACATTAACGAATATCCTTATGTCAAACACCACAATGACGGCTGACTGACATGAGTAATTCAACATTAAAGGGTAAAAAAGTGATTATATTTCTCTAATATAGGTCGACTTTGTTTTAGTAAAACACAGAACTATTATTACATATTAGTATGTAAGTAGAGTATCCAACACGGAGATAAATCTGTCTTTGTCTTGGGTGGCTTGAATTCTTCTGTTAACTCAGATTTCTATATTACCTCCCTCACTAGCGTTCGGGACTAAAACTTAGCAACCTTCGTTTCGTTGGGAATTTAGCATGCCGCCCTCGATTTAAATACACTGCTTTATCCCACATAATCTACTATTATTCCTATAGAATGACCAAGTGACGATAAGAGATAATAAAATACCCCGGCACGAGCAAGTAAGGTTCGAAGGAGCCTGGTATACAAAAATAACAAATTGAACAACCCGCACTGGGCCAGCGTGGTGGATTACGGCCCATTCCCTCTCCCAGAGAGGAGGCCTGAGTCCCAGCAGTGGGAACATTATAAGGCTGATGCTATGCTATACAGAAACAGTAATCCCGCGGAACAGGGTTCCATTGGCTTATCTTACTTACGATCATCTCTTTAGCACATTGCCGGCTAAACGCAAATCAAAATTAATTTTACAACTTTGCACGGCCTCTTACATGACCATGTCCGTCAATCAATCCATGTCATTTGACAAGCTGTTTGATTGAATAGTTCAATATCAATCGGGCGGCTAGGTGAATTGACAGCACGGTTGACGCAGTGGTTGAACGATTATAGCTGGTGCATTGCTTGTCGTGGATGTCATTCCCGCACGGAACAAATATATTTGTAAGGCCTAGGTACAGACAGGTGTTCCGGGTCTGGGTATTTTGTTTAAGTGAGTTCATGTTTGTGAACGCACCCACGATACAGGAGTCATTCCCAGTTGAAGCAAAGTTCCTAAAAAAATGAGTGAATGGCGCGTTTAGTAAAAAGGCTAAGCTATTGACTGAATGACTAATAAGAGTAGTTGATTGCGACATCACTGGCGCGGGCTTGCTGACAGCGACCAATGGCAACTCGCTGTCCGACCATCCGGTATCCGTCCGGAAGAGCCCAAGTCGTCAACGGCGCGTACTGTACCACGCGCTCCTCATGGTGTTGTCAGCAAACCTTCGGGGCCCAGCACATCCGAAGCCTACTGGGGCCAAGGGTCTGCTTCTGAGAGGAAGGATGCGCCCTAGTAGGAAAGACAACGAAGGAACGGGGTGGGTTTTTTAATCAGTAAAAGTCTGACGCTATCTCCTGCTCCGCCCAAGGGCGGGAGATGTCATTGGATGTTTTTCCCACCAAAAAAAAGAAATCACAATGTCTAGAGACATTGCTCATTCAACTTACTTACTTAATCAGCCTAATAGTCGATCAATTTTGTTACAATCTGCCCCAAGCTCCAAATAACGTATCAAAAGGTTGCGAAATTGATGTCGTGGTAACTACGGAAGTTTCTCCATATTTCAGTAATACAAATATTCAAAATTCTCCGGATCCTAATTGGCTGGCTAAGGTACAAATCGTGCACAAACTCAGTTAGAAAAACCAACGAAATTGAAAGTTTTTGTGCCTTGGAACGAGAATAGAAGACACGCGAAACTGTATTCGACAGGATCGCGGTATTAGCTATGTAACGACTGGGTTACCAGCACTAAGAATTTACCAGTTACCCGTTTGTCGGTAAATTTTCATTTTTGGTGATCCAACTGTGTTTAGGTATAGAAACATCATAGCCTGCTTAGACCACCGGTGTCACACGGTATACACTTAATTAAAAAATTTTTTCCACGCGGAATTCGTTAAAACTTATTTGTACAATGGTTTGCATAGATATCCTTTATATTTCTAGTTACTCATCATTTCTCTAGCTGTCAAATAACATCAATGGCAGTCAGTTTAAAATCGAACATTTTGCCGTCAAATGTAAATAAATGTTAAATGTAAATATTTATAAATAAACGTTAAATGGAAATATTTATTTTAATTGGTGATTTGGTGTTTTAAGATGTGTGTTAAGATTTACATATCTTAAACGTTAAGCAACAGATTTTTAAACTTTGTATTGTTTTTGTTTTTCTAAAATAACTTGTTTTAATACTATTTTGAACCCAAGGTATCACTGGTGATACACTACCCTCCCTCCCTTACGATTGGGGTAGACTTTTTTACTTGATGTTTATTTATCTCTATGTTATTTAAAGCCATAAAAATTAACTTTCATCGATTAAATATTCGTAAATACGTCCCGGGTCTCAAGAGGATAGGGACGATTTCCTGAACAACAATTTCATAAGATAGTTTTCTGTTAAGGGGCAGAAAAAGGAGAACCTAGTTTTAGCGGCAACTATCACAATTCGCAGGGAGTTAACACAGCTTCCAGTCTAACCAAAGCTGAGGACCAGCATTTTACATATAGCGACTGCACGTCTGCCTCCACAAGCTCCACAACCCGATAAATTTGTTTCACGATGTAACTTAGTAAAGCTTATATCAATTTTACTTGTTTTTAACTATCGAAACGAATGACTGTCAAAGATTTACAAATGGCAGCCGGAACAATGGCTTAACAGGCTTTCTGAGGTACGGAGTTTTGGTATGCAATGTACCCATCCAAAAGCCGACTTCAGTAAGAGTCGCTCCATCTTGTAGATATATTCGCACGAATGTTACTAAAACGATCCATATTAATATCAACGTTTCGGTGCAAGTACATAAATAACTCTACTTAATTACAACCTCTGGTAATAAATTTAGACATTCATCATCATCATCAGCCTTTTTTAATGTTCCGACTGCTGGGACACAGGCCTCCTCTCTAGAAGAGGGAATGGGCCGTAATCCACCACGCAGGCCCAATGCGGGTTGGTGGATGTCACATATCTTCGAAGTTTTAGTTCAAGGACATGCCGGTTTCCTCACGATCACCTCTTGAGAGCAGTGGAATTTAGACATTGTTAAATCTAATCCAAAAGTTTATATTAAATTAATTCAAATAAATTTTTAAACTTCATTAAAATAGCAATTAATTTTATTCTACCTTGGGGAGAAAAACAGAAGTGCAAACTAAATGGCGGTAGCTGGCAACCCCGCGTAGAAGCTAATTACCGTCGGCGGGTGCTGGTACCGATCGCGCCGCAACCGAAGCCGTACAGACGACACGTACTCGCGTGTCGCAGGCAAGCTAGACAAACTGTTGGTTTTACATCTTGACCGAACCATCACGACTGTAGGGTTTCCTGTGGAAGTAGATAGAGGAAATAAAACCAATGTTTTTTTTTTTATAAGACCGTTGCCCCACGCTATGAATTACTCCTGTATCGTGGTTGCGTTCACAAATATGTAAACACACACAAGACACCCAGACCCGGAACAGTATATAGGCCATACAAATATTTATTCCGCGCGGGAATCGAACCCGAGACCCGAAAACAGCAGACAATCGCTCAACTACTGCGCAAACCGTGCCATCGTACATTAAAAAGATCTGGAAACTTTGTAGTGACATCTATGTCCCCACATAGGAATTAAAATACAAAATCCTGCATCGTGGTTTTCATGTTCTCCACGCAATAAGAACATATACAGCAGTCCGAAATCAACTACCAAGCAATTGCCCGGACCTTCTTCTGTTCTGTACCACACAATACATCTGCTCGTTCTGCTGCGCGGACTATACACCGATAAATTTTGGTCGTTTTAATCCCGTGGAGGATCGATTCTGTACATGAAACACTATCGATTTATAAAGATAAAATTAAAAAATAAAGTACTTTTTTTTCTAAAACTCGAATTAATATACGCATGTACGAAATTAATTTCTTTAAGTAAATGAGTCAATGACCTTGTAGGGAATTAATTAGACTTTAAAAAAAAAGTCTCTCTGTTTCGCATAATTCTAAAACTTTTTCAACTTTTTGTTTTTAGATATTGTCGCACTCTGATAGTATTGAATTCTACAGATGCGTTAATAAAGATAAACTAACTTCTGACCAGGGTTCGCCCGTGTGAAGGTAGAAAGACCAAAGGTAACATACTCCCAGGATTTTTTTAAAATCATATACAGAGCTTTTTCACTAGTGCGAATATTGCACTCTGTAGGTAAATATATTAAATACAATTACAGTTAGTTTAAAAACAAAATAAGAATTATATCTAAGTTCTGGGTCGGTTTTTCAAAGCAAACTTAAAAAAAAAAGAACCATATTAACTATAGGGACTATTTTATCTGATAAAGGATTCGATATGTATTAATATATTTCACATTATAATTATTTGAAATATTTGTTATTTATTTATTGTGCAAACCTACCACAGTGTTTTCTTTTTTAACCCAAAGGTTGACTGGTAGAGAATGCCTTGTTGCATTAAGTCCGCCTATGTACCACTACTGTACATGAAGTTTAAATAAATAAATAATAAATAATGTTAATGTTTTGTGCACCAATTTGTGTTCTGAGCGATTGATTCAGGACACAGCTCATCAAAATATGATATGAGTCCTCGACTTTGTTACATGTACTGCGAACAGGTGATGTTAACGGTAAATGGTCAGGATAAAAAATATCCTATGTACCAACACACACAAACTAATTTCCCCTTTATAATATTAGTGTGGGTGTGTTTGTGTGTGTTATATGGTTCCGTACCTCAAAAGGTTAAATAGAAACTTTATAGGATAACTTTGTTGTCATCTTTCCGTCTGTCAAGAAATTGAAATTTAAACCATATACTCAGGTTTGCGGTCTCTTGAAGCTGGTAAAATCTAATTTCTAAGTTAACGAAAAAAAGAAAACGCGCGCTCCCTCAAAGGAATCAAAAAATCTTTTTTGCGATTCGGAAAAATCTTCGAAATTCGATTCGGTAATTGAACTGTTTTCTTAGGTAAGTTTGTACGGAACCTTCAGTGCGTGAATCCGACTCGCACTTGCCCGATTTTTTTTTTAGTTTGTTGCATCAGCGAAACAACATTACAGACCATTCTAAGATTTGTTTGAAAATAATAATAATTATTATTATTGATATTTACCGATACAAATTAAATAAATGCGGTCTTCGACTAACTGCGGAAAATGCGGAATAATCGAGGATGTACATCATATTCTGGTGGAGTGTGAGCGGGGCGACCGCCTCAGGAGAAATTTGTTTAACACTCTAAATTTGTTTGAAATCGGTATTTGCCACAGTATATTAGCTAAGCCTTCGTCAGAAGAGGCAAGAGTTTTGTATAAAAGTTAATATATTATAATAATTTTTAATATAGGTTAAAATTCAAAATTTGGCTACGATCAAGGAACATAGTCAATTTAGTGACAAAGCTCCCTAATTAAGATTTAAATAACCCTCCTTCTGGCGCAGTCGGGTAAAAATAAATCAAATAAGGAATTTTTTCGACACTCTGTTTCAATAATCTGCCTGCAACGCTAGCACGGTAATATACACGATCATGAGTTTTTAGTGGGCCACGAATAATGCAGTAATTACATGGATATACATTCTAGATTTTGTTAACTGATTTCAGGCAAATACAGCAATTAGTGTACAATGTTTTGCCCATACCATAAACATAAAGACTATGTCCATGGCGCGTCCACAACTGGTACAGACTTACATTATTTTGGAAGACATTTTTTTTAAGGTAGAAATTGATCTAATGACTTCTCCCGTTCTTGGGCGGAGCGGGAGCGTGTGTCAGACTTTTACTGACTACAACCATATCTATGTTCCTTCTTTGCCTTTGCGTTCCTGGTCCACGTTTTGCTGATAGCTCTTTGAGGCGCACGTAGCCACACTACGCGCCATCGGCGACTCGGTCGCGGGCTCAGTCCGGACTGTTACTGGACGGCCAAACGGCCGAACGGCGAGCTACTCATTGCTAGTAGTCCGCAAGCCCACCTCTACGGTGGCTGGAAAACGGGGTCGAAGTCCCGGCTGTTGGGGCGTGAGGATGACCTTTCCCCCGGCGCGCATGGCCGCCTCTTTCGCGAGCATCGGCTGCGCATTCCCTTCCGCTCCGGAGCATGAACAATTTGACTGTGCATACATTTCATGCACAATCAAACTGTGAGTCAAAGGAATCACATTGCGATACAATATCAAACAACAACAAACACATCATCTTTAACTGGCCACCTTTAGTAGCACTCTCTACATTACCAAAATCTTATTATGTAGAACAAAACACCGCACAAAAATTATCTATTTAATTAAAGGAAAACCAAACTGTTTCCTCACTTAAAACATCCAATAAAATCGGTTCTGTGTCGGTATATTACGAGCTAATCAACCGAGCTGCAGCCCCGAGTCGAGACCTATTGCATAAGCTCTGCTTACCTTGGCCAGTAGCTGGCGTGCTGGCATGCATGCGAATGACTCAGAGCAAAGGTCATGCACCATTTGTTTTGATAACATGATAGGCTAACGTAATTAATTGTATCTGAACTTAATCCACAAGTACAACTCATTTTTTGTGTTTTTTTTTTCCCTGCCGGAGTGTTTTCTGCTAGCTGATAGCTACAACTTAGGAGTCTTTAAGTCAAGAGTGAATAGGTTACTTCTAGGCAAGTGTGCTCCATCGTCGGCCAAATCATCGCTTACCATCAGGTGAGATAGTGGCCAAACGTAAGCCTATATAATTAACAAAAACACAAAGTATGTACAAAAACAAACTAACTTCTGTAAATAGTTCAATTCCCAAATCCAGTTTCTTAGATTTTCCTAACTACAAATCCTCCATAACTAAAAATTTACCGGTTTCAGATGTTTTTCTTATACCTTGTTTCATGCCGAATTTCAGAATTTTAGGTCAACGAGAAGTACCCTATGAATTTAGTTTCCCTTGACAGTGTAGAAATGTACGTTTTTTGCGACATAAACGGCCGTACCTTTTTTATTCATTAACTCAGAAGTTTGATTTTTACACAGCTTCAAGGGATCGCAGACCTGAGTACATGGTCATAATTTCAACTCAATACCTCCACGCGTTCCTGGTCTTGACAGACGGACAAACGGGCAACAAAATAATCTTATATGGGATCCATTTTTCCTTTTGATGTACGAAACCCTAAAAATATTATTAGATCATCATTATCACTTCAGCAGAAAGGCGTCCACTACTGGAAAAAGCCTCCCCCAAAGGTCGCCACAACGACCGGTCCTGTGCTTCTCGCATCCATCGGATTATTGCGAACCTCACTAGCCTAGGTTTTTATTAGAGTAGCTTTACAAATTCCATTAAAAAAAACTGCAAAACTAGTTTTACAAGACAAGTCCTTGTTATAAAAGGAAATGACATATTTTGTGTCCAACATCCTATACAAGATATAAAATAAAATACGATATTATATTTTTTACTTCACTACAGAGTATAAAACAAAGTCGCTTCCCGCTGTCTGTCCCTACGTATGCTTCGATCTTTAAAACTACGCAACAGATTTTGATGCAGTTTTTTTTAATAGTTAGAGTAATTCAAGAGGAAGGTTTATATGTTTAATACATGCATATTTTATTTAATATCACCCGTGCGTAGCTGGGCCGGGTCGCTAGTATTATACAAAAGGAAATGACATATTTTGTGTCCAACATCCTATAGAGATATAAAATCAAATACAATGTTATATTTTTTATGATTTTTTACTTGTATAAAGCAAACCACATTGACACTAATTTCCTGTGACATACACTCAGTCACAATTCATCAATACATTTGAAGCCATACAACCGCAATTGGATTGGTTGATACCGCAGCGGTATTCGGCATAATTACATCATATTAACAAACAAATATACTAAACTATCACATATTTAGCCGTCGCCGACCACGCGACCGATCGTCCGGTGACGCGGAGCTTAGAAAGGAGAGTGGTGCCAATAACTAAGTTTTAGTTGTTCAATATGACTGAATTGAACACACATTTAAAAAAGTTGCTGTCAGTTGTCAAAGTAAGTTGTGGATAGCATAGTATACTTACCGACTGTCCCTAGGTAAACTATCGGAATTGAAAAAGCTTATTTTAAAGGAGAGCGATTCGAAGTATATTATTATTTTATGAATAATTTTGTCATTAATTATACTGTATATAAATTTGGTTACATATTTAGGTTGGGATTAAGAATCATTGGTCAAACATGTTTATTAATTTATGTATAATTTTTGAGAAAAATTAGTTGCTATAATAAAGTATATTTATACGTAACTGAACTGACATTATCTATCGCAACGGACACTTTCGATTATTTACAAGGAAACGAAATTACCAAAACATATCGAAACTGCCAAAATCGATACTTTTCGTAACTTAAAATTCCACGAACACAAACAGAAACGGTATTTTGAATACGTACCGTGCCGAAAAATATCGAATTGATGGGCTTGCGGACGGCGACGGCACAAATCGTTCCACGCGGGCACAGCAGAGTCGAAGTCTACTGAAGCCATGGATCGTTCCCTAAAAGGAAGGTTCGGCCCTGGTATGAAAGGCAACGAAGGTACAGGAATGGATTTTTAGTCAGTAAAATTCTGGAACTATCTCCCGCCCCTCCCAAGGGCGTGGAGATGTCATTGGATAATTTTCCAAACGAAAAAAAAAACCTATTCACTCTTGACTAGTTATTTTACTCAAAAGGGTTATTGAATATCTCCTTCCCTTCTTGGCTCTACGGCAAACAATATTTAACGATATAAACACGCCTGTTCTGATTGTGCTGCCCTCTGTAGGGACAATTGGGAGCCACAATGAGCTCGCTACGCGCTGCTTTGGGCGCCAAATTACTCTATTGTCAATAATTAATACTCTGTGGCTTTTATTTACTATTGTTTCCATTTGGCATTGTTTATTGTGTACGCTCTTGTACTTGTTAATGGAAAAATGGACATAATGACACCAGCTCTGCTTAGTTTAAGACTAGGACAGCGTTGTGTGATATGTAGTTGTAAAATGTGTGTGTAAATACTGTAGAAGTGCTGCAGTTGCCTTGGAAGCACCTGAAAGATCACGGATGGGTTTTAGTCAGTAAAAGTCTGCCCTCCTCTCGCTCTCCCATTTTTAGGTTTAGTTTATTCTTCGGGCTTCGACCCTACTGGGCCCCTACGGTTTGCTGAAATCTCCTTGAGGTGCTCGAGGAACAGTACACGCTGGCGACGACTTGGGCTTGGTTCGGACGGTTACCGGATGGTCGGACGGCGAGCTAACCATTGCTCGCCGTCAGCAAGCCTACGGTGCCCACAGTGTCCCTGGAACGCAAAGAAACAATTGCAACTGAAATAATACAGGAGAATTTTAGTTAGCAAAAGCCTGACACTCCCTCTTACTCCATTTAGAGTGGGAGGAGATATTTGATGATAACACACCTAAAAAAAAAGTATAAATGATCATACACATCTCAATCATTTAATTAGTCATAGGGTATAGGTGTACTTTAGCTAAGATCTCTCTCATCTCAATAGCTTACGTCGATTTCCCAACTAAAACATAAACAGTAGGTACTATAGTTATACACCTCTGTCTGTCCCTTCTGTACTCCTCAAGCAGGCGTGATGTTAATAATTTTAAATCCAACATCACGTCCAAACGGCTAGTCCGTATGTTTTGAAAAAATATGTCTTTAACTAGGTACACTATTTGTCTAATAATTTAATATACGAATATTAATTTTTTTTTTTCATACAACTTGGTGTGATTTATTTTCAAAGTTATTTCTAACACAGACAAAAAAGCGAAAATCATCCAAAAACTATTAGGTGTATTTTTATGAAACTTTCACAAACTAAAAGATAATTATGTGTTGTTTTTTTTTATGTCAAGAGTATTTTATAAGTTTTGCTGTGCAGATGTGATATGCTCAAGTTTTAAAATTTCTTAATATACTTACATAGGTTGATATAAAGGTTTGATGTATGAAAACCCAATTATGGGTTAAGCTCGCCTGTGTACATCACCTGCCCTATCTTTTTGTTAACTTACAATCTGTGTACAATAAAGAATATAAGAAGATTATTTATATACCAATCTTTTGATATACGGTTTTTATGAAGGGGACATATTATTATTATTCGAATTTCTTTAGATCGCTCAAGGTCGCTAGCTATGTAAAGAATACCACTCATCATATCACACACAGTCCCATAACTCGCTGTTCTCTAGGAAATAAATCAATGTATATCGTTCTATTGAACTCCCGCTCGTGATTGCAAGTCATTAACTTTTTAAGTATCGCTCGCAACTGATAATGTCAATAATGAATGTTTCAGGACTGGAGACATCGCTGACTCTCCGCCCGGCTGCACTCTCGAATATTCGACACACCAAAGGCATAAGACACCAAAGGACATTACTAGTGTTATTTATTAATCTTATGCCAGGATACGAACGAGTTGCGGGCTCGCAACTTTATAACCGAGCCATTTACAGATGTTCGTTAAAGTTAAGGAATCATTGACTAACGATAGAATTAAGGTAGAACTACATTGCGCTCACGTGAGCCACGTATACCGATCTGGGCACCTCGGTGTCCATACATTTTATATCGCAACTGGACTTGTTGAGCTACATTAGACCCACGCCACGCAACTCTACATACTACTCAGGCGTTGCCCACGGGTTCCTCGGTCTAATGTAGTTCCGGCTTCAGAATATTCCGGTATTCCGAACCAACAGTAATGTGGTTCGGAACACCGGAATACACCGAAAAAACAATGTCGGTTAGAAATATGAAATAAGCAAAAAAAAAAGCATCATAACATCATTGCAAGAAAAAAAAAAAAATGTTGCAAAAACTTTTTTTCTCGACTGGCCACGGCCATGTAGTAATTCCTGAATAAAACGTCAGATACAAACATGGAGCCCAACGCTCAATCTACGTAACCCTTTAACGTTGCTCAATGTCCCGAAACTTGCCTCCATCGACCATACAGTCCAGTATGGGCTGTACGGTCGATGCTTGTCCCCTAAAATTTTATATCGTCAAGTGGGACATGTTGTTGGACAAATTTCGCTGCGTTCCGCAACATGTTGGGGGACATTGTGTCCCCTAATGTGTCTGAAACTTAATCGTTAGTTAATTATTTATTATCTGTCTGTGCGACAGTTTATAATTGTTTTGTAACAATACAGAACAAAAGAAACGAAAAAGAATTTAACCCAAAGGTTGACTGGTAGAGAATGCCTTGTTGCATTAAGTCCGCCTATGTACCACTATTGTACATGAAGACTAAATAAATAAATAAATAAATAAATAAAAGTTTATAATTCAACGAATTATTTCTCTATACATAGAGAGAGATGAGTAGAGCTCATAATTCCAAGTTTCATTTCTTCTGTTTAAAACTAATGTCTTTTATAAGTAAATTAAAATAGGTGTTGTAATCTATTTTACATATTATTTCGTTTAAGTTAAAGGTGTTAGTTTTTACATAAATATATGTTAAGACTTTTTTAAGTTAATTCAAAAGAATACTTCTACTACGTCAGTCTTTATTTATTGCTTTTTAATGATTAGAATTTTTATGATGTCTTGTGGAATTAATTTCCAAACTGAACATAATTTATGTTATCCTCGTAAGGCCCAACCTAAA
This sequence comes from Leucania comma, assembly GCA_958295575.1. Taxonomy (NCBI): domain Eukaryota; kingdom Metazoa; phylum Arthropoda; class Insecta; order Lepidoptera; family Noctuidae; genus Leucania; species Leucania comma. The sequence continues at coordinate 1,408,161 of OY282468.1, read as the reverse complement.
TTTAGGTCGATATACTTAACGATCAATGTACTAAAAATAGTCGAAAGTTGTGGCGACCCAAAAATGTAGTGCAGTAAAGATGTATTCAAATGTATTCTTTTATGTAATATTTCCTTTATCAAAAGGTAACTACGAGTATTTCATGAAAGAAATATGTTGACATAACATGTTCATGGTAAATATTTTTATTAGATTATTTTAAACTAAAAATTACGTTTAAATATCATGTCATAATTTTAGGTCGCTGAGCTATAATTTTATAAAACATCGTGGGCCGGAATGTTTAAATATTTTTGTTTTTAAATTAGGTCTACGAGGTTAAATATTGTAATTTTGTAAAACACGCTTTTTTTTAATCCATAGAAATCATAAATTAACGTCTTTCAGTTGTATCCGTGTATATAAATTAAGTTTTTTGCAATCGTTACTATATATAAGAAATAAATAAAATTAATTATGTATGCTAATTCTACAAGAACTATTTGAGAATGAGAAAAAAAATGTTTGAATAAATTATTCATGATAGTTAAGTGACAAAAAATACTCGTATTTGGATCTCTTCGACTGAACTTGTGTGGTTAGTGATTGATATAAGTTGTATGTAAGCTTAGAAGGTGTTGTCTTCAATAAAAATTATGTTATATAAAAGTTTTCTTACCTAATTAACCCTTCACATTCCCTTGTTCCCTTACGTTGTTGAAACATCTTCAGTCCGGACTAAGCGTTTCGCCTCGTCATTTATACCGCGTACATCGAAGAACTAGAACAATTTTATTTACCTGCTGCGGTCTTCCCATCCGATTATAATTTGGGTGTTCAAGGCTAGAGTGAAAAGGCTCTTAATAAACTAGTGCGCCTTACCTTCAACGATTGATCACTGCTTACCATTAGGTGGGATTGTAGTCAAGCACTAGTTTATAAAAAATAAAAAACATATTGAGAGCAGTGATGGCTGAGTGGTAACGGTCCCGACTAGATTTACGAGTTATAGGTCGCGGGTTCAAACCCAGCCAGGCGCATTACTTTGTGTAATTTATTTTATTACCTCTGCTCTCAAAACGGTGAAGAAAAACATCGTGAGAAAACCGGCATGATCTAGAACCAAAAATTTGAAGACATGACATTCATCAACCCGCACTGGGACCGCGTAGTGGATTATGGCGCATCCCTCTCTTAGAGAGGAGGCCTGAGTCCCAGCAGTGGGAACATTAAAGGCTGACTATGGTATGCTATTAAACAAGACCGACAGATGGCATTTAGGCCAGAAAGGTTCTGGAGTAGCGACCTCGTACTTTTTTTTTTTTTACGGTAGGTAAAATCATCCAACGAAAAATCCCGCCCTTGGGCGGAGCGGGAAATAGTGTCAGACTCTTACTGACTAAAAACCTACCCTGTTCCTTCCCTGCCTTGGTTCCAGGGCCCTGGTATGCATTTTCATACCTTCCCAGAGCCCCAGACTAGGCCTCGACCCTACTGGGCCCCTACGGTTTGCTGACAACTCCTTGAGGTGCGCGCCGTAAACGACTTGGGCTCGGTCCGGTCTGTTACCGGACAAACGGACAGCGAGCTACCCATTGCCCGCCGTCCGCAAGCCCGCGCCTACGGTGGCCGGAAATTTGGATCGGAATTACGGCGGCGGCTGCGGCGTGAGCGCCGTTGCCTGATGCGGTCAACCTCCTCCTTTGCTAGCATTACTGCTTCGCAGAAGTAGGCGACGGCCTGCCACTCCTCCTCGCTCCGGAGCATGGCTTGAACCAAGCCCCGGCAGGCGACCTCGTACTGGAAAATGCAACGTTGGAAGGCTTCCTACAAGGTGGGCCGATGACCTGGAGGGATTTGGGAACCCGATGGATGCAAAACGCGCAGGACCGCTCCTTATGGTTACAGTTGGAGGAGGCCTATGTCCAACCGTAGACGACTTTCAGCTGAAATGATCATGATTACGACAAGGTTTTTGAAAGGCTATCCTTATCCTACCCACATACATAATATTGTAAGAAAAAGTCCCCACTGCGTCTGTCCCTCTGCCTGTCTGTTCGCGATGCACTATGGAAGTATAGTTCGCGGCAAATAAGTTGAACCATTTACTATACTCAGCCCTTCAATTGAGACACGAAAATCGGTTATAATCCTTGCCACACAAGTTAAACCATCATGGCCGTCGACCTTGATTGCGCAGTAACCAATTTTCAGGCCTCAGTCGAAGTGGGGGGGCTGCGTTTAACCATAATAGGTAAAAGGTCTAACTTATTTGCCGCATATTATATTAGGCACTTTTAAAAAAGGCAGCATTCAGTTAAGTACGAGCAGAAATAGATTTTTGGGGTAAATGGATCAAATGAGAACTCTTTACAAAGAATATACTTTTATACGAAAAGTACAAACTTGTAACGCCATGACGCGCTTATCAGAACGACGCGTCGCAGCTTTCGTTGTTCAGATAAACGCGTCGCACGACGTCACTCGTGTCATGAATCATCATTGTATTGACTGCAGTCGCGACGCATACACGTTAAAGATATTATGTGTGATTTTTCAAGTCAATGGCATCGGTGTTTATAACATCCGTGACAAACTGGGACGAGTCGTAATGTTTTTTTTTTTTTTTCATTTTTTTCTTAGCTTATTCCAACATTTCCCACTACCGGATAAAAGCCTTCCCCAACTTCTTCCAACAGGCCTACCCAAGATACGACCGTTTCGTTTTGATTTTGTTGCGTCGAACGCCTCGAGTCGGCCACGCTTCCAATTCCTTTGTTCTGACGTTATGTCATCGATCAGTCACGTGGTCAGAACAAAGGAATCGGAGGCGTGTCCGACTCGAGGCGTTTGACGCAAAACGCTGGTATTCTTTTCTCAAGCCACCTCGAGCATTTGCGGTAGGCGTCTAGGTCATCTCGCCACTTCTTTCCAGGTCAACCTCGGCGGCGTCATCCATCCTCACTTACCCATTTTGTGGAGGGAGACTCCTGTCCAACGGTCAGTGTGTCGTAAAAATTCATTAAGTTAAGCGTCTTACATATTTTCAGGGTTCCAAACCTCAAAAAGAAAAAACGGAACCCTTATAGGATCACTTTTGCCCGTCCGTCTGTCAAGACCCTTTATCTTGGGAACGTGTGGAGGAATCGAGTTGATATTAAAAACGGTCACTCAGGTCTGCAGTCCCTTGAAGCTGTGAAAAATACTTACAACATTTGGGGGTATGCGAACAGAGAGTAAAGTCCCACATACCTCCGTTGAAAAGGGAGGATCCTCCGACCAGACGGGTGTTATGTCTGGTGGGCTATTTGCCCGATAGATGATTTCGGGTTTGTTCTATATGTTCCAATCGCGCCGCGAATCTTACTTGCGCGATGCAGGATTAGTTAATTTGTGGCGACATAGATGTCGCTACATCACTCCCCTCCGGAGATCGGAGATCGATAGTTCTTGATGCTTCTTGATGCGTCGGGTGATGCGTGCCAGGCCAATGGAGGTTGGTTCCAGTGAGTCGGAACCGGATTCCGCATAGTTCTCGGTAAGTCGGAACTGTCTGCGGTGATGCCCCAGTGAGTCGGGGTGGTGCTATCCCAGTGAGTCGGGATACAATGGTGCAGGCTCCAGTGAGTCGGAGTAGTGCGGCTGGCTCCAGTGAGTCGGAGCAGTGCTGTGCGACGTAGGGCTTGACTGCTGTCAAAACTCATAGGGTACATCTGGTTTACCTAGAAAATTTAAATTTGGCATGAAGCAAGATCTCATAGCTCAAATATAGGAATAAACTCTGAAAACTATAAATTTGCAGATACGTCGTAAAAAGAATTCTTTTTTCGATTCGAAAATATGTTGGAGACTTGATTCGGGATTTGAACTATTTACATATGTAAGTAAATTTGTACGGTACCCTCGTATGAGTATGAGTTCGACTCGCACTTGCCCAGGATTTTTTTTTAGTTATAAACAGAATTAATGAGACCGTTTAAAAACCGTACGGCCGATGGATCATGACGCGTCTGAAGTTAGGCTCTGCGAACTTTAGCGCTCAAAATAAGCGCGCCAAATAAATGATTTATAAAAATAAATGCCAATAACAATTTGTTAACAGCTATAACAACTGCTATTAGCATTTATTTTTTCACACCATTTATTTTTATACGAGTGCACAAGTGCTAAAGTTCGCAGAGCCTAACTCCAGACTAGCCAAGATCCGTCGGCCGTACTGTACGTGATTCCTCAGCGCTTTTCTAGTGTCGCCATGTCGTTTAGACTATACGCATGAGGGGAATTTAGTGCATGCGCCACGCTACAGGAGTTTAAGCACTTAACTCACTAATGCCCCATTATCGTTAACTGACGTCTCTGAGTGCGACCGCAAGTTCCTTCACTTGCTAATTTTAAATTAGCATTTAGTTAAAAGCGTTTCCACCGAAATAAAATATCAATGAAACTGTTTTTATCACTTTTTATTGATACATGTTATGGTAATTTCTTTTTGCTAGTTTTTTTCTATCCGTAAATCACCTACGATATATCTCGTGAATACGTTAAAGATATTTCAATGTGTTAATCTAAGTTCCAAAATCTTAGTCGCGGACACAGTGGAGTAAGTGTAATCAATCTAGCAAACGAAGTAATATTTATAATATCGTAAGGTATAGGTACGAGATATCTCGTACTAGGCACCAGCAATAAAACACTTTAATTAAGGACCATCTTTGACAAAACTCGTAAAGAAACACAATACGAGTTTTCTCGTAGGTGGCAAATGTGAAAATCTCATGTACGAGATATCTCGTAGCAGCCATTCAATGATCTAAGTTCTGTTACGTACTAGTCGCGCACACAGTTGAGTCACAGTGTAATCTATCTAGCAAATGAAGTAATCATGAAACATGACACTGATATATAAAGACTTTTGTATAGTTTTGTTTCAATTCAAACTGCGCGTGGAACGATACGCGCCGTGGACGACTTGGGCCCAGTCCGGACGGTTACCGGACGGTAAGATATTTATACCCTGGGAAAGGATTTTAATATTTATATTCGATTGAAGTTCTAGAAACATAATATTTACGGCACTGTAGTGAACGAAACCCAGTGGCTCGGAAATCCAGCCGAGTGTGTTTGTCTGCTGCCGCGAATTACGTCAATCATCTTGCTGCTATACACAGATATTCTGTTAACCATTTAAACTGAACAAGAAATTTATTTACATAGTTTCAATTTGTGTTCAAGGAAAATGAGATGGGGCTATGCTATAAATTAATGAGCTATCATTGATTTATAGCATAGCCCCATCTTGTGAATGTGCTATGTATGATTCTAAAGCAAATTGGTGCAATTATTTCCTAAAGAAAAAATCACAGTACCAGTCCAAAGTATATATTTCCCCTTCTTTACACTACACCAAAATTATGTAGATGAGTTAATTAGAAGATATATAATAATATACACATGTTTAATACTTTACTACTTTGAGATTTTTTTAAATTACATTTGTTCTATAACGTGTATAACACGGACCAGCCTATTGAAGTGGGAACAACTCCAGACTAAACAAAGCTGGCAGCATACGAGTATACCAAGCGGTCCACACTGCAAAAGACGGTATATGACTTGAATAAGAAGATATCATATGAGTGAGGTTCGACAATTTGGCATTAACTGCTTTCAATGGCCTCTGAACCACTGATGCTTCGCTGATGTTGTGGCCGCGGGACCCCGCTGGTACCAAACATTTTCACCACTGAACATGGGGCAAAAGCGCAGCTGCGCTCCTCAGAAAGCCTTATTACCAAACATCCGGCTCGAAGGACCACAGACGTGATCTGAAGTTGACGGCACGGTTGGCGCAGTAGTTGAGTGATTGGCTGTTGGGCTGCGTGTTGCGGGTTCGATTTCCGCAGGGGATTAATATTTTTTTGGTCTACGGTCTACCGATAAGTGTTCTGAGTTTGAGTGTCTTGTTTATGTGAGTTTACATGTCTGTGAAAGCACCCATGACACGGGAGGTATTCCTAATCTGAGGCAAAGTTAAAAAAACTAAAAAAATGTATCTTGTTTCATAATTAAGCAGATAAATGTTAAAAATTACAATTATACCTACAATACGTTCCCCGACCAAATCAATTTAAACCCAATACACTTTTCATCGTCACCAAATTAACACTGAAACGCGGTTGCATCAATCGTGAAGCTCCGTGGTCGTAATCCCGGCACTCAGCATGCAGGGTTATTGATTGTAACAATAGTTCATTACGCGGCGGCCGTCTAAACAGAGTGATTAATGTCCCGGTGCTGCCAGCCTCCGCGGGAAATGTCGCCCCTTCACCGAATATGACACGCTGACACGGGACTGACGTTTAGAAGATTTTGGACAATGATGGGAGACATTGTAGCCTTAGAATATTAAGTACTCCTCTAGTGTTAGTAAGATATAGTTTTCAGGGGTCAAACTAATTATAATTTCTTTCAGGTTTGAGAAAGTGTGCCTATACCAATGATATATTTTAAGGGAGATACCTACTTTAAGCGCTAACATCGCAATCAGAAAACCTAGACTCGAAACTCACACATCTATGATCAGTGTCGTCACAGTCGCAAACCTATCTCTCTTTTGTGCCTATAGTCACTGATAGACAAGGACAGATATATGAGCCGGCGCTGTCGTGCGAGCGAAATAGCGTTTGCCGCCAAATGTGTGTGATCGTCGCGACCGATGTAAAATAGTGCCATAAAGGCACAATTTCAGTGGTCCACGCGTTAGAGGTGAGTCACCCATCTTCCGGTGTTTTAATCTAAGTTTACAATAGAAAATGGGGGTATATCGTGAAATGACACCATACATGGTTTGATGCACTTCCTTTTATTAAGATACTGAAACTTTCTCACAGTTGGGTTCCCAAACTCTTCCAGGAACTTTATTTTTTGAGCTGGTGCCGCAACACGATGGAATGCCTCAGCGGTGCATTCTGGTTGTGGGTGTGACCATACCTATCATATTTATAACAATCACAGTGCTTCACTGCTTATCTCTACTTATGCATTTACAGGTAGGCAATGCGAAATATTCGCAAAATTAGTACTCCTAGTATTGGATACATCCGTGTATACGTTTGTTACCACATCCATCAGGTGGGTCTTGTGGTTTACCTGTCGATGGACCACAAAACAACTAAGATAACGGGAAATTTCCAACAAAACATGACGCCTGTACCTACCTGTTTTCCGAAGAGTTGGTAGAAGGTGTATAATAACATCCACTTTACGTCGTCCGTAGTTAAGTATAAGTCAATTAGCCTATACTGTGATTTTTTATTAGATGGACCAAAAGTGACAGCTATAACAATGGTTGTTTGACAGTTGAGCATTGTTATTTGACAGTTGGGCATTGTCCACTGCTGTCACTTTGGTTCGTCTAATTAAAAATCATGGTAACGCTTACCTATAGGTAAGCGTTACCTAACTACTTTAGTTAAGGTTTGTTTCCAATCTCACCAGAAATACCTGAGAACTGACCTCTAAAACCTTTAAAATCATTCATCATCATCATTTCAGTCGTTAGACGTCCACTGCTGGACATGGAGCTCCCCCAAGTGTCGCCATCCGCAATTAAAATAATTATGAAAAATAATTAGCTATCAAAACGAAACAATCCAGCATTACGAAAATTAAGTAACAGCACAACTGTTAAGGATATTATTATTTGTCATAGTTATTTAGCACCGAAGCGGTGCGCGGTGCCAAATTGCCATGTGTTGGCAACACCGCAGCCGCGGGGGGGGGGGGGGCAGACGGGCTGTAATCTCTGTCCCTGACAGTGTGCCGGGGGGCCGCCCCGGCCCAGCGCTGCCGCCCTACCGGCCCGCTTACAGGCAAGCTTGAAGTTAATTGCTCGTGAACAGATTATTCAGCAATTTTTCAGAATGTTTTCGGTTTGAGTGAGATGATATTGTGCGTAATTCTCGCAGGCAAAGACAATGGTGAAATAAATGGGGGTTTCGGCGGGTTGTTAATTGTTATAATTCTATAATTATCGTTCCTGGCAAGCAGATTATGACTACAATACAGAATTGGTATAAAGCCTCATCGTTTATACTGCGTACATCGAAGGACTGGAACAATTTGCCTGCTGTGGTGCGATCCGATTATAATTTGGGTTTCTTCAAGGCTAGAATAGACATCACTGCTTACCACTGCTCACTGCTTGCTTAGTGGGTTCGCAGTCAAGCACTAGTTTATATCAAATAAAAAAGCACCTTAACATCTGCTTCTGGTGGTTTAAAAAGTTTTCATCAAAACGATTTTTATCATTGAACGGACTGATCGGTACAAAGTAAACAAAGTAAATTGTTCCGATAACACCTGTCAGGATATTCCGTGCCAGTATTCTGATTTTGTAATTTGAAATTAAATTGAGTTACATTCTTACTAAACACTTTTACAAACTGTATAAAGTTACCTCCAATAAAAAGCTGTCTTGAAGTAGTTGTAATTTCAAATGCCGCTTTAATAAAATGTAATTTGAATCAACCAATTAGTCCTTCGAGCCGGATGTTTAGAAATTAAATTCTTTTTAGAAAATGCCAGCATGTACTGCGAGCCTGCTTACTTCTGTTGGTCCAGTGGTACGCGTATACCGTCTGCGTAATTTGCGAAAGCGGTTCCTACCAAATATTGACAATAAAATTTATAATCTACTGATAATGTTCCCACTGCTGGGACATAGACAGCTCCTCTATTTGCTGCGTATCAGCTCGAAATATCTATGTAACTTTTTAACGAGATTTAGATACTGTTAGTATAGATTTTAATACTGTTTTCATGATTTAAAGTGATTTTTTTGTTATAATCGGTCAACAAAAAACCTACAGAATAGACTTTTTCTTTAATTGATATAAACTAGTGCTTGACTGCGATCCTACCTGATGGTGGGTGGTGCAATCGTTGATGAACGATGTAAGCGGTATAAACGACGTGGACGAGGCAAAACGCTTAGTCTGGACCGTAAAAGTTTCAACAACGTAAGGGGTTTTTTTATGGTGGGTAAAATCATCAAATGACAAATTCCGCCCTTGGGTGGGGCGGGAAAATACAGCCCCAGGACCCGACGGCTTGCCTGAGAAAGCCTAGATCCTGGCCTTAGTAAAACTCGGGTCTGGGCTGAGAGGGCTCTTCAGCGCATGCATGGAGAGGAGCCAGTTCCCGCTTCGCTGGAAGACGGGGAAACTGGTCCTCATCGCGAAGCCGAGGCGCCCCGCGGACTCTCCGCCCGTGTATCGGCCCATTGTGTTGCTCGACGAGGTGGGCAAGCGCTTCGAAATAATAATTGCAGACCGCCTTGTCGCACATCTGGCACGGAAGGAGCCGGATCTTGCGAACAACGTAAGGGTGGTTTTTTTTTTATGGAAGGTAAAATCATCCAATGACAAATCCCGCCCTTGTTTGGAGCGGGAAATAGTGTCAGACTCTTACTGACTAAAAACCTACCCTGTTCCATTCATTGCCTTCGTCCCAGGCCCTCGAAGGACATTTACACATAACCTTTAGCCCCAGTAGGCTTCGGCCCTGCTGGGCCCGTACAGTTTGCTGACAACTCCTTGAGGCGCGCGGGAACAGTGCGCAAACGACTTGAGCTCGGACCGGTCTGTTACCGGACGGACGGACAGCATGCTAGCCATTGCCCGCCGTCCGCAAGCCCGCGCCTACGGTGGCCGGAAATCGGTATCGGAATCCCGGCGGCAGCGGCGGCGTGTGCGCCGTTGCCTGATGCGGTCGGCCTCCTTCTTTGCTAGCATTATTGCTTCGCAGAAGAAGGCGACCGCCTGCCACTCCTCCTCGCTCCGGACGTAAGGGTGGATACTCGCTAAACTTTATTCTTTTTAATCTTTTTTTTTTATAATCTTTAGTCAATCGAACTATTGTAAATGAATGAGGAATAGTAAGTTATTAACTCCGTACTAGCGGCACCGGCTACAATCCATGGGTCTGAGAGAAGTAACTATTATTTTTTTTTTACTTATGTGCGGCCAACCCGACGTTCAGTTTTCATACAACCGCTCTTACGTGACTATGATGTTATTACGCATCTTTCTCCAGATATATGGAATACACAGATATCTTGTAGATATTGTCTAGGCCTCTATTGCAATCAAAACATAAAATTGTGTAAAACTAATCAGGTAAAGACCTCTGAAAATCTGCTATTTTACGTAAAATTGGCCATCTATAATGTACTCATATATTAAAAATAAGCCTTGCACATTTCATCGAGATTCTGAATGAAGACAATTTTCCTCAAAAATTTTGAAGGGTTTTAAAAAACACGTATTTCCTGGAACAAGTTTTGTGAAATATTCGAGTAAATCAGGGAATCACCTAATGCCAACAGAGTTTTCTGCCGTAATGTCTCTTTTTTCGCGTTTCCCTTCCATGTTTATTTATTTATATATACTTTATTGTACACCAAGATAAAAAGATTATACATTTTTGAGACTTAAATAAAAACATACAATGGGCGGCCTTATCGCTATCTGCGATCTCTTCCAGGCAACCTGGGATGGAAAGAGATTGCCTGGACATAAAGTGGGGTTGCACTTGGTGCGTAACAAAAAAAAGATAAACAAGCTTTTAAACCATGCTCGACGTCGACAATATGCGAGTTGGGAAGTCCCACCTTAAGACCTAAGCCTGATCAGCCTTCTAATTTTCCCACTGTTGGGACTCATTCCTCCTCTTTATGACAGGGAACTTAGGATTTATTAAGTAAATAAGTAAGTGTATTTTGGAATTAGCTGTTGTTTATTTATTTATTTATTTAAAACTTTATGCACTAATAATACAGTGTGCAAAGGCGGACTTAATGCCTTAGGCATTTTCTACCAGTCGACCTTAGGGTGGTGCAAAAACATAACATGGCAGGTGCAACTTAAAAGAAGACAGACAGAAAGGACAAAAGAACAATAATACATATATACTTAGATACATACATACAAATAAAGAAGGATATTGTGAAAAGACGAATACAACAAATCAAGAGTGTGATGATTCTACCAACTTCTTGCGAATGTGATCTCGTGCTTTATTTTAAAGGACAACCGACTGGTTTCCGTCCTGTTGTTCGCATCAGACTCAAAAGTTAGCACGAAACCATTTGATTACGGCAACAGATTAGCCTATGTTACTCCTTACAACATCAACCATCTACCAGTGAAGGTCCCATCTGAATTAGCCCAGATGTTTCGGAGATGTACTGGAACAAACATACAGATCGATAAAAATTTGGTGACAATAAAAAAAAAAATTACAAACGAACACGACTATTTTAATTATATATGTAGAATGTATAGATACAATATACGCTGATAAAATAATAAAAAGTTTAGCCATATTTTACCTGTAGACAGGAAAAAATTACAAATACAAAATAAGTTACACATTTAAAAGTTACTCTGCGGTGAAGTTTAAACTTCACTGGCGAATTGTGGTATTACTAGTAAAAGTTGGGCCTCTACCTATTGGTGTTATGTTAAGTTTGTGTGTATGCTGTAAAAGTTTTGTGATTGTTAGCAATTTTTTTTCAGCAATTTTTGCGATTCTGTAAAATCTTCGAGACTCAATTCAGAGGTATACTCGTGGGATACTCGTATTTTCAGAGGTAGGTTTATACGGAATCTTCAGTGCGTGATTCTGACTCCAATTGAAAGGTTTTTTTAATGTAAGGTAGTGAATCACACCGATCACATAGATATAATCGCACTAATAATTTATAGGCGAAAATTTGTTTGTGTGTGTATGTATATGTCACTCCTTCAAGCTCAAACAGTTAAATTAATTTAGATGAAATTTTATCACGGGTATTTTTTACTCCGGGTGTATGTTCTCATGAGATAATCTTTCAATTATAGGCGGATGAAGCCGCTGACATAAGCTAGTTAGTGTCACTGATAGACAAAGACTGAGATAGAGCCGGAGCTGTCGTGCGAGCGCAATTGAAAAAAATAATATTTTTGCGTAACACTCTCGTATATGTCACTCGCCGATTGCGATAGAGTGAGGCTATAAATATATATACTGAGAATGATGGGGGACACTGGGACAGATATGATACTGCGCTGCTGGGCAGGTTCACGGAGCTTCATGTTATGGGGACTCGGTGGGCCTGCTGAGCTAGTCAGGAGGTAAACATTGATTTTAAATTTAAATATTTTGACATTAACTTTAACGTTTTGACATGAAATTAAATTTTGGAATAATTTTTATTTTATTTGACATATTGTATTGTTATGACTTTAAATTATTTATTGAGATTTAGTGATGACTTAAGTTTTGTTATATTATTGTGAAAGTGATTTTGATTTTAATGTTATTTTATTTTTATATTGTGATTTTAATTTTAATTTAATTGGCTATGGACTCCGGTCTGATAATAAATGATTTTTATTTTTAATATTTTTATTATTAATTATTTATAAAGACCTGATTTCAGCGCTCCACACGTTCAGAAGCGAATCTGCTCTTTTCCGCTGTTTTGATTTAATCTAAGAGTTTTAAACATAAAAATACCTAACCGTAAATTGAAGGGCGTATCAAAGGGTACTTTTGTTCTTAGGAAGATTCTAGATGCCAAATCCAATAACTGTGTCTACCATTCACATGAATCGAAAATAAATACCGCTAAACATCGGATACAAGCCATAACTTTCTTACCGAATCACAAGAAGCGTACATACATTGATAATTCGGCCATCAAACTTTATACAACCAAATTATTTCCAAATTACCCCCAAAGCGAGTTTAAATTACTTATGTAAATGTGGCGGATGCCTGGCAAGGTACCTGGGAGGTTGGATCGCGTGCCCAACTTATAATTGGGGAGGGTTCGTGGTGGGGCGCAGTGGAGCCCGGGACACCAGCCCGCGAGGTTCACCACAGCCACCAGCGTGGTGCCACCAGACGGCGGTAACGTGACCCGCGAACAAACCAGTTTATAAATCGTGTGGCAGATCCAGTGGCTTATTTTTTTAAACTTTAAAATAAAATTGGTAGTGAACCGTCTATTAAACTCAAAGTTGCAGAGTTCAGTGTATAAAATGAATTTGTTCGTGCAAGAAGTTTGAAGAGCGCTCCCGCCATGAGACTTGCCCGTCAGTAACCTTGGCCTTACAATGGCCAATGTTGGACATACTTCCACGTCCAACGCTCGCTAATTATAAACACGTTGGACGTTGAAGTGCATCCAATATTATTTTGAACCAATTTGCTGGAGATATTGGGAGTTTCGCACTAAATTGCACTTTACTTGAGACAGTTTTTTATAAAATTGCACCTTTTTGAGAAACTTTAATGTTTTACATTTGTTTAGTTGGCATTTGTAGCTTCATTTTAAACACATCTTCACCAGACTTTGATAGTTTTTAGGAGAATCATTCACTTGTATTTTAGACCTTAAGTTAAAAATTAAGAACCACTCTTCACCACTGCTTCCTAGTTTTGATACAACACTTTACTCTCAGCCTTTCGACTCGCCTGTCTCCCCGTCTAATTATAATTTAGTTTTCTTCAAGGCTTTTTAGCTTAGGTTTCTTTCGCATTAGTTTATTGAGAGCCTATTCACTTTTGAATAGGCTCTTAATAAAGTAATGCGATCCAACATCAATGATTGCACCACTGCTTACCATAGGTGTGATCGCAATCAAGCACTTAAAAAAAACCATACCAAAATTAGAAAGACGCATCAAACAAGAGAATTTAGTCCAGCATTGGAAGGCATAGCACGAAACAATCGAGGACCATGCTTCAGAAGTGAAATTATGAGGAAGATAATGATGAGACAAGCTGGAAGGGTCCAGATAATTACCACGCATATTCTGCAAATTATTATTAAGGCAAAAGCCTCCTTCCATTCTTCCCGACGGTCATGATTTTTCGCTTCTTCTTTCCATTTCTTAAGAAACACACTTTCGTCGCCTACTCCGGCGCCGTTTCTGTCAACCTGGCATAAGAACTGCTTTTATAATAACTCTCTGAGTAGTTACCAGGGTATCGGCTGCATTTAGACTCTCACAAATGTGTGCAGTGACTGCGCTGCTCTGTAATTTCATATCACTTCTCATTAAATCCATATTTTCTTTGGCCTCCTCCCTCTCCATCCATCCACGTGTAAACTCATAGCTCTAGTAATATGCATTTCATCCCTTCTCTTAACATGGCCATACCAGAACAAACGATTCACTTCCCTTAAGATGAATGCGCCAGGGTCAGTATGAAGGTGTATGATGATTAAAATATGATTGAAAAACATGTTCAGTTCAGCTAAACCTATTATATTATTTTACCACTATCTCACCATATGGTAAGCAATGGAGTTTGCTTGCGTAGAAGTAACCTATTCACTCTTGACTTAAAGAACCTTAGGTTTTAACTGTACCAGGAAATTTTATACTAAATGACTTTTTTATGGAATAGCTATTCAATAGAATTGAGAGGGTTGTACTGATGGACTCGTGGACGCAGCCCTATACATTGATCTGACCAGATCCGCACCGCTCTTGACTCCACAGTATATAAGGCCCTTCACTCCGCTAAAGACAGGAATAGATGCAGGAACATCATAAGAGCGAAAGTGATGAAGCAGGGAGGTCACGACCCTCAGCTTTGTAGGAATACGATGCAAAGAGGAGGACGAGGATTTTCTCATACAAAATGACATACGTTGATGGACGTTCAGCTCTACAAGCAGCTCTGAATAATTGACACTTGCAAGTGTTGCTGCGAAAAAGTTTAAGTAAAGAATTTACTACGACAGCTTGGCGATATAAGACGTAGTCCAAGGTTACAGTAGTCAAAATATGAAGAGACTAAAAATAAGTAGTTAAGTGTAAACAGAAGTCAAAAGTGCAGTTGCACTTTGCCAATGATAAAGTGTCTAAGATTTCTTTGTAAAACAGTGTAAATGTTTAAAGGATTGATTTAATATGTAGCTTAGAATCTAAAGTATTAAATAAACTAGTTTAAGATACTTTAGTAGAGTGCAACTGCACTTCTGACCCCTGGCTGTACCTACATACCTACATGCTACCAGTGTCCTAAAATCTTGAAATTTAAATCCTCATAACAAATTCATTAGCAAATTAGGATTACTGAAATAACTACACACCTACTTAACTAAAAACTGTGACAATATCTCACGCCCACTCATACAGCAAGAACCAAAAAACTGCCGTTTCCAAATCTAAATTGAAAAAATATGAACGGAAATATTCAAAACACCATTTTACATGAAATATACAACTGAAAAACATCGGCCTGAATTCACGGAAAACCCCAAAGGAAGTACTATAATATTAATAAATGCCCGCTCCGGAAAGATTAGCGCCGACATGATAAAATTATGCTTTCTGAACAGCTTTGATAATATTAAATGAATTCCTTTGCGTGTACACACGGCTGACTGCTTTTAGTATCTACCTAAATCTACACACGATTTTGACAGACTATTAAAAACGTATGAGACATCATACTATGTATGCCACTTGATACAAATGTTATTACAACCTACTTTAATATAAGTATAAAGTAACTGCCAACAAATAGTCCGAAATATTTTATTCTGAATTTCGTTGTGCCGATTTTCAAAAGTCCGAATTTTATAATACCTATGAATTTAATGTCTATTATTAAATATAACGAAATTTATTTTACCGAAACTCATAAATGCGATTTGTTGGTTTTCCGATTTTTATAATTTCGAAAATGGTTTCGAATATAAGGGTTCGAAAACAGACATTCCGATTTTCAATACTAATGTTTGATTGAAATAAACTGATAAAATTAAGATTCTGATTCAATCCTGCCATATTTCCATCCCTGCTTGCCTAATTCTATCTATATAGGTATCTTACACAGGTGTGTCAAATACCATCTACAGTGATTTAATATTTTAATTGTTTTTTATAAATCTTAAAAAATAAATAAATAAGAATTTACAACTTTCATATTTTTGCATGTCTACCAGTAGCCTATAAGAGCTCACAATACGGAACCAAAGCACTACCGCGTATGAAATAGAATATTAGCATATTAATGTAGCCGAGGACCCGTACATCCGGCCTCCTCCGTACATAATTAAGGCTCGCATTAGCTTTGTGATGAGCCCCGCTTACGCAAAGCTCCGCAATCGAGCCCCCAGGAATAGGGGGTACTCCCGGGCCCCGGCCGAGCATGTGGATAAAAGTTTGGACACTCCTTCATTTTTTATTTACACTGTTTTGATGGCGTTATTGGGTCAGAAGTGAGATATTAGTAAGTGAATTCACTTTGACTTATGGATCTAAGAGGCCTGTTCTTTGAGCCCTGCGGTTCTTTAATCATAAAAGCTGAACACGGAAATAGCTATATTCGTTCGTCGAACGCTGGGAATTGGCCACGCCTCCAATTCCTTTGTTCTGACATCTTCTCAACGCTCAGTCACATGGTCAGAACATAGGAATTGGAGGCGTGGAAAATTCCAAGCGTTCGACGTTAACGAAGCTTGGATCGTAACTTGGCTAGGGGGGCTGAAGTCATAGGTTCCATATTTTTGACCGAGTGGGAAAATACTACGATCAGTAGAAAACGTACGTAAACAGTATCTCTACCATGAGTTTTAAGCAATAGTATTTGTCGCTACTCGATATCGACACCGTAAATATTTTGTATGGCAAATTTTGCAGCGCTTCTAGCGGTCACTTGCAGAACCAAAATTTGCCATACAAAATATTTACGTCGTCGATATCGACTAGCGACGAATACTATTGCTTAAAACTCATGGTAGAGGTACTGAACAGATAAACGTTACAGTATTGTATTTGCACAAAACAAGTGTCACTGTTACATAAACGCTTTGCCTCCTGAACCTCGTACTGAACCTGTATCTCAAAAGATAGTTCCCTTCCTAATTACATAAATCAGATTGTTTAGATGCTAGTTACAATGCCAATTAAGTCATTTAAAAATATATATATATTTTTAACTTTAAGTTAGTTTTTTTTTTTTGTTTTATGACACCAATTTTTTATGTTTTTCTTTGGAAATAATTTTCCTGTAAGATAGACATAATATCCGTAGTGACATACTTTACACATTAGTATGGTTTATCGTTAAGAAGTTTCGTCATTTTTCTTCGGATTCCAATAAGTCCAATCCAGTACTTTTACGTCGCTTTGGAATTAGCATGAACACAATATGTAAATCACTAGGAATACATTTTCAATTATAAGGTGGTTTTTGAGGAGTATACTAATGTTTCTTTTTCAAGGTTCAATGCAAATGAGATATAACTGTAAGTAATGCGACAACCACGGAGCTGTAACTAAAGACAAAAATAAACGAATCTAGATCAGTCTAAAATTAATAAAAGTTAGATAAGAACCCAAATATCACAGAACATAAATATATCTAGTAAAATGAAAGAGGGCCCGGGAGGACTTTAAAGAGCTGCGTACCTCTTGCGAACTAACTGGCGTAATATGTAAATCATGGATAGGCATCCCGGGATATTTGCGGTCATGAGTAATTCCGTTATCCATCTCTGATGCTTTGAATCATCAGATCTTCATCATATTTAAACTGAACCGGCTCAGCAAAATACTCTTCCGAACAAAAGCCGAAGTTATCGCTGAACAGGGCACAAAAAAATATTCAAAAATTCTGTCAATTTGATAACGTTTTTTGAAATTGGTTAAAAATATACTTTACTAGCTTTTGCCCACTTCGTTCGCGTGAACGTCGGTTATAGTGGACACGAATTCGAAGTAAAATAAGTAGTCTAGGTCCTTCCTTGGGGTTTAAGCTTACTCCATACCATCATCATCATTTCAGCTGAAGGACGTCCTCTGTTGGACATACCTCTCCCAAGTGTCGCCACAACGAGCGGTCCTGTGCATTTTCCATCCACCGCATTCAAACACTGCGTTTTCCGGTGCGCGGTCGCCAATCTAGAACCTTTCGGCGCCATCGACCATCCGTTCTACGGGCAATGTGCCCTGCCCACTACCACTTTAGTTAGGCGATTCTTCGGGCTACATTGGCGACCTTGGTTCTCCTGCTTCTCCTTGATATCCTTATTTCTGATGTGATCAGGCAAGGAAACTCCGCGCATAGCCCTTTCCTGGGTGACTGTAAGCCTTCTGATTCCGTAACAAGTTTCATCAAAATCGGTACAGTAGTTTAACCGTGAAAGCTTAACAAACAGAGTTACTTTCACATTTATCATATTATATTAACAAGTATACATTGAACATCAAAACTGTAACACAAATATTTTACAGTAGGTAATTATGCAATGGCGGATTTTCATTTTGCTAACTCACTTTTGTTTTCCCTCGCCAAAGTTAGTCAAACCTTAATCCAGGAAGACTAAGACCCTAATTCCGGTCGCATCCTAGGACCCGCAGTTGTCTCCTGTAAACGTCATCTACTTTATTCAGACGCATAATTTTTTTAGCTGTTAATCTTGTTGGTACGAGTATATATCTCAGTTCATTCCGCTTTAATTAACATAAAGTTTTAAAACAAAATGGAGAGGATTTATTTAAGGCTTGGTCTAGAAATAATAAACCTTAGTAAAATGTTTTTGCAGTGGACACTGTGATACACAGTGATGATTATTGATTACAATATAATTTTTCGGCAACACATCAACTTATATTATAAAATTGAATGTAACTGTTTATGTCTGTTACGCTTTCACGACTGAATTACTGAACTAATTTTAATGAAATTTGGTACGAAGTAAGCTTGTACCCCAAGAAAAGACACAGGCTACTTTTTATTTGGATTCGACTTCATATTCGCTATAACCAACATTTTTGCGAAGTCGTTCGTAAATGGGCCGGATTGCCCTCTGTTAAGTAAATGCTAAATACTTTCGCTTAACTTTATTTTTTATTTTTCTCGTAAGACAAAATGGTCTATTGTTAAATTTTAAATTCTAATAATAATTAATTATATCCATTAATTACTTCTCTTTAGTGAGTTAGATGGCAACTGCAATCCCCGATCGAAATCTCGAATTTATTTTTACGTAACGCCGTCTCAAGTTTACAGTTAAAATTGATCTATTTGTGTCGATAAACGATATCTTCACTAGTTACTGTAGTTACGTTTATTTCTCAGCCATTACGCTGATGGAAGTTCGTTTCGTGGTAGAATGAGGTCAAACTGTGAAACCAAATACACGTAGATTTTAATTAATTTATGTAGGTACACCATCATCGCGTTGCTTCATCAGTTGCAATTGATCAAATTAAATTAAAAAATGATTGATCGCAGGATCACAAGAACCTTTTTTTTTTGCACAACTGTCACACAACGCAATCTAGTCTCAAACTAAGCAGTGTTTGCGCTATGAGTACTAGACAACTGACAAACATACTTATATCTTTCTAAATACATAAATAATATAGATAAATTACACATTGACACAGAACAAATGATCGTGCTCATCACACAAACATTTGTCTTGATACGACCTCCTGCATAGAAGTCAGGGCGACTGAACTAGTAGTGATTATGATATCCTCATCTTTCCATCTTTTCTTCACTCTTTTACCTTCATTCTTATAGTAGACGAAGATCGAGAGAAAGAAAACTATATTAAAGTAGTAAAAAATTCTTATCCTAAAGAAAAATAACAACACCACTTCACACACTGACCAACAACGTTTCTTTGTTCAGCTTGAAAGGCGACCATTCCATTTTTCAGCCCTTCTTTACACAACGTCACCTCGACGATTATAATCATCAAATCAAATATTCACACACCACAACACCCACCAAACCAGGACGCCCCCTTTCCCACATATCCTCCTCTCCATAAAAGCAAAATTTCATTAGAACTACCATCAATAAGTCGAAATAAAAAAACACTCAAAGAAAACCGCCGTTGGGACCACAACAAACAGTGTCACGTGCTCCTTGCGTGTCTGCGAAGCCATGAATCAAAGCCTTCCATAAAATTAGCCAACTTCATAACCAACCATGGCCTGACGGAGTAACCCAGGGAGGCAATGGTAGGGGTACTTTGATTTACGATAAAAGGCAAACGCAAATAGTTGGTATTAGCTACGATTCTTTCTGCATTCATTTTCTAATGGTTACGGAATATGGCATGTGCGACAGTACTGTAGCTGAATGAAAGGTAGTTTGGGAGTCGATGGGTAAAAATACTGGATAGGTTTCGTATTATATATTAGTTTTTATAGCAGTAAAATAGCTCACTTTTCAAGGTCTAGATCCTAAAATTGTCCCAAATTAATTCTCTGGTCAGACAGCCCACTCCAGCCAGGCGCATGCATTACTTTGGGTCTCAAAACGGTGAAGGAAAACATCGTAAGAACCAAAAATTCGAAGACGTGTAACATCCACCAAACCGCACTGAGCCCACGTGGCGTATTACGGCCCATTTTCTCTCCTAGATAAGAGGCCTGAGTCCCTGTAGTGGGAATATTATAAGGCCGATTATGCTATACCATTAAGCTAATTGTAGAAAGCTGATATTCAGGCTATGGATTGTGTGAGGAGTGATATGAATGAAAGAATACAAAGTTGGAGATACCATGACGGGTGACAGGACAGAATGGAAGAAAAAGACACGTTGCACCGACCCAAAAAAACACGGGACTAATCAGCTGTTCTTTACATGTGTGTGTGTATTCATTGCTTTACTTATTAGCTACTTAACTTCGCCAGATAAACCTTGCCTTGATCATCAATTACAGTAGGTGCACTGCATGAGGTACCTAAACCTCTCTAGTCAATTCACCAGATCTGGCTGACAGAACACTGGTTACAGTTTTGAGTTTCTTCTTATACCTGTCTAAAGCATCCTACCCCTTTGAGGTTCTGACTCAAAACTAAGTATGAATTTACAATGCACAATACATACCAGATATTTAATTAATTCGCCAAGTCGTGACATTTCGCCCTTATTTACGAGGCAGGCGGCAGCGGTCCAAGTCATGCGATGTTGCATTGTACTAACTTTAAAGACCTTCGCAAATTTGATGGCTGATAAAATTAACTTTACGATCTTACTTTACAGATAATAATCATATCAGCAACCTTCGAACTATTTCGGTTTTATTACTGTCTAAGTTTATTTTCCATACATAAAAAAGGGTTTGACTTTAAACCATATGTCGGACCCTAAATTACTTTGGATCACGATATGAGAAAGCCCTAAATTGATATATGAAGGTTTATAGGTTCTGGACTCTATAGTACACGTACATACACACACACGCACACTTACATTATTATTCATGGTGTAGAAATTAATTTCTACTGACGCGAATTGATATGTACGGGTGTATGTGTAGCGTAGCTAAAACAGAAAGAATAAATGCGGAAAAGAAGGTGAAATAAATATTTTATTAATTTAACAAGCCAACAGGCAGCTTTTCACCCGGCTACCGACAGTGAATTAATCCACAGACTGATGATTATTTCTCAACGTCGCTGGAATCTAAATCCAATACCTGTCGCTCGGCAACACACAATAGCAGCCTCTAGCTACACCAAATACTCAATTTTATCTACTTATCTAAAAACATATTTCTTTTATCCGCTTCTAAATACATTATACCCGCTGTATTTCCATTTCAAAGCATTATACTGAAACCTAAACATGAAACCGATTTTTCTCTGACTGTTTTCAGTAAATATTCATGGGACAAAGTACCCCAAAACACAACGTTTCTTTTATTTCCAAGTTACGAGTATTAATGTATTTCCATAAAGAGAATTGTTCTATTATAGACAAGTACTTATTAATATTTGTCGTAAACTTTGTTTTTCGACAAACAGCCTTCAAGACTGGATTTAGCTAATAAAGTTAGTTAAACTAGTCTTTAAATATAGGTACTTAAACTGTTCTATTTTTAGTTCTTTTTTATTGTCCTAAGCTGCTTAATATTTAGTTGCCTAAGACAATAAATAAATTTAAAAAAATAAAAAAAAGAATGAAGAGTGAATAGGTTACTTCTTGGCAAACGCGCTCCGGCTGACGGCTACATCATCGCTTTCAATTAGGTGAGATACCGTAGACGCGGGCTTGTGGACGGCGGGCAATGGGTAGCTCGCCCTCCGTCCTTCCAGTAAACCGACCGGTCCGAACCCAATTCGTTTACGGCGCGCACTGTTCCTGCGCGCCTCAAAGAGTTGTCAGCAAACTGTAGGAGCCCAGCAGGGCTGAAGCCTACTGGGGCCAAGTGTTATGTGAAAATGAACCCCAGGGCCCTGGAATGAAGGCAATGAAAAGAGCAGTGTAGGATTTTTAGTCAGTGAGTCTGACACTATGTCGCGCCCCACCCAAGGGCGGGATTTTTCATTTGATGATTTTACCCACCATAAAAAAGCTATTTTTCACTTTAAATAGATTTGTTAAAAGAAGATTCGAAGTAATATTTTTCATTAGTTTTTAAGTGTTGTATACTAGCTTCTGCAAGCGGCTTCGCGCGCGTGAAGGTAGGTTTCATAGAGGGTTGAATTTTGAAAAATCCTCTATTAATGCTCGCCTACGTAATAAAAGGAAACCTTCTGCAAAATTTCACACTCTTAGTCCCAATAGTTTCCGCTGTGCATTGACATGTCAGTCAGTCAGTTTCTCCTTTAGATATAGATATATGCTTCACATGCAGACTTAAATTCTCCCTATAATTGACTATGGTGACGTGTGCTACTTTGACCAGAACGCGGTCTTGCTGGATAAGCTCCACAGGCTCCTCAACGACTGCAATCGGCACATACATATTTAACCTGAGGAAATATGACCATATCTTGAGCTTCAGATCTGAGCCCAAATGGATGCCTATTCGCCAGAGAAGAAGTTTGTGAGCTTTGAACACCTCTTCTCTTTGCTCAACTCTCCCACCCCGCCTTCTTATCTAATATGTCATTTTCAATAATTATGTTCTTCTCTTACTAAAAATCTGTAAAGCTGGATTTACAATAATTCAACAAAAGCTCTATCAACTGAAATTCTTACATATCAGCTAGACGAGAGTAGACCAAACCAATTAATCTGCTTAGACTTTTTTCCAACTATGCGGGATATCATTATACAATAGACATGAATGTATTTTTAAGTTTCCAAAAGTTTGAATGAAAAAGCAGAATTATTATACTCATGTGTCTCTCTACATGTCCATCTGTCACAGCCAATTTACTCCGAAATCTACCGGATCGATTGAGTGGAAATTTGATACACACCTGAATATCTGTGGCCCAGACACGGATGTGTAATAATAGTAAGGCTTATCCATCAGCAACGTGTTCAAAACATCATTCTCTCTTGTGAAATATGTTTCAATAATGGTCATATCATATTGTATTAGGATCGATTCATCATCTCTGATTGATGACTGACTATTGTGGTCAATAAGCTTGATATAGTGGTGATGGACCGAATATAGAGGTATGCAATGATTAGCGTTACCGCATAACGAGAACCTGACTGACCTGAATATCTTGACTTGGCTAACGACTCCACGAAGTTGTCCACATTTGGCATATAGACTCAGTGATCGTCTTACTGGTACTCGTGTCGTAAACCACAACCACACACACTTTAAAAAGCTCTCGTTAGACGGTTAGATCAAGGGCTTAATTTAGAAAACGGTATTTCTGGACCCCACTCGTAATCATTTGGTTTTCCTTTCCTTTGGAGCACTGACAAAAAAGTAATATTTAAAAAAAAAAAGTAATATTTTATTTTTTTAATCTTTATTTAATTTAAAGAGCTTTTTCGCTGGTGCGAATATGACACTCTGCAGGTAAATATAATTATGAAATAAAATTAGAGTTAGTTTAAAAAAAAAAAAAATAATAACTAGCTTGCATGTTCTTGTCAATTACTTTTCTACATAGCTGTTCGGTTCAAAAAATAAAATTCAAAACTTCTAACATTTTTCTTTTAACAAATTGGACCCTGTTGTTCACACTTAGGGGCTAACTGTCCTTAACACATTACTTTTTTTCTACTTACTCTGAGTACAGTTAAATGTGTCCTGTCCATTGCAACTTTAATCTTATAGTTGGACTTTTCTGATTTTGTGTATTTTCTTAATCTATAAAATGATTTTTTCCATGGCTCTAAGCGTTACATTTATTTTTTGTTCTAGTCTATTCTAATTGCTTATGTACATATTTGGCGGCTGTATAGTAAAATAGGTAAGAGGAAGGTATGCATATCAATTTTCTTTAAATTCATACTGTATTTTACTTTTAAAATTTTCTTTAACGACCAAAACTTCTTTCATGTTGTTTTTTCTTCTATCTACCTCGTCACCGTTGTTGATTTTTATAAGGATATTTGTTTGCCCAAGGAGATGTATCTCTTAACATACTATGCTGTTTCCTTTTATGCTTATGGGTATGCTATAAAGTGGTTGACAATTGTCTTAATCTTACTTGCTACTTGCTTTTAAAAAAGTTCTAAAGTAGGCTTGGAAATGAATTTTCCAAGCCTAACCTAGAACTAGAACTTTTTTGGACAAATGAATAGAGCATAATTATTCTTAATTTCTTTAGCTATTTCAACAAATCTAGCTATGTCAAACTTAAGATAACACAATTAGCCGAATACTGGGCCAGGCAACGAATTTAATTAGTTTTACCACCGACATGCTAAGAAGAGAAGCAGCGCCCATCAATAAAAATTTGTCCATTTTTTACGGTGTTTACAACATTGAACCGTATTCAGTGTATCCTTGTCGACTACACATATTCCAAGTGCTCATAGAGGTTTTGTGAAATCTTAAAGTGACAGATAGGATGTAAAACTGGCAACTCCAAGAACTTCCCGTTCCGTATACAGTGTATTAGTGAGGTATTGCCAGCCCCATGCCACGCTATTATGCAATAGCTAAGAATGGATTGACAAGTAAATTATTCATTATTATTTCACTATCCCTTCACTATACCGACTGTCCTCCACAATCAATCAAATGCATGTTATTGCGGTATGGAAGACGAGGACCTACACAATGCGCTGTGGGTCTGTCTCCTGTATGAAGAAGCCAGGTACAAAATGATGACTAGGACCATTTGCACGGAGGCCGGTGAACTTCGAAAAGTTGCGGGAGTTCGCGCACGCGTAGCATGCCGCCCAAAGCTGGATGAAGCCAGAGAGGAGTCCCACTTAAAAACCGATACCATCAAGGTCAATACAGCGTGACGGCGACGAAGTCCAATATGCTTTCTAGTGTGTGGTTGTGGAAGTCCATTAGAGAGAATGCAAACCGGGACACACGTGGCTAATTTGTGTAAGGGATCAAGAAACAGCGCCTGTGGACAGTAAAATAAGATGGCCAAGGGTGCTAAGTCTGCAGCCGCCCCACAATTCGGCCCGCATAATATTAGTTAGTTGGTCGGGCCATGGGAAGGTGGAGGGAGTGTCCTTCAAAATCACAAAACTCAAGAAGGTTTTGAAATACCTTCGTGAACGCTTAGACTGAATTGTTCCGAGTAGTAAACCTTATCGCACCAGGTACCACCAATTCTTTTCCCCTTCGTGTCACACTTCCAGCCGCTATGATGGCTCCATTTCTGTAACTGTAGTGCTTATCTGAGATTCTCTCCCACACTCCCTTCGCGATAGCCTATCTCTGGAGGTCTTCGAGAGAAAAAATAAAGAGCACTTTTTTCACAACTGACATATTAGTCGTATGTATTGGTATTTACTAGTATTTACATGATATTGTACATACTAGACTTGTTTTTGTAGGTTTATATTACACACTCCTACCCTCGAATGTTATTTCTCTCTCTGTTACTCAAAATTTTGCTGAAAAAAAATCATTTTTGAGTTAAGATCGCGTTTGTTTTATACATGAATTGTCAAATCACTGCACTATATTAAATTTTTTGTATACAATTAAGAATTAAGAAATGAAATCATCTTAAAGACTGAGTCTTATGCAATCTTGCCCAGATTGCTAAAGATATGCAGCATCATTCTCACCCTGCCCTATAAGGCACTAAGATGTGTGGACCATGTGAACCGGTTGTCTACAAAAACTCATCATTATCATCATCACTTCAGCCGAAAGACGACCACAGTAGCTGGTCATAGGCCTCACCCAAGTGACTCCATACAGCTGATCCTATGCGTCTCGCATCCATCGGATTCCCGCAACCCTCACTTGGGGGCCGACCATAAACTTTGAGAAAACAATCTTATTGCAGGAGAGTTTTGTTTCAATTTTAAAGTAATATTACTTCATTTTGTACCATTAGCTCGCTCAGTATGATTGTATTCCTGCTAAGGGCGGGGAAAGAATGAACGATTCTAAAGATTTTGTCTATTCCCTGCTAAAACAGAAAAGATACGCGCTATACTGATCTGTATTGCGTTGTCTCTTTCGGATGTTTGTTATTCGAATCGCTACATTAAAATTCATCGTGAACTAATAGAATACATACTCAAAAGATGCCTAGTTAAAATATATTTTTAAAAGGATCTATGTAACTTTCATAAAAAAAGGACGTAATAACTTTCAAGATTTTACATTAATAAAGTAGAAAAACCAAAGAAGCTGCGAGCGACAACGTCGACTTTTAGTTGCACATTAGTGTGAATAATTGCAACATTCGGAATTCGGAACGTTTGTTTACATTAACAAAATTCTTATCAGTGTTTATTAGTTTAGTGCGAACGAAGTTTGATTTTTGAATTAAAATAGTTTTCAAGTGCTTAAATTTAGAGTAATCTAGCTGTCTTTAAGTGTTTGGTGTTCGAAGCGGATAATTAACTATGCTTGAAACGTATTGTACATGGACATCATGGAATTAAGGTAAAGTTAAACAGTGTATTCCAGTGAATTCAGTATTGAATTCAGTGTTATCTGCTTCCAAAAACGTTTCATATTATGTTCCCCATCTAGAATCTATACTTATAATAAATCTGTAGGAGTAAAAATTCTGTACATTGAAAATATCAAAAAAATAAATGGCAGGGGGTGTTACTAGACCGACACTGAACCCAAAAATGTGATTAAAAATATTTTTGTCTGTCTGTTTGTTCAGGCATCACGCAAAACCTACCGGTTCGATTACGATGAAACTTGGTACAATTATTCTTTAATATCCTGGGCACCATACTGGGTACTTTTTATCCCGGAAAAATATATACAATAGAAAACAAACTTAATTTTGCGGTTCGATCCCTAAGCCCGATTACTGTACCAACCGCAAATAATAAGTTTGTCGCAGGTTACGTCACCCGTTTCTATTGTAATTAGCCACAAAAGGCCCGCGCCGAGACAGAAGTATTAATACCGGTAATTATGCTCGATAGATAACGTTCTACACAAATAGCACTTTACACAAAAAACTCATTGATAAGTTTCGTCGTTCACGCGAATGAAGTTGCGGGCACAGCTAGTACAATAATAAATTAATAACCCACATAAGTGCTAAAAACAATTAACTCGACACGTTTAGGCATCGAAATAAGTTTTAAACACTTTGAATGTCACGAAAAACACTTTAAATAGTATATATTTGGAAAACAATAATAAATCCGCTGCGTCCGAGCAACTTTTTTAAGCCTGCTAATTTGACGTAAAAACAATACTGCTAGCGGTCAAAAATCGCATTATAGTACAAAATTAACTTTTATAACAGTGACGTCA
The DNA here is from genome assembly GCA_958295575.1 of Leucania comma. Lineage (NCBI taxonomy): Eukaryota > Metazoa > Arthropoda > Insecta > Lepidoptera > Noctuidae > Leucania > Leucania comma. The sequence continues at coordinate 1,380,511 of OY282468.1, read as the reverse complement.
CGAAATCGCTAAAAAAACATTCTTGTTTTAATATTGTAATAAGATTGTTTTGAAGGCCACATGGTACGAAAAACATAAGTAAGATTAAAACAATACTGCTATAAGAGCTTGTGGTCGGCCCCCAGGTCATCGATCCACTTTGTGAGATCCCTTCCAACACTGCGTCATCTACAATGACTCCTAACATACTCGTACAATATTTTCTATATACTTACTTGAAAACCCGCTCTTATCCCACCACTTTTAGGCTCGCCAGTTATCCGCACTAGTGCGGAAAAGTGCGCGTGCTCGTCGCTACATTTTCATTGTAATAAAATTGTTTATCGTATCAGGGAGGGCGCGCGTCAACCCTCACGAGTCGAAATTGTATTGAAACACGTCGTTGAGACACGTGCAAAGTCACTGCAGCTCTCGGCTTCATAACACACTCGCCTACGGCTTGTGCGAATTCCGGCTCGGTCACAATGACAAACTTTCTGCACTTGTATCAAAATGTACTAATTAATAATTGATTTTATTATACGATGTCAAGTGCAATTCTAGAGACAAGAATCATTATTGGGTGAGGAGATGGCAAAATAATGCATCCGTTTTTCTACATTTAGTGTCAGGAGATTATGTTGCAGCGAGTTGGCAATAATCAAACTCCGCTAAAAACCGCGAACTGTGCAACGCTTGCGTGTTTCGCGGGTTCGATTCCTGCACGGAACAAATACTAGTATTGCCTAAAGATAGGTGCTCCGGGTCTGGATATCTGGTGTGGGGGTCTAGGTAGATTTGTGTGGGGTTGAATATGTTCATAAAAGCATCCACGATAGAGGAACTTTAACTCCTAATGTGGGGAAAAGTTATTAATTAATAAAAGATAAATATTGCGATGTCGTCCGCATCCATCAGGCAGTCCTTCATATAAAGAGAGTAGGACCCAGCACGCTTATTTGGGCACTAGAGAACGCCCCTGATTTAACTTACATCAAGGCACAGCCAAAACTCCTGGGACTAAGTGCGTGAAATGCACAAGGTTTTCTTTTATGACGTAGACGAGTACAATGCGAAATATAAGTTGAATCAAAATGGCGATCGACCTTGAATACGCAGTAACAGTTAACAGTATTCCGGGTCGCAATCGAGGTGGGAGGCTGCGCGTAACCAAAGCATCAGGTTCAACTAATTTGCCGAGTACCTACTAAGAGAGGATTTTCTTAAATTGGGCCCAACGTTTGAATGGAAATACCTATTTTTACACAGGCGAAACCGCTGGCAGAGGCTAGTTTATAGATATAGGAATAACTCTTATACAACGAGACACCAATTCATTTAAGTTAGTAACGTTAAAAGTACCATGTTTTAGTGCGTAGGTACTGAACGCTCCCGTTTTTCTTTATTTTCTGCAAAGTACGTCTGTTACGGCCGGGGGAGGTTCGTTTAAAAGATTGCATTAATGCATTAACCAGATGGTGACAGATTGCGAAGCCGACGCGTCGACGTTACGACCACCCGGTAATCCATTACCCACTGACGGTTAAAACTTGCCAAGTAATTGATTACGTTGCGTTGTACTATCAACTAGACTCGATATTGAACACAGGTATAGGTAGGTAATGATATAAAAATATTTCATTGAATTAAAATCAACATGTTGTTGACCAGCCGTAGTTTATCGGTCTAGTCTTCTTGCAAAGCAAAATAATAATCCTCAAATAACACGATATCAATTTCATTTATTTCTCCAATTTGTTAAAAGTGCCATCTAGTATCGAATGGCTACACTAGAAAGTGAGCCCTAACACAACAGTGCCATCTAGCGGCAAGTAGCAATATTGTACACAGTTGATACTATTTCTCGCTAGATGTCGCTAAAAATATTTGTAGTTCTTTAAAATCTTATTAGAGGGCGTTCTATGTGTATTCAGTAATACACTCGATTTTATCATATTCTCATCAAAGCATGTAAGTTTACATGTTACAATACGCGGCATATAAGTTGAACCAAAGTGGCGATCGACCTTGAATGCGCAATTTTCGGACTCAAACAAAGTGGGGGGATGCGCGTAACCATAGCAACGACGGCCATTTTGGTTCAACTTATTTGCTGCGTACTATAACGATAATTAGATGCTAGTTGTCCCACGCGGTTTCGCCCAAACCGTAGGGGCCCAGCAGGGTCGAAGCCTACTGGGGCCAAGGGTTGTGCGAAAGTGAACCGCGGGGCCCTGGAACGAAGGTAATGAAAGAACAGGGTAGGTAGGTTTTTAGTCAGTACGAGTCTGACAGTATCTCCCAACCCGCCCAGGGCGGGATTTGTCATTTAATGATTTTACCTACCATAAAAAAAAGGAAAATCCTTGAAGGGAGGTTCTTCGGGTTCGGGATCTTCCGATAGATATCCTAAACCCTACAGACGAGAGAGAGAGAGAGAGAGAGAGAGCTAAACCTGATAGAAATAGTAAGTACAATTAGATACAAGTGTACGGTTCGTACGAATTCTGCCTCAGTCGTAACGTGTGTCAAATGACGTTTATCAATACACTTACAACTCGTGGGGGTCGACCCACGCCTCGTAGGGGTTGACACGCGCCAAGCCATGATACGATAAACAATTTTATTACAATAAAATTGTGGCAGTAAAATTGTCTGCACTAGTGTGGAAAACAGTCCATTGCCTGCTTAAAAGCGGTGGGATAAGAGCGAGTTTTCGAGTAAGTGTATTAGAAAAGTATTTAGAAAACTAACTTTCCTACGGTAAATCGATGCGACATGTTCGTAAACTTGCGACTTTACGGCGACGAACTGATTGCTATCGAACCACGGACTATAAAATGTACTTACTTTTGTACTTCTTTTTGTTAGACATGCGAGGAACATAGAGCTATGAGGTATGGCGTCCTGCTACAACATTTCTAGGAAAATTTCCAGGTGAAATATCATTACTGCCTCAGTGCAAGAGCAGTTAGAACGTTAAGAAAATAATTATGGTAGATAAATGACTGGCAGTGCCAGCGGTGCCCAGGCAAAGAGCGCAGGCCATGTAGGGTCGCTGAAATGGATGGATCCTGCTGTCCTGAAACACAGGTCTCGAGTCTAATCCTGTTTTATGTACATATAATGATACCGTAGCCTGTACTTTTTTTCTGACGTGTGAAATCCTGTTCTTTTACTGTTTACTGTTTTTTTTTTCGCCGTAAACCTGTTCTTTTTTTTGAGTTGAGGAAATAAATCGATTAATTGGTTACATCCTTCACCTATTGTAAAAGACCACTAAAAGACAGTCTTCCGAGCCAGCGCATCGGGCTGTCTGATTGCGATAGATTCAATAACTTAGCGGGTTTTCATGCTGTTTTCACCGCTAGACAGAGTGATTACTAGTCAGATATGGATATATCAAAGCTCTAGTCTAAGATTCACAAATCCGTCTTCGACTTTGCTATGTTAAATTATACTCGTAGATACAAATATAGACATTATTACGAAATTAATATAAAATAAAGTTGATTGATTCTCCTATGAAACACGAAGTTAGCAAAATTAAGGTAAAACTTATCGTATTTTGGTTCACGCGTAGATAATAATATAAATTCAGAGCACATCATCAAGATTTATCAATAAGTAACTCAGAATGTATAAGTAGATTACACACTGCATATTAAAAAACGCGTATCGCCACTTCTTTTCCGTGAGCGAAGAAGAAAAAAAAGATGCGATATATGTATGTTTAGGCTACTAATCACTCATTCATCGCACCCACCCAAAACACAACACACACAAAACAACATCCCTCAAAATGCCGCCTCTACGTCCGCACCCACATCGCTCACATCACACCTCCCTCTGTCTCCGACCCCGTCCGGCACTCACTCGAGTGCATGGCGCTAACTAGTGCGGTCGCCAACGCTGCCGCCGCGGCTGCCGCGGCCGGCGCAGGCAAGAAGAACGCGCAGGTCCAGTTGCAAGCTGAGCTGAACACGGATGAGGAATGGCATAAGTTTCTCACGAGAGATGGACTGTTAGGTGAGTTTAATTGGTGATAAAATTCAAGTGTTGAAGTCCCACAGTTGGGCAACGGTCTTTTGAACCTATACTGGCCTGATAAGCCAAAAAAAATAAAAAAAGATTTTGTAATAAACGATTGCCGCCACCTTTGCAGTTTTGTGACATATAAAACTTCTTGCATTCGGCTTCAGCCGCTTGTTATGTTGATAAAAACAAAAATTTCAAGCCATTTTCCATGTCCTAGACTATGTCCCAAGTTAAATATCATTGAGATCGGTTTAGCAGCTTATGCGTGAAGAAGTAACAATCAGAGTTAATTTCGCATTTACGAAAAACGAACTTTTCGAGTACCCATTTGTAAATGTGAAGCATATTTAGACGATTTTTCTAAAAAAATGAGTAACTTCTAAGCAAGCGTGCTCCATCGTCGAACCACATCATGGCTTACCATCAGGCTAGATAGTGGTCAAACGCAAGCCTATGTATAATAAAAAAACCGCTTTTTGGCCCTTTGAGAGCACCATAAATTTGTAATCTTCTCTCCACGTTGCCGTCTCCGGCCAATCCCCCACAATAAACACATTGCCTTATCAAAGAAGCGTTTATAGGGAATTGGAGATTAATTTATTGAATTGGTCTATTTGATTGTTCTGTAGCGGCCTGCGGGCTATTAATTGAGTCTACATTGAATAATTCACAATTTAATTAATTAGTCTCTTTCTCAAGTCCTCCTTTGTTTAGATGGAAATTTATGAACAACATTAAATGATAAAAAATCGAAAGCAATTTTCTGTTGCAGTTCAAGTTTTATTATTGTGCACCTTCAAAGCCCTCAAAACATTACATCTTGGTAAACTACAAGTTGTCTTTAAAGAAGTAGTGATTTTGTCATCTGAAGTGTGCTATAATTCTATGTGTCATGGGCAGTGGTGGACGTGTACTCGGAGTGGTGCGGGCCCTGCATCGGCATGGTGGGCAACCTCAAGAAGATCAAGGTGGAACTAGGAGGAGACAACCTTCATTTGGCTGTGGTAAGATTTGCTTGTCAACAAATCATCACCAATTCAACATGGAGTCACCCACCTAATGCCAGGAATACCTCCCCCTCCCCCCCTACTTCTGGTGTACCAGCCTGTTCCGTGTGTCCCTGATCCAGGTGCTTCTACTAAAAATTGTCAACCAGCTGTCATAAAAACAAATCTAAACTGACTTTTAGGGTTCCGAATCTCAGTCGGCAAAAAATGGAACCTTTAGTCATTTTTTTTTCCATCTTCCCTTCAGACAAGACTCATTTTTTCAGAAACGTGTGGAAATATTAAGCTGAAATTAATACCAAATACTCATGTCTGTTACCCCTTAAACTTAACTATAAGACCTACTGTATCACCAAAAAGCACACTAATAAATATTTGACGATTTTCGGGTCTCAATCGAGGTGCTACGCGTAACCATAGGTTCAACTTATTTGCCGCGTACTATACAGGGTACTTTCCGTCCACGTACAATTCTACACAAGTAGGTTAATTAAAAAGTTTAAAAACCATAGATTTTTTTGTTACGTCACAAAGTAGTAATTATTATTAAATATTTTATTTTGCGATTCGGAAAAATCTTCGAGATTCGATTCGTGAATCAGATTACTTATAGTAAGTTTACATGGATCCTTGGTGCGCGAGTCCAATTCGCACTTGTCTGGTTTTTTTTTTGTGAGAGTACGTTTTGATTACAAGAATTCTCACTCTAAAAAAGCTATATTTTACTAAAAAATTTGCGGCTTATATCCCCAGAGAGCAAAGTCGCAGAAAACCTAGTCAACTACCTAAGTATATTTATCCTATGGAGCTGTAACATAATACTTATAATATATCTTTAACATTTCATCTTTTGTTCGTAGGCTAAATCAGACACGATAAGCGATCTAAAGAGATTCAGGAAACGAAGCGAGCCCACCTGGATGTTTATCGCGGTAAGTTTTGCCATTAACAGACCTTTAATTACAAATCAGACCCTTCCTATTTACTCGTTATTTAGGAAATACAAACACTAAACAGTCCAGAAAAAACCGTCTGTGAAAACCAGTAAAAATTGAAAATCATCTATTGGAAGTTGATTAAAAGACGTAGTATAGACAAAGAAACCCAAAAAGTAGACAGTAGGTGCACGGGCGAGGAATCTAAAAGTAGTAATATACTTCATTATAACAGCAAGAGCGAGGTGAGCTAATGACAAATTACAGACAAACTACCATATGAAACGACACATTCTAACAATGAATGTACCTCACGCGGTCACACGTGCCTTGCACGTCCATGTACGAGGTATACACATGTCCTCACATACATACATAGGTCTTTCGTCTTTCCGGCTGTCTATACCCTCATATGTGCGGAACAGTGTTTTGAGGCGGACTGGCACGGATGTGAGTATCGACCAAACGCCTGAAAAAACTACCGTCATATACATTTACATGGTTATTGCTATTAAAGAAAGTTTTGCTTGAAAAGTTTGTTTTATCATTCAACTTTTAAGGTTTTGTGGGTTAAATGCTAGTTTAAATTCATGTAGGTAAAAACTTATGTTTCGCTAAGTAGATGCGGATACTATGACAAAGGAAATTAGGAAAAAGTCTATCTTTTTTACAACAATACAGTTACTTACAATACTAGCTACTGTGTTAATTAATATTTAAAACTAGATGGCCTGGGAAACTTCGTACCGCCTCATAGTCGATCTTTTTTCGTGAATTGTAGTATCACGAATATTTCAAGACCTCCAACTGCTCGAGTTTTAGCGAGACTAGCGAATAGTCAATCATTTTTACAGTCAATCATCAATCATTTTTATACATATACAAGAAGAAGATTATTCAAAATATCTACTGTCTAAAATGATCTACAAAAAATGTCTAATTTGTCATATTTGGATACGGCAGACTCGATATTTTCCAGAACTAATATCTTTTTAAAACTAAGACTTCTTAATTCCAGTCAGGTCAACTCCTGAACGTGGTGTTCGGAGCAGACGCGCCTCGCATCGCTCGCACTATTGAGCAAGAGCTGCGGAATGAGGAGCTGGCCAAGAAAGGCGAGCTGGAGCGACCCAAGAGAGCTCCACACGAACTTACCCCGCCAGAACAGGTGATTTAGAACAACTGCGTAAAAAACTTTGCCCAGCAGAGCGGCTAAATAAAAAAGTGATATAAACATTTTTTTCCTTCCAAAAAATTCTACGTTATTCGAAAATATTTAGATGAAAATCTAATACAGTCATCAAATTCTCGCCAAGAAGCACAGACAGCACTCGCCATTTCGCTGGAAATTGCAACCAGGATAACATACTATACTGACCTACCTACTTCATTTATCTCCTTCTACATTTCCAGGAGGTCGCAACCGCCCAACAGAAGATTGAAGAAGAGAAGAAATTGAAAGAGGCAGCTGCAATTGAAGCCGCGAGGTTTGCGCGGCGGGAGGCGAGGGCCAAACGGCTGGAGATGCACTTTAATGACATCTGCCCCGCGCTCATGTTGCCGCACGCGCAGAAACACTTGAGGAAGATCACTGACACTATCGAGCCTTTTGGTATGTTCTTGTTGATCAATTTACCGTAAAGACCATATCTTGAAAAAGACCGATACGATAGCAGTAGGTATGACTTTTTTCTTTGTGAATTAAAGATAAATGATTACCGACATTTAAAGCCAAAGCTGTCCACTAAAGGTGGTTACATCGCCCATACCAATATACCAACCAATACAACAAACCAAACCAATATAGTTAAAACTATGTAGATTACTCTAATATCTAGGATCGGCGCCAGACGAAGATTAAAAGTATTCGAATATCAAAGTCTATCGATTTCAGGTGTACTGTTAGCGGACAAGTGCCCGATCGTGGTAGGCAAGGAAGGCGCCAAGATCTTAGCAGTGGAAGAACCGGAGCTTGGGGAACCCAACGCTATGGCAGCACTCATTGAGAGACCCTCCCTGGCGTTACTGTTCAAGAAGATGCCCGATAAAGAGGGGGATATTATTGGTAATGTTATTATTATAATAACTCGATGATTGTGTTCTGTGGTCCATATCGAAAGTGTTCCTAGCAATGATGGATTAACTGCAAAGTCAAACTCACAACGTCATGATCAGTTGTTTTTATGGTAACGGCAAAAGTCCGGTTTATTTAACCTAATTCTTATTATTTCTAGATTGCTTATTACGTAATCATTTGAATATCAGTTTGTTTCCCATTGTTCTATTAGAGCTGGCTCGGCGAGCGCTCTGCGGAGACGGCCTAGCCGAAGACGATGATGCGAGAAAGAAACTGCCCGCGACCGAGCTCCGTGAAAGCAACACGATCGGGCTGTTTGTGCCCAAAGACCGGCACGAGCGGGCTGCGGTGCTGGATGTTCTGTTTCCTAAGGTACCCTTAGATAAAGTTTTAAATATCTATCTGGATCTTCTCTTGAAGCACCCTCATGCGGTCACGAGTTCGATTCAAGGGATGGGAACAAAGTGTTTTAGGGTTTTTCCATTACGAATTTCTCAGTAGCATTGAAAACTGGTTTTGTGACACACCCGAGCCTCGCAAAGCACGTAAAGCTCAGTGGTCTTGTGTCTGACTATCCCGAGACTTCACAAACATCAGACTATGAAAGTAAAGGACCTGTGCTTGCGTACACACTTGCGCTTGTTTAAGAAAACTTATCAAGTAGGTTGCTGGCAGTGACGAATTGTACAGGATTTCCGTGAAAAACACTTAAGTACGAGTATCATAACGCGCTAAAACTCTTTAAACCCTAGCCTAAAGACGTCTATGAATCTTCCTAACTCCATGTTTCCGTTAATATTTGGAAGATCCGCAGACAGACGTCGCATTATTTGATGACTGATATTGATCATGACACACATCTTCCACCTATACATCTTATAGAACATAAAGAACTTACCTTTAATTCCGTTCGTCAGATGGTGAGCTCAGTAGTGGAGCCAGCCCCGCCAGCGGAGCCGCCGCATATCCTCATAATGTTCGGCGCGTGGCAGCGGCGCGCCGTGCTGAGCATGGCCGGCCTGCCCAAGGTGGCGTCGCGCCTGCTGCGCTACGGGTTCTTCGCGGACGCCAACATCGAGGAACCGAGGCTCTTGTGCAAGAATGTTGATCAGTATGATCAGAGGCCCGAGAAGGAGTAGTAAGTTTTTATTTAGATGAACATGTGTAGAATAAGCTTTAGAAAATGGCGTTATTATATGATTGATTAATTTAGTCGGTTAGTCAGTCTAATTGACTTTAGCTTAATTTCAGTAAATATTCGTTAGTAATTCCTTACAATGTAATGAAGCAGGTTTTGCCACATTTTTTTTAGATATATGTTTGAAACCAAGTGCAGTATTTCAGCCTAAAAAATCTTTATAAATAACCTTTCTTGCAGTCGGGTAAAAAACACACACTGGCAAACTGGTACAATATAACGAAATAGTCACATCATCACATTTCTTCATTCCTCAGCTGCGAGACCATTGTCCTGATGATAGCAGTAGGCCTCGCGGAGCCCGAACTTGCAGAACCCGAGGACCTATTCCCTGAGGGTCCCCCAGAAGACCTGCTGACCCTGGGTCCGCTGCACGTGAGCGCCGACCACGTGGTGGGGCAGGAGGAATGCGCGCGGTTCTTCCCACCAGGCTACAGCGAGCCCGAGAAGAAGCCCAAGGCTAAGAGCAAGAAAAAGAAGAAGGTAGGCAAAGGCTGAATATAATTTTCCCCTTTCTAGTCTTTGCCAATATTATTATTCATTATTGATACAATGGAGAACTAGGTACCACGAGTATTGTGGAGAAATAGAGCTATGCATCGACAAGTAGCTGGCAGGTGAACCCTACGCTCTCTGCCCTATACTCAACGATTTCACAACTTGGGGTCGTCTATACGTGCTACCGACCATAAAATGCCACCACTGGCATATTTCCTGTAGTTTTCATACATCACATGGACTCACAGACGCCAGTGGCCGCCACACGCTACAAATCGTCGTGCTCGCTTCTTGTAGCTCGCACCGGAACCTGTCTTCTAAAAACTTTCTGAAAAATCTTATGTCGACTTGTGACACAAGTTATTGCTGTCCTTTGCAAACTTATAACAACCTGCTGTATCTATTTACTGATTGTTCCATCAGACTCAGAAACTTCCTAACCTTGCTTGCTTGTTTCACTATTTCACTGACATTTTAATTTCAATGTGTAACGCTCATGCACAGAGTAGTTTTAAGCACCCACTGGGACCATGAGGAGTTTATGAAAGGGAAACCGTGGTCCTAGAGCGCAAACGCAAACTCTGACACGCCCTCCCGTTCCACCCTAAGGCGGGAGAAGTCATTGGATCTCCTACGTCAAAAAAAAGAGTAGTTTTTAGTTGTAGTACGATTTCAATTCTATTTTTGTGTGCAGAGACGTCACGCCAGCAAAGAAGAGAACGTAGAGGAGGCACCGGACCGCACTCAGAGCACAGAGAACCCCGACACCGAGCCGAACGGAGAAGCAGAGAATGGAGACGAGGGCGAGGAAAACGGGGAAACCGAGGAGAATGGGGAAGACGGAACAGACAGCGAGGAGAATGGAGAACAACATGCAGATAAGGCGACCTCCCCGCCGCCGCCCACGCCGCATTAGTTACTCATGGTTATATTGGAGAAAGGAAAGACAAATGAGAAACTTAATTGCATTATCATGGCAGCCATGTTGTCTCATAAGACTCGTTTTTAATTATTGTGAACAATCAAGGACGCTAGGTTTAGAAAGGACCGTCGAAAAATGTGTTTTACTATTCTGGTAAAGGTAAAAGTATAGTAAGGAAATTGATGTTAAATATCTTTATGTAACTATTATAAAAATATTTTAGTATTCGTATACAAAAGGCAAAGTCCTGATAACTATGTCAAGACTTTGCTTTTTGCATTGACTCATAAACGCCCAGCCCAATTTTTGTTTATGCCCAATTTTTCCGGTACCTTTAATGACTTATACAAAGAATAAGAAAGGATTTTCTAAAATTCAAATCAATCATATTATTTTACCTAAATCTGTAAAACAGTAAAATAAAACAATATATTATAATATTCTAAAATTTGTATTTTCATTTATTTATAAATAGTCAATTATAATAATATTTTTATTAACAATAAAGTAAATGAGTAACGACTTAACTGATAGGTGGAGGGGGAATATCTTGTAGCGCGGCCGCGCCTCACACTACCGAGTCTTTTCGGTTCCTGCAACAACCACAACCACTCAACTAACTCAATAAACAAGGACTACGTCGAGGTCGCTCTAGAATCTAGTACGCCGCAAATAAGGTGAACTAAAATGGCCGTCGTTGCTATGGTTACCTGCGGACCCCGCTGTGAGCGCTTCAATTGAGACCCGAAAATCTGTTACTTCGCATTGAATGTCGATCGACATTTTAGTTCAACTTATATACCGCGAATTGTTGCATGGATTTGAGGGAGGTCTTTGTTTCAATATAACAATATAGAATAATTTTTAAAAATATAAAAAAAAACAAATTAAGTTCGAGACGAAAAAATCTTGTTCAGATTTTAGAAACATCACATCTAACACTGATTGCTAAAGTGTTTGAAGGAACACAGGTGGGTTATAGTCAGTCTGATTCTCCCTCTCGCTCCACCCAGAGCAGGAAGAATTATTTGATGTTATCTCACCTCAAAAAGGCACTTTGCTACACGCATCCCAAGAACAAAAAACTAAGGTTTTAAGCATCAGGTGGGATTCAAACTCGTAACCTCTCGCTCGACAGTACATAGCGGTTGGACACTTAGGGCCGGTTTCTGTCGTAAGGCCGGGTATGCAGGCTAAAATATAGGGTGACTGGTAATTAGTGAACAATTCTTAAACACGTGATTGTACTCATGATAATAAAAAACTGTAACCATGGGACTAAACATGAAATCGCAAAAAAAAATCAGCCAAGTTCAGTACATTTTGACCAGTTAGGCGAACACAAATGTACTGACCAGCAGGTTCTTTTTTCGCGATTTCATGTTTGGTCCCATAGTAAAGTTGTTCGTTATCATGACTACAATCACGTGTTTAAGTATCGTTCACTAATTACCAGTCACCTTATATAGCTTACCTAATACTCAACTTCAAATTCTCAATTCAGACATCGGGGATCAGCCGTTTAGAATTTTGTTTCACAAGTATCGATTATTATAGATTAGGCGTCTTTAGACTCCTGTAAGTTTCAACTACCTTGTTGGTCCAGTGGTCCTAAGCTACTGTTGAGCATGAGGTTTTGGGTTCGATTCCCAGGTTAGGCATAGATGTTTGTTGTTTCTATCAGGTATCTCAGTAGCAGCGCAGAGTCGTTGAGTTATTGGAGGCCAATGCTTGGGGGAGGCCTGTGTGCGGCGCTGGACGTCTTTCTGCTGAAATAATGATGAGAATGATGAGCCCCACAACTGATCACAAATCCTGACTTAACGTGGCCCTCCTCCAGTCGCCTATCGTCAACGTCGAGCATGGTTTTAAAAGATTGTTGCTTCACCTAAAGCAACCTGCTGTTAGATAACACGGACCTAGTGCGTAGACTAAAAAGAACTAAACCCTTTGAGTTAGTGTAGTGTTTAAAGTTAGTGTATAATAGTGATCAATGCTGTGCTATGCATTAAGACATGAACAAAGTGTTTTTATCAATATCAGACTGCTATCGACTTTTATAAAAGTGCTAAAGGACGTTATTCTTAGTTTTAACAAAACCTGTATTGTATAATAATAAGTTAAATTAATTATTAGTCTTTTAAGCTAGATTGTAATTAATTACTAAGAAAATTTTAACCAACTGGCAAAAGCACTCATGATCACAGATCATTGCGTATTCCGTTTGAGAAGGACAAGATTAGCTTCGATCTGAAGATAATTTGTAAATGAGATGACACATCATTGGATGTGCTAAATCTCTAAAACCATAATATGACGTCAAACAAATTTAATTATAGCCAGATGGCTGATTGTAAATGGAGAAAAGAAAAGAAAAAAAAAATACTAAGAAATTAAGTTCTTAATAATAAGTAAAAAAAAAACCTAAAGCAATCCAACTCGATGGTGAAGAGGCATCGCTAAAAAAGAGAATTAACGCCTGATAACTCTGTTGACATTCGGTTATTCCGTGATTTACTCTCTTTCACAAAACTTGTTCCAGGAAATACGTGTTTTTTTAAAACCTTTAAAAGTTTTTCAGAAAAATTGTCATCATGTATAAGTACTTTATGGGGGGCTAAATTTCACGTAAAATACTAGATTTTTAGAGGTTTTTACTGGATTATTTTTACAAAAAAATATGTTTTATTTCTATAGAACTCTAGATAATAACTGCAAGATATTTGTGTATCGTAAAATATCTGGATAAAGATGTGTAATAACATCATAATCACGTAAGAGCGGTTCTATGAAAATGTACTTTGGGTTGGCCGTTCGTAATTGTCTAGATTTGTGCTCAGCTGTGGGCGATATGCTCGCCCTTATTTTTGTACTTATATAGGGAAATTTTAGTGTTTTGTACATTATTGTCTGTGTGTACAAACAGTACAGGAGTAATTTTTTTTTTAATAAAATAAGCAAATTCATTAAGATGTGAGCGAAATAGTCTTTGATAACGAATCGATAGAACGTCAATGCCAGTGGGTGGTAACCCACTCGTCGATATTTCATCGAAAATATTAATACAAATAAATATAAGTTAAGTCTATTGTCCACGGACGTGTAGCTTCATAGACGCATATTCGTCATCATAAGTTTAGTGTACGTCTGCGTAAAGCTAAAGATGTGTCCAGAGTTGGCGAATGCGCCGCCCGCTCTTCGCTTGGTGGCTGCACGCGAGCACTTCATGTTCGTACTGGGCCGCACTCGAGCGGCGCGGGAGGGAGACGCACACCGCGGTACATCGCCCTCGTCCCTTAAACTTCAAACGCGAAAAGAAGTACTTGTGCCAGTCTCGCGTTGCGGGGCTGCACTACAGCGGCGCCGCACTTGGGCTGTAACGGCGCGTGAGCTGCACGCGCCAGCGGCGCATTCGCCAGCTCTGGACAGATCTTTACATACAAAACTATGAAACTGTGTCGACGAAGCGGCAATGTGGTGTCGCGTCGTGTGGTGTATAGTGTCGCTACACGTGCGTGGGCGACAGGCGGGAGTGGGCGGCGTACCAGATGTAGTGGTTGTCGTGGTGCGGCGCACGCATGACGCCGACGCCGCCGCCGAGGCGCCGGTAGTTCATCGCGCCGCACAAGCGCCACTGGTTCGATTCCGGGTCGAACACCTGCAAACATACACACATTTTAATGTTACTCTCCAAAATCAACAGTTACGTCAAGCTCTGGAATTAAACTCCGTAAAATATCCGACAAAAGTTTGACAAAGAAACTTCCATTGTTATTAATTAATAAGGAAATGTGTACCTTCCGTCTTATAGAATATAATCGAAATTTGAATGAAATTGCTAGCAGAACACAACATTTATTATTTATAACCTTACAACGCAACTGCATTTTATGACGTAGTCTTGAAACGTCTTTCTGTAGAATATTCTGAACCCGGAATATAAAAGAGATCTCCCCAACAAGATGAATTAGTTGTATTTCGACTGTGATACAAATGCGAAGTGTGATAAATGATATTTTCCAATAACGAAAGTTAAACAGATTGTAGGGGTATACCTCTATAGACTTAAGGTAGGCGGTGCCGTCAAAGCCCCCGACGGCGTACAACTGTCCGTTGACCACGGCCAGGCCCACGCCGCTGCGCCGTGACGTCATCGCCACCACGGGCGACCACGTGTCCGTGTGGGGCTCGTATCTATAACGAGAACATATAATGTTGTAGTGAATTATATCGAAAATAAGATTTTTAAGTCCAACACAAATGCGATTGCAAAGCGAATTGGCGCAAGAGGAACAAACCATTGGTGCTTTATAGCGATCGCTTACGTGATCGCACGTGGATGCTGAACGGATCGAACGAGCATAGCGAAGCAGACGCGATTAGTTAGTTTTACATTTTCACGTGAACTCTTGCGCTCCCGGTGGCTTGTTATAAATAAATTGCGGCTGAAACGGCACACTTCGCGCGTACGTAAGATAAAACCGCCACTGTACATTGAATTAGCGCACCGCACCGAATCGCTTCGCAATCGCATCCACGTTGTATGCCCTATAAGGCGACGCTTTTACGACGCAAATCTTTAATGTGCTTGCGGCGCGTGGACATGGGCGCCACGGGCGTCCACTTGTTGTATCTATAGGTACTGTTGTACAATATACTCACCGCTCAGCAGAGGACAGCTCAGTACAGTCATCGCGGCCGCCCACAGCGTAGATCTGTCCATCGAACACGGCGCAGCCCAGGTGCTTGCGGCGCGTGGACATGGGCGCCACGGGCGTCCACTTGTTGGTGCGTGGGTCATATCGCTCTACGGAGTTGAGCGGCGCCTGGCCGTCCGAGCCGCCTACTGCGTAGAGTTGGCCTCCTAGCACCGCTACGGCAACGCCCAGGCGCCGCGTCGTCATTGCGGCTACCTGAGACAAAAGCGCCACATTATCGATGTTTTAAAATTTTGGACATATATTTTCAAACAAATGTAAATGCTGTATAAAAAAATCTGTGGCGAGCTTTTCTAAAGATTTTGACTCTTTTTGTTTTCAATAAGACTTCCCTGTCTCCCCGTAGGTTTTAGGTGTCAGGCAAGTAAAGACCGCGAGAGGGCAGGTAGCGACCTTGGTCCAGCGGTTGTCCTTGGGGTCGTAGCGCTCGACGTGGTTGAGGCACTGCACGCCGTCCTGGCCGCCCACGGCGTACAGCGCGCCCTCCAGCACGGCCACGCCCACCGACGTGCGGCACGACGACGTCGGCGCCACCGACCCACACCACTGGAACATACATTTGTACGTCAATAGATAATTCCCCTTATTGGCATTACAAAAAAGAAAGACCTTAAATAAAACAATAAAGTACACTGAATAATGCCAAAAGAGCCTCAACCTAGCATAATGCCAAATGATAACACAAAGGCACCTGAAAATCACAAAATAATACAAAATAAGTTCCTGTCTGAAAGCGTCTATTTTCAGCTCACTTCTAAATCACGAAACGGATTTTGATAGGAGTTTTAGGAGCGAGGGTCCAAAGGAGGATGATTTCGTTCGTAATCAGGGCGGGTCGCTAGTAAGTAATATGAACTCCCATTAAAATAGATGAACCAATTTTAACACACCGTTCAGTAAGTCCAAAGATATCCAAGTAAAAAAAAGACTGATTAAAGTGAACACGGCACTCAAGAATAGATCTGAATAAACACATCGCATTATCATTAAATAGTAGGTACTTGCACTCGCGCGCTTTCTCGTAAGTACCTAGTCAGTTCTGTTAATATTATTCTGTATTTAATCGTAAAAAATAGTACTTAACTATCAATTGACTACACATCGCCTTTTTAGGATAATGTTGTTAGGAGATAGTAGGTAATTACGCGCAACTCGAGAACAGACTACCATTGGCTATGAATAAACTTTCCTCAAACACACAAGATTATGAACCGTTTAGGTAACTACTTAGGAAAAGAAAAGATTCTAACTAACCATCACATTTTACCAGGCTTTGGAAGAGTCTAATTGCGTGCTGAACTGTTCAAAGTATCAAAACTAACAGGAAGTTGTAAACAAACAAGCGCGCAGTAGAAACAGTGTATTGATATGAATCCTTTTTTTTTTTTTAACGTTCGATAACAGTAACAAACTGAGCGTGCGCGTGTTTAAAAATTAGAATCAGCCCTGTTTACAGTAATTAATTGAAATACTACTTACTCTACGCCGCGCCGGTAGGTTTTGATTGATGCACTTGCAAATCTTTCTTGATAAAGGATTTGGGCTCGTCGTAAGCTTTCATCGGTCGTACGTTGACGATAACACACGACCATTTCCAAGTATTCTTGATTGGTGTACGCGTAATAAGGCATTGTTGTCGATTGTGTTAACTACCTACGTAACAACACTCACACACTTAAACGTTCGACGTTCGCGAAACGTGTTACCGTCCCCGCCGCCCACGAAGTTGTTACAGTGAGATGGCATGAGCTGAACAATGAACGCGGCAGGCACTGACGTAGTCACGTGCGCTGATGGATGTGTTTATGCATTGGGTAACCAACATTTTTAGTTTATTTTCGGTAGCTGATTTTTTTTTTATATTATTTTTATTTTTTTTATAAGTATGTAAACTGTAGTGTATGTATTCTTTTTTTACCATTGTCTTTATTTTGGTGATCTGAATGATTTCTAAAACTTTAAGTTAAGCAAGTCACCCCTACGCAAGAACTCGCACAAAAATATACCAAACCAATTGTGACCGCTTCGCTTCGCTCATTCCCGCACCGCACCAACGTGCGTTTGGTCACTTAGGCCAGCGCAATAGACTTTTGATGGTTAATTCCGTTCGAGTCGAATCGCATCACGTTCCCTGGTATCTGGCCACGTACCTGGTTGGTCTGCGGGTCATAGCGCTCGATGCTGTTGAGGTAGGACTGGCCGTCGTGGCCGCCCACGGCGTACAGGAGGTCATGCAGCACGGCCACGCCGACGCCGCAGCGTCTCTTAGACATGGGTGCAACCATCTTCCACTCGGAGGTCTGAGGGTCGAAGCGCTCTACGGAGGCAATGGCGTCGCCTGAACACCAGCCGCCGACGGCGAATAGGACTTCTCCTGGAACAACAAAACACTTCACTTGACTATCTGGACTTCTAAACTAGTATAATAAAACTGAAGATTCTGTGTGTTGATTTATTTGTTTAAACACGCTAATCTCTAAAGTGCTGATTCAAATAAAAAAAATATTTGTGTTGGATATCCCATTTATCGAGGAAGGCGGTGCAGAAACCAAAGACGCAACATCATCATAATCATTCATCCGGGTCGTCCAGGATCTGTCGATGTGACGTCATCCACTACGCCAGCGGATTCTTAGAACCTTCACAGATTTATTGTTTTCTGTGTAGATGATGCGAAATAAGGTGTAAATTTCCTATATCTTTATTAAGAAGGAGGGATACAGACAGGTATTATGTCTGGTCCGGGAAACTATATGTAGCGGTTTAATCGCGCGCAGCGCAGGATAGTTCTCATGTGACGACATAGATGTCACTACCTTTATATTATTTGTTATTCATCTCTGCAAAAATAAGTCGAAATTTGTAATTCCTATATTATCACAAACTCCGGAATGTGTGACGGGCCACTTATAACGAGACTTGCTTTTACAAATCAAGCCAATATAAAAAACTAAGTCTCGACCACGTTGCAATGATCTTGTTTTAAGTTTGTATTTGTTGCACTATGGTTATGTGAAAAACAGCACCTTAATTAATCAATATTGTTGAGTAGCAACCCACCTCTTCTCGTGGGCTTCCGCGGCCTGGTCCGGGGCCCCTGCATGAGCGGCCGCTCCTGGGGCAGCAGCAGGTAGTTCTTGGCCTCGTCCAGCAGGTCGCGGCACGCGTCGTCTGAGCGGATCAGCAGTTCTGACGACACGGTGCCCACCAGGAACTTGGGGCTGAGGAGGGGTAGGCGGACGTGTTGGAGGACCTGCAAGTGTATACATAATACAAGTTATTTGACATTTCGTAATATCAGAAATCAGTGAGATTTTCGGCTTTTTTGGGTCAACAACAATCGCTGAGCGGAAATTAAGAGAGCCACTGATATAAGGAAGAGAACTTCATTGACATAAAAGTCACATTTTACTGAAAGCAAGCATAGTGTTCCACACGCACCAAGGGATTTTTTTTTATTTATTTACTAAACATACAAAACCATAGAGACCCAACAAGGCCGAAGCCTACTAGAACTAAGGGCTGACCTCTGATAAAGAAACTAGTGACCCTAGAACACAAGACAACTGAAGGAACACAGGTATGGTTTTAGCCAGTAAAAGACTGAAATACCCTCTCGCACCGCCCTATAGTGGTCGAAGTCATTATGTCCCACATCAAACAAAAATAAAAAACCTTACAAACACAAGTTAAGGATATCATAGGCTACCTGTGCCAGGTGCTGTCTTCTCTCGGCCACGTTGTACTTGACCCAGGACATGACTGCCTGGAAGGTCTGTTCTTCAGAGCGCACGTTGAGCTCGTCTGAGGACACTATGTCGATCAGCTGCGCGGCTGGCAGCAGTAGGAACTCTTCACTTTCCATTACCTGTAAATGGAATGCAAATCAGTTTATGGAGATCCATCTGTATTAGCAATTTATTTTGTCAGTAGAACAAAGATACGATACGTAATATAAGGTGAACAGGTGTTCGAGCATTAAACGCTTGAGCATGTGGACTGACGTCACAGGCGGCTGAGGCACCGGCCGCAGGGCAGACGGCGAGCGTGCACCGGACGGCGCGTGGCGCGCCATCTTCTCGATCCGACGGATTCAGAGGCACACGCGTCCCTCTATCGATCACCCCTCACTGATCAGTTACTTATTATTCAATGTATTTTTTAAATAGTATACAGTCCACTTATTGCCATTGTTTTTGCCACACTTAGTAGGCAAATACTGTGTGTGTACTCACACTATTTGCCTCCCTGAAATTCCGGACAATAGGAATGCAGGGGTTAATCGGGAATAAACTTAAATATTCTACCCAAATAACTCTTGTTTTGTACCTGACTATTGTAAAACCCAAAAAAAAACAGAAATTAATGAATCACAGCCTTTCTAAGTTTTATCCAGATTCAGTCCAACCTCGTATCTAATGCCGTCTGCAATCATTTAGACGAAGAGCACTTACCTCAGGAAAGTTCTGTTGTGTGAATTTGTCAGCGATTCGGAGCAGTTCTCTGCAGGAATGCGTGTCAGCGAAGGCGCGGATGCCGAGGCAATTGGAACAGTCCAGTTGCCGCTTGAGGAACTCGCAGCACACGTCCTGGATCTCCTGCAGCTGGAGTAAACAGGCAGCGGGCAGTAACGCCTGGAAAGAAACAGATCTATGTTTAGGAACGGTGTCTGGTTTTTGATCACTCTACAGAATTCCTGTTATTTGGTGTAATTCAAGTTTCAGATACATTAGGCGGCCAAATGTCCTCCAACATGACGTGTGACGCTCAATCTACGTGACGCTGCAACGTTGTCCGGGACACTGGACGACTGGACATCTTATCCCCTAACATATTAACGCATTCACGTGACACGCGCCATGTCAAAGTTGGATTCAAGTCCAACCAGTTGTGGATGTTTTACATGGAGCTCAGATCTTTACAAAAAGGTACTGTGCAGCAAGATAAGCATACTCCTTGGATAGACTGATGATTTAGTACTCTAGGATATCTTTGACTTTACTTGGCAAAGCTATGTAGATTTGATCTCTTATAGCCATTATTGGGTTACGAGAGTGAAGTTGCGCCAATTAATTAAAAAAAAACATGTTTAAGTTGATTTGTTATTTAACAACAGAAGAACCCGAAGTTTAAATTACTATCCATCTTACTTTCGAGGTGTTTTTTTTTAGGTAGGAAATCGTCAGAATTCATTGCTTCTCATGCTCTCGGGCGGAGTGGGAGGTCGTGTCAGACTTTTACTGACTAAAACCCACTCCTGTTTCTTCTTTGCCTTCGTTTTAGAGCCCCTGGATTCTCTTTCGCATAACCCATAAGCCCCAGAAGGCTTAGACCCTGTTGGGCCTCTACGGTTTGCTGATATCTATTTTCGACGTGTACAGCTAAGAAAGCTCTAACTTTCTGATCATGACGTTCCCACTAACTGCAAAAGCGAATTAGAGTGGTACATACAAAAAAATATGGACACAAAAAAACAAAACCGTATGAATTCTGCCACGAGAGTCCACAAAACGCGTTGCAACGACCGCGCCGCTCATTGCAACGCGTTTTAACTACATTAAGACTTGTGGCTATGCCGTATAGAGCAGCTGCTCTATGACATCTATCTAAACCAACCTGCACGTTGCTCTCCTCTACCACTATGTGCGCGGTGTAGCAGAACTCCACCAGCTGCTCCATGGCCTGCTCGTCCACGTCGCGGATGGTGACCTCGGTGGCGCGCGACTCCGCCAGCTCGCCCGTGAACATCGCTCGGAAGTACGGGCTGCATGCTGATAGGATCACCCTACAAGCAAACACAAATTGGTAGGCTTGTGTAGTTCGCAAACGAACTAGGTCGTTTAAGCTCTCCCACGGGCGAACTACACGAACTAGATACGTCACTCTTTAGCTCGCTAGTTTATTCTACACGGTACAATTTTGATCGTTTTAATCCCGTAAAGGGTCGATCCGGTACATGAAACACTATCGATTTCTAAGATAAAATTCAAAAACAAAATTCATTTTTTTTAAACTCAAATTAATATACACATGTACGCAATTTCTATAAGTAATCATCAGCTGAGCGAGTCCAATGACCTGTAGGTAGTTGTCGGTCGTTACGTGCCTACATTAGAAGCTCCTACGTATTAAAGTTTAATAAGAAGCAATGAACAACAATTTCTACATTTAAAATACAGAAAAAATAGTTTCTTTAGGTGTTAAATTACTAGGAGTACTTCTTTGGTTTGAGACGGAAGATGACGACCTAAAGGAGTGAACTACATAGTTCGCTAAGGAGTTGAGAACGAAGCTGATCGCTCCAGTGAACTACTAGACAAGTAGTTCACAAACTGCAAGACTAGAAATTGATACGATAAATTGCGAATGCGCTTGCATCTACTTGGAACAGCGTGGTGGAGTATGACCACTCCCTCTCTCAGCGATTGTGTACTAGCTGTTGGTACGAGTGCACTGAACGTACATAGACTTACGTCTATATGTGAGTACTATTTCGTCTGCTGCGTGCTTTTATTGAATTGTAGATTCGTAGAAGTGAAAAGGCGTATAGCTTTAATCAGTTTTCAGTTGCAATTAGACGCGAGGGTGAGGCTTTGTGATTCTAGTCATTATGCTCACTAAAATAAGAAGCGAATAGTCCAAATAACAAAGTAAGATGTCATAAAGCATTACAAATCACTCAAGAATTTTATACACCGCGTCAATAATGAGACGTAATGTTATCATTAAAATATTCAAACAAAGATAAAATCAGGTCAACTTAAAAAGTAGATATTTTAATGATAAGATATTAAAAATCTTGCAAAGATAACAGTGTTGTGTTTACATAATGTATATAAATAAAAGTTACTCTGTTATTAGTAAATTCGAAAATTATGACATTATTGAAATGCCAATTTTTTGCAAGAATGGTGAAAAAAATATCTTTGGGGCTAAGTAATTCTGATTTGATTTATTTTGCTTGTATTGTTCAGCTGTTTGGCAAAATTGGACCCCAGAAAGATATTATGTGTCTGTGAAAAAATGCGGAAGCGCGACCCTAGAAGGCAAAGGGCAACTGCAGAAACTTGGGTGGATTTTAATCAGTCAAACTCTGACAATCCCTCTCGCCCCAACTAGAACCGGAGAAGATTTGAAATTTACTATTGAATTAGTAAAATTTCAAACCCTCAAAAAAGAAAGCTATCCCTGTTGCACTGTTTTAAAGTATTGTTAATATTGTATTGGGTCCGCACTTTCGGCAGGAGTCAGGTTTGTACCATATCATACCTTAGAAGTCCACTGTTGGACAATGACTCCCCCAAGCATCGCTATAAGGACCGATGGGGACCGATG
Source organism: Leucania comma (assembly GCA_958295575.1). Classification (NCBI taxonomy): domain Eukaryota; kingdom Metazoa; phylum Arthropoda; class Insecta; order Lepidoptera; family Noctuidae; genus Leucania; species Leucania comma. Next base: position 1,357,804 of record OY282468.1, on the reverse strand, counting down.
ACCTGGTGAGGGTCATTCCAGGTCATTAGCCGCTTATCATTCAATGGGTATATTGGTTATATTATAAATCAATTAACAATGACGTGATGTTATTAAAATTATGTTTAAAACGACGATTAGAAACCTTACCGATGTGCAAACAGTTTCCTGTTGGCCACGTTGAGCACCACATCGCACAGCTCGCGGTGGCGGCGCAGCGCGGACAGCTCTCCGAGGATGGCGCGCGGGTGCTTCTCCGAGGTGTGCGACAGCCGCGCGCCGCCGCCGCCCCCGGGCGACCCGCCCTCGCCCATCCTGAGGACACACCCCAAACAGAGCTGCATTGCTATTCTGTCAAAATCTCACCGTGAAAACTTGTGGTGGGATACCTCAAGCCTCACCTTAATTTTGACGGTGAGTTTTAAGAATAGGCCGCCTGCTAGCTACAGGGTCAGAAGCGACCAGGGTTTGACCCTGAACGCTTGGATGGACGATGAAAAGCGACAACAAAAAGCACCTGAAGCTTTGGACCTCTTATTCATACACGTTTTTACCCCTTCAAAAACTTCGGTTTTAGCCGTATGTTCTGTTAATTAATGAAAGTTGTATGATAATCACTGCAAGTTTGTAGACGCAAAAGTGTGTAGAACGTGGCGTCATGGTATGGTAATTTTATTGGCAAACAAACATGTATGAATAACTAGCCTCAAACTTAAAATACAGCAAACTTAGATTACATTCTAGCACAATCGCTTATGCGGTTAGACACGGAAGGCGGGGGCTTTAAGACAGGCCTAACAACAGATATAAGTTTTACCTTTGATCAAGAAATACATAATCAAATAACATTTAACTTAAATAATGTTGTAAGTTTAAGTTTTAAGTTAATTACTTCATGTTCCGGGCCTCAAACAATATGGCGTCGGGCCGGACGGAAAGCCCAAAGGGCAGCATGCGTCCCGCGAGATTCAGCTTGTGTTTCGCTGAAATAGAACATAGATTGTGCGTCAGCGTCAGCGCTTCTCAACAAGCTATCGCGAGATATAGGTGCAATATTATATACAAGGGGCATTCTTCTTGGTCGAAAATGTAAGAAGCTTAGAGATATAGTTATTACAGTGAAACCTAGATAAGTGGAAGCTCAAGGGACCTAAGATTTTTTGTTACTTACACTTAGAGGTATTTCGTTTACCCATTTTTAAAATAGTCAGATTTAAAGACCGTTGTCTCATTTACAGAGGGTCCCGCGAAGAAAAACTATGTTTGCAAATAAAATTTCTAAGTGCTAAATTATTAATTAATTGTTTCACTTACAGAAGCTACAATGAGCTTAAAAGTTCCAAGTATAGAGATAGACATGGTACTGCATTAGAATATTTGCTACTTATTGTTAAGTTAACTTTAAAGAAATAAATCTTGACCAAATAACTTACATATGGTCATTTTGTCAAATGTATGTTTTACCCAAATGCCTCGATGGGAGGACTCTGCATATAAGCGCGCTGTATGGATCTTTATAATTTGTTTTTGCAGTCAGGCTGTTTTGATATCAGACATTTATTTCCCCCGACCTTTACGTAAAATGTTTTAAATAAACTACGTGATAATACTGTGGGTTGGTGGCCTTTTACAGTTTTAGAAAACCCTAGTCCATGCATACATAAGTAGAGAAAGATCCAAACTGTTTGCCGCTATAACTTATGCAAGTATTCCAGCATTTGAAACTGTGATAGAATATTCAGAAGACTGGCGTGCATGACAACTGAATGACGTTTGAGAAATCGATACTGTCCGTCTGATAGTTCAACATACCTAGCTGTCTTGAATTCTAGGAACTATCACGTAATAATTTATTGTATCTTCGAACAAATTTTATGTTGAGCCATACTTAAGTATCGTCGGTTTGTTTATTTATTCACAGTCGCAATTTAAACTTTGTTTTGTTTCTTGATTTGATTAGACCGACGCACACGTGTGACACGCCTGATTTGTACGTAGAACAGCGTTGCGTGGCGTAGATCTCGTGTAGCTTTACAAGTTTAGTTGCCATATAAAATGTATGGAGACCGACTCTCCCAGATCGGCGCACGTGGCGTACGTGGCCCATGTTTACGCAATGTAGTTTTAGCTTAAGGAATATATTTTCTGAAAGCCTGAAGTCTGGACTCGTGTGTTAGGACAAAAAAATCTCTGCAAATTATACATTTTATGAGAGCTGATAACCAATTGAGCTGCTAAAGCGGACATCTCACACAATGTGTAACTGTGGTGTAACTCTTTTTCACAAATAAAGATTTTAATTCATTTCTGAGTTAAAGTTTTTGATCGCAAGTTATCGATCACTGGAAGGATCGCAAGTCATTTTTATCAAAGGAATATGTGACTGCTAATTTTACGAATGACTTCATAGTGTTGTACTGCCATAAATTTAACGAAAAGTTATCATACACGCCATCATCATCATCATTTTAGTCGAAAGACGTCCATAATTGAACATAGGCCTTCCCGAAATGCTGCCACAACGACCGGCCCTGTGCGTTTCGTATTTGTCTGATTCCTATAAGACTAATGCAATCTATGCAAAACTATGGGATAGTTTATGATGCAGCAACTGGTAGAAAAACTTAGCAAACTGCGTAAACATTTAAATGTTATATTCATAAATATGAGATCTTAGTACATTTCATTTTAATCATTCAACTCCTTCCTGCCATCATGTCCGCGAGTACATTAGTCAGAGCGAACATAACTAAAAATATCATGCTTTTATCTAATTAGATCATTAGTGAGACTCCACGATTATTATCACAACTTTATAAATAAACCATCCAGTGTCAGTGGACTAGTGTAACAATGTGGATTCACTTCATGACCTAGTTCTGTCTCGTGGTCTCGCCTACTTTATGTCCATGAAATGAAATAATATGGGTCGCTACCTGCTCCATCACTTTATTTTTTATTTATAGAACTCGGAATATGTGATGTGGGATTTGAATTGGTAGACAGGATTAGGACGGAAGAATGATGCTCCAAATGACGCAATGTCACAAGTCACGCGCAAAAATAAACACAATATTGTTAGGTAGGAGGAAAGTTGCCTAAGTTAGGTAAGTAGGTCAGGTTGGTGCTAAAATGTCAACCACTTTGGAGCATGCGAGCTTTGTCAATATTCGTGCATTGTGATGCAGTTTGCGTATTTTGCAATGGTGAATATGAGAGTGAACACAACGCTGCTTTTTTTTTTCATTTTGCGTAGTAGTCGACGTAGTCGTACAATGATGTAGTACCTGAATTTTTTTTTACGTGGGAAATCATCCAATTAATTTTGATTTTATGAATTTTCGCGTTCTAGGGTGGAGCGGGAGGACGTGTCAGACTTTTACCAACTAAAACCAATTCCTATGTCCCTTCTTCCTATGCAGAGTACTAGAGTTCTTTGGCCACATTACAATCATGAACTCATCATAACTGGCATAGTTGATGGCAAACGACCAAGGGGCCGCAGCCCAAAAGGTGGACAGATCAGGTCCGCTCCACACTAGAAGCCCAATTACACGACGCACTACATGACGCCAAGAACCGCCACAGATGGTAAGACACCATCAATAAGAAGCTAATCCAGCAGGAACTTCACCACCTTCAGTAATGAGGAATACGAATCCAGGAGGAGGATGTCCCTTCTTTGCCTTGCGTTCCAGGACCTCGGAGTTTACTTTCAGAAGTCAACCCGTGGCCCCAGTAGGCTTCGACCCTGCTGGGACTCGGATGTAGGACCTGGACCGATGTGATCGGCATAGAAGCGTGGGGTTTGGCACAAGTAAATGAAGAGGTGTGGCATTGAAGAAGTTTATAAAGATAAAAGAGTGAGTGTGAGAGTGAGTTTATATAGAAGAGTGTGGAAGTGAAGCATTGGGTTATGTCGGGCTGTGGGTTATTAATAACGATGATAAAAAGACGAAAAAAGATTTTTTTATACACTGACGAAAACATTTTTGGAACTTTAGCGCCAAAATACATGTTCTTCACTGTAACCTTAGCAGTTTGTCAAGCTCGAACGTCTTGGCATATCTCATCCTTGCAATTACATGCAAGCGTCTTTCAAAGACGCAAGATTAGCGATCGCTTTGTCTCGTGTATTTGTGTGCAGCGAAAGTGATTGTCGGCACTTGTGCATTCAACCGTTAGTTAGGAATAAGACACAGATAGCTAGCAGGGCTCGTCTTTGTGGCGTGGCTGGAAAGACCTCACGGCGTCCACACCTGCCGCATGACGCAGGTTCTCACCGGACATGGTTAGTTCGGAAAGTTCCTGTTCCGGATTCGTGCGGAAGTGACCCCCAGGTGTCGCCACTGTTTTTTTTTTTATGGTAGGTAAAATCATCCAATGACAAGTCCCGCCCTTGGGTGAGCGGGAAGTAGTGTCAGACTCTTACTGACTAAAAACCTACCCCGTTCCTTCGTTGCCTATCATGCCGGGGCTAAGCCTTCCTCTCAGAAAACGGCCCTTAACCCCAGCAGGCTTCGACCCTGCCTGCCTGCAGCTAGCAAGCTGGGCCTCTACGGTTTGCTGATAGCTCCTTGAGGCGCGCGGGAACAGAACGCGCCGTCGACGACTTGGGCTCGGTCCGGTATGTTACCGGACGATCGGACAGCGTGCTACCCACTGCACGCCGTCCGCAAGCCCGCGCCTACGGTGGCCGGAAATCGGGATCGGGATCCCGGCGGCGGCTGGGGCGAGCGCCCCGTTGCCTCTGCCTGATTCGGTCGGCCTCCTCCTTTGCTAGCATTACTGCTTCGCAGAAGGAGGCGACCGCCTGCCATCCCTCCTCACTCCGGACCATGGCCTGAACCAAGGCCCGGCGAGAGAGATCGCTGCCGCCGATTGCCCCCACGAGGACACGGCGATGCTCCGCCCAGGCGGGGCACACCTCTACAGTATGCTCCACCGTGTCCTCCGGGTGTTCCGCACAGTGGCGAGGTGTCGCCACTGTGTGGACTTCCCGGAGGACACCGTGGAGCACACGGTAGAGATGTGCTCCGCCTGGGCAGAGCATTGCGGGGGCGTACGGCGGCGGTGATCTCTCGCGCCGGGCCTTGGTACAAGCTATGGTAAAAGGAAGCCAAGGAAGAATGGCAGGGGATTGCCTCCTTCTGCGAAGCAGTAATGCTAGCAAAGGAGGAGGCCGACCGTATCAGGCAACGGCGCTCACGCCGCAGCCGGGGCCGGGTTTCTGATCCCGATTTCCAGCCACCGTAGGCGCGGGCTTGCGGACGAGGTAGGTCGCTGTCCGACCGTCCGGTAACAGTGCGGACCGAGCCCAAGTCGTCGACGGCGCGTACAGCAAACTGTATGGGCCCAGCAGGGTCGGAGCCTACTCTGGGCCCTGGGTAAATGTGAAAGTGTACACCAGGAAGGCAATGAAGAAATGGGATGGGTTTTTATTTAGTAAGACTCTGACACTATCTCCCGCTCCGCCCAAGGGCGGGAGATGTCATTGGATGATTTTACCCATTACAAAAAAAAACATCATGTTTTTGTCATAAAATTAGGGGTGAGGCGGATTTCGATTTACCCATCGTCCTGCCTATCATACCTTATCCTATGCTTACTAATTTTCCCGTGATAGCGATATTCTAAACTTCGGTATACCCGACGAAACGATTGAACAAAAAATGATTGAAAAAAGATGGTATTTTCACTGGGATAACTAATGTTATAACGAGTAATTTATACTACTTTTTCTTTTCCATCGACACGCTAAGAAGATGTCATTTTCATACAAGTATTTATTGTATCGCGGGGGGAATAAGCACGCGGGACGCCTGCGGTGCGCGGGAATCCCGCATGCGTGAGGAAATCCACATGACAATAAAAACATCCTAACAGCTAGTCTCTAATACAAATCAGACATTCAATTTAACTTATATCGATTCAATTGCATAATTAATAAGTGCAATAGGTATGGACAGCTTCATCAACTGGCAACGGCCTTTTCTAAATTATTTTAGTGTGAGAGAAGTAGAATGATGTAGCTCTCTGAGAATAAACTGCCTCGTAGGCTTTGAAGCGCAACTGTTGCAGCGCAGCGTGGGCTCTTTAGTTCGATTTCCAAGTCGGGCAAAAAATGATATTGGATTTTTCTTTTAAAAAGTACTCTGTAGAAGTCCAGAGTTTGATATAGTTTAACACTCTCGTGCCTCGGAAAGACCTTTGGTCCTGCGGCTGGCTCCTTGCAATCGTGGCTTGTGCACTACAACGTCTCCTGCGTACTTCGCTAATCTCTGTTGAGATTGGTTACCGTGATAGAAATTCAGTCGGGAGGATTAAGGTATCAGATAAATGTAAAAGGCACTATCATCAAACCCTTCAACTTTTATCTTTTTTACTACAGACTAGTGCTCCACTTAATCTGCTACACAGGAAAATCTACACCTAGTTTTATTCAGCTGACATTACAGTACTCAGAAGGCTCCCCAGTTTAAGTGGAACTAGGCTAGACATGTCTGCCACGTGACAATCGAGCAGTATGCCGCGGCCGGTTAAATACAAAATTGGTGCCCTGCCCTGCCTGGGACCCTCATACGACCGGGTCCCGGCAGACCGAGATGGCGTGACGACTTGAATGTCTTCCTTAGGAATTAGCAAGTGGCTCAGAGCCAGGAACAAAGGAATAGAGGAAGGCTTTTGCTCAGCAGTGGGACAGTAAAAGCTAGTATCATAATAAGTTTAATAATCCCCCAAGGCTTGAAACAAAAAGTAAAAAAAAAATTCGTAATAATCACGCTAATCTTATAGTAAAGTAGGAAAGATTTTATGTAAGTATGTTTGTTATGCCTTCACATGCAAATGGCTGTATGGATTTGAATGAAATTTGACACACAAGAAGACCTGGAACAGCACATAGGAATCTTAGTACTAGGACTACATTCCATTGGATATTTTCTACTTTAACACGGGTAAAACCACTAGCTGAAGTTATAGTTACGCATAAAAATTACACACATGGAAAAATTACACCCATGGTTATGAGGAAGATAAAATCAAATGGTTAACAAGTTAACAGTCAAGGCTACTCACTCCCTGGCAACTCCAACTGACCGTTCAACTAGGAAACTAATTGGTCATGCTGTTAGTTCACATTTGCACATTACCTTGTGTAATGTCAGTGGTAGCGCACATCAACCGTGATGTAACTGTTGCGCTACCAAGAAACATTCTAATTATCTAAAAGTTTAATTCAAATCTGCATTTGTGTTGGTTATGTTTTAATTATGGGTTTATGATTTTTATATGAGTGTGTAGGTCAGTTTCTGGGTATATGAGTACACATGAACCTGTTATTTTATAGAAAAAAGTCATGTATTGTAATAACTAATGTGATTTGGCACACGTAACTGGATTGGATTAATATGAATTTGGCAGAAGAAATTGAATATATTAACTAATAACAGTTACCTATTTTTTTTAATAATTTATATATTTGCAATCAGTCAGACCAACCATTTAAATGGTTTTTTATGGGCATTGATTGAATTTTAAGGTTCTTTCTTCCAGCGAAGCATCTGGCTTTTCAATATTATTTTTACTTTGCTCTACTTACTAACCATGTGTTTAGTCTTTTCATTGTTGCTGGTTCACTGGTTGTTGTTACTTGTGTCATCTATATATATATATAGATGGTCTTTGTATGTGTTTATATACAAGCTGAATTTTTCACAAATTGTTTATAATATGCTTACTAGCCAGAGCTTTGGATGGGTGTTAAAATCTTTTCAATTCTCGACTTTTCTCTGCCATAATTACCTTGTACTAAACACCAAAACCCTCTATTGGTAAAAATCTCATGAAAATTTACCATGTAGTTTTCAAGTTTATTGAGAACAGATGGGGTTGGAGATGTTTTATAAGATAATCGCTGAGTATTATAATACTACTTTTCATGCTAGAAAATTCACAATATTCAGAGGATAGATAACAGCAGGAAAATGTGGTAAATCCAAATATTTAAAAAATAAGTTATATTGCTTGGACAGTAAATTGTTGGAAGTAATCTCTGAAAGAAATGATCTGAAGATGACAGTTATTTGTTGTTGTATGTGGGAAAACTTCATAATATAAGACTAATGGTAAGAGCATAACTATAATAATGATAGAATACATTTTCCCATTTATAGCAGTGCATACCTTTTGTTAATTTGTTTATGAACAACACACACTAAAAATTGAAAACAAAAGTTCAAAATGTTAATTCAAATTCGTAATAGTTCAGTGTTTAATATGGATGGCTATCTAATTTGGTTTCAAACAAAATTAGTAAACACCGTTGAACTAATTAACAAGTCTCATACACAGTAATGGGCATTCATTTTGTGTTTTAACACAAACAATATAAATCTAATGTTGCTTATGTTTATTCAGAAATGTATTTACTTATATATTTTGTTTATGTTTATTAAATGAAAACAAAGAGGGAGATAAACAATTTTGTTATGAATCAAATACTTTATGAGAATAATGCTGTCAATATTGGTTTGTTTGAGTAATACTCATAATTTAACACACAAATGAGGGATAAATTACCAGGGATCAGGGAAAAAATAGTTTTTTGGCAAAATCAAAAACTAAAAAGAAGTGATTGAAATTCTACTTCCCTCTCATTCTCACGTGAGGTGAGACATAATTATGTCAAGTGTTAGTTGTTGCTGCTAGGCTGTATAAACAATCAGCTGTTGCCAGTCCAATATTTACAATACAAACCATTCAGGCACAAAACAATGACTTCATTTTTCAAGTTATTATGGCCATGAATTAAAAAAAAAAACTATTCAAACTATGTGAAAAAATATTCGTGCCAAATATTTGTCAATGATATGAAAGTTCACTCACCTCTTGTGTCCGCGTGAGTTACCCAGCTGCAACCGCAGCGGGGGCGAAGCCCAACCCCACACGGAGTCAATCTGCAACACACCAGCCAGCCATACCGTCAGACCACCCCGCTTTACACACAAACCTATCCTGTTTGCCAATACAAACTAATTTATGCAATGTATGCCCTCAGCCTCGCTCAGCACTCACCTTTGACGATTGCTTTTCGACCTCACAAAGAAACCTGACCTCAAAGGAGTGTTATACACAGATTAAACGCCCTGAGGAATGTAAAACAGTTAACGGCACATCGATTTTACGATTTCACAAGTTTTTATGTTTACTAATGTTGCAGGATAGGTATCGTACTTTTGTCCACTAGTCAATTTTTTGAAGGTCTGATCAAAATAACTGACAAGGTAGCAAACGGCCTTCAAACGTAAACTTCTGTGCTTAGATCATTTTATATAAACGAAAATGAATCAAAGAAAACTTTAAAAAACTGTATCTCATTAGTTATCTTAAATTTTTAGAAATAGTATAAATTTTATTTTTCAAAATAATATTCAATCTAGTTTATTTTTGCTAAATAAGATTTAAGGTTTCGAACGCACGGCAAACGAGTATTGTCATTTTCTGTTATTTTGTCAAGTTTTTGATTGCCGTGTTAAAAATTGTTTTCAAAAGCTTTGCTCATTGTTTTAATTCTGACTATACTGAAATTTAATTGTAAAAAGTAAAATCACAAATCTCACATCAATTTATATTATACGTGTTCTATTTTGTTCAGCTTCTCACTATGCGAATTGGATTATAAATAAATCAGGATGAACTCCACAACTACCGCACGGTCACAGACCACAGCTGATTAAAAATTAACAAAACGTCAAAACGTAAAGAATTTGACATTGACATTTAGTTGTTGACGTTTTCTTGTGCTTCAGATTTTCCAATTTGATTTTTGATTTCAAATAATTCGATGCCCGAATGAAATTACTTGTACCTAGTTTATAAATTAGACTCCAAACATGTCTCTAAGTCTTCTGTTAGAGAAATACGACGTGTCCACTGACGAGGGATTACAGAAAGCACTCAACGAGATTGAGAAAGAAGAGGTAAATGGTGTTGTTTTGGTGACGGTGGCAAAAGTTCCTTTTATAAAATTTACAAGAGAAGTATTTTTGCAGTCAGAGGTTGATGCGGCGCTCTCAGGAGTGCTATCCAGGGCATGTTCCTTGGAGGGTCGTCTTCGGGCAGCAAGCCAAGCTTACACGAAACTGACTGAAGTTAAGACAGACGCTCAAATCGCCGCTGATATGGTGGACAAGACAGCCGGTCTCGCGAGAGATGTAAGCGCTAAAGTACGGCAGCTGGACCTGGCGAGGGTAAATAATAAGCTTTGTATATTCAACTTTCACAAAACAATCCAATTTATAAAAGCATGATCAATGATGACGGATTTTTTTTTCAGTCTCGTGTGGCGGAATGTCAGCGCCGTGTACACGACTTAATTGACCTACAGCTGTGTAGTGCTGGAGTGGAGGCAGCTATCAAAGCACATGATTATGAAACTGGTATGTTTACAAATTTCCTAGAATTATGTCTCTTACCTATGTTTGTCAGTCACATATTTATACAATGAAACCATTTAGAATCTTTAAACTGTCAAGCCCCAAGCGGACATCGGTCTCCGCACACCTATTGTCTTTCTATTGTGTATCTCATTACGGTATTCAAGGGGGGATCTTAATCCAAATATAAAATATAAGGTTTTTAAAGGAAATCCGCAATCTAAACTAGATAGTTGAAAAAATGTAATAAATTTTTAAATGCATGTTCCTTCTGTTTGAATTATATAATAATTATAGTTTGTATCTTGATATATTAAAGTATTTTTTTATTTATAAAATGTTTGTCACATCATTTGTTTCAATAAAAGTTATCTGACAACATTGACATTGAATTTTAAGTAGAAATGTAAACAATGCAATCAATATTTTTGTATTGTCTAAATAAAAGGCTATTGATTGTTACACATTTATAACCCTGCAGATTCAGTAATGCTATGTCTACTGGTGTCATGAGCATGTACACCTAACTCTTAAGGTACCAATAGATTACAACACTTAATATGATACCCTCAGTGCATACATCAAGTGTCTTTGTACGAACATGAGCATTCAATTAGAAACAGTAGTCTATTCATACCTTAATTCATTATTCCCAGAGAGGACGCCGGCGTCCGCACACCTATTGTCTTTCTATTGTGTCTCTAATTACGGTATTCAACAGGTTAAGAGTTAGGTGTACAATTGCTCCACAACTCTTAAATTTCTATCTTTTTGTGAGATTCATTGAGAGACACATCATTGTATGTCCTTTAAGTCCCTTATGAATAGAGGTTGTTGACCCTCCAACATTTATTGGGAGTCTTAATTTCGAAGATGGAAATTAAGATACAAAACTGTCTTGAATTGACATTTATTCATGATCCTTTACATTTTTAATGTACTTGATACAAAATTCTGATGATGATGATGATGGTCTGAGTATAGATTTTTTATAGATACCATTAAAACTGCGTTAAGCTGGCGTACACGATGGACTCCCGTCGCATGAAAAAGCGTGGTTGTCATGTGCAATGGTCCCCATAATTCGTAGTAAAACGTGCGCGTGGCCCGGCTCCCCTCGCGGTTCCCTGCAACGGAGCACTTTTGTGTGGAACCGCGCCGGCGCCCGCTTTACGCAGTTTCGGCCCTTACATTTTTCATTATATTCTAGGTGCTGGCCATGTGTCTAGATTTCTGAGTATGGACCCAGGTTCAGTAGCGGCCGCGAGGGCACGAGGCGCGCCCGACCCGCGCGACGCCATGACCCGTGCGGCAAACACGCTGCGGGAGCATCTAGTGCGCAAGTATGTATCATTTCCGAAGTCTATTGAAGTCTCTATTATGCTATGAAAAGGTTGATAAGCTATAAAAATATGTTTTAGGTTTGAAGAAGCAGCACGTAAAGAAGATGAGCCAAGTGTTGAGCGTCTGTTCAAGCTGTTTCCCCAGATCGGCCGTGCTGAAGAGGGAGTGGACCTTCTAGCTAAATATCTTGCCACACAAGTATGTGGTCATTCTTTCCAATCATTCTGCAGTTTACCCACTCTTTCAGTTTGGCCGTTTCTCTACAGTTGAGTACACTACGGTATTGTTACGCCATAAAACTTAACACGCCGTATCTTTAATACAATCAGGAGTAGCACCAAATAATTAAAACGCATTGCTGTGAGAAGCTTCCAGAATAGAAGTATGTACCTAGGCCTGGCAAGTTCTAGAAAAATCCGCCATAAAGTAGTAGGTACTGAATTAGAAAGTTAGAGTAGGTACTTAAGTAGTTGATAAAGGAATTTGTACCTTCCGTCTTATACGATAGAGTCGAAATTTGCATGTGTCGTAAGTCATAAGGCTTGTAATAATAATGTTTTTATTGCTCCGCGATGCGACTCTATTGTTCTGGAATGGGCTTGAAACGTCTTTATCTAGAATTTTCCTGGCTCCGCATATAAATACCCGCCCCCGACTAGAAGCCAATCAGTTTGAATTCGTCTGCGATTCAAGTGCGATCTACGAGTACCTAAATGAAGTGATTAGTGATTCTACCTGAACGGAAACGGAACTCTAGTATTGACAATTGTGCTTTGGAGTCATATTGAGAATTGTGCCAAGTTGGTCGAAAAAAATTGTTATTGTTTGTGGTTATTAAAGTTCTCTTCTAGTAAACCGGCATTTTAATTACTCACGTTCGTAACAGTATTTAGGGACCTTATAGGAGTTTAAAAAAAAAAAATAAAAAAAAGAGAAAAAAATAAAGAGATCAGCTCTATAAGTAATTCTTATAATTATTTCCACCATTTATTATCTTTCAAGTCTTCTTATATCTCCCAGACAGAAACAGCGATCCGCCGTGCCTGCGTTGTGTCCGACGTGACGTCCGAAGCGGCCGTATTCGCGGATGCCGTGACGCGCGTGGTGGAGGCGGGCGGCGCGGGCGTGGAGCGCGCGAGGCAGGCTGCTGCCACGCATGCCCCCGGCCTCCTACACAGAGCCTTACGCGCTATACAGCCAGCGGTATGTAATCCAGTGAAAATAATGGAACTACAAGTCGAAGGTGCATAGAATTACAAATAATTGCAAGTAAAATGAAGCTGTTTATTAATGATAATACGGTTTGGATTAGGATGATAGTTTTAGTCATGTAAGTTGGCTCGGAACACATTTGACTCCAATTCGCGCCGTTCTTTTCGTAGTAAGCCAATGACTTTCTACAACATAGTTTGAAATGCGAAAACCATAATATATTATCTGTGTAAAATATTTCTCAATTTCGTTCCACCAGGTATGCTCCGGCGTCCGCCGCATATTCACCGAGCTGGTCCTAGCTCGTCGCCTAGAGTCAGACCCTCACAGGAGCGGCATCTCTCCCCTTAGCGCGGAGCCAATCCTGGCAGAACTGGCACTAACACACTCTCGCATCTGGCTCTACTTCACGTTCCTCAGGAGGAAGGCGGAGGTAAGCTGTAGATAGCTGAAGGTAGACCCTCATCATCCTCATCATCATCATTTCAGTCGAAGGACGTCCACTGTTGGACATAGGAAACCTCCAATTACTAATCTGATTAATTTGAGTATTTCTGACAAAGTACCGACCATTTCCACCTCCTACCTGAAAAAAAAAACTTAATTGAAAATTAATTTAAACCCAGTGTAAGTGTCATATTGTTCTATCTATTGGAGTCTGGTTTCCGCACTTAGTCCTATGCGAATCATTGTACGTGAGCCATGGCGGCATGTCATATTGTTATATAAATATGTATTATTATGTATTTACTTTGCACAGGTGGATGCAGCGCCTCTAAAGGAAGATCAGAAAAAAGCGTGCGTAGACGCAGTTGAGAAGATCATCAACGAATGTGATCTAATGCGGACTGCGCAGGACATACTTGGACACTATCTCGCTTTGGAGAGGTACATGATATTTCTAATCAAATGAATATTAACTTTACTACTATGTGAATTCACCATTTTAATGTTCCCACTGCTGGGACACAGGCCTCCTCTCTTGAGAGGGAATGGGCCGTAATCCACCACGCGGACCCAGTGCGGGTTGGTGGATGTCACATGTCTTCGAATTTTTGGTTCTAGGACATGCCGGTTTCCTCACGATGTTTGATGTGAATTAAGTTTATTTTATTTAATAAAATTTTTGTTAATATAATAGTGACTCGTTGCTGTCACTCAGCGTAGCCACGCCCCTCGACCAATGCCGTATTCTTTTTTATTTTTATTTTATAAAAAGAGGAGCAACAAACAGTTACATTATAGAACCTTACAACTAATTAAATTTTACACAGGTAAATTTTGGCAATAATGCAACCCACAACGTTGCCCATGTTGTATATATACCATAATAAAATAGAAAACCGTGTTTTTTTTTAAGCCTTGTTCACAAGAACCCCGCAGACACAACAAACGCGCCATAGTCAATTTTAAAAATCAATACCTCACCTATAAAATCGATCGAGGAGGGATGGCAGGCGGTCGCCTCCTTCTGCGAAGCAGTAATGCTAGCAAAGGAGGAGGCCGCACGCGAGAGGCAACGGCCCACAAGGCCCAGCCGCCGCGGGGATTCCGATTCCGATCCTGATTTCCAGCCAACGTAGACGCGGGCTTGCGGACGGCGAGCTATGGGTAGCTCGCTGTCCGACCGTCCGGTAAACATCCGGACCAAGCCCAGGTCGTCAATGGCGCGCACTGTTCTCGCGCACCTCAAGGAGTTGTCAGCAAACCATAGAGACCCAGCCTGCTAGCTGCAGGCAGGCAGGGTCGAAGCCTACTGGGGCCAAGGGTTTGCTTCCGAAAGGAAAGCCCGGCCCTGGTATCTAAGGCCACGAAGGAACGGGGTGTGTTTTTAGTCAGTAAGAGTCTGACACTATCTCCCGCTCCGCCCAAGGGCGGGAGATGTCAGTGGATGATTTTACCCACCACCAAAAAAAAAAAAAAAACCTATAAAATCGATCATTCTAACGATTCTGGTTAAATTAAAAAATAATTATTTAATGAACGTACTGTGTTGTGAAAAGTTTTATTTAATATTAATGGTCTAATTTTTCCCCAGTTTGAATACGCCTTTACAGTTGCACTGATAACTTATTATTTTCTTAACGTGAATAAACTATAGTAGGTACGACTGTAAACGTCATAAAAATGAAACGCAACGGAAATTAAACCTTATGAAAAGGGCTTACAGCTACTCTTTAAGTAACACATAAATAGCTTGAATATTTTCGTGCAGGTACTTTTTGGAGGAGAGCGTGAATAAAGCGTTGAAGATGGCAACGCCACAGGTCGGGGTCACGACGTCAAGCCTGGTCGATGACGTGTTCTTCATAGCCAGGAAGGTTATCAGGTGAGTTTTATTACATTTCGATTGTTGATAACAGTTTTATTAGCTTTGACAATTTACGATTCACTTCTCTCTAAGCATTCTGGTAGAAGGTTATATGATTATCGGAAAATTCATTAGTCTTTGCTTGTGCCATATTGGCTTTCAATAGAGCCTAGTGATTTTAAGATTTTTTTAAATAATATAAACTAGTACTGACTGCGATCCCACTTGATCGTAAGCAGTGATGCAATCGTTGATGATGAAGCGCACAACGAATCGTTTATTAGGAGCTTATTCACTCTAGCCTTGTATAAACGACCAGGCGAAACGCTTAGTCCGGACCGTAAAAAATGTGTTTGGACATCTCTTACGCGCGCGGAAATAACTGCATGCCTGCTGTAGCGGGCGGGAGTAGAGGTCGCAGGGAGAGGCGCTTGCCGGCCGGCTCGCCTGGCACTGCTCATTCCACCTTACACTTTACTACGAGCGCACGCATCGTAAATTCTATAATTATTATTGTTTTCTCGCCATACCGCTTTGTAATTCCAACAATTTATTTATTTTATACAGTCCACTGAAATTACTCAAGTTTTAAATAAGTTGCCCTATCACCGCCTGTAGGATTTTACCGCGCCTGTATATGCCTATATCCTGCACAATGTAAGGATGGACACTTGTCGTATGTCGGGTTGTCCAATGGTAGAAAGTTGGTGGAATTAAATCATGTAATCCCCGCGCACACTCTCCATATTCTCTTACGGTACAGACGCGCAGTATCATCAGGTAGCGTAGACGGCGCGTGCGCAGTGCTCAACGAGGTGAGCTCGCAGCTGGAGCGCGGCGCGGCGGGGGCCCTGCGGCGCTGGCTGCGGGCCCCGCCGCACGAACCACTGCCGCTGCCGGGGCCCCGCGGGCCGCGCTACCCTCCCGACCCGGTCGACAAGGATGTGGAGGCACAGAAGATATTGTATCTGGTAAGTGATAATGCTAAAATTGGAAACCGAATTCATCATCATTTCAGCCAAAAGACGTCCACTTTTGGACATAAGCCTCCCGCATTGTATCAATCGAATTCCCGCGATCTTCACCAGGTCATTGTTCCTTACCACACTGCATCTTCCGGTACGCGATCGCCACTGCAGAAACTTTCGCCCACATCGTTCCATCTGTTTCACGAGGAATGTGCTCTGCCCACTGCAACAAGTTTGGCGATTCTTTGGGCTAAGTCGGTAATCTTGGTTCTCCTACGGATATCTTCTGATGCGATCATGCAAAGAAACTGCAAGTGCATAATAGAATTAGAAAATACATATAACGTCACGTTATTATAAAATAAAGTTGTTACTCATTCACGCTCTAATAGCTGAACGGATTTGTATATATAATCTGGCACGCGTGTAGACCATAGCTTGGAATAGGACTAAAACCCCGGTTTTTTAGGGGACATTTTTTTCGACCTTGTAGCCCGACACGAATTGTACGTGTCGGGCGACGTGTCCATCGACAGTCGTCCTAACAGTATTTGAGTTGTGAGAACGTTTGTCGCTCTTTGTTCCGTGACTACCCGCGCATATGGCAGTACTGTAGACCAACGCACTTAACAACACTACCTCTTCGGGCGACATCTTGATCACAATTCCGGGATGTGAACGAACAGAATGCCGCTCGACTCTGTCACTGGACTGGTCGGCACTGTCCTGCGACTACTTGGCACTGTCCTGCGACTGCTCGCGATAAGTCGAGCGACTTAATCCCCTAGTGAATACATGGCTTAAAGGACTATATGAAAGACTTTTTACAGGCCCACATGAACGAAGCAGAAGCGGGCGCGGACTGGGCGGAGAGGCTCGCGAGCGAGGCGTGCGCGGCGGCCGCGTCGCTCGCGCGCAGCTCGGCCGAGCGCGACAAGCTGACGTCGTGCGCGGCCGGGCTCAGCACGGCGGCCGCCGCCTTCCGCGCCGCGCACGACCTGGCGCTGGCGGCGCTGGCGGCTGCGCTGCACCCCAAGATAGTGGCGTGGGCGCAACGCCTGGTGGACCCGGCGCCACATACAGGTACGACTTGCACGGTGGAACTTACGGTGAAACTGTGCTCTGCCCAAACGGAGTAGCAGCGACCTCTCGCGCTGGGTCCTGGTACAGGACATAATCCGGAGTGAGGAGGAATGGTAGGCGGTCGCCTCCTTTTACAAAGCAGTAACGCTGGCAAAGGAGGCGGATGCACACGTAAAGGTACGCACACCCCAACCACCAGGTTCCCGATCCCAATTTCCAGCAACCGTAAGCATGGGCTTGCAGATAAACAATAAATAACTCACCGTCCGGCCATCCGGTAACCATCCGAACCGAGCCCTTGTCGTCGACGGCTCGTAACATTCCACGCGCGTCTCAAAGTCAATGAATGTCAGCAAACCATTAGAGACCCAGCAAAGCCGAAGCCTACTGGGACTGCCCTTGGCTTGACTTCCGAAAGGAAAACCTGAAGTCCTAGAACGCAAGCCTGAAAAGGAAAATAAATAATGTAATACACCATCCCACTCTACCCCAGAGCAATGACTACTGGAAATGAACCTTAATTAAAATTATACACTGCTAAATTTTGATGGTTTTAATCCCATGGAGGGTCGATCCGGTACATGAAGAAACACTATCGATTTGTAAAGATAAAATTAAAAATAAAGTACTTTTTTTACGATAAATCATTACGGTTTGCCTGTACGTGAATCGTACACGCTAGCCGCGACCTATTTATCATTACTTTTATTAACTTGTATAATAATTTTACTTGACCAATAGCTCTCGTAGCGCTATAACTGCGGATTATCCAACATCCAACTTAACTTAGGGCTGATTTCATCATTCAATATAAAAACTTAGTTCAACTAATCTGAGCTCAGCGTAATCTAGTTTAAAGACCCGTGCCGTAAACATGGGCGACAACAAAAGAATTGAAACTGAGTTTAGCGTAAACTAGGTTCAAGTCATCGCGGTGAAACGCAAAATGAAGCTGTAATCTCGATTAGGCACTCAAACTGCGTTTTGTTTGAACGAATCGCGATTAGTTTATTGGTGAATTTGGCTCTTAGTGTAACTTTTACGAATATACTTAATTATCGTGAAGTCTGTGGTTTTCACCAACTCACATCCAATAACCGTGCTATAAGTAACTAGTTAGTTACCTCTGAGTCAAACATAAAACTGGTTCTTCGAGCCGGATACCAGACTTTTTCAGAGTTTTTCGAAAAATTCGCTGCCCTGGCAGGTATCGGCTCAAACTGGCGTCGTCAATTTCGCTGACATCACTTTAGAACACATAACGCGCCGTCTTCGACCCGGAGTTGATCCATACTGGACGTCTGGAGGGCGATTGGAGGGCATTGCTCTGTCTACAATGGTCGGACATTGTCCTGGAACACCCCACGTTGGGGATGTCTTTGGTGGGACGACGTTATTATGACAGCACACTGCTGCTTTCATGGTTTGTAAATTCTTGATTTTTTTTTATGTTTACGTCTGCAAATTGTATATTACAGATGAGATGGAAGATGACGCAGACGCTCTCCCGCAAGCACTGGAGCACCTGACGGAAGCTGCTCGCGTGCACATATCAGCGCGTGCGGTGGACGCGCTGCTCGTGGCTGCACTAGCCGAGCTGGCGGCGAGGGCTGAGGCTGCGCTCATTCACAACAGATATGACCGGGTAAATGAACCATTGTACTGTATTTCTATTTGGAGGAGCTTGTAGCAAAATCGTAACAGCCACACATATAGAATAGAACAGAATGGAATAGAAAAACTTTTATTATATAACTTTTATTATATTATGCCTGAAATACAGGTCCAACCTAGTTCAGGCAAAAATGCAATTGTATGCGTTATAATTATTTTTATGTATTTTTTTACTTTAAATGTGCCACTTTTATAAATATACGATATTCTATTCTATTCGAGACAGACAGCACAACGGTTAAAAACAAAAAATAAAAAAGAACTAAAGTACAGAGTACGCTGAGCGTGGCCGCAGCGAAAGGGTGAGTTAAGCAACATTTGCTGAGGTTTGTGTGTGGATGTGACCATCCATGACAAGATATTAGTTAGTCGTCATGTGTTTGTTGTATCCAGGAGGGTGGGTTAGCCGTGGAGCGGCGCGCGCGCCGCCTGGCGGCGTGGGCGGGCTCCAGCGCGGGCGCGGCGCGCGAGCGGTGCGCGCGCTACACGCAGGCGGCGGCGCTGCTGGCGCTGGAGCAGCCGGCGCACGCGCGGGACGCGCTGCTGCCGACGCCGCGCCTGGCCGCGCCGGAGGCCAAGGATATACTAGCGCGCAGGTCAACATCTATTTATTATTCAATTTTCCAAATTCATCTACTTTTTAACAAAAATGTACAGAACAGGGTGTAAAGTACCACAAACCTCAGGTGTAAAGAAAAGATTCTCAAACCAAACCTATGTTACATCTGGGACGCTGTGTGTGTCGTTGTTTTGGTCGCACGGAGAACTGTAATACTACGATTCAGGATTTTAAATTCTAAAGTGGTGTTATAAATGTCGCAACATGTGACACATCAGCTAAAAGTCGACTGGTAAAAATAGTCAACGACTTTTAATATTGGCCCAAACCAGAAATCGCAAAAATAACTGCCCTTTTTGTTTTGTTTTAATATAACTCTACAAGATATACTGAAGACCTAATTTCTTACGCAATAAGAAAGTTGATCCCAGAATAATTTTAATTATGATTATTACGTTTCCATGTATTGTTATATCGTCTTCTCCACACTTTTAAAAGACCAGCTGCATTCTACTCTCACACACTCATAGACGCAAGCACACTCACAAATGTATTTATTTGAGATCTTACCTAGTTTTTAACAAAACTGTAAAGCAAAATGTTCTCATCATCATCATCATCATTTCAGCCGAAAGACGTCCACTGATGGACATAGACCTCCCCCAAGTATCGCCACAATGAATGGTCCTGCGCAATGTGTGTGCGCAAAATGTTCTATTTCACCAAAATTAAATGCTTCTGCAAAAGCAGAGTATCCGGGACCGCGGTATATAACCCACAATTGCGGACTAGTTTCAGCAAGCCCATCTCTTCAAAGTATTATATTATTGTGCACTTTTGAAATTACACAATGTTTATGCGCAATAAAGGAAAATTTTGTTACAGGACTGACTTCAAAATGGAAGACATCAAGCGCTTGAAACTGTAGTATTTATTAATATTTAAGACAAATTCCTATACTTATTATAACTGTAATATATTAAATTGCATTTAAAATAAATATATTTACCTACATACGCTTTACTTATTTTGGATACCCTCTATCTGGCGGATTCTTGATGGTCCGAAATTTAATATAGCTTTTGGAGCCTATACAAATAATTTATTTCTTTCAATAAAGTCATAGTCAGCTCCAAAATAAAAAGTTGAGGTCCAATTTTTTATTTTGGAGCTGACTGAAAGTTGGACCTCCCTACACTAATTTTGATAAACTGATAACAATTGTTTACATTAACACCAAATTGCTTTTTCTGGTAAAACTATCGTCTGAATCTGATCTTCCTACTTTAAATTCTTTGGTGGTCCCAAATTGTGCGCAGTATTTGTCAAACTATTTTGTTCTGCACTCTTTCGACCGATTCTGAACCATTTTTCTTGAGGCTGCTTAGATTTTTTACATAGAGAGTCCATTTAATGGGAAACTGAATGAAAAAAATTTTCGAGTCTCTAAGTATTAATCTCGTATGAGTAGGTGTGTGTTTTTCTTCGCGGTAAGTATCCTCTGTACAGGTGATGCTTCCTTTATTAAGCTGCTGAGTTGTGCTGCCACACAAACAAGCACCGAAACCAAAGATCCGGCTCGAAGGACCTAGATGTATGAGCTGCTAAATGGGTCGCACACATCTTGAATGCAAATTATAGTCGGTGATAGCCAAAGACATTAAATATATAGTATCTCTTTAAATCTCTTTGGTGATAGCCAAAGATCTTGGAGATAGAGAGAATGTATGAATGTAGCGTGAATAATCGCTAATGAGTAAGAACAGTTGAATATAATGCTGATTGTGTACTTAAAAATATAATTCGAGCAAGGTGCAATGCGCCTCGAAGGATACACAACTCGTATATATCTCCTTTTAATTCTGTGAAACCATGGAGTCGTGGACTATACACTTCAAATGAAACAAATTAATATTATTAACACTTTTAATTTCTATACGTTACCATAAAATTTCCAAAATTTTAATACATTTAGTAACAGTGTAACAGCTATCATATAAGGCAAATAGGTACATTTATAAGATTTCATTAAAATAATAAAGTTATTTAAACACCGTGTAAAAATTAGTGCATGACTCAATTTAGGAGTGACATTGATAGGTAAATTGAAATTAAGTTTGGAAATCGGCCGTATGATATCGCTATTATTTTTAATGATATTTAAAAATATTTAGGTCCTATTATTTTTTCAATATTGTCTCATAAATGTCACTTCTATCTTTTATCGACTATATTTCTGGTATTGATATGTTAAGAAATATTAAAAATACGTGGAATTCTGTAAGGCACCATTCATGACACACAATAACAATATCTAAAAATATCACTTATATTTAGTTAAAAAGCGTTGATCAATAGTAAAATGCGTAGAGATGAGTAAAATATAAATTGTTTCAAATAAATACATTATTAAAAAACATTCAGTATTGACTGGTCATAAAAAGCACAAAAAAAAAGAAAACACAGACAGCACAGCACACATAATAAGAAAATATAATTAATAAAAACAGTACATAAGTAGTAATTATAATAAAATATATAAGCCTCTTAATTTTTATTATAAAATACAAAAGCATTTAATCTGAAAATCATTATATTATTATAAGAAATAAGTATATCTATTTTCAATAAGTATATTAAAAATTCTTCTTATTTAGATTGGTCAGTTTGAAACAGGTATAATCTTTACAAATACTCTGGCTGAATTCGTTGTCATCATTCAATTTTTGCCAGGTGCAATCAAAGCAATGGTTTAAGCCAAAAAAAAAAATGTTGGACGAAATTTCATAATAAAATATATATTTTTTTTAATTAATTGTTCAACTTCAACTCTTCATTAATGGCCTTTGTGGAAGAGACACCACAATTTTGCCAATAACACGTACGAACTATTAATATACCATCAAACGCTGGAGAGTATTTAGCGAGAATTAACAGTAAAATGAATATAAAAATATTTCTAAATTAAAGAACAAAATAAAATAATTTCTTCGCAGACAGAAACCGTCCGTCAGTCAGTCAATCTAATGACCACAGATTATGACTAAGTAAATTAAAAACAAGACAGGAAAAAAAGTATTTACAATAATTACAATTTAATTTTGTTAACTTCAATGAATTTACATAGTTTAAATATAAAACGTGTAAACACAAAAGGAAGAAGACATTTGATCGAGGTTGGACGAGGGATATGGGAAGGAATGATTTCATGAAAAGAGAAACGCAATTTAGGACAGGAGAAAAATAAATGGTCCACGTTTCCTTCATCCAAACCGCATTCACAGAGAGAGTTATCCTTAATCCTAAGTTTGGCCAAGAAATGAGAAGAGCAACAATGATTTAAACGTAAACGACAGATAGTTGAGGTAGTGATTTTCTTTTGCAATTGATATTTGAAAAACTACGGTTTGTGGGGAATCTCAGGTTGAATATCTCCATAAAATTTACCCTTTACGGATTTAGAGATTTGCCATACCTTGGACCAAGATTTAAATAAATTTAGAGGAAGGGTGGTACAAATATCATGAGAATAAATTTTAGAGTGGGCAAGAGAACCAGTGAGAACAGCATTTTTGGCGCATGAATCAGCTGACTCATTACCAAGAATACCGACATGACCAGGAATCCAAGCTATGACAACATTAATACCAAGTTCATGACATTGAAATAGTAAATCTCTAATTTTTAAAATGATAGGGAATCTTGACTTAGATCTGAAAGGATTAGATAAAATGGCTTGAAGGCAACTTTTTGAGTCAGAGAAAATTATGGAGTTATTTAACTTATGAGACATAACAAATGAAATGGCTTCAAATATGGCAATTGATTCACCTGTAAAAACAGATGTAACAGAAGGGCACTTATAATTTAAAATAATTTTTGTATGAGGAATCCAAACAGCAACTCCTACAGGGCTATCATCAGAGACTTTAGAAGCATCAGTGAATATAGTAGTCCAATTATTATAATTAGAGGAAACTTTTTGGACAAACATCTTATTTGGTTCTAAGGTATTTTTGTGAATTCCAAAGTCCAAAAGGATCTCCGGTTGAAATACCAGAGCATTATAAGACACCGAGTACAAATATAAAATGGGGTTTTGAAAAAGTGGGCTAGAAAGACGAGTGAATTGAAGGTAGGCACGAAGAAGACAAGGAAGTTCAATATTAGAACGACGACTACAAGAGTCAAAGATGGATGATAATTGGTCCAGCTTACCAAGAAGGGGATGCTCAGAATTTTGAACAAGTTTAAAAATAAATCTATTTGCCAGAAATTGTCTTCGAATCGAAAGGGGAGGCTCAACACACTCAACTTGCATGGCATTAATTGGGGACGACTTCATCGCCCCGAGAATAATTCGTAAACATTTTGATTGTATTTTATCAAGTTTTTGCAGGCCAGATTTGTTACAAGGATCTAATAGGAACATTCCATAATCAAAATGACTACGAACTATAGCATTGTAGATCAGTTTTTGAGTATATGGGTGAGCACCCCACCAAACACCAGAAAGAGATCGAAGAACATTAACGTTTCTTTCGCATTTTTGAGAAATAAAGTCTGTGTGAGCAATACCTGATAATTTTGTATCTAACCAAACTCCTAAAAATTTAACATTGTTCACCCGAGAGATATTTTCACCGTTAACTTTTATATCAATAGGAGGGATAATCTTTTTTTTTGTAAACACAACTACAGAACTTTTAGAGGCTGATAAGGACAAACCGTGTTGTAGAAGCCAATCAGATAGATATCCAAGGGCGGAATTTAGACGATTACTAGCCTCATCTAGAGATTTTCCAGAACAGTATAAAGCTAAATCATCAGCGTACTGTAATATTTGACAAAATGAATCAGTAGAAAAATGTAAATCATAAGTATAAAGGCTGAAAAGGAGCGGACTTAAAACTGAACCTTGTGGTAAGCCTTTCCAGATAGTCTTAGGGGGAACAGAGGAGTCTTGAGTTTTAATGGAGATGGTTCTCTCCATCAATAGATTACAAATGAAACGAACTAATTTTTTGGGAACATTCAACTGATGCACAAGTTTATCCCTGAGCACCGGAAGTAAAACATTATCGTAAGCTGAGGCAATATCCAAAAAAGCTCCTACTAAAAACTGCTTACTTAACAAAGAAATACGAATATCAGAAATTAATATACTAAGACTATCCATTGTGCTCATACCTTTACGGAAACCAAACTGGGAAGCGGGCAACAAGTTCCTATTTTCCACAAACCACTCAAGTCGATGCTTCATCATATGCTCTGCGACCTTGCACAAAACAGATGACAAAGCAATAGGCCTGTAGCTATTTGGGTCTGACGGGTTTTTGCCAGGCTTAATAACCGGAATTATTATTTGATGTTTCCACGGTTGAGGAACCAAACCGTACTCAAAAAAGTTATTAACAAGATCTAGATAATATTGCTTAGTACTTCTTGAGGCGTTTTTTAAGAATGAGTAAGGGATCCCATCTGCACCAGGTGAGGAATCAACAAGACCATCAAGTGCCAATCGAAGTTCAGAAAAAGAGAATGGGGCATCAAAATTATTTTCGGAAGTAAGAAATGCCGGAGAAGAGGGAAAAGAGTCCAAAGTTGGAACTGAAGGAGGAGCCAGTTTATCAGAGAAAGATTCAATCCAAGAAGAAGGATCGTTAGCTGAAATAGCAACAGAATTACAGGATCCTCTATATCTTTTGATTTGCTTCCACACTAGAGAAGAAGGCGAACAGGGAGATAAGCTCTGACAGTAGCGTAGCCAACCATCTTTTTTCTTTTTAGAAAGAAGTCTCTTAGCAAGGGCTGCTTTTCTTTGGTAGACTAAAAATTTTTGAAGAGTCATTGAATTAGAATAATTATTCTCAGCTATTTTTCTTTCCTTGACAGCTGAAGTGCATTCTTTATCCCACCAAGGAGTTGAAACTTTGAACCTGTAGGGTTTTTTAAGAGGAAAATTATCATCAGCACTACAAATAATAGAGTCTACAAATTTAGAGTAGCAATCAACAAGATTGTTACTGTCAGGAGGTGGAAGAGAGACTAACTTATTTTCAAGAGAATCAGAATAAGAAGACCATCTTGCATCATTTAATCTATATTTAAGGGAGGGATTAAAATTACGCATTGGAACTACTCTATCAGAGATAGAGATAATAATGGGAAAATGATCACTACCATAAGAATGAGATAAAATATTCCAGGAAAGAATGGAAGCAAGAGAAGCAGAGCATGCTGTAATATCCACAGCTGAACCAGGGTTCTCAGTAGGGCGAACTCTCCTCGTGGGAGAACCGTTGTTAATAACGCATAGGTCAACTTCATCAAAAATTTCAAGGAGGGAACGACCAAAGTAATCATCATGGCTCGAACCCCATGAGCGATGATGAGCATTTAAATCACCCATAAATATTATCGGAGAGGGAACTGAAGAGAATATACATAAAATGTCTGGAATTAACCTAGAATGAGGATGAGGAATGTAAGCAGAAATGAAAGTTATATTAAAAGCCCTAACAGCAACGATATTAATGTCAGGAGAAGTAGGGGGAAGAGGTATAAGAGAAAAAGGAAGGGAGCGCCTAACAAAGAGGGCACTACCTGCATACCCATCAGCCCTATCATTCCGAAGACAGGAGTAACCTGAGACCCTAAAGTGAGAACCAGGCACTAACCAAGTCTCCGAAATGGCAATGACTGAGGGGTGAAATTTGTTAATAAGAAATAATAATTCAGGCTTCTTCGGCCTAATGCTTTGAGTGTTCCATTGAAGTGTCGAGACTAGGTCCATTATTAAAATTAGACAGAATAAAGGAAAGTTTATGGGCAACGTGGGGCGGTAAAGAGGAATTATTACGAGAAACTAGACTACTGATTACAGATAAAAGTAGTTCTAAGAGGTTATCCTCTTGAGGGGACTTAGGAGATGAATTTTGCGAAAGAAGAGAGAAGCCATTGGGAAAAGATGAAGGATCCTCAGCAATGATGGATCTATGGGCAGCTTTGTCATAAGACTTGCCAAGAGGAGCTCTAGGCTTAGGAGAGGAAAACACTGTTTTTTTATAAGAAGAAGGAGGAGAAAGGCTAGAAGATTGGGAAGAAGAGTAAGAAGATTGGGATGGTAAATTTAGAGTCACTTCAGAGTATAATTTTTTGACACTTGGAACGGAACGAGAAGCCTCTTCATATGAGAGGTTTTCCTGCGACATTAATAATTTAATAGATTTTTGCCTCCCTTGTTCAGGGCAACTACCAAAAAAGGCAAAGTGACGACCCAAGCAATGAATGCAAGTGGCCTTGGCCTCTACAACATCACAACTGTCACCAGTGTGAGGTTGCGAGCACCTAAAACACCTTGCCTTGGACCGGCACTGTGACTTAACATGCCCAAAGCGGCAACAATTTTGACATTGGATAGTCGGGTACTGGTAAGCCTCTACTGGAAGAGAAGTATGAAATAAGTATACCCTTTGAGGAAGAATTTGTCCCTTGAAAGTGATAACAACAGTTTGAGTTGGGATCCAGGAGGTCTTGCCATCCTGTATATGTTTCCTATTTAAACGACGCGCTTTTAATATGATACCGCACCCATCTGGAAGAATCACAGATTCAACTAATTCATCCATAGACATATCGACCGGCACTTGACGGACGATACCCATTTTAGTTATGTTATATGACGGAATCGTAGCCAAATATTTGGTTCCTAACACTGGGTTGGATAGAAACTTGTTTGCCGCCTCACCAGAGGTGAATTCAACGGAAATTTTATTTCTGCCCACTTTTTTTAAACCATCCCTGCTAATATTGCTTATTTTATATTTAGTTAACAATTGGCCAAACTTAATTGGACGAATCGAAGTCCCTGCAGAATGATCCGGTTCGGATCGAGAAACGTGAACTAAAAACGGGCCCTTTTCTAGAGCGCTGTAAGATCTGATACCCTCCATCAGAGAAGGGTGAATAAATAGGGTTTGAATGGCCGCAACAGCCATGTCTTTGTCTATAATAGGTTTTTTTGAAACAACCTCGATTGTTTCCGAGTCTACTAAATGTCGTCGCTTACCAAACGTAGAGGATACAGCGTCAGGAGGGTCAGGAGGAGCTGGAGGGGGAGGCGGATGGTCCATATTTAACTAACTAAATAAAATAAAAAAAAAACACTAAAATCTGCGAAGAAAAATAACGATTCTAATTGTTATTTTTCTAAAATAAGTTGATTGGAAAAAAATTGAACTCTCCAGCAAGGCTGACAGCTATCAATAAAGTCAAATTATCAATCAATTCTAATTAATTGTTACTGAGTCAGATGCGAACAAGTGCATGTCAGTGTCCACAAATGTAGTATTGTTAAACATAATACAAATGACTGACAAAGTTTTGAATGATGACAAAACAGTCAAACTGTAGTAAATTTTAGTACTTATATTAATTGAATTAGTGACTTAAAAGACCCAAGTTTTTAAAAAAAATGTTAGTATTGAAATGACATAAAATTGAGCACAGATACAAAGAACATAGTTAATCATTTCAATGTTTAATATAAGCATATATCTATGAACAAAATGTATACACGTACCTGAACTCTGAACTAGAAGTTAACACTTAACAAGAAAGGTTAGTTCTAACGTAACAACTAAGTTAACATAATAAAGAACAATTAATAAAGTCAACAAACTGTAAAAAACCCAGCTAAGTACCCTGAAAGATAGATATTAATAAAAACGATAAAATGCATAGTTACACAAGTGTTTGTTTAAGTAATTAAGTATGGCGGTCACACTAGCAAGAAATCTAAAAATCGTTCACCTAAACAAGAAGAGGAAATAAAGCTGATTAGTCTGGGTGATTAGGAACGCAGGAGTAAAGAAAAAAAACTTTGAAAAGTTTTCTCACGACTTTTTCTTGCATCGTAATAGCAAAATAATATTTACCCCGTTCGTAGGTATATCCAACTTTATGACGCATTAGACCATAATAATGCATTGAACTTTAAGCAGAGTTAATCTAAATAATGCTATCAGAGTTTAGTGGTGCCTCACCAGCGTGTGTAAGGTGTCAGAGCTGATTACACCATTCCCTATAAAAACTTGTTCAACTAAACTGAACTGAGCGTAATCTAGTTTAAAGACCTATATCGAAAACATGGGCGAAAACCAAAGAACTAAAACAATTGAAACTGAGTTTAGCGTAAACTAGATTCAATGCATAGCAGTGAAACATAAATTGAAGCTATAATCTCGATTAGACGCTCAAACTGTGTTTTGTTTTAAATAATCGCGATTAGTTTTATTGGTGAATTTGTCCCTTATTATAGTCCTTGCTACTTCATTCTATAAATCTCTATAAACATGTCTCACACGATAATAATTATTTTCGCCTCGAGTTGACGAACAACACGACTCGCGAATCAAACAAACAAATGCGCAACAATATTTTATAGACATGCAGAAATCTATTGCAGAGGAACCGCGACGAGAAATTACTAGCGAAAGAATAATTATCTCGTGGAGATATCCCAACGTTAGCAGGGAAACTTTCAGAAATTCACCAGCTCGTGGAGGTGCCATTTTAGAAGACTTTAGTGCTGTCATGAGTCTAGGACAGCTTTGTTCGAAATAATTAATTACTTAGTTTTGTTTGAAATAATGCAAACGGGAATACTATGAAAACGGGAAGTAATAAAGCATATAATACAGGTTTCAATAAACTAAAAATATTACCTACAAATACTTCGTCGGTCATCTAAAATACTGTAGGTTTACAGCTAACGCAGTTTTAATATACATTTTTTTTTATCTAAATAAGTAGGTAGTTCAGTACAATTTATCAATTTCTAGCGAACACAAGGCACAGTGTATAAGGCTCATTCTAAAAGTTTTTTGATGTGAAAATTGGACATTTACAAATAGTGATAGTGCTTTCTAAAGAGACATTTTCAATTTTTATGTCTAGCATGGAATATTAAAAATACTGGCCTATATGAGTTAATTTAAGGGAGAGCATTCGAAAAATATACTATGTCTGAATAGTGTCATGATTTAGTTCCATTCAGATCAACATTTGAGCCATCACACCCTGTAGGTACATAATTCTTTGGTTAGACCTTTAAAATACCCCAATTTCAATTGCCGTAATACAATACTCTTTTATCAATAAAAGTGGGCTATGGTAGCACACTATAATTGTTAAATATTAAATAATTAGTACATAATATATAAAAATAAACAATATTTGTGCAAAATAAATTGATTAACATTATTTAAAAACCAAATATTGTAAATTAGTTCGATGATTAACAATATGGCGGGAGTGTGCCAAAAAGTGTAAAATTAAAACAATACTGTAAAACATTATTTTTGATAAGTACATGATTTTGTTCGGGCTTAATCTAGATAATGACGTTTTACTTAAATAGCTAACATTTAGACCAGAGCGAATTATTGAGCTTAAAATTGTCACCACATATTACTGTAAAAAGTTTTTTAAATAAACATAGACAAATAATCAAAAAGTTTCGCAAGCTATTACGTCACTAAAATAAAATAAATAGTATTTCTGC
Organism: Leucania comma; assembly: GCA_958295575.1. Taxonomy (NCBI): domain Eukaryota; kingdom Metazoa; phylum Arthropoda; class Insecta; order Lepidoptera; family Noctuidae; genus Leucania; species Leucania comma. The sequence continues at coordinate 1,327,671 of OY282468.1, read as the reverse complement.
AATCTAAGACTTAACTGAATTGAAGAACATACATGAGTATTTCTCAAAATAAATGTACGTAACGAAATGGTAGTAACGAAATATTGTTACGAAATAGTCCTTAGATGTAACTAAATAGTAACCATAAGGCTGGTTACACATTGGCGAAATATTGTGAATGCTCTTCATTTATTCAATACGAAATATTTGTAAGTATGTACCCAAATACTTAAGGGGTTAGAAATAAAATAAGGGAGTAATCATTCATACTATTTTAATCAAATTATTTTTTTTTCCCAATCTTTTAAAAATGAAAACCTGACGTTATTTTAAACATAAAAAAACTTAATTAGAATCACTATCCATTAGCGCTTTATAAATTTCTTCCTTATCTTTGTAATAATTGAATTCTTTCCGAAACACATTTGGTTTGACAATCCGTTTTTTAATCTTTGGATCACATCGCTTTGGCGCGTGAAGATAATTATTAAGCGATAGAGGTTTAAGTCCTTTATAAACCACTTTCTTTTTTGTGTGTATATTTTCCAGTATTTCGTCGTTAAGAATAGTCAGTCCACATGTTTCGCCTTTGACTTTGTGAGTGCCTTCAATTGGTACATTTTCATTATTTTCATATTCAGTGTTATTTTTTGTTGCATTATTATTTTGTATTATAACATCTACATTGTCCAAATCATTGAAATTAAACTCCGGTTCATTAAATGACATTGCATCACTCATATATTTTTCATCCGTAGTTACAGCTTCGTCACTTATTAAATCCTCGAGAATTATTGGCTTTGTATTGATATCAGTTGTTGATCCTTCTTCCTCATGACTTTTTATTTCTTTACTTGGTTTGTCTGTTTCACCTTTTTGTTTTAATACATTCATTATATCAATTGGATATTTGTCTTCTTCCATATCTTTTTGTTGCTTTGCTGTTTTCTTCCCTGTTCCTTTTCCTTTATTCTTAAAGTTTTCTTTGCCTTGTTGTGTTTCGTCTGCCTTGAGGCATTTTACTTCAGTATCATAGAAAGCATGGTTTGCAGACATAAATCTTGACGAAGATAACAATGTTACTTGTTCTGGGGGTTGCCGTTTAACATTTTCCTCCTTTGATGTGTCCTGAAAATTAAAAACATGACATCAAAGTGTATTTAAAAATATTTTTTTTTTATGATTGATTTTGAAAGGTATTTATTAGTTTTTTATTTGTGTTTGACCCTAAAATACGTCAAAAATCATAAATAAATCTCTTTTATATTTGCTCTCAAATGGACATTCACCTCTAAGTCTTGATCACTCTCTCTGTCATCTATCCTGGGTAAACCATTGTCCTCACTCCAAAAATCCGCATCTATCAGATCTGAATCACTATGATAACTTATACTGACATCACTCTCCGTCGTAGTAGAACTATTTATTCTTTTGAATCTTTTCGCTGCTGGTTTTTGTTTTTTCAAGGCTTGCGGTTTGTTACTGCATGATGCTTTTGGTTCTGATAGGGTGTTGGATAGAAGTTCATGTTCTTTAGTGTAGTAGCAATCACAGCAGAGGTTTTTCTGGCAATCAAAGCAGCTCAGCAATTTATATTTAATTGTCGTGTTGCCATCCGTTACAATCTGATGCAGCTTCATTGTTCCTTTTATGGGAATAATATTTTCAGGGATATTTTTGGTCATCTTCTGAATGTCGTTTTCATTAACATAAAACATTTTTACTTTACTGTTAACCATTAAATAGTCATATGCTTCTTTTGCGTTGGTTATGTCATTGCCATGTGAAATATGATTGTCAAGTTGGCGCTTTAATGCCCCACCAACCCCGTCAGCTGGCCCTTTGCCGTGAGAGGCTTCAAAAAAATTCCAAGTTGCATATTCAAATCCGTATTCTTTTATATTATGTTGGAACAAGAAAAAATTATGTTTTTGGCGGTACTGAGTTGTAGGGCTATCAGAAAATATATGAATCTTTTTAATGGTAAAGTGTTGGCACAGTTTCATTATTGGATCCAAATGGGCCCAGATTGCTCCAGGACCATGTTCATTATTTGGGGATATGGAGCATATCGATTGGGGTTTCACATTTTTTCTGTAAAGGACGCAAGTGTGCAATGTGACTTGATTTCTAGACCCTCCGAAGTGTATCGCCTGAATTTCTTCAGACTGCTTGCACGAAAAGTTTTCTGAAAAATCGCAAATCAATGCAGCTTCGTCTTCATCAAGGTTTTCAATACACTTTTTCCACGCCAAGTACTGATGTTGAACATTGTAGTAGTGAGTTTTAAATTTTTGAACATCATTTTGAAATTCTTTTATCAATGCATTCACTGTCCCTTTCACTACCTGTTTTGAATACTTTTTCGTCTGTTTTTCTACGCATTTCTTTTTGTCAATTTTAATATAAGTGTGTGTGCCTATTTTCCATTGAAGCCACTCCACAGGGCTGTCTTCATTTATTGTCAAATCAACAGCTAGTTTCTTATTTTTGCATTCAGAACACTCAGAGTACATGCATTTAAAACATTTACTACAAGTGACATTTTTCATAAGTTCGTCAATGTCAGATGTCTGAAGCAAACCTAGCTTCTTCAACGATATTGCCTTGAAAGATAAATTACTATGCTTTATGCAAGCACAAGTATTCCTATCTTGAAGTCTTGGTTTCACAACGGAGAACGGTCGAAAACGATAAAAAGTTTGCAAAGACGCTTTACCACCCTCTAACCTGTATTTTCTATAGAGCTTGTATATTGGTTCCATTAAATATCTCTTTTGCACTTTTTCTTTGTTTCTCGTTATGCACTCGTTTTTTCCCGCACTAGGTCTACTTACATCTTCTCTTTCAAAGAAATCTTGTATATCTTTCATGAATTTCTTTTTCATTTCGTTTATTGATTTCGTCTTTCTTATTCTTCCTTTCAGACCAAGAACATTAGAAATAGCTGTTTTTAATTTGTATTTATTTGCAATATCGTTGGTAGCAACTTTTTTTAGTACTTTCTTCTCTTTGGTATCTGCTTTATTAAACTCTGTTTTTAAAGAATCTGTAATTGTGTTAAGCAAAATTAACTTCTTTTTTACCTTTTCTTTTTCCGTCACGGACACATTTGGTAAAGTTTCTTCTAAAAAACTATTCGATTTTGTTAACGGTGTGTCATCACACTGACGAGTTTCAATGGAAATAGCATCATTATCAGGCCTAATTTGTTGGGGTAGTCGTTTTTTCAGAATTTCCACTCGCTTTTTCATCCGATTGCAGGCCTGTCTTAAATTTTTATTTCGTCGTTTTAATTGAGTATTTTCTTCAGTAAGCTTTTGTAGTCTCTCCTTTAGGATATTTGTATTATTTTTAGCATTTTTTCTTACTTCCAATGTGTTGTTTTGTTTTGTCGTAGAGTAGGCCTTTTTTTTTCTTTCAGCTCTTATAGCATTGGCTTGTCTCCACTTTGCTCGTAGCTCTTGTTTTTCTTCTTCTGTAAGAATTTCTTTTTTCTTTTTGATATTTTCTTTAACTTTTTCCAAATGTTTGACACGGATTTCCTCATATTTATTTGGTTTATCCTTTTTGAGTCGTTCTCTGTAAGCTTTTTGCCTTTCGGCATTGGTTTTTGGCGGTATTCCTTAAAAAACAAAAGAAGTAATGCAGTTGTATATAAGCAGTTGTAAGTAATAACCAATTTGATAAGTCAAACCAACAAGTATAGTGGGCATCTCTACAGAAGTGTCATTAGCAAGAGTTAAGTATTTGTAACAATCGGTATAATTCTATTCTCAAGCGAATTGAAACAAAGCCGCGAGGTTTTTTAACCGACGAAAAGGAGGAAGTTCTCAATAGAACTTCATGTAAGTAATATCAGGGGTAAAAAGTTGTTAAATCACATAAAAACGTAATTTAAATTATTTCATTATTTTTTGCTGGTGGCACTTCTATATAGCAGATAATATCCAATCCTTTAGTTATTGACGCTCTATATATTTTTTTTTCATAAATTAAGTAGTGAATATTACTATGCTTAGTCAGGTTATAACAGTATACACTCAGCTTTATGTTGTACTTTTTCGTTACGTAACGAAATTCGTAAAAAACGTTACGAAATATTAGACAAATTGAGGTCAGAAAAAATATATTTATTGATAAAAGCTGTTACAGCAAATATAAAAGCTTATTAAATATTCGTACAACACGTATTACAAAAAATGGGTAAATGAAGACTTACCGTTCTATGAAAAATCGCTGATTTTACTTCCTGTCTCGAAAAAGTAACCCCACAAAACACACACGTTCTCACTGATTTTCACGATAGATGTAATGGCGGAGACGTCAAACCAATAGCCAATCAGAGTGAAGCTAGTGTTGTCCGTGTAAAAAAATTACGGAATCGTTCAGAAATCATGGGAAAGTAGAAATAAATCGTAACTAAAGAGTAATAACTAAATAGTAAATGAGAGCGACTCATTTTGTTTTTTTGCTTTAAATTGCCAATTCACTATGACACCCCATAGAAAATCAATTTGATACAGAAACTGCGATTACTGTAGAACGATGATACAAAGAAATTTACAATAATTTAGTTACGTATCGCATTTTATGAAACAAAAACACATGAAAAAGGTAGAGTGGCAAACAGGTTTTTGTATGAAAGGTAAAAAAAGCTATTTTTAAAATATCGAAATATTTGATAATAAGTATGATTATAGCTATAATTCTTCGTTATCTTAAAGATTAATATTCATCCTACAAAATTGAGTGTGTGTTTTTTTTGTGTGATGATTTATAAATATAAAACTTTTGAACTGTTTCAAAGCACACTTTTTTTTTCAAAGATGTACATGTATTTTGAGAAATACTCACATATCTATTTTTAAATCTGGCAAGACATACTAAGTCAAAAAAAAAACTAATTTAATTTTACATGTGGCAACTAGCTCTTTAGGTACTATTTACAAAACACGTTGCCGCAACACTAAACGACAATACAGTGCATATAAAGTGCCAATGTCTTTTAACCGTCGTAAACAAATCTTCTAAGGCGTGATTAGGGACGGAGAGGTTCTATAAAATTGTGTTGTTATGAGCAATTTAAATAACACCATAGAGTATGGAATAGCCGCGTTAGTTGCGACTAGAGACGTTATTGCGAATGTCCTTTTTTTCAACCCGAGTGCTCACGCAGTGAACAATTTGCCGCCGCACAAAATTTGGAGGGCCGAAATCGATTCATATCGAGGTGTTTTGTGAACTGATGATACTTGTAGTACAGGTAAGCGGAGGGTGGGGATCAGTTATTGGGCACCCTTTAACCGTGAATCTTAGCTTTATATAGCTTCGAAAAATAATCACTTATGTTTTCTGAGGGCGGCAATATGCTCAGAGCGCGAGTATTCTAAGATTAAATAGTATTTTTTAATTTGAATTGCGCACTGTACACGGAGATGTTTCGTCTGTCATAAGGTAGGCCGTCAATTTCTACGTGTAAAGGTGTTTTCTATGACTAAAAGAGTTTTTTCAATTGCCAGATAACTTTTTCACAGAAATAAAAACGATGGTTGTTTTTAAAGTTATCTGACTATTAAAAAAGTTACTCTAAATAAAGTAGGCCAATTATTTTGTCTTTATCCTATTCCTCACGCTAGTGGTTGGTCCCCACCCCGTGGCACGCACTAGTAGCCGACGCGCGGGGGCGGCGACTCCACGGTGACGGCGGACGTGGTCTGCTTGGACACCACGCGCGAGCCCTGCGCCAGCCCGCCCGCGCGCACCGCCACCCACTTCAGGTACGCGTCCACTAGGTACGCGAACATGGCTACGAACCCGAAGAACTGGAAACGTTAACGATACTTTTAATAATGAAAAAAAAAATGTAATAAATAATATGAAAACTTCATTCCGACTTGTGAACCCATTTTTTAAGTTTAAACAGTCCTGACAAGTCGGCTCGAAGGTAACTCGACCCTGAAAACTATCATAACACCTGGGCACGAAACCAATCTCCAGGCTGCAATTAAGACAACAATTTACTCAACCTCGGTATCCAACTAATTGTAATGAGACCCACACGACAGCAGTGTTTTTTTAAATATCTCCATTTCAGCAAAAAAAACGTCCACTACTGGACATAGGCCTCCCCCAAGTATCGCCACAACGACCGGTCCTGTGCGTCTATCCATCGGATTCCCGCAACCCTCACTAGGTCTTCGGTCCACCTTACGGAAGGTCTTCTAGCGCTGCGTCTTTCGTTACGCGAACGCCACTCCAAAACTTTTCAGCTCTATTGATAGACCATCTGTTCTGCGAGCCCACTGCCACTAAAGTTTGGCTATGTCGGTAACATTGGTTCTTCTGCGGATTTCTTAATTCCCGATTGGATCATGCAAGTGCTATCCATTGCCCTTTGGTTGACTTTGAGCCTTCTAATGAGGCCCATTGTGAGCGACCGCGACTGAGTGCGAACTTATAAATATAAATGAAATGAACCATAAAACTTACCGCAGCAGCAGAATGCGGGTCATCATGGACTGTCGCAGCCAAAATCGACACCAGCAAGTAAAAGAAGGTCCATAGCGCGCAGAAACCGAACTCAATCCTCAGCCAGGGGATCTTGTAGAACTTCTCAAGGATGTGGAACAGGTACAGGCCAAGCAGGATGCCCGTGAACCAGAAGGCGATCATCGAGATCCAGCTGAAGAACGAGCCTTTGGTCGCGCTGCTCAAATACGAAAATCGGATGCAGATGAACCCGAGGAGACTGCATAGCTGGAATTAATGTTTGGGTGATGTTAGAATCGTGTTATAATAATATTCCACAACTATCAGATAACGCCGTCTAGTCCCTAGCAGAGCTTGTGTTATGGGTACTAGACAATTGATAAACATACTTGTATATTTCTAAATACATACATACTAATCATACTATATATAAATTACATCCAGACACGGAACAAATGATAGTGCTCATCACATAAATATTTTTCCTGGGTGGGAATCGAACCCACGACCTCCGGCATAGCAGTCAGAGCCACTAACCACTAGACCAACAGGCCAGTCGTTATTAGGACGAGTACTGGCTATGACAACATAGTATTTCTATGACATTACCACAACATGAGTAGAACTAGACGTACGGCGTTGCGCTATCATCGTACAGCTGAGGAGTGGGATTCCCTGCCGGAGTCGGTGTTTCCAGATAGATACAACCTAAGGGTCTTTAAGTCAAGAGTAAATGGGTTACTTCTAGGCAAGCGTTCTCCATTGTCGGTCATATCATCGCTTCATCGGTCAAACGCGAGCCTATCAATAATCAAATTTGTATCGGTATCGGTCAAATTTGTATTCCGTATTTTATAATTTTATTTAAATAGTTTATAAGTATAATTAATGTGTAATTGTTCGTGTAACTATATACAATTACATAAATCGTCAGGATTATCGTTTTCCTCGCTATAGATTTAGTAAAACGCGAGTTTTCGATGCCAACCGGTTATCACCGGTAACTTTGAAACGAACAGCTGACGTTTGTTTGATCTACGGATTTTCTTGGGGAGTATTATTTTCATTTTTATTTCATATTTTATAAAAGCACACTCGTCAAATTAAGTTCAAACACAATCTTACAAGTTTTATCTATTCATTTTAATCACTTATCACTTGGCGTTGTGTCGAGATAATTTTGTTTACATTGTAGAAAACTAAACATAACATTAATTCATGATTAATTTAATCTTATCCCTATAATATTAAACTGATTAACAACGCTTGTGGTTTTGATTTTGCATTATTATGTTGGTCATTATATGATAAAAAGTTATTAAACCAGACTTTCACATTATAATCAACTTACCCACATTAACTTAAAGTAATTCATAAGGCAATAAAAAGCAAAAAAAAATCAATAATTATTAGCTTTTCAAGCCTGAACAGTAGTCTACCTCATTTCTTTGCTGAACTGCACTTTCTTGTTCTTATTTTTTCCCCCATTCATTTCCAACTTTCTTTATTTTGTCATCTTTTGATTCTCACCGTTTCTTCTTTCTTTTTCTATTTACAGTAACTTATTCTGAAACCATGCCTGTGATGACCCGTAAGGCAACAGCTCAGGATATGGAGCTTAAATTGAAAAATGCCCTCCAAGAACTTCAAGAATCTAAACTGCATTGCCAACAAATATTGCAGGAAAGCAAGGAGAGTGAGAGGGAAATAGAGAAAATAGTATTCCAAAATACAAGCCTTAAACGTGAGTTAGTAGAGCTTAGTCAGCAATATCAAGATGTCGTTGATGAACGCGACCAACTGCGAGTGATCACGGACGGGTTTACTACATGTAGTAACTTGTATAAGGAGGCTTTGGGTAAGGTTAGGGATCTAGAGGATGAGTTAGTTCATGCTAATTGTCACATTTTTAAATTGCAGAGGGAAAAGGAATGTACTCAGACCGAGAAAACTAACCGTTTATATGATGAGTTAGTAAATTCAAATGGCAAACCTCATTCCTTAGTAACAATAGATCTTACTGAAGATTCTTTAATAAAAAATAATTATAAACTTAGTCAAAATAAGATAAAAAAATATGCAAGACTGAATAAAATCATAAAAAAATGTAAAAACCACAAAAAACAACAAAAACACTGTTCCAAAAATATTCAACTAAGAAAGGAACGTGTTAACCTAATTAATCAATTAAATAACTATCAGATTAAGTTAGAAGACAGTATAAATATTTATAAAATTGATACTCAGCACTTACAGTCTGAAATACAGACTCTTAATAACTCGTTAAAGTCAATTTATAGCAAATACATATGTTCAGAAAATCAAATAAAAGAACATATTCTTGCTACGAATGAGTTAGTAGACAAAGTAGACTCGCTTACTCTTAGTATTAACAAATGTACTTGTCAGAGAGAATATAACCTGGCGGGCCTCCAACTTGTGGTAGCAGAGGATACATCCCAGGCAATCAGTGCTCAGGATTGTATTCCCAGCCAGGTTCCCCACTTTCAGCATGAATTAACTCAAGGGGTATGTTCAGTAAATTGTAGTTTTTCCTCTGATAACAGCGGGGATTATCAATCAATTATGTTTTCTGATAGTATAGGAAGAGGTTTAGGGCAATTAGTTAGTGGGTGCCTCCCTTTCTCTTCACTAAATCTTTGTACACCTCAAGCTTCCTATCATAACATAATGTCATTAGTTAATGAACGAGAATATGATCCCAATGCCATTTTAACTGTATTTGTGGGTAATAGCTCAAATGTAAAGAAAGATGATATCACTAATAATGTCACAGAGTTATTGAAGATAAACTGTAAGAAGATTATTTTGTGTGCTTTTCCCTACTTTGAGCACTTGTCATATAGGCAAAATAAGTACATTCATTTGCTAATATATGCATATGCAGTTTTTAGTTCATCATCATAGTGATAAGTTTTTATTTTTTGACATCAACAAGTTTGTTGATAAACTTTTGTCGACTAGGTATACTGTGTACCTACCTATTACTTTTAGACGTAAAATAGCACTGCTATTAGCTTTTATTATTAACACAGACATAGCTAGTATGTCGAAGTATCAATGTATTAGTCCCACAATTAGTAGTAGTACTAATGATAAGTCTGCTGGCTCCGATAGTTTAAACTGACTAAGAAGACAACAGAAGGTACCATTGGCAATTTAGCACAACTTTACAATAAAGTACCTTCTAGCATACAAACTAAAGGGGCTAAGCAGAAGTCATTTACTTTGTTCCTTCAGAACATTCAGGGTTTTTCTTCAAAACAATTAGAAATTGAATTATTTTTAGAAAAAACAATGTTTTATATTACCTATTTGTATTACTGAGCATTGGTTAAATGATTTTGAAATGTTAATTAATAATGATAATTATAATGTGGGCAGTTGTTTTAACAGAAAATCAATGTTACGTGGTTCACTCATACTAATTAAAAAATGTATTAAATTGAAAACCCGTAAAGACATAGTTGCACTGTCCATTGAACATACCATTGAACTGTCTTGTGTTGAGCTGGATAGGCATGTCATAGTGTGCGTTTACAGGCCCCCTAATTATCAAAACTACTCTGTTTTTGAGTCAGTCATGGAAGATGTTATGGCAAAACTTGCAACTGGTAACAAACTAGTAGTTATCTGTGGAGACTTTAACATTAATATTTTAGAAAATAATTCAGATAGCAATAGATTTTTAAATCTTTTCAAATCATTTAATTTATCAAATGTGTTCATAGAACCAACTCGAACTACCACTACTTCTGCTACATGTATTGATAATGTTTTTTGTTGCTGTGAATATTTAGAAAAGGCCATTGTAGATTATCTGCCTTCTGATCATAGCGGCCTGTTGGTAACTTTTGAATCCATTATACCAATACAACAAGTGCAAATACAATCCAGACCAATAACATCCGGTAAACTGAATAAATTTAACAACACTTTAATTAACAAATTAGGTGATTAGAACCTTGCAGTGAACAATGGTAATATTTTGTATAACGATTTTTTTTTCAATAGTCCAAACCGAATTTAATAAGACTTTTGAGAAGAAAACTAAAAGTATCTGCCCTAAGTTTATATTTAGTGACTGGGCGACTAAAGGAATCAGGATAAGTAGGGAAAGACTTTTCGAGCTGTATGGCCTTAAGCCTATTATTAACACTGAAACTTTTAATAAGTATGTTGCTACCTATTCAAAAATGTTTAAAAATACTTGTAAGGCAGCTAAGGCCTTATATATTAGCAACAAGGTTAAAACAGCAGACAATAAAATAAAAACGGTTTGGAAAATCATAAATAATGAAACCAACAGGAACAAAAAACATAATAATGATTACATATTAGAGACTCATCATGGTCTTATTAGCGATAACAAAGTAGTTGCGGAAGAATTTGTAAATTTCTTTACCAGTGTACCAATAAAAAGTACTGAAGCCCTAAATTCATCACCATCCCATGCTTTTGGTTTATTACAGGCTAATGTTGCAGCCTGCCCCACTGAATTTAACTTTAAGCATATAAACCCCATAACAGTAATAAAAGCATTTAAACAAATCAAGGTTAAATTAACTGAAGATCTTTGGGGTATGTCTATCAAAGTTTGTACCTCAATTATTGAGACTATAGCGCCATACTTAGCTTTAATATTTAATTTGTGTATAGATCAAGGTGTCTTTCCGGATCTAATGAAATATAGTAAAGTTATACCACTTTTTAAATCCGGGGACAGTAAAGACTCTAATAATTATAGGCCAGTGTCCGTGTTGCCAGTTTTTAGCAAAATATTTGAAAAGGTGATGTTAGATCAAATGCTTAATCATTTTAACACAAATAACATCTTACACGATAAACAGTATGGTTTCACCAAAGGACGTTGTACAACTGACGCTGGTGTCTCCTTACTAAAACACATTTTTAATGCGTGGGAAGAGGCACAAGATGCTATAGGCATCTTCTGCGACCTGTCTAAGGCGTTTGATTGTGTAGTTCATGAAACATTACTCCTGAAACTTGAGCATTACGGACTAGGCAAAACAGCGTTAAACTTATTAAAATCTTATTTGAATGATAGACAGCAATTAGTTCAGATAAACGGTGTCAATTCGTCGGGGTTAAATGTTAAAATGGGAGTACCCCAAGGTTCGATTTTAGGTCCTTTTTTATTTTTAGTTTACATTAATGATTTACCCCATTTGTTGCAAAATAAACTTAATATGGTGTTGTTTGCCGACGACACTTCTTTGATTTTTAAGGTAAATAGAAGGACTAATAATCTTGACGACGAAAATAACGCCCTAATGCAGGTCCAAAACTGGTTCACTGCTAATAATCTAGTTTTAAATGGGAAGAAAACTAAATGCATAAGATTTTCCTTACCGAATGTCAAAAGTAGTGAATGTGACATAGTATTGAACAACGAGAAACTAGAATTCGTCGATAAAACGGTTTTCCTGGGGATAACGCTTGACTCAAGGCTACAGTGGGGTCCTCATTTAACATCTCTTGCAGGACGGCTTAGCTCAGCTGCATATGCTGTTAGAAAAATCCGCCAATTTACGGATGTTGATACCGCTAGACTAGTCTATTTTAGTTATTTTCATAGTATCATGTCATACGGTATCTTACTATGGGGACGGGCTGCAGACATCCACTCTATTTTTATATTACAGAAAAGAGCCATCAGAGCCATATACAATCTCCGCCGGTGCGATTCTCTAAGGGAACTGTTTAAAGATATTAACATCATGACGGTACCTTGTCAATATATCTATGAAAACATCATGTACGTTAGAAAGAATCTTCACCTTTTTAGTAAAAGAGGCGATAGGCATAATTATGTTACAAGGAATAGGGACCTTTTAGTTCAACCAGGTTTCAGACTGGCTAAAGTAGCGTCTTCTTTCATGGGGTACTGTTTAAAATGTTACAATAAAATACCTCCTCACATATTAGAACTCAATGAAACAAAATTTAAATCTTGTATTAAACGCACACTATGTACACGGGCATATTATAGCTTGGATGATTATATTCAGGATAAAAATGCTTGGGTTAATGCTGGTCCAGCTCCACTACCAGCAGGGCGTACAAATTGATTAGTTTGGAAAATACTTTTTTATCTTTTTATTTAATATTAAATTATTATTGTATAATGTAGAAGCATTTATTTTCAAAGTTTGTAAATGTGAGTACCATGGAGCAATTTACGGTTTTTGGATATTGGACTTGTTTGACATAAATGAGCATGGTGGTTGAGAGTTTGTCATGCTCACTCAAATGTCTCACTGATGGTGGCGCGTGTGTTGGATCATTCGGTTCCCTTCAAAATGGTTGAGCTGAGTGGTGCTGATATGCGCGTCATGTCCGTGAACGGGCGCTGTCAGTTGAGACTGGTCATCTCTTAGCTGCCAGTGGTTTATTTTAATATCTTTATTTAGAATGCCTTTTTTTTGTCTTTACTTTATTTTATTGACATTGTTCTCACATAATAGCAGCGACAAGAAACATGTAACAGAGATATTTGTTATACATAAAATGATTGAAAAGAGTGTCCATGGAGTTTCTTGTACATTCTTCTCCATAGAGATCTACGCTTTGGAATGTGCAATTAGCATCATTTTTTTTTCTGACAGACTGACACCTTGACCTTTCAAAAGTGCCTGTAAATGGTTTATTTGAAATAAATGCTTTTGAATTTTGAAAATTTTGAATAAAAAAAAAGTTTAGGATATGTGAGGGTTTGCAGCAAACAGGTAGGTAGCTACAGTCAGAGGCCAAGAGCAGTTGCACACTAAAAATCCCTATAAGTATCTAAAACTTCTTTGCAGAAGAAGGTCAATGTTTCACAACTAATTGATTCTGTAGCTTATAATACAGATATCTATAAATGTATATAAAAGAAAGTCGTGTTAGACACTACACTACACTATTTATAGCACAAGAACGGCTGAACCAATTATAACCAGGAGAAGGACATAGGATTTTTTTTTTCTCTTAAATAAATAAAATAAAAAATCTAAAACCTGCTCATTTATTAATATAGGGTAGAGTAGGGTGAAGTAGGGTAGAGTAGTTAGTTGACGGGAGAGACGCCGCGGGCAAAAGCTAGTATTAGATAAAACGAATCGTGGAAAATTGGTCTCTAAAAAGAAATTTTGGTGACCCCTTACTGTAGGTTCATACCTATAGCAAAAATACATAGTCACCGGGCCATCCAGGCGATTGAGGGGTTGTTTTGCACTTGCACCCAACTGTTTGCTGGCGCCTAATACCCGCTTTGACCTTCCGTGACCCTGACCTGTATTGTACTTAGAGTCGATGCTATCCAACTTGTGACCTTTTTTTTAATATTTTTTGAGAAAAATATGACACGGTGTAAAAACTATTGGAATCCATTCAGTAACTAATTCTGAACAAACTATATTCAGGTTTCGCATAGGTAAACTACAAATAATGTTGTATATTCCATAAACCACTCTCGTTCAAGCTATTTAAAATATCATAGAAAACAATGTCATGGCACATCATGGCATCATACAGCCCATGTCATGAGCAACGAGGACGCCGTAAAATCATAATATAAAAATGTGTCGGTATATAATAGAATACAAAATAGTCTTGCAATATATTGAACCGACTGCGCAAGTTCCGACGTAAAATGTTCAAACACAAATGATTCAACGCAATAAAGGAAACAGCGCAGCGGGGAAACGCTTTCATTGTGCTATGCTATGACGAATAATAGATTTCAATTCGAATTGTATTGTATTTTATATGAATTAACACTTTTTTTAATAATTTATATCTATTTTTGGGGGTAATAAATAATGGCCCTGTGAATTAATTGATTAAAAAGCTTTCACTATAATTTAAAGCAAAAAAACTGTGAAAAATAACTTTAATTTCGGAAGTTGAGTTTTAGGGTTCCGTAGCCAAAGTGTAAAAACGGGACCCTATTGCTATCACTCTGCTGTCCGTCTGTATGGCAGCAGCCTGTACCTATCTTCTTGAACCGTGATAGCTAGACAGTAAAAATTCGCAGATGATGATGATGACGTATTTCTGTTACCGATATAGCTACAAATACTTGGAACAGATTAAAATAAATATTCAAATAGGCCTCCCATAAAACAAACGCGATTTTTTTGCCGATTTTAGTAGTTGACTCGCACTTAGCGGGCCGACTTCTGAAATTATGCTAATAGTATGGAAATCTATGGTACTTTTAAGTTTTCTTTTTTTTAGCTGTTGTACAAAAATATCCTCTAAGTCCTAAAGTAAGGTAAAGTAAACCAGAGTGCGTCTCATCCCAATTAGCTAAAACACGGCTAGAATTATTTTCCTGCCCATCATTCCTGTCCTCCTCCCTTCATCTGTCGACGACTGGGGCTCGGCCCTTACCAGACTTGATATTGACTGGTTAACGGCTACCAAGGGCCGCGCCGAAAAAGACGAACAAGGTAAAGCGGGCGCTAACCTGTCTCCAAGGTTGCTAATTTTAAGACCGCGTTACGCAAAGAGAATTAAAGCCATTAGTGTTACACGACTTGCATAATATCTACATAGATATAGAGGCCACAGAGCCTAGGTACGTTCTGAGATACATAACTGAGAATGTAGACTCTGTGGCCTTTACCAGGGCTGCAGAATAAATAATATGCATTTTGCAAATAGGTTTTTCAAAAACAGACAGACGTCAATTTTTTTTTTGTCAGTTTAAACTAGAAAAGGCCGGTATTTCTTAGCTGACTACCCTGTGAGGGAACACCGAAACAAACTCAGGGGGCAAAGTCTCTTTTAAAGTCCATGCAACAAATATGATGGTCAAATCATATGAGAAGAACCATGCAGATTAGTGTCTGAGATGGTCTTTTGACGAAAGTAAGGTACAGATTTGAGTGGACCTTTCCAGTTATTGCAAGCATTTGTCAGTATTCGTATAGCTCAACTTAGGACTACTAAGGAGAATTGGACCTCACAAAGGGCAACTGACGGACCACAGGTGGATTTTAGCCTAAAACTCCCTCTCGCTTCACCCAGAATGACAGAAGTCATTTATTTGATGGTTTCCCACGCATAAAAATGGTTATGTGACCTATAGCTTAATCGCGTAATGTTTTACCATCTATTGTATAGCTTGTATCGTGTGACGAACCGAGGAAAATTTGCATAACTGTAGACGCAACTTCGCAAGACGGATAGTTGTGAGGTAGGTATATGAGGTAAAGTAGTAGAGGTCACAGATGACTGAACGATGACAGCATTATATCGTCATTATATTAAGTTTTGACTCACACACAATAATACTTACTTACCATAGACCTTTGGGAAAAATAGCATACCTATTTATCCCCCTTCGGCAATGGGCGATAGCATACCGTGTTAATAAAAGGCTAGGTCCCCCTTCGGGAGTGGGCGATAGCATGTTTGTAAAAGGCCAGGTCCCCCCTCGGGTTATTATAGCGTGAACGACATCATATAACAGCCGGCGATCAACGTGATAACACGACATTGAATTAGGTACCGTTTAGAAGGACTCGACCTTTCACCTTATGAATAAAACATGGTACAAGTGTTTGAACTGAACAAAGCTGTGGATTGCCTTGTATTGATTATTCAGTATTTTGCTGAAACTTTGTTTTACAACTTGAATTTAGACCTTGAAATTTGTGGCCAGAGCTTATTAGTATTTAAGAAATCCAAAGAAATTTCTTTCCATCAAGTTGGATCCCCAGGCTGCGCTCCTGTGGTCTATATTTATCATGGATGAATAATTATCACACACAGTAGAAGTAGTTTAATATGGTGTTGACATAAACTATACTGTGTAAGCGAGAGCAGTGGTGGCCGAGTGGTGACGGGCCCGACTTACGAGTAACCCAGCCAGGCGTATTACTTAGTGTAATTTATTTCATCACCACTGCTCTGAAAACGATGAAGGAAAACATCGTGAGGCATGTTAAACCGGCATGTCCTAGAACCATAAATTCGAAGACATGTGACATCCACCAACCTGCACTGGGCCCGCGTGGTGAATTACGGCCCATTGCCTCTTACAGAGAGGAGGCCTGAGTCCCAGCAGTGGGAACATTATAAGGCTGATGATATGCTATGCTATAAACTATACTTACAACTTGGACAATCTTCAGTATGCCCGGTATGGTCTTGATGTAGGCAGGGTCGAACCGTATGTTTGTCTGCACGGCGGTGCTTGACGTCACCGTTGTCGTCGTCGTGTGTTGTCCGGGGAATCCTCCTTCTGCCATTTTTGATTAACTGTAAACAAACAAAACATGTTAAAGACATAGATAGATAAATACTTTTTAGGGTTCTGTACCTCAAAAGGAAAAAAACGGAACCCATAAAGGATCTCTTTTTTATCCGTCTGTTTAGAATAGAATAGAATAAACTTTATTGTACACCAAAATAGTAACAATTCACAGAAACTTAAATGTATGGGTACAATGGCGGTCTTATCGCTGACAGCGATATCTACCAGACAACCTTACGATGGATTATAAGAACTTTAAACTATAAAGGGGGTAGTCTGCGGTGTACTTCTAGCAAATAAAAATCAAAGAAATAAAAATACGATAAATAGATAAAATAAACCTATAGAAAAATAATACATAAGCTTAATATATATATCAGTACGTGTATATAAAATAAATATATAATATACATATATATAATTATGTGTTGCACAATTAAATGGAAGCGAACAAAGAAAAGTCAAGAAATGAATGAAGGATAGTGATAGACGAAACGAAATTAGGTAGAAGCAAAAGCATATTAGAGAGAAAGGCAATGTTCTTTGACAAGGTTTTTAAAAGAACCTAGCGATTGGGCTTGCCTAACTGCCATTGGCAACGTTCCATAATCGCACCGCCTGGACCGTGAATGACTTGTCGCAGAATTTGGAAGAATGCGAGGGCATCAAAAGCTTCAAGTTCTCCCATGATCTCAAATGTCTAGTATGTGTGTCATGAAGGAACTTAAAACGTTCTTTGAGATAAGAGAATCAATACTCTTTATTTCGAGAACGTGTGGAGGTATCAAGCTGAAATTAAAATTATATGCTCAGTCTGCGGTCCCTTGAAGCTGTGAAAAAATCAATCTTAAGATAGCGAAAAAAAAAAGATACGGCTGTTTGTCGCAAAAAAAGGTATATTTCGACATAGTCAAGGGAATCAAAATTCTTAGGGTAGGTATTTCCTGTTGACCTAGAATTCTGAAATTTCTCATAAAGCATGGTCTTATAATACACATATAGAAATAAATCTGAAAACAGTAAAGTTGTTCACAAACAAAATTGCGATTCGGGTAAATCTTCGAGACCCATTCGGGAATTGAACTATTTACATAGGTATGTTTGTACGGAACCCTAAGTGTGCGAGTCCGACACGCAGTTGCCCAGTATTTTTTAATCTTTCTTTTTATTCGTTTTTGGTTATTATTTTGTTAATACGATAATTTTTTTATCATTATCAATAATAATTTCCGCCGAAAAACGTCCACATTTGGACATAGGCCTCCCCAAGTATAACCACAACGTATCGTCCTGAGTCTCTCATCCATCGGATTCACGCCCTCCTCACCAGGACATGGGTCCACCTTGTGGGGGCCTGTCACCGTTGCGTCTTCCGGTACGCGATCGCCACTCCAGAACCTTTCTGACATTTGTTCTGCGATCAATGTACCCTGCCTACTGCCACTTTAGTTTGCCGATTCTTTATATTCTTCACGTAAGGAAACTCCGAGAATAGACCTTTCCGTTGCCCTTTGGGTGACTGTAAGCCTACTGATGAAGCCTATTGTGAGCGACCACGTTTCTGAGCCTTACGTCAGCACTGGCAACACCCACTGGTCATTCGACTTTCGTCTGGAGACACTGTGGTATGTTGGACGAGAAAAACCGCGCAGCTTCGCAAATATACGCTTTCTTCAGTACGTTTTGGTAAATAATTATAGTATTAAATATCAAAATAACTTAAAATTAAATGTAAAATACAATTAATTTTATTGTGTGGTTCTTGATTTAGTCCCTGCTTTCAGGAAAGTACTTTTTTTTTTTATTGTTGATAGGTTCGCGTTTGACCGCTATCTCACCTGATGGAAAGCGATGATGCGGACGACGATGGAGATCGCTTACCTAGGAGTAATCTATTCACTCTTACTTTAAAGATTCCTGGGTTGTAGCCATTAGGAATCACAGACTCTGGTAGGGAATTACATTCCTTAGCTGTACGCACAATGAATGTGTACCCAAAACGTTTTGTTTGTATAGGTGGGATGTCCACCATGTACTTAAATCATGTTTAACTGTACGAAAAATTTATGAATTTATTATATAAAATATATTTCCCTAACATTTCCGCATTTTGCCTTTGTTCGGGTGATGTTAACAGGAGATAGAAATCCTTAGAAAAGTTAAGTTTTTTTTTTTTTAATTTCTTGTCCTTTACAATCTTTTATATGATTAGTCTAATAAAATAAGATTAATTGTGACTATAAAAGTCCCTAAATCCATGTTTATGGATTGGTAACATCATTTAGTAAAAAGATAAAATGATGAATCAAATTCATCCATCATTTACATATTTTATATGATAAGGCTGGTATCAGTTACATGGCATGCATATGCAATGCTTGTGATTTACTAAAACTGTGTTATTTGATACACTCGGCATTTGAACCAGAGCGAGTCAGGCACATTAATGGAAACTCAGCTTTTAAACTAACAATCTGTTTGAAGGTCAGGAGTGCTTATAAATCATTGTACTCGTATTATTACAATGTTTTATTTCTTGAGAAAATTTACTAATTACTTTATTGTAATTATGTAACTACTAATATGTATAGCCATACACAAATTATACCATTTACAAAAAAGTACAAAAGCATGACTAGGCAGACAAATCAAATAAGTTTATTTTAAAAGCAGTGAGAAATTTTGGTAGAGCTGAACTATATAACTAACTAGCTTGTGCCCGCGGCTTCGCTCCCGCTCTACCCTACTCAACCTTACTCTACCCTACACTACCCTACAGTACCCTACTCTACCCTACTCCATCCTACTCTTGCCTACTCTACCCTATACCAATAAATGAACAGATATTGGATTATTTTTCGTTTTTTATTTGATGGGATAAAAACCTATCATACCAATTTTCAGCCAAATCGGTTCAGCCGTTCTTGAGTTATAAATAGTGTAACTAACACGACTTTCTTTTATATATATAGACTAGCTTTTGCCCGCGGCTTCACTCCCGCTCTACTCTACTGTACCCTGCTCTATCCTACTCTACCCAATCTACCCTACTCTACCCTATACCATTGAATTTTTTTATTATTATTTAACAGGATAAAAATTACCCTATATCCTTCTCCTGGTTCCAAGCTGCTTT